>CM076681.1:17250991-17850991 GCA_038501925.1 Xenopus petersii
CACACAGACACACACACACAGACACACACAGACACAGACACACAGTCACACACACAGTCACACACACACAGACACACACACACAGACACACACACACAGACACACACACAGACACACAGGCACACACACAGACACACAGGCACACACACAGACACACACACAGACACACACACACACACAGACACACAGACACACACACACAGACACACACACAGACACACACACACACACACACACACACACAGACACAGACACACACACAGACACAGGAATACAGATATGGGACCCGTTATCCAGAATGTGCAGAACCTGGAGTTTTCTGGATGACTGATCTTTTGTAGTTTGGATCTTCATACATGTGCTGAAAGAAGTAGGATGGCACACACTAGTAGCAAATGTACTAAATCATAGGTGCTTTATTTAGATCTCAAACACAACGTTTTGGAGATGCAACCTCCTTTATCAAGTGTTCTCCTTACATCAAGTCTATTAGAAAATCATTTAAACATTAAATAAACCCAATAAGCTGGTTTTGCTTCCAATAAGGATTAATTATATCTTAGTTGGGATCAAGTACAAGCTACTGTTTTATTATTACACAGAAAAAGGAAATAATTTTTAAAAATCTGGATTATTTGGATTAAATGGAGTCCATGGGAGACGGTCTTTCTGTAATTCGGTGTTTTCTGTATAACGGGTTTTCCGGATAACTAATCCCATACCCGAACTGAGTCCTTTGTATCCTTTGTCACATACTGAGGGCAGACATACACTTTTGTTCTGTGGATGAGGTAACGTTTATCCTGTAGATATATTTAGCCAACTGGGAAGCCCTAATGGGTGCAACTAAAAATAAACCTGCGAGTGCATCTAAGTGAACAGATGTAATAAGACATAATTCCTTTCCCCGTGTAAATAGTACAGCCTTTATTTACAAAAAAAGTTACAAAAATGTGATTGAGGGAAAGTAGTATGATATAGTGTGACTTACACACAGGATCTTTATTTGGCTAACAGATATATAGATCAGCTATTTGGCACCTTACCTGCACATAACCTGCATTTAGGCAGTCAACTCTGCGGCTAAAATTTAGGTGCAGATTTATTAAGGGTCAAAGTGAATTTGAGGGAATTTTCGAAGTAAAAAAATTCAAAGTAATTTTTTTGGATACTACGACTTCGAATTTACTTTGACTTTGATTCGAAGTAAAATCGAATATTCGACCATTCAATAATCGAAGTTCTGTCTCTTTAAAAAAACTTTGACTTCAATACTTCGCCAAATTAAACCTGCCAAAGTGCTTTTTTAGCCTATGGGGACCTTCTAATGCATTTTTTGTAGTCAAACTAAAAATCGTTCGATCGATCACTGAAATCGTTCGAATCGTTCGATCCAAACAATTTAATCGTTTTTACTTCGACCACAGAATACCCAAATTCGATGAAAAAAGTTCGAATTCTAAGTATTTCAATTAAATGGTCGAATTTCCAAGTATTTTTTACTTTGAAATTTGACCCTTGATAAATCTGCCCCTTAGAGTAGAAATAATGATCACTGTGACCCCTCTTCGGAGCGCCCTGGCATGCAAGCACTCTCTTGTATGAACTGTTTCCTTTCTTTTTCTGACTCTTTCCAGCTTTCAAATGGGGGTCACTGACCCCATCTATAAACAAATGCTCTGTAAAGCTACAAATGTATTGTTTTTGCTACTTTTTATTAATCATCTTTCTAGTCAGGCCTCTCCTATTCATATTCCAGTATCTAATTCACATCAATGCATGGTTGCTAGGGTAATGTGGACCCTAGCAACCAAATTGCTGAAAGAAAGCTGCTGAATAAAAAGCTAAATAACTCAAAAACCAGAAATAATAAAAAATAAACCAATTACAAATTGTCTCAGAATATTATAATAATAATATATCATACTAACAGTTATCCCAAAGGTGAACAACCCCTTTAAGGGGATGGCCCATATATAATTTTTTCCCCCAGAAAGTAAAATACCTTCATAGTCGGCTTAAGAGAGTGCCTGAATGAATCCGGAGCTGGGGGCATTGAGGGGGCAGCCATCAAACTTTGGTTGCTGACACGTCACTCAGTGTAAGTGACATCGCACGCAGCCATGTATGTGACGTTACTTCCGTAAGCAGGGTCGGACTGGGCCAGCGGGATTACGAAGATCCGCCGGCGACCTCCCTTTAGTTGGGAGGTGGCGGCACAAACCCGGTGCCACGCGCATGCGCATAAACCCGGTGCCGGGGGGGGGGGGCCCGGAGCGGGCCTGGCCAACATTAAAGGAAAACTATACCCCCAACATGAATACTTAAGCATCAGATAGTTTATATCAAATTGAATGACATATTAAAGAATCTTACCAAACTGGAATATATATTTACATAAATATTGCCCTTTTACATCTCTTGCCTTGAACCACCATTTCGTGACTCTATCTGTGCTGCCTCAGAGATCACCTGACCAGAAATACTACAACACTAACTGTAACAGGAAGAAGTGAGGAAGCAAAAGGCAGAACTCTGTCTGTTAATTGGCTCATGTGACCTTACATGTGGTTTGTATGTGTGCACAGTGAATCTTACGATCTCAGGGGGCGGCCCTTATTTTTTAAAATGGCAATTTTCTATTTATGATTACCCAATGGCACATACTACTAAAAAAGTATATTATTATGATAATGGTTCATTTACATGAAGCAGGGTTTTACACATGAGCTGTTTTACTCAGTATCTTTTAATAGAGACCTACATTGTTTGGGGGGTATAGTTTTCCTTTAATAGGCAGATTTATCAAAGGTCGACTTTCGAATTCATGTGAGTTTTTAAAAACTCCCATAAATTTGTTCCATTACAACTCTGATTAATGGATCGACCCAAAAACTCGAATCAAATTTGATTTGAATCTTAAAAACATGATAAAAAACTCAAACGCCAGGAATTGAAACTCCACATTGATCCCTGGACATCAGCAATTTGGTGGGTTTTAGGTGGTGAATTGTCGAATTCGTGGGTCAGAGTATGATAAATCTCGAAAAATCTGAATAGAATGTTTTTTAAAAACTCTTAAAATTGAATTTGAATAACTCCCTAGTTGAATTTGGTGTTTTTGACCAAGTAAGTCTGAGCCATTAAAGTGAACTGGAAGGCGTTACGGGAGGTTTGTTGCCTGCCATGTTAGCCAACATCAATGGGCAGATTTATCAAAGGCCGTATCTCGAATTCATGTGAGTTTTTAAAAACTACCCTAAACGCCCATAAATTCGACCAATCGAAATAAAATCGAATTTACAACTCTGATTAATTGAATCAACCTGAAAACTCGAATCCGAAGCGAATTCGATTTGAATTTTGAAAACTCGATTTGAGGTTTTTTTCACAGAAAAAACCTTGAATGTCAGGAAGGCTGCAAACAACTCCAAATTGATCCAGTAGCGCCACTAGAGGGGGACGGGCCCTGTGCGTGACCGCAGCCGGGCACCGCCCCCCTTCGTACGGCCGTATTTGGCTGCATTTGTCAGTGGCGCGTGAGCTGCCGGGGGGCCCTGAGGGGGTGCGGGCCCTGCTCCCCCGGTAGTTCCGCCACTGAATTGATCCCTGGACCTCTACCATTGACTTAAACAGCAATGTGGCAGGTTTTAGGTGGCGAATAGTCGGATTCGAGTGTCAGAGTATGATAAATCTCAATTTGATTAACTCCCTAGTCTAATTTGACCTTTTTGACAATAAAAACTTGAAAATTCACAATTTCAATTCGACCCTTGATAAATCTGCCCCCAAGTGTTTCGTGGCTCACTTCAGCTTCACTGACCAAAGCACTTCCCTCTTTCGTCTTTTGCTAAAGATCATTTCTTACAATTATGACTGATTTTTATGTTCCTTAATTACATTATGTACGGATATTGATCTCCTGTTGAAAGACTAACAATAGACGACTCATCGCCAGTTCCACATTGAACAACGAGTGATGGTGTAAAAGGCAAATTTCATTTTAATGTTTAACATGATGTAGTGGCACCTTGTGTGACTTGGACATTACTTTGAGGGCAGGCTGTTCCTTAGAGTAATTGGCTGTATATGCCCTTTTGTTTATCATGGAAAGCACTGCCATTACTAGAGGAAAGAAGAGAGAGTGTCATAATTATGTAGAACTAACAGGAATAAATCAGTGGTTGTAAAATTGAGGCCTGGAGAAGTGGAAGGGGGAGATTTTGGGTATAAGATCCTCCTAGATACACCTGAATGCTCAGCTTGAAGTCAGTTATGATGTGATTCTGGTTGAAAATCAGCTTTCTGACGTAGATATTATTATGACCTATATTTTATTATACAGGTATGGGATCTGTTATCCGGAAACCCGTTATCCAGAAAGCTCCAAATTACGTCTCCATTTTTTTTTACAAATAATCCAAATTTTTAAAAAATTATTTCCTTTTTCTCTGTAATAATAAAACAGTCGCTTGTACTTGATCCAAACTAAGATATAATTACTCCTTATTGGAAGCAAAACCAGCCTATTGGGTTTATTTAATGTTTACATGGTTTTCTAGTAGACTTAAGGTATGAAGATCCAAATTATGGAAAGAAACGTTATCCGGAAAACGCAAGGTCCCAAGCATTCTGGATAACAGATCCCTTACCTGTATCTGCAACATTATGTGCCAAGGTGAGCCTTAAAGGAGAACTAAACCCCCTTGCTAATAAAAACCCCTACCCTCCATAGTCCACCCTCCCTGCTCTCCCCCCCCCCACACAGGAGCCATGGGGACAGCCATTCAAGCACAGGATACACGATGGATAACCTAGAAGTTGGGAAGAATCCCATTGTATACTACAGAGCTGATATGTTATCTGCTGTGTATCCTGTGCCTTTTCTTGTTTGTCAGCTTTGAATTTCTACCCCCATGGCTACACAGCAGCTTGTTTATATAAACTATAGTAGTACTTATCTGTTATCTACTGTGTATCCTGTGCTTGAATAGCTGCCCCCATGGCTACACAGCAGCTTGTTTATATAAACTATAGTAGTACTTATCTGTTATCTACTGTGTACCCTGTGCTTGAATGGCTGCCCCATGGCTACACAGCAGCTTGTTTATATAAACTATATTAGTACTTATCTGTTATCTACTGTGTATCCTGTGCTTGAATAGCTGCCCCCATGGCTACACAGCAGCTTGTTTATATAAACTATAGTAGTACTTATCTGTTATCTACTGTGTATCATGTGCTTGAATGGCTGCCCCCATGGCTACACAGCAGCTTGTTTATATAAACTATAGTAGTACTTATCTGTTATCTACTGTGTATCATGTGCTTGAATGACTGCCCCCATGGCTACACAGCAGCTTGTTTATATAAACTATAGTAGTACTTATCTGTTATCTACTGTGTATCCTGTGCTTGAATGGCTGCCCCCATGGCTACACAGCAGCTTGTTTATATAAACTATAGTAGTACTTATCTGTTATCTACTGTGTATCATGTGCTTGAATGACTGCCCCCATGGCTACACAGCAGCTTGTTTATATAAACTATAGTAGTACTTATCTGTTATCTACTGTGTATCCTGTGCTTGAATGGCTGCCCCCATGGCTACACAGCAGCTTGTTTATATAAACTATAGTAGTACTTATCTGTTATCTACTGTGTATCCTGTGCTTGAATGGCTGCCCCCATGGCTACACAGCAGCTTGTTTATATAAACTATAGTAGTACTTATCTGTTATCTACTGTGTATCGTGCTTGAATGGCTGCCCCCATGGCTACACAGCAGCTTGTTTATATAAACTATAGTAGTACTTATCTGTGTAGGATTCCAGGGGGCAGCCCTTATTTTTTAAAAAGACAGTTTTCTATTTATGATTACCCAATGGCACATACTACTAAAAAAGTATATTATTATGAAAATGGTTTATTTACATGAAGCAGGGTTTTACATATGAGCTGTTTTATACAATATCTTTTTATAGAAACCTACATTGTTTGAGGGGTATAGTTTTCCTTTAACAACAAATTTCATACCTCCCAATGGTCCCCTTTTCTGGAGAACAGTCAACATTTGTGAACTCTAAAAGGATTGGGACTATTGGAGAATGAGCTGAGTTTCAGCCTGATTGGAGACTTTAGGCATCTCCGAAGTCTCTTTCAGAGTATGTGAATGTCCCACTATTTTAACTTTTTTTTTTTTTACAAGAAAGATGGAGTCACAGCACTCATTCTGATTTTCATTCCGGGGCAAATAGGTTGGTTTTTCCATGGAAGCGGCATGGAAACCCTGAGTCACTGTGTATAACTAATATACATTACTTTATATATCAGAGCTGGAATATAAATGTGTAATGTATATTCAACTACTGGCTGCTTCTACTTGTTTTAAAAATGTTTATAACTGCATAGTTTCCTCTCTGGAAAACCATATAGGAATCCTGGTCCTTTTGTCAATTTTTTTTTCCAGGCCTGGTAATTAAAAGGCCATTAGGATTCAATAAAAGTCTTTAACACCTATAAACAAAGTGCACTGTTCAGTTCATTAGATTGATTTATAATATATTGAAAATGATATGGCCATTTGTTTTAGCTGTGTGAAGGAATATTATATAATTTAGCTTTCATTTAGCCTTCGAGTACAGCACAAATGGGAAATGAGCAACGACCTTTATTTAAATCGCTAATTATTGTTTTTAAGTCCAGCAGCCACATGTAAATCCTATAATTTGTTTTGACGTGCCAAGGAATAAACAGAAGTGGCTGTAAGTTCTCAAACCTTAATTCTTAACCACTTTTATAGGATGAATACTTCAGATGTTGTATTCAATTGTCTTTATTTTCATAGGGGAACTCCACACAAACATAACTTAAGCTTTTTAAAAAGTAAACATAATTTCAAGCAACTTACATAAATTAAAAAATATGCAGACTTTTCATGATTTTTAATGGTTTGACAGTTCCCGAAGCTAGAGTCCTGTGCGGGTCCATTTTTTGGAACCCGTTCCCGACCTGTACCTGCAACCCGGACCCACATTCTTACCCGCTTGGACCCGCTACCCGACCGGCGAGTACCTTATCCGCAACCCGGACCCACAACCCGCTGACCATCAAGAATCAGGAAGTGCTGTCGTAAACCGGAAGTGGCATCATCAGAAGTAGGCGTGATCAGAAAAAAGGAGTAAAACTCGCTATTGAGAAGACCCACAGCCCGACCCGCAGACCCGCATCTATACCCACACCCGAACTTCAACCCGCAGGGTACCGCAGGTTTTTGCGGGTAACCCACGGGTAACCGACCCAATGCAGGACTCTACCCTAAGCCTAGCCCCCTGCTCTCCTGCTGATCTGTCTGATCACTTTGCTGAGCTGACTGACTACTGTTACTTTGTATCAACAGCCATCTGTCCTCCAAACCCCACAATTCCCTGCACAAGGGATTTTAATAAGGAAAGGAACATCACAGTGCAATGCATTGTGGGTTATGTAGTTCCTGCATGCTGTCTGTAAGCTGTGGAGAAGTTGTTACAATTTGTAACATCAGTGTTTAGTCCCTCCTTCCCTGCCAGAATTTCAAATGATGCAGAAAGAGAAGAACAGTTACACAGCTGGATTTCAGCATAAAAATGCAATTTATTCATAATTTTTGAAGAAACAGGTAACGGTGATGGTTATATTAGGGGTTTCTGTGTTATGTGGGCCTCTTTATCAAATTTTGTTTTGGAAGCCGGAGTTCCCCTTTAAAGTAAAATATAAATGGTAATGATAACCCTTTTGTGGGCCTCAGCACATTCCCTTTCTTCATATGTATTTTTAAAACATAAGAATTGGGCTGCTTTGTTGGCAATGGGCAGAAACATTCTTTTGAATGAAAAAGTCAAGCTATTAGACTAATGGAGGTATTGGTAAAGGGAGATGTTTTCTAATAAGGTACAGAAATCCAGAATGTTATCCAGAATGCTTAGGATCTGGGGTTTTTCCAGATAAAGGATCTTTTATACCTTGAGTCTACTTCAAAATCATGGAAACATTAAATAAACCCAATAGGCTGGTTTTGCTTCCAATAAGGATTAATTATATCTCAGTTGAGATCAAGTACAAGCTACTGTTTTATTATTACAGAGAAAAAAAGGAAATTGTTGTTTAGAATTTGGATTATTTGCATAAAACTGAGTCTATGGGAGACAGATTTCCCGTAATTCGGAGCTTTCTGAATTTCCGGATATTGAATCCCCTACCTGTAATAGAATCTGCAAATGGGACTTCTAGGCCATGTTCGAAGATGCGTTTTAAAGAAAAAAATAATTTGATTTTTAAATCTGTCATATTGATATCTATACAAACTGGCAGCTACAATCTGCCCAAGTATGGCCACCTATGGATTTAATGCTTCCTAAACTGTAGGGCACCTCCCTGGGATGTTCTTCAGGGGCCAGGCAGGATTCAAACTTAAAGGAATAGTTCAGCGTGAAAATAAAAACTGTGTAAATAGATAGGCTGTGCAAAATAAAAACTGTTTCTAATATAGTTAGTTATCCAAAAATGTAATGTATAAAGGCTGGAGTGACTGGATGTCTAACATAATAGCCAGAACACTACTTCCTGCTTTTCAGCTCTCTAACTCTGAGTTAGTCAGCGACTTGAAGGGGGGCCACATGGTATATATCTCTTCAGTGAGTTTGCAATTGATCCTCAGCATTCAGCTCAGATTCAAAAGCAACAGTTATGACCCATGTGGCCCCCCTTCAAGTCTCTGATTGGTTACTGCCTGGTAACCAGTCAGTGGAAACCAAGAGAGTTGAAAAGCAGGAAGTAGTGTTCTGGCTATTATGTTACACATCCAGTCAATCCAGTCTTTATATATTACATCTTTGGCTAACTAACTATATTCTATTTTGCACGACCTATTTAACCAGTTTTTATTTTTACACTGAACAATTCCTTTAAATGGATTGTTCACCATTGAGATGACTTTTGGTATGATGCAGAGAGAAATTCTGAGACAATTTGCAATTGATTTTCATTTTTTTATTTGTGGTTTTTGAGTTTAACTTTTCATTCAGAAGCTCTGCAGTTTCAGCTGTCTGGTTGCTAGGGTTTAAATTACCCCAACAACCATGCTATGATTAGAATAAGAGACTGGAATATGAATAGGAGAGGCCTGAATAGAAAGATTAATAATACAAAGTAGCAATAACAATACATTTGTAGCCTTACAAAGTATTTTTAATATGGGGTCAGTGACCCCATTTGAAAGCTGGAAAGGGTCAGAAGAAGAAGGCAAATAATTAAAAAACTATAAAAAAATATATAAAATTATTATTATTATTATTATTAACATGTATTTATATAGCGCCAACATATTGAGTATATATATGAAGACCAGTTGAAAAGTTAATTAGAACTGACCATTCTATAGCATACTAGAATCTAATCACCACTTTAAAGAAGAACTAAAGCTTAACTAAAGAAGTAGCTAGAAACGTTGTTCAATATTTTTTGTGCTTCTGTACCAGCCCATGACAACCTCAGCTCTTTTGCAGGGAATATCTGTGCCTCCGAAGATGCCCCAGTAGCTCCCCATCTTCTTTCCTGCTGATTCACTGCACATGCTCTGTGCTGCTGTCACTTACTGAGCTTAGGGACCCACTCACAATATACAGTACACATAGAATAGAAATGTCACAATATAAGGCTGATTAGTAATTAATACAGATAATTACTACATGGCAGCACAGAAACCAGTGCAATTAGCATCATAATTTAATAATCAGCCCTGTAGCATCAGCTTATATTACAGGGGAAGCTCATTTTCTGCTGGATAATTAGTGACGACCCCTAAGCTTAGCTTCTCAACATCCAATCAGAGCCCACTGAGCATGTGAGTGTCACAGACACTTTCCAAGATGGTGACCCCCTGTGACAAGTTTGAAATCCTGGATCATTGCTGTTATTCAGAGGCTGAAACTTTAGGCTGGTGCAATAAGTTCGGTTTATAAAATATGGCATTTTTAGCCACATTCATTTTAGGATTTAGTTCTCCTTTAAAGCCAATTATTGTGGAGAATTGTATGTGTTTGCTATCATAGTCTAAAAACTATTACAGAATGACTGATATCATACCTCCCAGCTGTCCTGTTTTTATGGGACAGTCCCAATTTTGACAGCTCAACCTGTCCCAACTTTCTCTTTGATCTCCTGCACTGAACAGCCAGAAAAAGATACAAAGTTTCTAACTTAATTGATTCTTCGCAGAAATCCCCGAATACTCGGCAGGCGCACTTAAATACTTTTGTAATAATTTAAGATAAGCAAAGAAACGATTGTAAAAATTTAAGATACGCAGGTCTCTTGGGGAAACTGTAACTTGCAGTTTAAAGGGCAATTCACCTCCATTAGTATAACTGTATTAAGACTTACTGTATGTAAAAAGTCATTTAATTATATCCTGATTTGTCCTTTTTATTGCACCTCTATGTGTTCAGACTTTCATAACCTGCCAAATTTTGTAAAATGAACATGATAATTAGGGGGTGTGGCCACAAAAACGTGCAAGGCCAATTTTTTTGTAAATCTTTTTGTCCCTTTCTGTTTTCAAAATGCTGGGAGGTATGTGATTCCTCAATATTATCCTATACATGTCCTCATTTCTTGAGCTAATGGGAACCCAAAGGTTAGACCTTCTTGGAGGGGCTTCAACTGAAAAAGTCTGACCTCATTCCTTTACAATGTAAAGTTCAAAGGCTCAGGGCCCTCCTCTCTCCTGTGTCTCTTTATCACTGGCCCAACATACATGTGCTGGAATACCCTGCAGCAGTCCTGTAAATATTGTTGTACTATAACTCCCACTACCTCACCATCAGCTTGTGGCTGTAAAATAGTTGCTGGTGCAAGTGATATGGCAGCTCCGTCTCCTATGTAAAAAATATAAACAAAAAGATGGGTAATATTAATGCTTAATGAGGTGGTTCACATTTAAGGTAACTTTTAGTATGTTATAGAATTTAATATGTTACAGAATTCTAAGCAATTTTTCAATTGGTTTTCATTATTTAGTTTTTTAATTATTTGCCTTTTTCTTTACCTTTGTAGCTTTCAAATGGGCGTCGCTGACCCCTTCTAAAAAAGCAAATGCTCTGTAAGGCTACAAATATATTGTTATTGCTACTTTTTATTACTGATCCTTCTATTCAAGCCTCTTTTATTCATATTCCAGTCTCTTATTCAAATCAATGGACGGTTGCTAGGGGAATTTGGACCCTAATTAACAGCTTAAAATGCAAATTGAAGAGCTGCTGAATAAAAAGCTAAATAACGCAAAAACCTTAAATAATAAAAAATAATTGCAAATTGTCTCAAAATATCGCTCTCTACATCATACTAAAAGTTATCTCAAAGGTGAACAACACCTTTAAGATGAAAGTATTCCTGTATATGTTATCGTGTGAAAGAAAATAAAGTGCATACTTGTTCCCATTAGTGGTAGCATTTGCTGCCCATTCCTGGGTGAGTTGTCAGGCTTTCCCTTTCTGGCTGCCAAATCATTCGCTTCCATAAGGACATAAGGTGGCCATAGTCGCACAGATAATATTGTATGATACGGATTTTCGGGCGATAATCGGTGCGTGTATGATGGGAAAAGAGCCGACTGATATCGGCAGAAGACTTGGATATCAGTTGGCTCGTCGATCAGGCTGGATGGATCATGTTGACCGGGCCCCTTTGAAGCCACCCAAATAACCATTGTTACTGCTGAATCGCCAGAATTCTATTGTTTCTACGCTTCACGTATGTATTGAAACAAACGATCTTTCTTGGAAAGATCTTGTTCAAGAAAGAACGCAATTGTTACGTCTATGGCCACCTTAACTCTGAGTGGAAAGTTTCGCTACTGAGAGCCTGAAGCAGCTTCACCTTTGCTGGTGATTTGGGATGAGTTCATGTAGGGTAAGTACCCAGTACCCTCCCAGGGGAGAAGCACTGACAGCTGATAAAGTACTTTATAGAGGTGGCAGAAAGCAGAGCCACATTTGTAGCATATTTGAGGTAAATGAGCATAAAACCGTCAATGTGCCTTGCTCCTTATTGAACTGGAAAGGTGAAGACTTCATGGAATCAGCAGCTGCAGCGCATCTGGGATATTGGGTATCTGATAATGGGGCAAATTCACTAAAGGGCAAATTTTTGCCAGCGACTGCTTCAGCACTCTCTGCGCCACCACTAAGTTACCACTAAGCTAATTCACTACAATGCAAAGTCTCCGCAGCAGAAAACTGGTGAATTTACGCTAGGCTGTTGCAAGCATTTCATATCAAATTTTCGCTAACGTTCATTTCTGCCAAGTGAAACTTCGCTAGCACTCTTGCGCTTAGGTCAATTTGATTAGGGCGGGTACATATAAGTCATATTTATGCCTTTATTAGTGATGTTGGTGCAAAGTGCTTGAAGTGGCCACTTATTATTACACATGTCCAAGGAAGCAAAATAAAGAGATGCTCTAATGTCCTAGACATGAGCCCATCCTTATATAAATGTGGCATGCTCCTCAAATTGTTCACACATAAAGGTGGCCATAGACGTAACAATTACGATCTTTCTTGGAAAAGATGTTTCCAAGAAAGATCGTTGTTCAATACACACGTGTTCGAGCTGAATCGTCAGATATACAGGTAGATATACAGGAAGAAACAATAGAATTGTACCTGTATCTGATGATTCAGCACTAACAATGGGCGATGTTTGGGTCCCTTCAAAGGTACCCGATCAAAATTTTCCGTCCAGCCTGATCGACGAGCCGACCGATATCCAAGTGTTCTGCCGATATCGGTCTGCTCTTTTTCCACCATACACGCAACGAATATCGGACAAAAATTTGTTTTGTACGATATTATCTGTGCCATCTTAAGTCTTTAATAGGACTTTTGAAGGCAATCCTGCTTTAAAAAAAGAAAAGTCGCCAGCATTTTTTAACAACTTTAATGCATTTCCGGCATACAGTACATGATGTTTCTGACATAAGATTGAGGAGGATGAAGCTTCTTCTTATCGCCTGGTCTGAGGTGGCGAAGTAAACTCTGGTAAAATCCGCAGTTTACTGAATTTGCAGAGTAGCGACCTTTCGCCAGAGCGAAAAGTCGTCTGGCGATAGAGTGCAAAAGTGCTAGCGTCGTTCTCTAGCGAATTGTCCTCTACCTCTGTTTGTGAATTTGGCGATGTCCCTGCGGATGGGATTTCTGGTGAATTGACGCTAGCGACGGTCACTTCGCTCTTTAGTGAATCTGCCCCAATGTCTTTTCCCTTTAGGGTCGGGGCATGCAGGCAGATTCGGGGAGATTAGTCGCCCGGCGACAAATCTCCTGTTCTTTGGGGCAACTAATCTGCCCAAACTGCCTCCCCTGCCTTCCAGCCGGCTAAAATGTAAATTGCCGGCTGGATGTAACTCATAGCGATTCGTTTTTCGAAGTAGCCCGAAATTGCCTCACAAGGAAACTTCAGGTGACTTCGGAAAACAAATCATTTCGAATACCATCCTGCCGGAGATTTACATTTTAACCGGCGGGAATGCAGGGGAGGCAGTTGGAGGGTATTAGTCGCCCCCAAAGAAGAGGAGATTTGTTGCCGGGCGACTAATCTCCCCGAATCTGCCTGTGTGCCCTGTCCCTTAGCAGTCAGACCCCCATATCCCCTGCTGGGTAGCAGACTCCTATATCTGTGCTCCTGGGCAATTGATCAACTGTTTGTCATCGTTCAGAGTAATGGAGCGATACTTGGTGTTATTGATATAGAAATAAGGCTGTTTAATTTCACATATGCATGATGCAAAGCCCTTGTTCCTTTATTGCCAATGTTCTTGTGTGTTTGTATAATGAATTAAGAAGTGATTGTGTCATTATTTACCTTTTGCACAACTTCCCCCCAGCTTCTATGATGGTGTTACTTGCTTAGTTACCTAACTGCCATTATCTACCACATGTCAAAGCCTTCCTGTTATGTTACAAATATCTTTCCCAAAGCAATTGGCAGCATGGCCATAAGTACCCAGAGATTGTTCTAAGTCATCAGCAAGACATGCACATTGAATGGTCTATAAATGGAGCTCTCCATAGCAGCGTCATTTCTCTAGGATGTCTCTATACTAAGGCCAGTACTAGTC
Organism: Xenopus petersii; assembly: GCA_038501925.1. Lineage (NCBI taxonomy): Eukaryota > Metazoa > Chordata > Amphibia > Anura > Pipidae > Xenopus > Xenopus petersii. Next base: position 17,265,144 of record CM076681.1, read on the forward strand.
AGTATGACTGATTGTCCCGTGGCTGGTCAAACTACATGGAACGGCCACTTTTCAATCTGACACCCCAAAAAACAGGAACTTCCGGAAAGAAAATTAAGCAATTGCTCCTCTTCAATTCTTCAACAGACAAAGCATCATAAACTGGTTGACATAGTGCATTGACATGGTTTAAAATACAATTTGCCTATTCGATGAACTGATTAATATCTTTTGCAGTAAGGTATTGTTTTGGATCACTGCCCTATCCATACGTGTACTAACTGTTGCACAATAGTTTTGTATGCTATGGCATCCTAATTAATTTATTAGAAAATGGGTCCTGCTGAGTAATCAAGTAAACCTCATTGACCAAATGAGGTGCCTTGTCATTTCTAAATACACCAGCAGGTACAGGTAAAGGATCCATTATCCAAGAACCCATTATCCAGAAAACTTAGACTTATAGGAAGCTCTTCTCCCATAGACTCAATTTTGATTAAATAATTACAAATTTTAAAACCTACTGTCCGTTTCTCTGTAATAAAAACACTACATTGCACTTGAACCCATCTAAGATATAATTAATCCTTATTGGTGGGAAAACAATCATTGGGTTTATTTAAAGGGATAGTGTCAAGGGACATGTTTATTTCGAAACAATTTAGTTAATAGTGCTGCTCCAGCACACTTCTGCACTGAAGTCCATTTTTCAAATGAGCAAACAGATTTTTTTTATATTTAATTTTGAAATCTGACATGGGGCTAGACATATTGTCCCAGCTGCCCCCAGTCATGTGACTTGTGCTCTGATAAACTGCAGTTACTGCTGCACTGCAAATTGGAGTGATATGACCCCCTCCTTTCCCCCCACAGCAGCCCATCAGCAGAACAATGGGAAGGTAACCAATGAACAGCTCCCTAGTAGATATAAGAACAGCACTCCATAGTAAAATTCCATGTCCCACTGCGACTCCTTCAGTTACATTGAGTAGGAGAAACAACAACCTGCCAGAAAGCAGTTCCATCCTAAAGTGCTGGCTCTTTCTGAAAGCACATGACCAGGCAAAATGACCTGAGATGCACCTACACACCAATATTACAACTAAAGAAAAATATATACTTGCTGGTTGAGGAATAAAATTTAATATGGTAGAGTGAATTATTTGCAGTGTAAACAGTGTAATTTAGAAATAAAAACTACACAATAAAAATTATGACAGAATACCTTTAATGTTTTTTCTAGGGTATGAAGTTCCAAGGTATAAAAAAAACTATTATCCAGAAAACCCCAAGTCCTGAGCATTCTGGCTAACAGGTCCCTTGCCTGTATTAGGCCTCCAGAATGAAAATTTTTAGAAAAAGAAAAAGCCAGTGTCAGGGATGTAAGCTTCTGTCCGCCCTGTTCTACTCTCATTAGGATTAAGACTCTGGGACAGAGAGAGAGATTTTGCGTTTCCTTTTAGGTGGGATCATTAGTCAGTACATTGGATTAACAGAAAATATTGTTTTAGGAAAACATGGTTATTTTCTAGATCTAATTAATGTGACCATAGTTCCAGTGTATAGTTGTGATCAGAGTTCCATCTTGCACCAGTGGGACTCTGTTGACTTTGACATATGACCTAATTGCTGGAAATGACATCACAAGCTTTATTTTGACCTCACATGACATACCACAACAAACCACAGGATTCATTTCAGTGTGAAAAGTTTTGATAAAGATCTAAACATGGTATCTGAGCCAGAGGTGTACAATGCAGGATTATTGACCTACCAATTTTATATTTTCGAAAAATTATGTTGTTCATTTTATAGGTTACAGTCCTTGGTTGTGTTGCTACCAAGCAGCAAAGTTCTTATTGTGTCCCTTGCATTCCATGGTCTGTGGCTTCTCTGCGTGTGGCCCACTCTGGTTATTGTACCCTTAAAGGTAGCCATACATGGGCAGATAAAGCTGTCGATATCGGTCCTTTAGAGCAATTCGGCAGCTTATCTGCCCATGTGTGGGGCTCCCGACGCATCTTCCCGATTGATATCTGGCCACGATATCGATCGAGAAGGTTTAATTTTTCTGACAATCGACCCGTCGGAGCCGATTGCTTCTCGTTGTAATCCGAATATTCGGCCCTGCCGTTGGTGGGCATATCGGGAAAAGATCCGGTTGTTTGTCAATGTCGCCAAACGAGCGGATCTCTTCGCGTATGGCCAGCTTTAAGAAGAGGAACTTGAAGAGATACTGGACCACAGTGTATGAAATTATCTACTCAATAACAGGAATAAACTTACATAAGAAACCAGACCAGGCACTATAACGGAATAGAATCTCAAACAGAAATACAAATATAAGAAAACGTATTACCCGCATATTTACATCGGTTAAATCAGGGGTGCCCAAAGGTAGATAGGGATCTACCAGTAGACCTTTAGCTGGGGATCAGTAGATGTCAAGACTCTCAACAAACAGCTTGTCCAAATTACCCCCCTATTTCATGCTTTTGATTCAGATATTTATTATGTTAAGGTTATGCAAGAAATAGTTGTTGAATATAGCAATATCAATTCTCTCATAAATCAAAATAATATTTAAGAAATCACTATGTTATAAAGGGAATACAACGGTATAATTGGATGTCGGACGCCTGTAAAATATAGTCCCCCAACTCACATTACCCTTCCCCATCTCCCCCTTTTCACCAATAACAAAACAAAAATTGACAATTTTGGAATGTATATTTATTGATGTTATTTACGCATTAATATGTTATATAAGCATCCATATGAAACACTCTGTTATGTACTAAACAATTTCAATATATAAAATAAAATAAATCTTAAAAAAAGAAGGGGAACTCAGAGACCATCTCCAAAGGCCTGTTCCTTGCCATGGCCACGTTACTTTTATTCCATCTCTTTAGAATGACAAGATTCAAGCTGGGTGCTTGTGAGACGGCAGCTGTATTCCAAAGTACAGGTCGCATAGAGACTTCCGTCCAAGTGACCTGCAGTTTAAACACACCCAAGAGAGGCATTCCAGCTGTTCCGGATCAGATACCACATATGTAAATATTATTTTGGCTCAGTGCTTCATGGCAGCTTTTATTGCCACGCTTAATGGTTTGTTTGCTCAGAATAATACGTGGTTAAATTTAGAAAAGCTGGAAGCTACCTCTGTTTTGCATGATCAAGGTGTAATGTTCGGATTAAAGTAGCATTTTTAGTTGGCAGCCATCACTTACATGTCAAAGTCAAAGTAAACTTTGTCATCTCAGCAGTATACAAATATACAGTGAGACGAGACGACGTGGCGACGTGGCTCCAGCTAGTACATATCACAAAAAGGCACTTAAAAATACACAATAAATATGTAAAGATGAAATGTGCAATATATTGGCAGAAAAACAAACCGGACAAAAGTACAGTTTCTCTACTGTATTTGCTGGAGCATAGTTAGCCGCTGCCAGGTGTGGCGCCGCCCCACTAAGCCCACAGTCTCCCCCAGGGTGCCCAAAGTCACCAGGCCAGCAGTCTCCCTGCAGTTCAGGCCTCCAGCTCAGTCCCGGGTACCTCTTGGCTTCTGGTTGTTGCTCCAACATTGTCAGCCTCAAAAAGTTATGATGGGGATGTTTCCCTCCTCTTGTTAGATTTCCTTGTTTAATAGTGATGCTCCAACCAGGGTCGGACTGGGTCAGCGGGACACTGGGTCAAAACCCCGTAGGCCTCGCTGGCCCAACCCAATCCCCACAGCAGCTCCTGCGCTTCCTGACCTCCCTCACCGATGATCGGAAGAAGAAATAATGTGTAGGTTCACGTTGGTGGGGTGAGGGAAGGGGAAAGAGGAAGCGTTGCGTCTGAAGTTGGCGGATTTGCAACGGTGGTGGGGCCCCAAGTTGTGGGGCCCACTGGTATTATTAGCTGGGCTGGGGACCTGGGGTGGGGGCAGGGGGCCCTGATGTGGCAACCTGGTGGGCCAAGATCCCCCCAGTCCAATGATGGCTCCAACAAGCATTTAGTTAAAGGTCTAGGTCCTGCGTAGGGTATTTGCTCTCCAGTTGAGTGACAGTGTTGGGCTTTATAGTGAAGAGGAATACGAGAAATTATGAGAATACAGTGGAACCCCCATTTTACGTTTTTCAGGAGACCAGGAAAAAATTATGTAAAATCCGGGAAAATGTAAAACTAACTCGGAAATGTGTTAAACTAACTTTTTCTTCAAGTACTGAAAAGATATAAGCACAGGAGTCTGTTTTACATTGAGATACAATATTTACTGTGTTAATAACAAGGGTTAAACATTGCAGCGTCAATGTTACACTATGGGGGGGGGGCATGGGCAAGACTCTCTGTCAGTCACATACACAACCTAAAGCAATAAGTGATTAGTGCAGGACTGTATAAGGGGCAGACTAATTGGAATTGACCATTTACAGGCAGAACCATGGCAAAATATACATCTGGTTAATATTTTAAACCTCTTTATTTCACAAATAATAACATTCATAGAGGAAAAAAAGCAAGGACAAAATTTTGATATAAAATCCAGGAAAACATTACTTAAAATCAGCGAAATGCACCCATATAAATGCATTATAAATTGGTTGGACCACAAATAAAAAAATGTAAAATCCAGGAAAACTTGGGGGCAAAATCACTAACCTCCGAAAATTTGCCAGCAACGTCTTCGCTCACATCGCAACACTTTGGCAGGCGTAGATTCGTATGGACAACGCTAATTCACGAAAATCCAAAGTTGTGTCCAGGGCACCGAACGCTGGCGAAGTTGCGCTAGCGTTAATTCGGCAAGCAAACCGAAGTTGCGCTAGCGTTGGCTAATTTGCATACGGAGGGAAGTTAAAGTTCAATGGATGTATATGTTGCAGATTACATTACACAAGCCAGGGAAACTTTAATAAAAGAAAATAGATTTGTTATATTGCCCTACACATGAGCCCAGTGTATAGTTTATGTGCCATATGTAAGGAAATGTAGGGGGGAAGCCGGGTACCCCAGAAAAATTTACAATCTTTTGCAGCCTATCACCCTGAAAAATGAAAAGTCGCCAGCGTTTTTTGGGACTTCGACTTTTTGAGGAAGTCCTATTTACTCTATTGCACTTTGCCTGGTCTGAGGTGGCGAAGGGAAGTCTGACGCAAGAGGTAACGTTCAGTATCTTAGTGAATTTGCGAAGTAACGCTCTTTCGCCACAGCAAAACTTTGCCTGCGAAGTAGCGCTATAGTCTATCCCCTTCGCTATAGAAGTTACGCCTGCGGCCGTTAGTAAACCGGCGAAATTCCGAAACGACGTCACGCAAATTTTCTCCAGCGTTAGTCACTTCACCCTTTAGTAAATTTGCCCCTTTAAAATCAGGGAACTTAAAATTGAGCTTTCACTGTACCTGAATGAGGGACCCCAGAACATCATTTTTACTTATCTGCTTGCAACTTGTGGTGCTCTTGCTTACCTAGGTACAATAATGTTTCTCTTAAATGGAACATCATAGATGCACCTATTCTAAGCTACTCTTTAATTGCTACATGTTGTACATTCGATTCCTATTGTGATATTCTGGGGGGTGTATGGCAGAAGACTCAGACATTGGTCGGCTTGTCACACTTTTGAAGGTACCTGAACGTCGGCCACTGTTAGTGCTGAATCATCAGGTAGAATTCTATTGTTTGTACCTGTAAATCTGATGATTCAGTTCTACATGTGTGTTGAAACTAGGGATGCACCGAATCCAGGATTCGGCCTTTTTCAGCAGGATTCGGATTCGGCCGAATCCTTCTGCCCAGCCGAACCAAATTCGAATCCTAATTTGCATATGCAAATTAGGGGCGGGAGGGAAATTGAATGACTTTTTGTCAGAAAACAAGGAAGTAAAAAATGTTTTCCCCTTCCCACCCCTAATTTGCATATGCAAATTAGGGTTCGGATTCGGTTTGGTATTTGCCCGAATCTTTCACGAAGGATTCGGGGGTTCGCCCGATCCAAAAAAGTGGATTCGGTGCATCCCTAGTTGAAAAACAATCTTTCTTTGAAAGATCTTCTCCATGAAAATATATATACTGTATGTATATTAGGGATGCACCGAATCCAGGATTCGGTGTGGGATTCGGCCTTTTTCAGCAGGATTTGGATTCAACCGAATCCTTCTCCCCGGCCTAACCGAATCCTAATTTGCATATGCAAATAGGGACTGGAAGGAAATTGCATGACTTTTTGTCACAAAACAAGGAAGTACATTTTTTTCCCCTTCCCACCCCTTATTTGCATATGCAAATTAAGATTTGGATTTGGTTAGGTATGCGACTGAATCTTCACAAAAATAGAAATGCTGGGATCTCATCGAAACAAAAACGATAACAGTTTGAATTAATGCAGAAGCATTGAAGTGAGTGTGCCATTTGTTTCTATTTTTGTGGACATTTGATGTAAGCTCCTTGTTTGCAGCAGAGCTAACATTTGAGCACCTCTTATCGGTTTATCCATATATAAGAATTATAAAAGTTCTAGTGGAAAAAAGTTTTGACATTTTGTATGCGACTGAATCTTTCACAAAGGATTTGGGGGTTCGGCCAAGTCCAAAATAGTGGATTTGGTGCATCCCTACTGTATATACAATGTTGCAATGATTCAGCGGGGGGAATTTTAAAGCTGACTATAGATGTAAAGATTTGTAAAAGATCTTTTTGTTATTGTAAGACCAAGCTTATCTTGAAACAATCGTTTCAATTGTACGATTTGTCCATCAACTAAAAAGACCATTTCAAGCGATGTTGTCTTGTTGAAGTCAGGAAAACTGAGGGAAGCTGCCTGCTTGGCCCTGCAAACACACATAGATGTCACTGGGGCCAATGAAAATCTTTCAACCTGGTCGATCAATTTTCTGACAGACGAAAAAATCGCTACATGCACAATCGTTCGATTCCCACTAACCTCACGATAATTTGACAAATTGGTTGGATTGCACTAAAATTGGTCGTTCGCCAAAGAAAAATCTTTGCGTCTAGTCTTGACAACCACTGCCCTAGTGCTTTCCCTTTACTGTATAGAGATATTTGCATTAAAACAGGCGACCAATGAGGCCCATTGCACAAGGGACATGTTCTTGCCAGAATGTGCTATTCAGCCTTTTATTTATTGGTATAAAGTCCGTCTCTCACTCTTGCCCAAAAGTTCCATGGCCATCAAAGTGACCATCTATGCATTTAGAAAACATGATTCAACATAGCAATTAAAGCCACTCCCCCACCCTATTTCACACGCTTAAAAACTATATTTTCTTTCCACTCAGATTCATAATTTCCTTTTCAATTGAAAACAAAGAATTTGTGCAGCATGTAAAGAGCAGCCTTTAGAGGCTAGTAGTGCAGGATTTCGTTTGATTTAGTGGATCGCACAGCGCCATTACTTCACTATATCCCCGTCTCTTGTATAAACGCTTAAGGCTGCTGCATCATTACAGTTTATGTACAATCCGCTCTGCTAAAGAGTCTCTTAGGGGCTGCAACGCGGCGCCTGTTTTATATCAAAGCCAACGTATTGTTCTCTCAGAGACCAGGCCTCCTCGCTCATGATGACTGGAGGCCCTACAAACAGTCTGGTCTCTGAAGAGCCTTTTTTCCAGGCAATGGCTTGTATAAAGTAGCCTCTTACAAAAACACAAGGCTGAAGGTGCCATTAGTCTCGGCTCTAATCTCCCCAGGTTAACACAGCAGATATCTGCCTGCATGTTTACAGTAACACATTCCTATAGGAGAATAAACAGAAGTCACTTGTTCTCTATACACATTCCTGACTGACTGAAATAAGCAGCCTTTGTAGCTACCCATTCCTTCTGATTTTATTTACAGGGATTCGGTGGGTTTAAGAAAAGCAACGTGATGGGGGCACAAAGTTTAATTTGTTTAGCGGCCAAACACTGGCAGTATAATGCTCACTCTTCACAATTTAAGGAAATTGTTCAGTATTAAAATAAAAACTGGGTAAATAGGATGTGCAAATTTTTTTTTTTTTTCATATAGTTGGTTATCCGAAAATGCATACCTCCCAACATTTTGAAAATAAAAAAGTTTGACCACGCCCATTTTTGTGGCCACACCCCCTAATTACCATGTTGATTTTACAAAATTTGGCAGGTTATGGAAGTTTGAACATATTTCTGTGTTTTTTTTTTTTTTAGTTTTTACAGTTTTGCTAATGAAGGTGAATTGACTCCCAAGGGACCTGTTATCTTATAGTGTTACAATTACTTATTTGCTTATCTAAAAAATTGCTACAAAATTATCTTATCTGCTGCTGTGGCAGTTTTGGGCTCTCTGCCAAAAGCCAATTAAGTTACAAACTTATCTTTTTCTGGCTGTTCATTGCTGAGAAAAACGTGACTTTACAGTACAAACGAGGGACTGCGGGTTGAGCTGTCCAAAGAGGGACTGTCCCTCTGAAAACGGGACAGTTGGGAGGTATGAAAAATGTAATGTATAAAGGCTGGAGTGACTGAATGTCTAACAATACAGAACACTACTTCCTGCTTTTCAGCTCACTTGGTTTCCACTGATTGGTTACCAGGCAGCAACCAATCCGAGACTTGAGGAAGGGGCACATGGGCCATAACTGTTGCTTTTGAATCTGAGCTGAATGCTGAGGATCAATTGCAAACTCGCTGACCCGTTATGTCCCATGTGGCCCCCCCTTAAAGTCACTGACTAACTCAGAATTAGAGCTGAAAAGCAGGAAGTAGTTTTTTGTTCTGTTAAAGAAGACATCCGCTCACTCTGACCTTTATACATTACATTTTTGGTTAACTAATCATATTAGATTTTTTATAATGGGTACCGTATTGTTAGAGCTATACACAGACCACCATTTGCTCGTGTACAGGGGACAAAAAAAAAAGATGGCTGCCCTAAATTATATCTGACATAAGCTCCCTCCGCCCCTTCCCCTCCACTCTGCCCCTGCCCTTTGCTGCTTCCCCTCTCCTCTCTGGCCCTCCCCTCTGCCGCTTCCCCTCTCCTCTCTGGCCCTCCTCTCTGCCGCTTCCCCTCTCCACTCTGGCCCTGCCCTCTGCCGCATCCTCTCTCCTCTCTGGCCCTGCCTTTTGCCGCTTCCCCTCTCCTCTCTGGCCCTCCCCTCTGCCGCATCCCCTCTCCTTTCTGGTCCTCCCCTCTGCCGCTTCCCCTCTCCTCTTTGGCCCTCCCTTCTGCCGCTTCCCCTCTCCTCTCTGGCCCTCCCTTCTGCCGCTTCCCCTCTCCTCTCTGGCCCTCCCCTCTGCCGCTTCCCCTTTCCTCTCTGGCCCTTCCCTCTGCCGCTTCCCCTCCCCACTGCCTACTTCCAGCCCGCTTCCCCTCTCCACTCTGGCCCTCCCCTCTGCCACTGCCCGGTTGGCTTGGCCCTGCCCTAGACCAAGAACCGTTATTTCATTGGTTGTTTAAGAGATGAGAATTTTTGCACCTTTCAAGATACTAAGCTATCCTACATGATGGGAATCTGTGAGCAATCCATTCTATATGGTGAAGCACAAATATCTTATGCAAAGCACTTATATTGCTGACATGTAATGATTTTGTTATAGCTTTATTTTACTAGGTTTGTAAATCATATCTGTATAGGTTTTCTGCACGCTGACTTTTTGCAAGACCCCCCTTTTACCGTTATTAAAGTTCTACCAGACATCCTGATATGGTTCTGAGAATATCCAGAGGAGAAATTAAATTTCTGCCGCAAATCTCAGCATAGTTGGTTCTCCAGGACAGGCTTATATCAATATTTCGTTACGATTCCCACATGGATGCTGTTGCGCCACTTTAGGAACGGAGTTAGGCTTAACAGGAGTTAGTCATTTGCTATTTGTTGTTCATCAAACTGGAGCTGCATAGTTCAGTACAGTGAGTATTGGGAGAAGAAAGAGGCACTTGCCATTTCGTCTTAAAGGAACAATAAAACCAATAAATGAAAGTGTTTTAAAATAATGAAAATATTATGTACTGTTGATCTGAAAAAAGGAGAAAAGGCACAAGATACACAGCAGATAACACGATAAGCTCTTCAGAACTTCTCTGTTATCTACTGCGTATCCTGTGTTTGAATGGCTGCCCCAATGGCTACACAGGCGCTTGTTTATATAAACTAGTAGTCTTTCTGAAGCAAACACGCAAGTTTGGCCAATGCAGGGCAACAATACATTATATTGCCATTTCTTTAAAACACTTTAATTTTTAGCTGTTACTATTCCTTTAACTGGCACCAATGCTGTCTTGATATTAAGATGCTTACAGATACTTTCTGTGCTGCTCATTGATTCATACAGTAGAATACTGTTCTCTGTATATATTAAGCATGTTAGGGTAAACTTTAAAGTCCAAGTGATGTCTCCAAAAGATCGAATGTGAGTGCAGTTGCAGTGTAGATACTCGAGGTCAACAGACCGTGTTCAAACATTTTGTTAAAACTATAATATATTAATAGGCCTCTTCAATCCACATTACTGGAGTTTAAGGGGTTATTGTAGAAAGCTTGAGTAGGAATACCCCTTAGTAGATTAAGGCTAAGGGCTCTCTATGGTGATGATCTTTAAAGGGATACTGTCATCGGAAAACATGTTTTTTTCAAAACACATCAGTTAATAGTGCTACTCCAGAAGAATTCTGCACTGAAATCCATTTCTCAAAAGAGCAAACACGTTTTTTATATTCAATTTTGAAATCTGACATGGGGCTAGACATTTTGTCAATTTCCCAGCTGCCCCTGGTCATGTGACTTGTACCTGTACTTTAGGGTGCAAATTCACTAAGCCGCGAAGCGCCGAACGCTAGCGTTAATTCGCTAGCGTGTGGCATTTTGGCTACTGCGCAAATTCACTAACGAACGCTGGCGTAGTTTCGCTAGTGTTACTTCGCACCCTTACGCCAGCCGAATTTTCGCTAGCGACTAAACTACGCAAATTCACTAACTTGCGCAGTGTACTGAACGCTACCTTTTACGCTAGACTTCCTTCGCCACCTCAGACCTGGCGAAGCGCAATAGAGTAGATAGGGATTGTTCCCAAAAAAGTCAAAAAATTTTTAAGTCCCAAAAAACGCTGGCGTATTTTCTATATGATGGGTGATAGGCTGAAAAAGATCGAAAATTTTAAGATGCAACTTCGCATCTTAGTGAATTTGCCCCTTGGAGAGAAATGCTTTCTGGCAGGCTGCTGTTTTTCCTTCTCAATGTAACTGAATGTGTCTCAGTGAGACATGGGTTTTTACTATTGAGTGTTGTTCTTAGATCTACCAGGCAGCTGTTATCTTGTGTTAGGGAGCTGCTGTCTGGTTACCTTCCATTTGTTCTTTTGTTTGGCTGCTGGGGGGGACAAGGGAGGGGGGTGATATCACTCCAACTTGCAGTACAGCAGTAAAGAGTGATTGAAGTTTATCAGAGCACAAGTCTCATGACTTGGGGCAGCTGGGAAATTGACAATATGTCTACTAGCCCCATGCCAGATTTCAAAATTGAATATAAAAAAATCTGTTTGCTCTTTTGAGAAATGGATTTGAGTGCAGAATTCTGCTGGACCAGCACTATTAACTGATTCATTTTGAAATTTTTTTTTCCCATGACAGTATCCCTTTAAGTGTGCCCTGGTGAGGTCTGTTTGACCCCTGTTCCCATACCACTATAATGCACAATATTATCTGCCCCTATCATTTAGGACAGCTACTTAAAATGACTTTCTGTTCTACTTATTGGTTCACACAGTAGAATAGTGTTCTCTGTAAATATAACCAAGCTTGTGTGTTCCCACTGTGCCACAATTATTTGGGCAAGCATACATGTAGTATTTCTGCATGGAACATCTCATTAATCCAGAAGAAAACCCCTATACTGCTATTTGATGTACATGGACCTTTCAAGGACAACTGTTCCTCACAGAGCTTACAATCTTATTTTGTTGCTTGCAAATGGCCAAAGATTTCTCAGAGCCGTCAGTGTTTCCCCGATTCCTGTGTCTTTGTTGAGCCAGCAGCTTTCTCCAATAGATGCAGTTACTAAATAGAGAATGCTATAAACCTCAGCTCTGTCACGTTTTTCTTAAAAGGCACAAAAAAGTCCAATTGCAGCCGTTTCCATTTCTGCAGTACAAAATACATCACACTCTAGAAATAATATTTTTGAAAAGCGATAAAAGGAGAAGCAGCTATTTCAAAGGCAAAACAGTGGCAGGACTAGTTCATTAGCCTTGATTAACTTTTTAAAAATATTTGCTTTTCTGAAGTGCAGATTCCTTTGACGTGTACGGGCCACTTCCTTTTATTTATCTAGTAGAGTTTGTGGGAGAGGTGCAAATTGATATACGTAGATGGTTTGATTCTTTTTTTTTTTTGCCACAAGGGCAGTGTTGCCAAACTATTCCCAATAGCTCATAAAACATAAAACAGATATAGAAAACTATTGGTGTATCAGCCATTCACAATATTTAGGACAGCAAGTATATATTTACCTTAAAAGGGGAACTATCGCAAACATGAAAATTTTATATAAGCTTCAGAATACTGAAATTAGAAACTAAATACAATCAAATTCTGTACTGTTTCTGAAATAATCAAGTTTATCTTTACTATTCCTCTCTCAGCATCTGTTTCTCCTCATTCTGTCTTCATTCAGGAGTTGGGTGTCGAATGAATAATACAATATATCTTATAGGGGGGCTCTGTTTGTCTAGAAGATGTATTAGAGCTCACTCTATTAAAATCACCAGACATCATGTCTCTCTACATGTAGAATTTGTGCAAAAGGCAGTTATTTTGTTAGATTTTGTTTGTACTGCAATCAGTTATTTGAGTGAGTGAGATCGGGGAAGCCTGTCGGAGGGCCCCACACACGGGCCAATAAGCTGCCTACTCTGTCTGTCGACAGCTTTTATTGGTCCGTGTATGGCCAGCTTTAGTGTGCCCTTTTGAAGTCTGTTAGACCCCTGTTCCCATACCAATATATTTCAATACTCTCTGTGCTATAGGGTGTGTGTATAATGGACTGTGGGATGGCATGGGTGGTTGGTGTACAACAGTATCTGTAGACAGTGGGTTGCACTGCTGCAGATTGTTTTTTTAAAGGGGAAGGAAACCTAGTTGGCGCAAAAACCTCCCTCCTCCCCCCTGGCCTACCCGTCCCGCTGGGCAAATGCCCCTAACTTGTTACTTACCCTTCTGCGCAGGTCCAGTCCAGGGAGTTCACAGACGACATCTTCTTCCACGCGATCTTCTTCCTGCTTTGACCGGAGCATGCGCAGTAGGAGCATTTCGCCGGTACGATCTACTGCGCATGCGCCAAAAGTACTTTGTGACTTTTGGCGCATGCGCAGTAGATCCGTACCGGCGAAGTGCTCCTACTGCACATGCGCCAAAACGCCGGTCAAAGCAGGAAGAAGATCGCGTGAAACAAGATGTCGTCTGTGAACTCCCTGGACTGGACCTGCGCAGAAGGGTAAGTAACAAGTTAGGGGCATTTGCCCAGCGGGACGGGTAGGCCAGGGGGGAGGGTGTGCAACACACGGGAGGGGGGGGAGGGTTTTTGTGCCAACTAGGTTTCCTTCCCCTTTAAGGTCTTGCCACCTAAATTGTTTCCAGACATGCTGTCTCCTAGATTTGCATTGGGAAATAACCAAAACACACGGGCAGATCTACTGATATTCCAAACCAGCAGCAGCAGAGATGGCGAGTTGTTGGGAGAGATGAAGGAAATAGTTAGAATTTCTTGGATCAAGATCAAAAAGTAATGCACAGCGTCTGGTGGGAAGGCTGATGGAAGGTAACTTGGGTGGGGGCAGCAGAGAGGAACATGGCTACTGTGCTCAGTACTGTACCTTCCCTATGCGAGCTCCCTTCTCATAGAGACACTATAACCAGTTTCTTAGCAGTGCTTAAAGGGATACTGTCATGGGAAAAAACATTTTTTAAAAAATAGTGCTGCTCCAGCAGAATTCTGCACTGAAATCCCTTTCTCAAAATAGCAAACAGTTTTTTTTTATATTCAATTTTGAAATCTGACATGGGGCTAGACATATTGTCAATTTCCCAGCTGCCCCAAGTCATGTGACTTGTGCTCTGATAAACTCCAATCACTCTTTACTGCTGTACTGCAAGTTGGAGTGATATCACCCCAGCAGCCTAACAACAGAACAATGGGAAGGTAACCAGATAGCAGCTCCCTAACACAAGATAAAAGCTGCCTGGTAGATCTAAGAACAACACTCAATAGTAAAAACCCATGTCCCACCGAGACACATTCAGTTACATTGAGAAGGAAAAACAGCAGCCTGCCAGAAAGCATTTCTCTCCTAAAGTGCAGGCACAAGTCACATGACCAGGGGCAGCTGGGAAATTGACAAAATATCTAGCCCCGTGTCAGATTTTTAAAATTGAGTATAAAAAAATGTGTTTGCTCTTTTGAGAAATGGATTTCAGTGCAGAATTCTGCCATTCATACTTACACAAGAATAGCAGCTTCAGCTTTTTGCTTGATAACCTTACCATCTTCTGCAGGCCACATTGATGTTTATGGATCAGAGCAATGTCTTCTTCGACCAGTGAAACATGGAACATGTTGACGTGTTTTGTCGCCCCTGCTTTTTGTGGCACCATGGGCAGCTCCAAACCACCCATTCTTTAAAGGGATGGTTCACCTTTAAGTTAACTTTTAGTATGTTATAGAATGGACAATTATAAGCAGCTTTTCAATTGGTTATTTATTTATTTTTTATAGTTTTTAAATGGTTTGCCTTCTTCTTATGACTGTTTCCAGTTTTCAAACGGGGGTCACGCACCTGTCTAAAAAACAAATGCTCTGTAAGGCTACACATTTATTGTTATTGCTACTTTTTATTACTCATCGTTCTGTTCGGCCCTCTCCTACTTATATTCCAGTCTCTTATTCAAATCATTGCATGGTTGTTAGGGTAATGTGGACCCTAGCAACCAGATGGCTGAAATTGCAAACTGGAGAGCTGCTGAACAAAAAGCTAAATAACCCAAAAACAACAACTAATAGAAAATGAAAAACAATTGCAAATTGTCTCAGAATATCACTCTCTCCATCATACTAAAAGTTAATTTAAAGGTGAACAACCCCTTAAAGTTCCAGAGAGCAGTGCAGTTTTATGCAGATAATTATTGTTTAAACTTTTTTTTAACTGACAAGGTGGTTTTTTTTTTTCGAGAGATCACTTTAACGGAGGGAGGGATGGGTTTAAGCACTTTGTCCCCAATCTTCCACGCTTCAGAACACCAATCTGCCATTGCTGAGCTGAATTGCAGAGTTCACCCCAATGAACCCTCTAAACCACCCACCGAGTCCAATAATCATCAGACTATGTAGGAAAAATATATTTGTTAGTGTAGGATATTTATATCCTATTGGGACGAAACTGGGCATTTATAGCTCATCAGATTAAGAAGTGCTGTGTCATACTGTTCCCTTTTTCCTGCAAAATTCTCTAATTTTAGGTAATGTCCTGATTTAGGTTTACATTTGCAGCATCCCAATTACTGGAGAGTTGATTTTTTTTTTTGGAAGTGTGGAAACTATTAGGCATATGATCCGAGAATGTGGGACAAGTTATTCTGCCTTTCCTTCTTTATTATTTATTAGCTTATTTTTATGTATTCTTACTTCGCTTTATATGTCCTTAGTTTTTCACCAGGCCCGGTTACCCATAGCAACCATTTAGCATTTCCTGGTCTGCTGCAGTAAGCAAGCATCTGATTGGTTCCTGTGAGGGACTGACTGCAGCAAACTTTCGATTGGTTATTACATTTCTCCACAAGTGTTCTAAAAAAAAATATTCCCCAGGGCAGTTTTCCCCTAGCCAACACATTCATTCTCACTGCGAGTGCATTCATCCTCATTACCATTTAGTACTCATTGCCCCTAGCTGGTGGGTTACAGGTTGGATATTCACAATTTACAAGAAAAAGAAGCTCTCAGTTCACACAATACACTATGCTCTCTTCGGTTGTGGTGCTAATTTTACCCTTTTGAGGGGGTTTGTTTTGCTTTTCTGGCATGTTCTTACTCCAGTCGGCAGAATGGAGCACCCCCTCTGTGCTTTCTTGCATAATGCACCGGGACTGTGTGTGGTTTGCATAAAGATAGCCGTGTTATTGTACTGTTGGCGTGAGCTGGCACTCTCCCAACCACAGGACAAACACACAGTGGCATGCAGAGAACCCGTTTGTCTGTTTAAAGGCTTACCGCGTCAGCAGAGCACTGTGAGCAAAATGTAATCAAGACTAATTTATACAATGCGCTGGCAGCCTCCTCATTAAATCTTCAGCCATGCTCTTTGTGTTCTCTGCTAATTTATGCTGTTATTCTGATGGCCGGACCACCAGTCATGGTCCACTTTGTTAAGCTCTGTTTGGGATCAGAGCTAATGTGTCTCTTGGTACGTCTATTTACCTAAAGATTAAGTGTTTTTCATAAGTTCTACACTTTTTGTACTTAAAGCAATACTGTCATGGCAAAACATGTTTTTTTTTTTTTTTTTTCAAATAATAGTGTTGCTCCAGCACAATTCTGCACTGAAATCTATTTCTCAAAAGAGCAAACAGATTTTTTTTATATTCTATTTTGAAATCTGACATGGAGCTAGACCTATTGTCAGTTTCCCAGCTGCTCCCAGTCATGTGACTTGTGCCTGCACGTTAGGATGGAACTCCTTTCTAGCAGGCTGTTATATCTCCTACTCTGTAACTGAATCAGTCTCAGTGGGACTTGGCTTTTACTATTGAGTGTTGGTTTTATATCTACCAGGCAGCTGTTATCTTGTGTTAGGGAGCTGCTATCTGATTACCATCCCATTGTTCGGTTGTTAGGCTGCTGGGGGGGAGAAAGGGAGGGGTTAATATCACTCCAACTTGCAGTATAGCAGTAAAGTTTGCTCTTTTGAGAAATGGATTTCAGTGCAGAAGTCTGCTGGAGCAGCACTATTAATTGATGCGTTTTGAAAAAAACATGTTTTCCCATGACAGTATCCCTTTAATGGTTACTGAGTGCAAAACTCGTTTTGATAAAACAAAGCTCCTCTTCTTCGGGGCGACTAATCTCCCGAAACTGCCTTCCCGCCGGCTAAAATGCAAATCGCACCCGGAGCCATTTGTTTTCCGAAGTTGCCTGACGAAGAAACTTCAGACAACGAATCGCTCCGAGTGCCATGCCGCCGGTGATTTACATTTTGGAAGGCAGGGGAAGCAGTTTGGGGAGATAAGTCGCCCTGAAGAACAGGACATTTGTCGCTGGGCGACTAATCTCCCTGAATCTGCTTGTGTGCCCTGACCCTTAAGGAGGCATACATGGTCTGACATTAGCAGCCTAATTGACTACTTTTAGAGGCCTATTAATCAAAGGTCGAATTTCTAATTCATGTGAGTTTTTTAAAACTCTCAAACTCCCATGAACTCGAAATTCGACCAATCAAAATTTTTTTAGGTCGGTGTTTAGAATCGACCCAAATACTCGAATCGAATACTAATCTAACAAAAAAACTTGATTCGAGTTTTTATCACCGAAAAAACTCGAATGTCAGAAAGGCTGCAAATAACTTATAATTGATCCCTAGACATCTCCCATTGACTTAAACAGCAGTTTGGCAGGTTTTAGGCGGCGCATTGTCAAATTTGAGAATTCAAGGGCCAGAGTATGATAAATCTCAAAAATCTAATTATAAAAAAAAAACTTGAATGGAATTTGAATAACTCCATAGTGGAATTCAACAGTTTTGACCATTTAAAAACTCAAAAATTTTCAATTCGACCCTTGATAAATCTGCACCTTAATGGAGTCAGCACTTATTGGCCCCTTTATTGTTCCAAAATGTTGTACTGTCTGCCCAGTATCCTGCCAGGGAGCATCCAGATAGAAGTATTTCTTTTCTATCGAGTCAGATATTCTAGAAGTTCAATGCTGGGGCAGCAGTAGGTGGTTTGGGACGTGTCTGTAGTTTGTATGTGTGTGTGTCTGTCTGTGTGTGTCTGTGTGTCTGTCTGCCTGTGTGTGTGTCTGTCTGTGTGTGCGTGTGTGTCTGTCTGGCTTTGTGTGTGTCTGTCTGTGTGTGCGTGTCTGTCCGTGTGTGTGTTATAATCCCACCCAGTAAAGACCAAAAGTCTCACCAAAAACCATCTTTGTGGAAGGCAGACAGGGATGTTTTTCCATGTTTCCCTATTAGCTGTATCTAGGCCATTTATCTAGATGAATGTGGAATAACGCATGTTTTAGGAAATTATTATAGTAAAGAATGTTCTCATACAGAGACTAGGGGATTATTCTAATTAAAGGGGTGCTTTACGTTTAGTATGTTCTCGGCAGCTACAGTCTTCATTATTTATTTATTTTTACAGTTTTTTTCATTTTGATTATTTGCCTTTTTCTTCTGACTTTTTCCAGCTTTCAAATAGGGGTCATTGACCTCATCAAAAAAAAAAATGCTCTGTAAGGCTACACAAATATTTATTACTTTTTACTACTCATCTTTCTCTTCAGTCCATCTCCTATTCATATTCCAGACTCTTATTTAAATCAGTGCATGGTTGCTAGGGTAATTTGAATCCTAGCAACCAGATTGCTGAAATAGTTGCAGAGCTGTTGAATGAAAAGCTGAATAACTAAAAAAAAAACCCCAAAAAGAATACAAAAAAAATTAAAGCCAATTTCAAATCATACCAAAGGTTAATTTAAAGGTAAACAACCCCTTTAAGCTCTGCAAGTTGAGGGGAAGACTTTGCTGAGGGGAAGAGGCTAGTTTTCCTGTACTAGAGACGGGCACATTTTTTTGCCATGAAAAAGCACCCATGATGCCAATGCATTATAAAAAATAAAAAAAAGTTCCACAGCTTGAAAACGCCCCATGACCTCAATGTGTTTTGGGATTTTTGGCTGTTTCATAAATTTTTCAGGACAGAGTTGCCCATTGCTATTCTCTACCCATACACCTCAGCTAATTCTAGGGGATGAACAATTTGCTTAGCACACTGCCCCACTACACAAGTGATCCTGCACCCCCTCGCCCCAGACTGACCAGCATGGAGCATACCACTGTAGCTCCACTTACAAAATAAACTCCACTTCTAAACCTCCTTCAGGGTTCCCCAAAAGTTTGTCAATTCTACTTTGGTTTTTCCCTTTTGTGCTTGGTTGTTTTTTCTTTCTATAGTGTTTATTGTAGACAACTTACAATTGTTTTTTTAAATCTGTATTTGCAGGGAGGCGGAGCTACAAGTTGGGCCCTCCCCTTTTGCACCCTTTCTGTCCCGTGTTCAACCTCTTCTTAAAGGGGACTCTGGCTTCCAAACCAAAATTTGATAGAAGCCCACATAACACAGACACCCCTAATATATCCATCACAGTTACCTGTTTCATCAAAAAGTATGAATAAATGCCATTCTCTATGCTGAAATCCAGCTGGGACAGTTCTTCTCTTTCTGCATCATTTGAAATCCTGGCAGGGAAGGAGGGACTAAACACTGATGTTACAAATTGTAACAACCTCTCCACAGCTTACAGACAGCATGCAGGAACTACATAACCCACAATGCATTGCACTATGATGTTCAGTTCCTTATTGAAATCACATGTGCAGGGAATTGTGGGTTTTGGAGGATGCAGGCTAAGGACAGATGGCTGTTGATACAAAGTAACAGTAGTCAGGTCAGCAAAGTAGTCAGAGAGATCAGCAGAAGAGCAGGGGGCTAGGCTAATGGAACTGTTCCAAACCATTAAAAATAATGAAAAGTCTGCATATTTTTTAATTGATGTATATTGCAAAGTTTACATTTCAAAAAGCTCAAGTTATGTTTGTATGGAGTTCCCCTTTAAAAACCCTTTTGCCATGGCTGCTGTGACCCTGCCGCGCGTGCTTTCACTTTTCCTTTTCTAGACACGGCACATGGGTTAACATAAACTAGACGGGTGGGGATGCTATAAAAAGCCCTTGCCTGGAGCAGTTTAGTATTATCTAATGATTACAGATAGGGCAGCGTGCCTAAGGCGTAACCTTGACAAACATTGCTATAGTTGCATTACACAACTGCCGTTTAACTCCTAGTGGTTATTAAATGTCATTTCTGTGAGACAGTGACAAGTCTGCGGAACAAATGACATTTCTGTTTCTTAGACAGGAAAATTGTAAGGTGGAGCCACTATTGCGGGAGCAGAAGTGGGTTTGTAGCGGAGCCATACCACAGAGGAAGTAACGTGTGAAATCATTCATTTCTGTGCAGCTGTAGGACCTTGTCTTTCCTGCTCTGGGACAGTACAACACCACTCATATTTTCCTTTAATGTCTATATTATCTCTAACCATTACACACAGTTTCTTTTGGCTCTTGTACAAGTGAAAACCTTCTTGTAGCAGAAGCAATTCACGCACTGCATGCATATAGCATAGATGAGAGATTTTAAGCTCCACTTAAAGGAAAACTATACCCCCAAAATGAATACTTAAGCAACAGATATCAAATTAAGTGGCATATTAAAGAATCTTACCAAACTGGAGTATATATTTAAGTAAATATTGTCCTTTAAAATCTGTTGCCTTGAACCCCTATTTTGTGATGGTCTGTGTGCTGCCTCAGAGATCACCTGACCAGAAATACTGCAGCTCTAACTGTAACAGGAAGAAGTGTGGAAGCAAAAGATAGAACTTTGTCTGTTAATTGGCTCATTTTTGATACATTAGTTGTTACATTTTTCAGCAGCTTCAGCCACTGCCGAGCACCCTCTGCGGGCTTTGTCAATGCAAGCTTTGTTATAGGAACAGTAAGACCACAAAATAAGTGTTTTAAAGTAATGAAAATATCATGTACTGTTGCAATTTTTACATGTGTATATATACTCGTACACATATAGGCCCAAATTCACTAAGAATCGTAGTTGCGCCAGGCGCAAATTCGCCGCACATCGCCACACTTCGCCAAGCGTATTTTCGCCAGCGCTCCGCAAAGTCACTAAAATCCGAAGTTGCGCACAGGGGTAGCGTAAGTTTTTGAAGTTGCGCTAGCGTTAATTCGCCAAGAGAAGCGAAGTTTCGCTAGCGATGGTTCATTTGCATACGGCGCGAAATTCAAATTTCAATGGAGGAACACGTATCACCACTTCAAATGCCTAGAAAACCTTCAAATCAGCAACTAAAAATTTTATTTTGCCCTACACATGTGCCCACTGTCTAGGTAAGTTGCCATGAGTCAGGAAATGTAGGGGGAAGGAGGGGAGCCCCAAAAATTTTTTCGATCTTTTTCAGCCTATCACCCATCATGTAGAAAACACGCCAGCGTTTTTTGGGACTTAGAAAAAATTTTGACTTTTTTTTTAAACAATCCCTATCTACTCTATTGCGCTTCGCCAGGTCTGAGGTGGCGAAGGAAGTCTAGCGTAAAAGGTAGCGTTCAGTACACTGCGCAAGTTAGTGAATTTGCGTAGTTACGTCGCTAGCGAAAATTCGCCTGGTGTAAGGGTGCGAAGTAACACTAGCGAATTTACACCAGCGTTCGTTAGTGAATTTGCGCTGTAACGAAAAATGCCAAACGCTAGCGAATTAACGCTAGCGTTCGGCGCTTCGGCGCTTAGTGAATTTGCGCCATAGTGTTTTTTACATTACAATGTGTCCTGATCAGAGACTAGATATCTGTCTGGAGGCACCTGAGAATTTCTTGCCTTCAGCAGAGCAAATGACTAAGCCCTGAAAGTGCTAGTAAACCTGCATGGGAGATAGAAAAGAAGATGAAAGTTGGCATAGACATCTAACATTTGGTCTGTAAAGGCAGATTGCTCTCAGTGAGAGTGGACTTGTACAGCTGTCCTAGCTTTGGAAGTAGTTACGTAGATGCCTCCACAAGTCTCTTGGAGCCACCTATATGTAATAACTACATATACAAATTTATTTTTATGAAATAACATTTAATGAGCTATGGGTATTGATATGGTAAAGAAATGAAACAATTCAGCATCAGCCGAAGGGTTTCTATGTAATTAAGTAATTGTTATTGTGAAACTCTACCAACTGTACATTCTTTACATTATGTTTAATTTTGTTTTTTTGCAGGATGGCCTTAACTCAATCGTTCTGGACCTCGATTTCCCTGCACTACGAAAGAACAAGAATATAGATAACTTTTTAAATAGATGTAAGTAGATTTTTATACGATTGCCCATTGTTATTAAAGGAGAGCTAAAGCCTAAAAATGAACATGGCTATAAATGCTATATTGTATATAAGGAACTTACTGTACCAGAAGGCAGTTTTATGAATCTCTCATCCAGACCTTGTATAGAAACATGCGGACGAGTGCATGTTATTTATCACAGTTGAAGCTTTCCCCATACAGAATTTCAGTGTTTAGAGAGTGAAAGGGTACAGATAAGTAAAATGGCAAGGGTATCTAACTGGAGGTCTGTAAGTCAGATGCAGCCCTTAAAGAGATTTCTGTCCCCTCCTCCTTTTATTTTATTACATTGTTGTATTCAAGTGAAATAATTGTCTCATGGGCGACTACTGTCCTATGGTAGGAAGGGAAGTATTTTTGTGCGCAGAATAAGCAGTGTCTGGGGACATTAAAGGGATTCCGTCATGATCTTTATGGTGTATTTTTTATTTTTAAATTATACTGTTTACACGGCAAATAATTCACTCTACCATATTACATTTGTAACCCAACAAGTGTATTTTTTTTTTAGTTGTAATATTGGTGTGTTGGCGCCATCTCAGGTCATTTTGCCTGGTCATGTGCTTTCAGAAAGAGCCAGCACTTTAGGATGGAACTGCTTTCTGTCAGGCTGTTGTTTCTCCTACTCAATGTAACTGAAGGAGTCGCAGTGGGAGATGGATTTTTACTATTGAGTGATGTTCTTATATCTGCCAGGGAGCCGTTATCTGGTTACCTTCCCGTTGTTCTGCTGAAGTTTATCAGAGCACAAATCACGTGACTGGTGGCACCTGGGAAACTGACAATATGTCTAGCCCCATGTCAGATTTCAAAACTAAATATAAGAAAACCTGTTTGCTCTTTTGAAAAATGGATTTCAGTGCAGAATTCTGCTGGAGCAGCACTATTAACTGAGGCATTTAAAAAAAAAAAAAAAAAAAAAAACATGGTTTCCCATACCGGTATCCCTTTAAGCTTCATTTTTAGCCTCTATTATTATAAGTTTCTATGTCTTCGCCCATACCAATTCCTTCCTATCTTTTCCTCATCACTCTTTTCACTGTATATTCGCTTTTTGCTGCCTTGAGGTTCAGGGTGATTGCTGGGAATTTTTACTAATACCCTGTACCCTGGGGCTGTATCCTTCTGTGAAACAGCAGGATGCAGAGCATCTCTAAATTAGCCTGTCCATTGTTATTATGTGTTTTTAACTTCACAAGAAAGGGTGCCATTCTTAATCTGGGTTTAAGATTGGTTCTGACAGCAGTGACCCCTTTATCATTTAATTTAATTTTTCAGATGAAAAAATTGTCAGGGAAGTCCGCAAGCTTCAGATGAAAGCCGAAGACTATGACGTTGTCAAAGTCATTGGAAGAGGTGCCTTTGGGGAAGTCCAGTTGGTAAGACTTTAACATTTTATTGGAGTAAAATTAGTCACTTGTTTTATTGCTATAATTTCACAAACCAATCTGTATGCATTGAGTCAAACAAATCCTCAGACTAAATTCAGAATTTTGCTTATTACTTCCTTTTTCTCTCAAGCCTTCTGAATTCCCCTTTGATGGGCGTCAGACATTGTCTGATTTAGATCTCCTTAAAGGAACTGTTCAGTATAAAAAAACTAGGTAAATAGATAGGCTGTGCAAAATAAAAAAATGTTTCTAATATAGTTAGTTAACCAAAAATGTAATGTATAAAGGCTGGAGTGACTGGATGTGTAACATAATAGCCAGAACACTACTTCCTGCTTTGCAGCTCTCTTGGTCTCCAATGATTGGTTACCAGGCAGTAACCAATCAATGACTTGAGGGGGGGGCACATGGGTCATAACTGTTGCTTTTGAATCTGAGCTGAATGCTGAGGATCAATTGTAAACCCACTGAACTGTTATGTCCCACGTGTCCCCCCTTATAGTCGCTGAGTCTGACTAACTCAGAGTTAGAACAGAGCACTACTTCCTGCTTTTCATCTCTCTGTTATGTTACACATCCAGTTACTCCAGCCTTTATAGATTACATTTGTTGCTAATTTACTATATTAGAAACAGTTTTTTTTTTGCACAACCTATTTACCCAGTTTTATTTTTACACTGAACTGTTCCTTTAAGCATTAGAAACCTGTGTATAAAATGCTTGGCTATGTAGAAACATGCTGCAGGTGGCTTCTGTTAGTACAACTCACACTAAAACCCGCTTAGCCTGGTATCTTTATATCAGGGCTGTATGGAGGTCTTCAAGGCTCTAATGAGAATCAGGTCGCCAGCAAAAATACATTTATCTATTCTTAGGCTTCAGTGTAAATGTGTATATATTATATTAAAGGGTAACTATCATGGTAAATATATTAAAATGCTTATGGGTAGTTCTAAATTTTAATTCAAAATTATATATATATATATATATATATATATATATATATATATATATATATATATATATATATATATATTTAGAATTACTTATAAGTATATTTATATATTTACATGATAGTTTTCCTTTAAATAAGTAGTTTCCTGCTTAGCTTCTCTGCAGTCAGGCAGATCGTCTTGGCCAGCGCCTTGTATGTGTATATTGGACACTACCTCGTCTGAGGTTCCACGGTTGCCCTGATGTAATTGCTACGTAACCCTACCAATAGGGTGAAAGAATGAGCTGCTTGCAGGTGTATTGCCTGTACCCAACTATATATAGTTTTTTTTTTTGTTTTGCTGGCAAATTATATAAATTTTTCATGTAGTTTAACAATAGAACAAATGTCATTGACAAGTGGGGCCTCTCAGGAAGCTCTGTGTTTGCCATCCGGCCTGACTTTCTCAGTGAGCTGCGACACATGAAGTCATTGTGGTGGTGTGCGCTGCAGTTTCAGATTTGTAGATTTTTTTCTCAGGGCTCATAACTGGTTATTCTGTAGGGATAATTGTGATTCAACATACTTGTTGTAGCTTGTGGGTGGACGTCACATCCTTCTATACAGAAACAGAAGGGAAAACCTTTATATTATTTCTGTAAAATATAGGGAATTGCCAACACAACTTGCTGCAATGCAACTGCCAGCTTCTTCTAAAACTGAGCTGTTCAACTCTCTAAATGGAATGGGCTAATTATTTGTTGTTAAAATGTTAATTAGGGATGCACCGAATCCACTATTTTGGATTCGGCCGAATCCTTCACGAAGGATTCGGCCGAATACCGATCCGAATCCTAATTTGCATATGCAAATTTGGGATGGGAAGGGGAAACATTTTTTACTTCCTTGTTTTGTGACAAAAAGTCACGTGATTTCCCTCTCCGCCCCTAATTTTCATATGCAAATTAGGATTCAGATTCGGTTCGGCCGGACAGAAGGATTCGTCCGAATCCGAACCCTGCTGAAAAAGGCCGAATCCTGTCCGAATCCCGAACCGAATCCTGTATTCGGTGCATCCCTAATGTTAATGGAATACAAATAATTCTATTGAGCCCTTGAACAGTCTGGAGAGCCATTTCCTTGCAGGGTCACGCCCAAAGCATGCTGGTTAGTGGTATTTACAGTAACAACTAGAAATCCATTACAACCATTTAGAACAGAGCTCTGAAGTTGAAGGACTGGGGCTGAAAATATCATGTGCTTCCCCTCCCAATCTTACATCTTTACAGGATTATTTGTACAGGTATGGGACCTGTTATCCAGACCTGAGGCTTTCCGGATAACAGATCTTTGCGTAATTTGGATCTTCATAAATTATGAAATTATGTAAACATTAAAGAAACCCAATAGTCTGGTTTTGCTTCCAATAAAGAATAATTATATCTTAGTTTGGATCAAGTACAAGTTACTGTTATTACAGAGAAAAAGGAAATATTTTTTATAAATTTTGATTAATTGGATAAAATGGAATTCAGAGCTTTCTAGATAACGCGTTTCCGGATATTGTATCCGATACCTGTATGATAATCATCCCAGAAAATAGTAAAAGTTGGGTTTCACTGGTTTAAGCTGTGTAGCAAGTTTGTAGGCCATGTAAAAAGCAACTGTTCATTATATAGTGAATAAAGTACCCCCTCTTTTAAAATATAAGGATATTATAAGATACAGAGGAGTTTCATGACCATATAAAAATATGAGGCCGAAGGCCGAGTGTTTTTATACAGGTCATGGAACTCCGAGGTAACTTCTAATATCCTCATATTTTGCAACTGGGGGTGCTTTATTTATTATAATACACAAGTTTCAGCGAGTCATGTGACAGAAATGACATCAGAACTCACCGTTTATAACTGATGACATCAGAACTCAACGTTTATAAGGATATAATTTACAAGATATTCATGGCTTTTGTGTATTATAAGGATATTAATGATTTGGAAACTATTTAGAGGGTGTTGTACCTTTTACTATAATTTATAAGGGTATCATAGAAGCGTTGAGACTGTAAAGCTGCCTAGATACAGAAATGCTTATTCTGTGAGCCCACTAATAGATGCCATGATCTGTGGAGGATCACATTCATGGCCTGATGCTGTTAAAAAGGAAAAGTTGTAGGAACCTTGCTAATTAGCAAATTCACTTCCTGGAAAGAGGGAGGTGTGAAATACTTAGGCAAATTCAATTTATAACAGAAGAAAAAGAAGTAAAACGCCCCTCTTTTCTAACACCCAACCGATTATATACTGACCAGTGATTTTATACAATGTAACTCATATTTATTATCAGGTGTAATAAATTATCAGCTGCTCACTTAATTGTGTGTATGATTTAAAGTGCTTTTGCTTCCGCTTAATTGCGTATACAACCTCTTAAAAGTGCTGCGTGCTGAATAAGTATAATAGTTCATTAATTTAAATTAAATTAAGCAATCATGAATAAATCACTTTATAAATGAATCCAATTAAAGTGCTAGTGCTGAAAAATTTATTGCAATCTCAGATTGCCCATGTGCAAAAAATTAATTTTTAATTTTAAAAAATAGCAAAAGTTGTTGGGTGTTGGTAAATGAATTAAAAGTAGTTTATGAATGAAAAACCAAAACCAGCATTTGAGAAATAAAAGTAGGAATATGGAAAATAGAATAGAGGTGGATGCTGTCCCTGCTTATTCAGATTTTCCAGTCTTCCAAGTCGATATCTGACTAACCTCTGATATCAGCATTGCCTTCATATGAGGGCAGCCAATACCAGCCACTGAATGGTTTACTTAAAGGGCCATCATACCTACTTTTCAGCATTAGTTCCTTAAATAGGGTTTTTGCTTAGCATAATGTATGCCTTAGCATAATTTATATCTTTACAGGGAAAAATCTCAAACTGAAAGTAAAATTACATTCTGTTTTCTAGCTTTACAAGAACAATCCAAACTAACCACAGAAAAGCCCTCTGTGTAACCAAACCCCTCCCTCCCCTAAGCTGAAGCTTTTGAGATACAACATAACTTGTGCGATATGGACAGGGGTACAATGTGACTTTATAGCAAATAACAAAAATCATTGATATTTCTTGATTAAAACAAGTCTACAGAAGCCCCTTTCATTGTACTAGTGTTGAAAAGGCAGCATTCTTCTATAATAAAATTATTATTATTAATTTGGAACAAAAGGTCCTGCAGACCCTTATAAATTAATATAAAGAATATGGAACAGGATTTTATATGGAAGAGTTTACTTTTTAATTTTAATTTTAGTATGATTGTAGAGAATGATATGCAGTTGGTTTTCATTTTTTATAATTTGTGTTTTTTATCTTTTTATTCAGCAGCTCTCCAGCTTGCAGTTTCAGCAATCTGGTTCCTAGGGTCCAAATTACCATAGCACTGATTTGAATCAGAGACTGGAATATGAATAGGAGAGGTCTGAATAGAAAGATGTGCAAAGTAGTACAGGTATAGGATCCCTTATCCGGAAACCCAATATCCAGAAAGCTCTGAATTACGGAATGGCTGTCTCCCATAGACTCCATTTTATCCAAATAATCCACATTTTTAAAAATGATTTCCTTTTTCTCTGTAATAATAAAACAGTAGCTTGTACTTGATCCAAACTAAGATATAATTAATCCTTATTGGAAGCAAAACCAGCCTATTGGGTTTATTTAATGTTTAAATGAATTTCTTGTAGACATAAGGCATGAAGACCCAAATTACGGAAAGATCCATTATCCGGAAAACCCCAGGTCCCGCATTCTGGATAACAGGTCTCATACCTGTAATAACAATACATTTGTAACCTTATAGAGCATTTGTTTTTAGATGGGGTCAGTGACCCCCATTTGAAAGCTGGAAAGAGTCAGAAGAAAAGAATAATAAAGACCAATTGAAAAGTTGCTTAGAATTAGCCATTTTAGATATTACATAGTAAAAGTTTAATTCTGTTTACACCAGGTTCGACACAAAAGTTCTCAGAAGGTTTACGCTATGAAACTCCTCAGTAAATTGGAAATGATCAAACGATCTGACTCTGCCTTTTTTTGGGAAGAAAGAGATATCATGGCCTTCGCTAATAGCCCTTGGGTAGTTCAGGTAAGGTGTTTGCTTATTGATACTCCTGGGTTGTTTATTGGTTGCATTAATAAAATCTGTACTTTTTGCTGCTTAAGGTGGCCATAGACGCAAAGATCCGCTTGCATCGCCAAACGAGCCGCTCTTTCCCCGATATGCCACTAACGGGCATGGCTATATCGGGGGTAATCTGAATGTTAAGCCCTATGGCGGAACGATCGGATTATGATGAGAGCGCAATGGGCTCCGGGGGGACGGTCGGGACAAAATCAAACCTGTCCGATCGACCAAACGACCGATCTCCGCTGGATGAAAATTGTTGGGACTCTCCACACACGGTCCGAAAATTGTACGAATCCTCGATTCGTACTATAGGATCTTTGCGTCTATGGCCACCATAACATGAAAGGGTTTTGAGATGTTGTACCATGTACATGAAAGGGTTATAAGTATACATACCGCAGAACATAATATTCCAGCTTAATCTGTTTCCCCTGTTTGTCCACAGCTCTTTTGTGCCTTTCAAGATGAGAAGCACCTGTATATGGTGATGGAGTACATGCCAGGGGGCGACCTGGTAAATCTTATGAGTAATTATGACGTGCCTGAGAAATGGGCTAAGTTCTACACAGCAGAGGTTGTCCTTGCTCTGAATGCCATTCACTCCATGGGTTTGATACACCGGGATGTCAAACCTGACAACATGCTCTTGGATAAGTACGGGCACCTGAAGCTGGCAGACTTTGGCACGTGCATGAAGATGGACCAAGTAAGTATAACAGACAGCTGCTTCTTAGCAGCAGGGATCATGAACATTTAAAATAAGCCTCAGCATACTGACATAAGAAACTTTCTAAATACAATCAAGTAAAAATTCTGTACTGTTTCTGAAATAATCAAGTTTATTTTCACTATTCCTCTCTCAGCATCTGTTTTTCTTCATTCTGTCTTCATGCAGCAGTTGTGGGTCAGATGAATGATCTTGGGTATAGGATCCGATATCCAGAAACCCATTATCCAGAAAGCTCAGAATTCCAGAATGGCGATCTCCCATAGACTCCATATTTATCAAAATAATCCATATTTTTAAAAATGATTCCCTTTTTCGCTGTAATTATAAAACAGTACCTTGTACTTGATCCCAACTAAGATATAATTAATCCTTATTGGAAGCAGCAAAACCAGCCTATTGGGTTTATTTAATGTTTACATGATTTTCTAGTAGACTTAATGTATGTAGATCTAAATTACGGAAAGATCAATTATACGGAAAACCCCAGGTCCTGAACATTCTGGATAACAGGTCCCCTACCTGTATAAAACAATAACTTCCTTTTTGAATTTTTAATATGATGTAGAGAGGGATATTCTGAGACAGTTTGTAAATGGTTTTAATTTTTTTTTTATTATTTGTGGTTTAAAGAAGTAGCAAAAACCATAAGTGTCCAATTTATCAAGGGTCGAATAGTCAATTAGAAAAGAATTACCCCAAAACATTGCGTTTGTTGACGTTAGTAATTAGATGGCTATGCTTGTTATGGCCTGATGCTGTTTGATGTACCTCATCAGATTGCTTGATTTATATAAGTTTTGGGCCTAATTTACGAGGACCATTAATAACAGAACCATATATTTAATATGTCCTATACTAGTGAATATAAAGGGGAACTATCGCCAAAATGAACATTTAATATAAGCTTCAGCATACTGAAATAAGAAGTTTTCTAAATATAATCAAATAAATATTCTGCATTGTTTCTGAAATATTCAACTATCCCTCTCTCAGCATCTGTTTCTCTTCATTCTCTCTTCATGCAGCAGTTGGGTGTCAGATAATCATTGACAGTTAGATCCAATGTATCTTATGGGGGGGGCTTCATTTGCCTAAAAGATGTATTAGAGCTCACTCTATTAAAATCACCAGACATCATGTCTCTCTACATGCAGGATTTGTGCGAAAGGCAGTTATTTTGTTTGTACTGGAATCCGTTATTTGAGTGAGCTCTAATTCATCTGATCGGAAAGTAAGCTCCGTTAGGGTCTGGCCACATGGGCAGATTCGGGGAGATTAGTCGCCAGGCTACAAAACTCGTCTTCTTCGCGGCCACTAATCTCCCAGATCTGCCTTCCGCCGGCTAAAATGTAAATTGCCTGGGGGCAGGCACACGGAATGCTTCGTTTTCCGAAGTCGTCCATAATTGCCTCACGAGGAAATTTCGGGCGACATTGGAAAGTGAAGCGCTCTGTGTGCCTGCCCCCAGGCGATTTACATTTTTAACCGACCGATCCATCTGAGCCCCTTGGCATATCGTAATTCGATTGTTCGGCCATATGGCCGAACGTTCAAATTACCCTCGATATAGCCATGCCGTTAGTGGCATATCGGGGAAAGATCCGCTCGTTTGGCAATGTCGCCAAACGAGCGAATCTTTGAGTCTATGGCCAGCTTAACAGTTGGTTACACATATAAAATGTTAGACCGAAGTGGAGCTGCACAGACAGTTATTGTGTTAGGTGAAGAAAGTGGAAACATGCCTGCACTGCTGCTATGTGACTGGACAGCTTCTTTGAGCTGCATCTGCCTGTAAATAATTTTGATATGCATCTGTTTAGGATGTCAGCAGCTGTAGAAGGGCATGCTGGGTATTAGTACTGCCAGACTGGATGGCTGCCTATACTGCACAGCCAGGAGCTGTTGATATAATCGTCTTTGTTACATTTCTACAAGGATGTCTCTCAGGCTCCATTTATGGTAATGCTGGCACCTTCATGTTAATGGCAGGGGTTTTAGTTCTCTGTGCTGGGATTGCCTCATTTTATGGGTGCATTCTGGGTAGAGACAGATATCAGCCCTGTTATATTTTTCCTGGAGTTCCCTTTGTACAGGCTTGATGACTGCTCTCTAGTCTATGGACCTGGCTGACACTAGTAGCAGCAGAACTTTTATTCCTCCCCCTTCCCTGGCCAAGCTCTAATGTCCCATACATATCATACATATCATACATATAGGTGGTTATGTAATAAGAAGCCTTAAAGGAGAAGGAAACCCCCAGGGCGCAAAACCCCTCCCCCCCTCCCCTGTGTTGCCCCCCCTCCCTCCTCCCCCCTGGCCTACCTGTCCCCCTGGGCAAATGCCCCTAACTTGTTACTCACCCCTCTGCGCAGGTCCTGTCCACGGAGTTCACAGTCGCCATCTTCTCCCACGCGCGTCTTCTTCCTGCTCTGACCGGCGTCTTCTGGCGCAGTAGGAACAGTTACCGGTACAGCTCTACTGCGCATGCGCCGAATGTCATGAAGGTGAAATCGGAAAACTTTGTGACATTCGGCGCATGCGCAGTAGAGCTGTACCGGTAACTGTTCCTACTGCGCATGCGCCAGAAGACGCCGGTCAGAGCAGGAAGAAGACGCGCGTGGGAGAAGATGGCGACTGTGAACTCCGTGGACAGGACCTGCGCAGAGGGGTGAGTAACAAGTTAGGGGCATTTGCCCAGGGGGACAGGTAGGCCAGGGGGGAGGAGGGAGGGGGGGCAACACAGGGGAGGGGGGAGGGGTTTTGCGCCCTGGGGGTTTCCTTCTCCTTTAAGTTTGCCCAGGTGCAGTAAACTATAGCAACCAATTACCAGGTAGCATTTACTGGTCACCTGTTTAAAAGCAAACATTTTATTGGTTGCCATTGGATACTACTCCTGGGCAAACATTGTGCATTATATTACATATGGGGGTAGATCCTTAATGCTTTAATTTCACTGCAGGAAGAGTTTATCTGTTCTGTGCATTTGTTTGAGCAACTGGCACCAATTCTGTCTCTTACAGCGCCATCTACCGTCAAACATTTGGTAATACTTTTTAAAGACTTTAGTAATTAAAGGGAAATATGCCAGAACCCTGGAGGTGTTCTTGCACAAAAATCAATCAGACACAACACGCTCACACTGACAGCTGTACTTTGCTATTTATAAGTACCATTGTAGATGTGTACATTTTTCGCTTGAAGGTAAAAGCCCTGGAAGGGTACCAAAGGCACTAGCAGTGATGCCAGTGTTTATGGAAGCCAGATTTGCAGCAGTAGCATGTTTCACTTACATGTATTTCCATTCTTATTCCTGAATAGATAACCAAGATTGTGCCCTTTAGTATCCTTCTTCATCGGAACTTTGTACCACTGCCATTTTAACCAGCAAAACTGTCAGGTTAGAAAATGCTTCTGGCTTCTTTCCTGACAGGTCTGCATAGGCCTAAGTTATAATCGTTGGCCATAAAGTCAGCAAGTGGGTGGCCAAATGGGGGCAAAGACCTGCTTGTTTTGCAATCTTTATGTTTATGCCCATTTAAGCCTTAGGGTTTAGGCTTAAGGCATGAGCTGGACCTACAAATTTTCATACAGTATTCGGTGTGTGTATGGTGGGAATAGAGCCGACCGATATCAGAAGACTTGGATATAAGTCGGCTCGTCGATCGAGCTGGACGGAAAATTTTGATTGAGTGCCTTTGAAGTCACTCAAACATCGGCCGTTGTTAGTGCTGAATCAACAGATACAGGTAGAATTCTATTGTTTCTGTCTGTATATCTGACTATTTAGTTCTACATGTGTGTATTGAAACGAACGATCTTACTTGGAAAGATCTTTTCCAAGGAAGATCGTAATTGTTACATCTATGGCCACCTTTAGACCGTAAAAAAAAAATCTCACTTGTCTTCAGTATTCCAGTGCTCTGGGGGCAGTGGTTTGGGTGCAACTGAAATAGGGTCTTCAATGAAAACCTTGAATTTAAGGAGGAGTTCCTCCCCAGATTTGCAGACATATGAGCTAGGCTTTTGTCCCTCTGGAAATTGATGTTGAAGCCACCATGCTTTACAGTATATGAATAATGTCCCACATGGGCTCTATGCACGGGAACTGTCTTTAGAGGTGCTGGGTGACTAATGGCAAAGAACATACAAAAAGTGCTTCTTAAAGGGGACCTGTCACCCAGACATAAAAAGCTGTATAATAAAAGTCCTTTTCAAATTAATCATGAAATCCCAAATTCTTTTTATTAAAACAGTTATATATGTGTTTAAATGTATCAGATGTCAATCATATATTGCCTGCCCCTCCTCTAAGACTTAGGCATAGGGGCGGGGCAGGCAATTACTTTAACCTTCCATTCTGCACTTCCTAGACGTCACTGCAATCCCCACATTCCTACAAAAATGGCACCTGTCTGCTTGCCATGACTGTAAATTCCAAGACTAAACAAAACACGTTTGAAATCATTTTTATAGTGTAAGTGATGTTTATTTTGCTAGAATAACATCATAAAATAGGATTTGGAATTATTTCTTAGGTTGACAGGTCTCCTTTAATAAGATTCCAGTTTGGAATTGTGAGAAAATGTTGCTGGTTTTTGGAAAGAATGTTTGAAATTGGAATCCTTCTTTGGCCTTTCTTATCTGCTATACAGCTTCCACCTCCATTAGCCCCTAATTCTCCTGCCAGCAGTGCTGATAAGTGCATATTCAGTGACACAAGGAAGGCTTGGGCTGAGAGATGACAGAGGCAGGCAAGTATAGAACTGGCAGTTGTGACTCACAACAAAGACAACTCATAGGAGACAGATAAGCAGAGCATAGGGGCTGTTCTTTATATTCCTACTCTTTTTCTTTTCCCCCAGCAGTAACAGCCCTTGGTATTCAGGAAATTCTGCATAAAAACCCAGTGTACATGTATATGTCTGCAATGTGGACTTAATCATACTTTTGCATAACCAAGGCAGGATTTTGCACTCACTCATTTCTGTCAGGTGTTGCAGCTTCTATAGAAAGCTACGGTTAATGTGCCAACGTCTCTGGCTGTTATTTTTGGTAGGGATGCACCGAAATCCATGATTTGGTCTGGGATTAGGCCTTTTTTAAGCAGGATTCGGATTCAGCCGAATCCTTCTGCCCCACCCGAACCAAATCCCAATTTGCATATGCAAATTAGGGGTGGGGAGGGAAATCGTGTGACTTTTTGTCACAAAACAAGGAAGTAGAAAATGTTTCCCCTTCCCACCCCTAATTTGCATATGCAAATTAGGATGTGGTTCAGTATTCAGCAGAATCTTTCGCAACGGATTCGAGGGTTCGGCTGGATCCAAAATAGTGGATTTGGTGCATCTCTAATTTTGGGTTTCCATTTGCTCAATCTACCTGGTGACTCCAGTAACACCAAAAAATAACAATATAATGTATGTTGCTCTCCACTGGTCAAAATGTTATGTTTGCTTCGACAAGCTGCTGTGTAGCCATGGGGGCAGCCATTCAAGCACAGGATACACAGTAGATAACAGATAAGTACTACTATAGTTTATATAAACAATCTGTTGTGTAGCCATGGGGGCAGCCATTCAAGCACAGGATATAAAGTAGATAACAGATAAGTTCTGAAGAATCCCATTGTATACTATAGCGCTATACTATAGATCTGCTATCTGCTGTGTATCCTGTGTCGTTTCTCCTTTTTCAGCCTTGAATGACTGCCCTCAATGCTATACAGCAGCTTGTTTATATAAACTATAGAAGTACTTATCTGTTATCTACTGCGTATCCTGTGCTTGAATGGCTGCCCCCATGGCTACACAGCAGCTTGTTTATATAAACTATAGTAGTACTTATCTGTTATCTACTGTGTATCCTGTGCTTGAATGGCTGCCCCTATGGCTACACAGCAGCTTGTTTATATAAACTATAGCAGTACTTATCTGTTATCTACTGTGTATCCTGTGCTTGAATGGCTGCCCCCATGGCTACACAGCAGCTTGTTTATATAAACTATAGTAGAGTTTCTGAGGCAAACACACCAGTTTTACCAGTGCAGGGTAACCGGACATGATATTTTCATTTTTTTGGTGTTACTGTTCCTTTAATAATGGAAGAGACATCAGGCCAAGAGCCCAATTTGGGTTTCTTCTTTTTTTTTATAATTCAGCTGTAGGCACGAGGTATCTGGTAAGATACTTCTTGCTGCAGTAATAAGAACACCCTGGATCACTTCTGATTGGCAGCTATTGAAAGCGGCGCAGGCAGAGCAGTGAAGGGTTCCGATTGCAGCCAATGTTAGGCACCTAGACCCCAAGTACTCTCTATAAAAACAATATTAACCCTGTAGGGAGCAAGTAAAACATATTCACTTTATAATTAGTTTTTTTAGTTTATTTTGTGCTGTCTTGGTTTCTGATTCCTGACATGTACCTTCTTCCTCTAGACAGGCATGGTGCGCTGCGATACTGCTGTTGGGACCCCGGATTACATCTCTCCAGAAGTTCTGAAATCTCAGGGAGGCGATGGATACTATGGCAGAGAGTGTGACTGGTGGTCTGTGGGGGTCTTCCTATTTGAGATGCTGGTTGGTAAGTGATTCCACTGTATATTTGTATCCTTTATGTTTATTAATGATTATTTATCTCATGTAGTTGCCTTTTTACTGTTACTTTCTGTATGTTGAGTGTGACCAGCAGCATGTGTTTCTGTATGTCTCCTGTTTGATTGACAGTTTGTATTAAGTACATACAGAAAACCTGCCTGCTTGGCCAGCCTTAATGTATTTGTTTTTTTTTTGTTTTACCCCACACCCATAGGTTCAGACCACAGCCCTCCTGCATTGCCATGACCACCCTCATAATTAACACTTTCCTAGTTTTCTTTTTGTGATGGCTGTTTGTAAGGAGAATTTATCTGGTTCTTATAGGAGAAGAAAAGCTACCAAAGCAGTTTATTGTCAATAGATTAGCCTCAATCTATAACCTATTTATTCTGCAGAATGCTTTACCACACCTAAGTAAACCGCTCTAGAAGCTCTCTCTGTTTGTTTATGATAGCAGCTGCCATATTAGCTTGGTTTGACATCACTTCCTGTCTCTCCCTGCTCACTCATAGCTCTGGGCTGAGATTACAGCATGGAGGGGAGGGGGGAGAGGAGCACACTGAGCATGCTCAAGCCCTGCCCTGGAGGTTTAAGCTGAAAACAGGAAGTCTGATACAGAAGCCCATGAGTACACAATAGAAGGAAAGAAATGCTGTGTTTCTTTTGACAGAGGGCTCAGAGCAACATTACTTTGATGTTTACTGGTGTATTTATATAGAGCTTTCTGATAAAGCTTGCTTAATTTTAACTTTCCTTCTCCTTTTACAACTCCTGTTGGAAGGGTTCTCATACAGAATCCAACATTACTATACAGATATCTTCTGCCCATGCTCAATAACTATTAAATAAAGGATAAAGAAAAAGCTTCAGATTCCTGCTGTGTTGGTGCAAGGTTATTAAATCATGTTGCTAAGGTGCCAAGCTATGTTAACTAGTGTACCTTGGCACTGATCATAGAAGGTCAATATTGTCCTTGCAGTTGGTTGAGCAGATTAAATGAATTAATACTTAGCTGAGCTGGAAGTTACTGTTGACAGGTGTGTTCTAGGCTGGTGAGTCGGAAGTGCCTATGATCCAAGGCAAATGGCCTCTGTCAGGCTTGGGTCATGCTTCTCATCTCATCTCATTCCCAGCCCCTCGTGCTTATTGTGCTTACCTGTCTGTATCCCTATTCAGACATTGCCCTCACTCCCTGCATTCTTACACTGGCGTTGCCCTCACAAGGGATAAATGTCAAAAATTGCTTTATGTGCCATATGCATTAACGGAATCGTTCAGTATAAAAACAAAAACTGTGAAAATCGATAGGCTGTGCAAAATAAAAAATATTTCTGATATAGTTAGTTATCCAAAAATGTAATGTATAAAGGGTGGAGTGACTGGATGTGTAACATAATAGCCAGAACACTACTTCCTGCTTTTCAGCTCTCTTGGTTTCCACTGATTGGTTACTGCCTGGTAACCAATCAGTTACTTAAGGGGGGGGACACATGGGTCATAACTGTTTCTTTTAAATCTGAGCTTAATGCTAAGGTTCACTTACAAACTCACTGAACATTTATGTCCCATGTGGCTCCCCTTAAAGTCACTGCTTAACTCAGAGTTAAAGAGCTGAAAAGCAGGAAGTTGTGTTCTGCTCAACATCTGTTCACTCCAGCCTTTATACATTTTTGCCTAACTAACTATATTAGAAATATGTTTTATTTTGCACAGCCTATCTATTTACCCAATTTTTATTTTTACACTGAACTGTTCCATTAAAAGGCATTCTAAATTACCAGGTTGCAGCTACCTGGGTATATTATAACAGTCACTGTCATCAGATCACCCCCTTGGAGATAAATTGCACATAAAAGTGCCAACGATTTAAGGAGGCCATACATGGGCAGATTTAAGATACTAATGCAAGTCCTTTAGTCAGCAGATTCTCTGCCCATGTATGAGTTCCTCCGACGGGACTACCCAACTGTCATCTGGCCCAAAAGCAGCTAGATGTCAATTGGACGGGTTTGATTTACATGTAGTATAAAGGACTGCATCAGTGAGCTGCCTCTTTTCTGGTTGCCTAGAGCCAAATGATCAGATTAGCCCAATGTCACCCATCTTTGGTGGGCATATTGGGCGAACGGTCCTCTTGTTTTATGTGATTGTGTTATATGTATGGTCTATTGCTGGAAATATTATAATCTGCATGGTGATAGGTTAATTGTAGCCTTGCTCATTTTAAAGTTGCATGCACACAGATACATGGTGGATCAGGTGATAAAAATCACAAAGTTTCATCTGGTCCTATCCAAACCAACCAACTAGGGATGCACCAAATCCAGGATTCGGTTCGGGATTCGGCCAGGATTCGGCCTTTTTCAGCAGGATTCGGATTCGGCCGAACCGAATCCACATCCTAATTTGCATATGCAAATTAGGGGCGGGAGGGACATTGCGTGACTTTTTGTCAGAAAACAAGGAAGTAAAAAATGTTTTCCCCTTCCCACCCCTAATTGCATATGCAAATTAGGGTTCGGATTTGGTTCGGTATTCGGCCGAATCCTTTGTGAAGGATTCGGGGGTTCGGCCGAATCCAAAAAAGTGGATTCGGTGCATCCCTACAACCAACCAACCAATCAGCAGACTATATGTGGAGCAAACACTGCCATTTTCATTGTGTTTTCCTAACAGATCAAAAAAGTTGTTACAGCACTTACAGTAATATATTGTTGTTTTTTTTCCAGGGGACACCCCATTTTATGCTGATTCTCTGGTTGGAACCTACAGTAAAATTATGGACCATAAGAACTCACTAAATTTCACTGATGATGTGGAGATCTCCACACACGCCAAGAACCTCATCTGTGCCTTTTTGACGGACAGGTAACCATAGAAAACGGGATCTAGCTGCATGGAGAGGGAAGTGGCACTCTTTTCAGTGAGCGGCAAACCAATGCCTTCTAAATTCCATTATTGTATGTGTGTGTGTGTATATATACATATATATATATATATATATATATATATATATATATATATATATATATATATATATATATATATATATATATATTTCCCTGTATCTGTAAACCAAAACTTTCAAATACCTGCCTTCATGAAAGTTCAAGATCATTTTAGACACTTGCCATAAATCAAAAGTAGCACAATCAAATGGTTTCATAACAAAATCGATGAAACTTTGTATAAATGAAACTTAGTGAGGTCATCATTTAGGGGCAGATTTATTAAGGGTCGAATTGAAGATTCGCATTTGAATTTTTACATTTTTTTTATGGTCAAAACTGTTAAATTCGACTAGGCAATTATCCAAACTCAATTCGAGTTTTTTTCAAAAAAAAAAAAAAAAAAAAAAAACAAATCCTATTTTTGAGATTTATCATACTCTGGCCATTTAAGAATTTGAATTCGACTATCTGCCACTTTAAACCTGCCAAATTCATGTATAAGTCAATGAGAGAGTTCTGGTGACCAATTTAGATGTTTGTAGCCTTCCTGACATTCAAGGTTTTTTCTGATTAAGGACTCAAATCGAGTTTAGTCTAATTCGATTAGAGATCTTGGGTCGGTAAAATTTGTCCGAGTTTTAGATATTCGATTTTTTTAACAAATAACAAAATAATCAAATTTAAAGAGCTTAAAAAAAAACTTGAATTCAAAATTCGAACCTTGATAAATCTGCATCCCCATTATACATAGTACTTAGTGATGCCACTTTTACACACATCAGACTTATGTGTCCCTAACATTAAAATAAAATAAAATAATTAATTGTGGCATCAATTGATCGGAATCACTGGACTCCATCCTATTGAGTTAGCAGGGCCTTCCCCAAGGGGCCTCAATTGAATACAATTAGTAACCCATTGGTCACATAGGCCCTGCCAACAATGTAACCCCTATGCATGCATGATCACATATCTGATTTATGCCTATGATTAAGTGTCATCACAAAATGCGTAAGGCTCATGATGATTGTTTAAATTTCTACTTTTTAACTATTTGACTTTTTGGTCTGATTTATACATGGCTTCCCATAGATTACTGCCTTAAACCCATCTTGCTTTTGTATACATATATTTAATTTGCCACAGTCACACCCATTATGCTGAAGCCCTGCCCATAATCCACCCAAGCGCAGGCCACCAATCTTTTTTGAGGACCTTTCTGCTGTTGGGCCCCTGACCCCCCTTATAAAAGCACTCAGTATTCTTTTTATTCTTATTGGGGGGTACATTATTTCCTGTATTAATTTGTAGGGGTGTTTCCAGAAGAACCTGGAAATTAGTGGGATTCGGGATCCCTCTGACACTAATATCTCACTAAACGGCCGGCTGGCAGAGCAGATTGATATTGTATCAGTGGCTGTATGTGTTCGAATCCTGCAGCGGATCAGTTACCCGTGAGTTACCCGCATAAACCTGCAGTAACCTGCGGGTTGCGTGTAGAAGTTCCAGGTGCAGATATAGACGTGGGTCAGAGTTTGGGCCGCGGGTCTTCACAATAGTGATTTTTAATCCTTTTTTCTGACCACTCCTACGTCCGATGATGTCACGTCCAGTTTACAATGACAGCACTTCCTGTTTTACTCCTTTTTTCCCCCTGAGCATGCCTACTTCCGATGACGTCACTTCCGGTCTACAATGACAGCACTTCCTGATATTTTATAGTTAGCGGATTGTGGCTCCAGGTAGCGGATATGGTACTTGCGGGTCGGGTAGCGGGTCCAAGTGGGTATGAATGCGGGTTGCGGGTCCAGGTTGCGGATTGCAGGTTGCAGGTATGGGTTGGGTTACGGGTTCCCTTGCAGGACTCTAGTACGTGTTATGTCCGATAATCCAACCAATCGATACTGCAGAAGAGGAGCTGATCATATGTCAATGTATGACGCATTGGCCAACATTACATCAGCAGATAACATCTTCAAACCCGCACGATCTCAAGATGTGTCTTCATGACTTGTCTCGTTGTTTACTTTCAACTTGGCTTTAAAACCGGAAAATCAAGAACAGCAAGTGATTTCCAGTTGGCAACAGTAGCATGAACAGGCCATTCACAGGGCTTACCAGAATTAGCAGTAGGTGTAACAAAACAGTTTGTGCCTGGCACGTGGCTCTGTACATACAATTAAATTCCCAGTATTCAGTATTCATGCTGCCGTCTAAAAGCTTCATCCTACTATTTGACAGAAAAAGAATCGAGTCAGCATTGTGACAAATTTTTTTCCCCCCCTCATTGGATTGGTGAACCTTTTCTGCAGAAACACAGAGGCTGCACTCATAAATTCTCTCCCTCATTAATTTATTTAGCTGCACAACAATTCCAAAGAATAGGGTATTTTATACATCCTTAATAAATAATATATCATATACAGGTGTGTTTTCTGTTGTCCAGAAACCCATTATCCAGAAAGTTCCAAATTACATAAAGGCTGTCTCCCATAGACTCCATTTTATCCAAATAATCCACATTTTTAAAAATGTTCCTTTTACTTGATCCAAACTAAGATATAATTAAGCTTAAGCCGTATTATAAGCAAAACCAGCCTGATTATTTAATGTTTAATTGATTTTCTAGTAGACTTAAAGGGAAACTATTGCGAAAATTAAAATTTAATATAAGCTTCAGCATACTGAAATAAGAAACTTTCTAAATACAATGAATTATTAATTCTGTACCGTTTCAGAAATAATCGTTTATCTTCACTATTCCTCACTCAGCATCCGTTTCTCTTCATTCTGTCTTCAAGTTGGTTGTCAGATATTTATTGACAGTCAAGCTCCCCATAGACGCGACGATTCTTCTTGCTGAACGAATTTTAGGTAAATCCGCCCAATCTTTCGAAATTATCGTGCGGTTAGTGGGATTCGAACGATCGTATATCTTATGATTTTTCGTCCGACATCTGTCAGGAAATTGATCGGCCAGGTCAAAAAATCTTTGTCGGTCCCAGTGCAATGTATCTATGTTTGCAGGGCCAAGCAGGCAGCTCCCCTTTGTTTTCCTGGCAAATTGGTCTTTTTAGTTGATGGTCAATTCGTACGATCGTTCCGAGAAAATCGTGGTCTCACAATGAGGATCTGATCTTTTAAAAATCTCAACATCTATGGCCAGCTTTAGATCCAATATATCTTATAGGGGGGCTCCTTTTGCCTAGAAGATTTATTAGAGCTCACTCTATTAAAATCACTAGAAATCATGTCCCTCTATATGCAGGATTTATGCAAAAGGCACTTATTTTGTTTGTACTGGAATCAGTTATTTGAGTGAGCTCTAATTCATCTGATAGGAAAAGAAGTCCCCCTATAAGATATATTGGATCTAACTGTCAATGAATATCTGATACCCAACTGCTGCATGAAGAGAGAAAGAAGAAAAACCAATGCTGAGAGAGGAATAGTGAAGATAAACTTGATTATTTCAGAAACAATGCAGAATATTTCATTGATTGTATTTAGAAACTTTCTTATTTCAGTATGATGAAGCTTATATTTAATTTTCATCTTCGCGATAGTTCCCCTTTAAGGTATGAAGATCCAAATTGCGGAAAGATCCGTTATCTGGGAAGCCCCAGGTCCTAAGCATTCAGGATAACAGATCCCAAAACTAAACATTCAGGATAACAGTTCCCAAAACTATATTTGTCCCTGTTATAGCTGTTAGGCCAGTAGAAGGGAACACAGAGAAGTGACAAGATCATGATCAAACAGCAAAGCATTAAAAGAGCTTTTGAGTGTCGGATATGCAGTGACTTTCATAGATTTTAAGGTGAAATATTATTAATACATGCTGTTCAAAACCCACACAGGATTGACAGGAACGGGAATTACTGCTTTGCCGGCACAATTTTGCAAGCTTGTCAGCACTTTCTCTTTTCAGATACTTCTTTTTTATTTCCCAAAGTGGAGCTGGAAGCTACAGCCTGACACAGATTTGCAGCTTTGCTGATTTTGCTGTGTGTTAACCTCAATACCTGGAAATATCTAAATTGCCCAGTGATTAATTCCCTGCCCACATATAAAATCCGTGCACCTATTGTCCTTTTACCATATTGTCTCTTTTCTGTTCAGTATGACTTTAATCAGTTTACGACATCAAAGTGCATTAAGAAGGGCTGAGTTAAACGTTGTCCAAGAGAGACACTTCATTTTATAAGACTTTTGCACTATATCTACAAACTACAAAAAACAAAAAAAAAAGTTTACATTTTAATGTTGCATAGTAAGCACTACCCGTTCGACATGGGGCATGTAATTGGGCATTGCAGGTGTTGTTGAAGCAACAAATGCAGCTGCCCCAATTTTTATTATTGCATAATGTTAGCAATTTGGTGTTAAAGGAGAAGCAAAGTTCCGAAGCAGTTTATTGCCAATAGATTAGCCACAATAGTGCAATCTATGACACTATATTTATTCTGCAGAATACTTTATTATTCCTGATTAAACAGCTCTAGAAGCTCTCTTTGTATGTTTAGGATAGCAGCTGCCATATTAGCTTGTGTGACATCACTTCCTGCCTGAGTCTCTCCCTGCTCACTCATAAGTCTGGGCTCAGATTATAGCAGGGAGGGAGGGGGGGAACAGGAGGGGGAGTGAGGAGCAAACTGAGCATGCTCAAGTCCAAGCCCTGGATGTTTATGCTGAAAACAATAAGTCTGATACAGAAGCCCATGTGTACACAATAGAAGGAAAGAAATGTGGTGTCTCGGCAGCATTACTTTGAGGGTTTACTGGTGTATTTATGTAGACCTTTCTGATAAAGCTTACTTAGTTTTAAATTTTCTTTCTCCTTAAAAGGGATACTGTCATGGGAAAAAACATTGTTTTCTGACAGGCTGCTGTTTTTCCTTCTCAATGTAACTGAATGTGTCTCAGTGGGACATGGGTTTTTACTATTGAGTGTTGTTCTTAGATCTACCAGGCAGCTGTTATCTTGTGTTCGGCAGCTGCTATCTGGTTACCTTCCCATTGTTCTTTTGTTTGGCTGCTGGGGGGGGGGAAGGGAGGGGGTAATATCACTCCAACTTGCAGTACAGCAGTAAAGAGTGACTGAAGTTTATCAGA
This sequence comes from Xenopus petersii, assembly GCA_038501925.1. NCBI lineage: Eukaryota > Metazoa > Chordata > Amphibia > Anura > Pipidae > Xenopus > Xenopus petersii. The sequence continues at coordinate 17,309,211 of CM076681.1, forward strand.
GCACAAGTCACATGACTTAGGGGTAGCTGGGAAATTGACAATATGTCTAGCCCCATGTCAGATTTCAAAATTGAATATAAAAAAATCTCTTTGCTCTTTTCAGAAATGGATTTCAGTGCATAATTCTGCTGGAGCAGCACTATTAACTGATTCATTTTGAAAAAAATGTTTTTTCCCATGACAGTATCCCTTAAAGTCTAATAGAAAATCTTATAAACATTAAATAAACCCAACAGGCTGGTTTTGCCTTTGATGCGTATTAATTATATCTTAGTTTGGATCAAGTACAAGCTACTGTTTTATTATTACAGAGAATAATTACATCATTTTTAAAAATGTGGATTTTGTAGATACAGTGGAGTCTATCAGAGATGACCTTCTCGTTATTCAGAGCTTTCTGGATAACTGGTTTCCACATAGTGGATCCCTTAACTTTGCTTCAAAGTGGCAAGCCTACCTGCTGTCATTAACACGTGGATACACCTGCAAATATTCGCTTCCATTGTTATAAACAAGGGAATCAACAAGTGCTGATTGGCTGTTGGGATATTGGAAAAAAAAAGCTTGCCTCTTTATTAACAGTGCCAGTAACACCAAAAATGTGTTTTATGTGCACGGTTAAGGTGGCCCATGTCACCAATCTTTCCTTTGACAGGCCCAAATGTGGGCAATATCGTGGTAAGGAGATTGTTTGGCCCTAGGGCCAAACGTTCACATTTAAATGAAGGGGGTATGAAAAGTAGGGGCATCAATGAGCCAATGTAGTCCTCGATCCGACAGAAAAATCCAGTCTGCCCAATCAAGATCTAGCCAATTCTTTGCCAGATATCGACCAGAGAAGCCAGTTAACTTCCGAATCGGTCTAAAGGACCCGAATTGGCAAATTAAATCTGCCAGTGGATGACCACCTTTAATCTGCACTGGATAAAAAATTTATTTGCTTCAGGAGTTTATTTAAAGGAGAAGGAAAGGCTAAAATTAAGTAAGCTTTATCAGAAAGGTCTATATAAATACACCAGTTAACCCTCAAATTAATGCTGCTCTGAGTCCTCTGTCAAAAGAAACACATCATTTCTTTCCTTCAATTGTGTACACATGGGCTTCTGTATTAGACTTCCTGTTTTCAGCATAACCTCCAGGGCAGGGCTTGAGCATGCTCAGCTTGCTCCTCTCCCCCTCCCTCCTCCCATGTGCTGTAATCTGAGCTCAGAGCTATGAGTGACTAAGGCAGGAAGTGATGTCACACCAAGCTTACATGGCAGCTTTTATCCTAAACAAACAGAGACAGTGTCTAGAGCTGTTTACTCCGGTATGGTAAAGCATTCTGCAGAATAAATATAGTGTTCTAGCTTGCACTATTATGGCTAATCTGTTGGCAATAAACTGTCTTGGAGCTTTCCTTCTCCTTTAAACCTGCTGATATGTGACCATATGGACATATAGCAAGTTCCAGTAGGGCTGTAGTGGCACACTGATGTAAGAGCAGATGGATGGATGTAAAACCGAAGGTAAACAGGGGTCAAATGTAAGTCTTGGCAGTCTACACATCTGCAGAATAAAAGCCTATCTCATATAACATAGAACTGCTGCTCTTGTATACAGTACTGGCCCTTTTAATTTGGGCTGGCAGTGGAAAATGTATCATCCTGAGGAGGGCCATTTTGAAGGGATTTGGAAGCTGACCGGGATCTGTGGCAAGGACATCACAAAGCTATATCACAGAGCAACGACTGCACAAAAATACAGAACTATTTTTCCTGTCATTTATCTTGGGCTTCATAGAAAAAAATTAAATAAACACCAGATGGTTCCGCACCATGCAGACAGGTACTTAGTGATGCTGGCCTAATGAAGGGCAGATTTGTGTCGTATTTGTAGCCTTGTGGAACTGAATCTCTTCCATCCATGCCAGGAAGGAAGAGATTTTTGTGTGGAAATGATGTAACTCATTTCAGGGACCAAAATATCTATGTCTAAACTGAGGCGTCTGTGTTGGAGCAGCCATTTTACTTCAGGGCTGATGCTGGTACAGGTGCACTGGTGACAGTATACCCCCACCTTGTTAGGCTGACGGTGATCTAACCCCTCCCTCACCTTGTTGCCTTGGGAAGTGATGGATTCTTTGACTTTGCATTCCTCTTCTTTCAAGAGAATCTGGGCAATTACTGTGAAAATCCAAGAATCCACCACTTTGCAGTGGAACAAGGTAAGGGAGGAGTTTATTACTCTGTCAGCGGGGGATGTTTTCCTACAGTCTGTGGGATCAGCTATGTTTGAGTAAATATTTTTGAAAGTTCAGGTAGTGTTTATGCACTTTTTCTACATAAGTCAAACTGAATGAGCTCATGTCAAAAAAAAAAAAAAGGGGGGGGGATTTTTTTCTATTTAAAGGGATACTGTCATGGGAAAACATTTTCAAAACCCATCATCAGTTAATAGTGCTGCTCCAGCTGAATTCTGCACTGAAATCCGTTTCTCAAAAGAGCAAACAGATTTTTTTAATATTTAATTTTGAATTCTAACATGGGGCTAGACATATTGTCAATTTCCCTGCTGCCCCCAGTCATGTGACTTGTGCTCTGATAAACGTCAGTCGCTCTTTACTGCTGTACTGCAAGTTGGAGTGGTATCACCCCCCTCCCTTTACCACCCAGCATCCTAACAGAACAATGGGAATGTAAACAGATAACAGCTCCCTGATACTAGATAACAGCTGACTGGTAGATCTAAGAACAGCACTCAATAGTAAAATCCAGGTCCCACTGTGACGCATTCCGTTACATTGAGTAGGAGAAACAACAGCCTGCCAGAAAGCAGTTCCATCCTGAAGTGCTTGTTCTTTCTGAAAGCACATGACCAGGCAAAATTACCTGAGATTCACCTACACACCAATATTACAACTAAAAAAAAATACACTTGCTGGTTCAGGACTTCATTTTTATATTGTAGAGAGACCAGGCAAAATTAACTGAGATGCACCTACACACCAATATTACAACTAAAAAAAAATACACTTGCTGGTTCAGGAATTCATTTTTATATTGTAGAGAGAATTATTTGCAGTGTAAACAGTGTCATTTAGAAATTAAAACGACATCATAAAAATCATGACAGAATCCCTTTAAGGTGGAGCTCCACCTAAAAATAGTTGAAAGAAAATTCTAAGCAGCTTTCTAATATGCATGGTTTTTCTAAGTGTTTCTAATTGCAGCTGGGAGCAGTATCTGTTTATTCCGTTTCTGTCCTAATCTCATTCTTGAAACCATGTAGTAGAAGTCACAAGCCCTCCAGTTTTGTTACTGAGCTTCTGCTATATTGTTTCAGGAGTCCGAAGCAGCAGTGCAGAGAATACAAACATCCAGACACTGCTTTTAGTAGCAGTTACATTTGCAGGCCTGTTTTGAAAGCATTTAACTTACTTTACTAAATGTATATAGGAACATTGCTTAGAATTAGAATTTTTCATTGTATGTATTTTTGGTGGAGTTCTTTAAAGGAAAACTATACCCTTCAAACAATGTAGATCTCTATAAAATATATTGCATAAAACAGCTCATATGTAAAACCCTGCTTCATGTAAATAAACAATTTTCATAATGATATCCTTTTTTAGTAGTATGTGCCATTGGGCAATCCTAAATAGAAAACTGCAATTTTAAAAAATAAGGGCTGCTCCCTGGGATCGTATGATTCACGGTGCACACAATCAAAGCAAACACACCATACATGTTAGGTCACATGAGCCAATTAACAGTCAGAGTTCTGTCTTTTGCTTCCACAATTCTTCCTGTTACAGTTAGAGCTGCAATATTTCTGGTCAGGTGATCTCTGAGGCAGCACACAGACCATCACTAAATGGTGGATCGAGGCAAGAGATGTAAAAGGGCAATATTTACTTAAATATATATTCCAGTTTGGTGAGATTCTTTAAAGGGATACTGTCATGGGAAAAAAAAATTTTTCAAAATGAATCAGTTAATAGTGCTGTTCCAACAGAATTCTGCGCTGAAATCAATTTCTCAAAAGAGCAAACAGATTTTTTTATATTTAATTTTAAAATCTGACATGGGGCTAGACATTTTGTCAATTTCCCAGCTGCCCCAAGTCATGTGACGTGTGCCTGCACTTCAGGAGAGAAATGCTTCCTGTCAGGCTGCTGTTTTTCCTTCTCAATTTAACTGAAGTCTCAGTGGGACATGGGTTTTTACTATTGAGTGTTGTTCTTAGATCTACCAGGCAGCCGTTATCTTGTGTTAGGGAGCTGCTATCTGGTTACCTTCCCATTGTTCTTTTGTTTGGCTGCTGGGGGGGGGGGGGAGGAGGTGATATCAGTCCAACTTGCAGTACAGCAGTAAAGAGTGATTGAAGTTTATCAGAGCACAAGTCACATGACTTGGGGCAGCTGGGAAATTGACAATATGTCTAGCCCCATGTCAGATTTCAAGATTGAATATAAAAAAATCTGTTTGCTCTTTTGAGAAATGGATTTCAGTGCAGAATTCTGCTGGAGCAGCACTATTAACTGATTACATGACAGTATCCCTTTAATATGTCACTTAATTTGATATGAACTATCTGTTGCTCATGTATTCATTTTGGGGGTATAGTTTTCCTTTAAAATATTAAATTAGAAATCTCCTTGGATTTTCACTTTAAAATACTAGTTATTCTCCCCAAGTAATTAATATGCAGTTTCGAATTAGAAAACTACTGATTTGTTTGTAAGTAAATTTCCTCTTTAATCCAGTGAAATAAATGGATTTTTTAAATAAAACTGGCTACATTGCTCTTTTCATGGATTTCTCAGAGACACATCTAGTACATAGGAGGAAGCTCATTTCATCCCCACCGTAGCCTGTAGATGCCTAGAGAATTCTGATTTCTTTAGCTCAAATAAGGGACCCTGTGTATAGGACACCCTTGCACCCCCACAGATCACTGCCAGGCCTGTTTCCCTGACTCTCCTGTGACTCCCTGCGGCCAATGAAAATATTGACAGTGAGCCGAATTCAAGGAATCCAACGTTACTTTGCAGAAGCCATTGATCGATTTGTTCTCTGGAACTGTTTGTTTATACATCGCTTATTAGAACTTGAAGGGGGTTTGTGCATTAATCCTTAAGGAAGGTAGAAGAGATTCCTGCCGCCAAGGGGTTAATGAATATTGGCAGTGCAAGTGCAAACTTCCATATGCCTCCCTTGTCATATGGCTTGGCAGCAGCCTCTGAAAGGATCCTTTTTAATTTAAATGCTGGCCGATATTGGCTGAGCTTCCCTTTGCACACAGAATCGGGGTGGAAAACGGCTTCATTCTACACGTGGCATTTTAACAGGCTGCCTGTTTTTCCCCCGCTTGCTCTCATGTATTAATCGCATGCTGCAGGATCAGAAGAGGTGGGCTGAAGCCCACTCTATGGGATTGATAGTGCTTGGGGGATAGCTGCCTGGGAAGGCTCCTAGCCCTTTCGTACAATAATAAGACCTTCATTTGCACAAATGGATAAGTCGCCTTTTGCAAATGTAACCTTTTGATTGCTTTGCTATGTACAGAGAGGTACGACTTGGCAGGAACGGAATTGAAGACATAAAGCAGCACCCTTTCTTCAAGAACGACCAGTGGAACTGGGACAATATTCGGGAAAGTAAGTATGTGCGCCTCAGTCAGGTGGGTGATGCTGTGCTGTGGGTGGTCCTGATCTAACCTTGTTTTTCCATCCACAGACCCTAAGCTCAGCTTGTACAGGTTGAAATTGGAATCACACACACACCTATACTACTCTAGCTCCCAGCACTCCCTGAAAGGCATATTGTAGTTCACTAGCTCAGTAGGTTGGGCATTCGTGTATGTGTTATGCATGTCATGTTCGTGAATATGCAATAAAAATCACATACAGCAGGCAGATATATATACATATATATATATATACTGTGTACATATATATGTATATATATATATATATGTTTATATATATATATGTATATATATATGTGTATATATGTGTATATATATATATGTATGTACTCATGTTAAAGTGAGTTTTTAAATAGTCTATGCCGCAGCCTGTGTAGGGGATCTGCAGGAAGAAGAAAAATGTTTGTGGTACGTGGAGGGAGATGGCAAGGGCTCTGACTAGTATTTAGCAATAAGAGGACAAAGATCCCAGTATTTTGGCTTATCAATGTCACCGTTGTGTAGCATTACTCCGCTGTCTGAATGCTGGGTACCTGTGCAGCATGATTTAAAGGGACACTATCACTAAAATTTGAAAAGAGAAAAAAAAAAGTTTCTGTAATATATAGGAATGTATATAGGAATGTCTGATCTGTAGTTTTTCTGTTTTCTCTCACTAATTTCTAGTTCTGTCTTTGGTCATAAGAACTGGTTTAGAAACTTACGTCTGCCGCTCAGAACTCCTCTTTGTAAACAGCAGGGATGCAATGAATCCAGGATTCGGCCTTTTTCAGCAGGATTCTTATTCGGCCGAATCCTTCTTCCCAGCCGAACTGAATCCTAATTTGCATATGCAAATTAGGGGTGGGCGGGAAATCGCATCACTTTTTGTCACAAAACAAGGAAGTAAAAAAAGGAGACTTATCTCCTGGACTATGACATGTCTAGTCACCTGACGCTTTTCATGCCTCATTCTGGCACTTCATCAGAGGCTTTGATTAAGTTCCATAACGAGGCATGAAACACGTCAGGTGACTGCACATGTCAGCTGTTTTTAATACAAGCTTGGTAATAAAGTTTTTTCAATTTTAACTCATTAGAACTAGAACCCCACCCCCAATGTTCTACAACATATAAACCATTTCTCAAGCATATTGATACAGATACGGTGTTTTAGCATAAAGCTGAACAGGCATGTTCCCCATTGACTCTGCAACTGTATAGCTGCAAAATATGGAACCAATCTTTCCTGTGCTGTTGGTCACCTTAGCCGTTCATTGTTCCTGGACCTCTTAAGTTCTAGGCTGGAGCCAAATGTTTTTTCGAGAAGTAACTCATGCCAAGCTTTCTTTTTTCCCTGCTTCCAGCGGTTGCTCCTGTTGTGCCTGAGTTGACTAGTGACATTGACACCAGTAATTTTGACGACATCGAAGATGACAAGGGAGATGTGGAAACCTTTCCTATCCCGAAAGCCTTTGCAGGAAACCAATTGCCTTTCGTAGGTTTCACCTACTACCGTGAAAATCTGTAAGTCTGCCCGCAGTACATAGTCATAAAAGCAGTGGCAAATATCAACATTGTGTACAGTGAAGCCTCGATTTTAAGTCCCCTGATTTGAAGTCATGTTTTTCCAGATTTGACATCAAAATTTTGTCCTGATGTTCCCAAAAACTGGTTTTTTCACCTCTATGAATGTTATTATTTGTGAAATAAAGTGTTTTAATATACTAACCAGATGTATATTTTGCCATGGTTCTGCCTGTAAATGGTCAATTCAATTAGTATGCCCCCTATACAGTCCTGCACCAATCATTTATGGCACTTATTTCCCTGCTTTTTCAATTTCCCCGGATTTTACATAATTTTTTCCTGGTCCCCTGAAAAATGTAAAATGGAGGTTCTATTGTATTTCATTTAGGTTGATATAAGGGCAAGCATTTGTTATAGCTGTCCTTTGTGTTACATTTTTCATAGCTTTTCTAGAAGAGCTTAATTGATGATACCAATTCTGCGGCTCAGACAAGGCAAGCACTATAGCCGCACACTGACTTACAGTATCTGTCACTTGGGAGATTACTTGAAGGTATTGTAATAAGATCCCATTTTCAGTCAGATCACTATATAGTACAAGCAGGCAGTTGGAGAGAGAACTTCATCCATGAGCCAATGTGTTCCTCACCTCAACAGGATTTTTAAGCCTGCCTGATCAACATCTGACCAATTTTCAGCCAGATATCAAGTGGGGAAGGTTCCATACACTGGCCAATAAGCTTCCAACATGCTCTGTAGGCAGCTTTAATCGGCCCATATATGGCTACCTTTACTGACTTGACACCCCCAGACTGATTTGTATTTAGTTATGCATAAATGCTGGTCAGCACAAGGCCTAAAGGTGACCATACACATAGAGATCTGCTCAGCACTAGTCAGTGGTACTTCTTCCAAGGTCTGTTCTGGAAGCAATAAATGTCATTTTGGTGAGATAAGTATATGGAAGGCAGACATGGGTTTAACCCTTAGCTGTGCATTGTGTTTGCATCTTAACATGACATCATTGTTTAGCGACTAAACCATAAAATAAATACTTGAAAGTCTGACATTGTTTAGGAATCTTGTTCTTTGCCCAAGAATTTTTATGGGAGAGAGAGCTGTTTCATGTCTACTTCTTAACATTTTCTTTTAGATTGTTAAGTGAGTCTTCCCAAAACTGTAAGGCGAAAAATTCCTCTGTCCAACCAATGAAAGAGGTGAGTACGACAGCAGCACCTGGCCAGGAAAGACTTGCACTAAAAAGATTGTGCTAAGCGATGAGCATGCATAAAATAATTTGTAAGGTTGGATAACATAGAGAAATGGGCACAGGAGATGTGTGCAATATATCCACAGCTATGCCCACTCAGTTAAGGTGACCATATACATAGAGATTCATTTGTTTGTCGATTTCGCCAAACGAGCGGATCTCTCCCCGATATGCCCACCTTGAGGTGGGTGATATTGGGCTGATCCGATTGTGGTCCCTAGGGCCCAACGATCAGATCATAATGTATGGCATAGGGGCAGTCGAATCGTGGGACCTCATCAACGAACAGAGGCAGCCGCGATTCGATGGAATTTTTAGCCCTGCCCGATCGACATCTGGCCGACTTTCAGAGCGCCCCACACACGGGCCCATAAGCTGGTGACTCAGTCTGTCAGCAGCTTTTATCGGCCCCTGTTTGGCCAGCTTTAGTTAGTATGCTCGCTTCCTTGGTGGTGAGCTGGGGACTTACAGAGCTAAAATCAATGCAAGGAGCTGTCATCCTCTGCATCATTCTCTGTTTAATAGGCATATTTGCATATGTTGAAAGATAAGAATGCCTATGCAGTCCAATGAGTTTTTTTTGCTAGGATTATGTGTAGAAGGGATACATACAGTATGTCATTGAACAACAAAACCATCCGCATAAATAAACTGTCATGGTCTCAAACTTATAACACAACGAGCAATTAAATAGATTCCCCAATACACAAGAGAGGGGGTGATATCACTCCAACTTGCAGTACAGCAGTAAAGAGTGACTGAAGTTTATCAGAGCACAAGTCACATGACTGTGGCAGCTGGAAAACTGACAATATGTCTAGCCCCATGTCAGATTTCAAAATTGAATATAAAAAAATCTGTTTGCTCTTTTGAGAAATGGATTTCAGTGCAGAATTCTGCTGGAACACTATTAATTGATGCGTTTTGAATTTTTTTTTCCCATTACAGTATCCCTTTAATATTTGCTTAGTCGTAGCCTAGGCACCAGTAAATGCATTCTTGCCATTATCTGGCACTTTTCCCAGTTGGGTGAAATGACAAAATTTCATGCTTAGCCCAATCTGATAGCCGCCAGCCTTTTGCAGTGACATTGTGACACCTCTCCCTCTTGCTGGCTCATTTTATCAGAAAATAGAATCATGTTTACTCCCTCGGCAGAGCGTGGCTCTGTGTGTGTGTGTGTTTTGGATTAGCTTGGATATGATTTCCTTTAAAAGCCCCCTCCCCTTTGCCTCGAGCGTCGGATTTTGGCATTTTTATGGCTGTCAGATCCTAACAAAAACCGAACTGATTCAAGATTAAAGCTGTTTAGGAGAAGAAAAGCGCCAGATGTCCGTGATTAGAGGGTGTCTGATTTTCTGGAATGCGAGAATTGTACTTGGTGTCCAGAGTAGTTTGGGAATATATCAGCTTTCATATCACGCTAAAAGCATAGGGTTTAATTCATAAACGCCAACCTGCAGATAAGCAGCTGTCACAACTGACTGAGTTTGACTTGCAGGGGGCCAATAATAGCCAATAGGTCAATTTCTTTTAAAGAATGCTTTTTATTGAATTTTAACAATGATGAAAAGGAAGGAGAGGGGAATAGGGTAGAAGGGGGGATGGAGGGAAGCGGTTTAATTAGCTCCTAAGTTAGAGATACATAAACTCTTAGGGGCAGATTTATCAAGGGTCAAATTTCAAGTTTATGGAGTTTCTAGGATGGAGCTGCAAATTAGAATAAAATTCGATTCAAATTTTTTCACCAACATTTTTTTTAATTTTTTTTTTTTTTTTCAAAAGTCCACCAAACGACTTCAAATTGATTGCAGGAGGTCCCCCATAGCCTAAAACATAAATTCAGCAGGTTTTAGATGGCAAATAGTCGAATTCTAATTCTTAAAGGGACAGTACATGATAAATTTCGAATTTTTTATTTTTTTTTTTAAGTTCAAATCAAATTTGGACTATTCCCTAGTCGAATTACACTAAAATAAACTCTAAATTCAAATTTTCAATCTAGTAGAATAAAGTCAAATACAATTGGACTTTTAGGGGCAGATTTGTCAAGGTTTGAATTTCAAATTTGAAATACTTCAAAATTTAATTTCAAGTTTTTTTTTTTTGATCGAATAGGTCCATTTTTGATCGAATTCAAATCGTATGAATCGAAGTAAGTCCACCAATTGACTCCAAATAGGTTCTAGGAGGTCCCCCATAGGCTAATACAGCAATTTGGCAGGTTTTAGATGTCGAATGGTTGAAGTAGAATTTTTAAAGAGACAGTACATGATATATTTAGAATTTTCAATTTTTTTTCAAATTCCAATTGAATTTGGACTATTCCCTAGTCAAAGTACACAAAAATTAGCTCAAAATTCGAATTTTTTTAATTCAATTTTTCACTTCGACCTTTGATAAAACTGCCCCTTAAAGTTTTTCTTCAAAACATTTCACCACTTATCCAAGTGGCTTCTTCAGTTCAACTGAAGTGGTAGGGAAATTCCCCGGCATTTAAACACTTGATGTTAGTAAACTAACGGATATCCAATCACAATGGTTCCATTGAAGTTCAGTCAGCCAACCCCTTACTGAAGTTCAATAGAACCATTGTGATTGGATATTTGTGAGTATTTGTGAGTTTGCTTACCTCTATGACTTCAGATGAACGAAAGAAGCCACCTGGATGAGTGGTGAAACGTTTTACAAGAAAAAATCTAAATGTCCAGTTGACTTTGACTTATTCTACTAGATACTATATATCATGACCTGGATAAATTATAATCTTCATAGACATAAACTCTTAATAATGGCTGCCTTGCTGCTAGAATATCCCAAACAGGGCCGCCATTAGAAATCACGGGGCCCCGTACAACAAAAAAATTGGGGCCCCCTGGGCCCCGCCCACACTGACGACCAAGCTCCACCCCATTTCCCGCCCACTCCACATCGCAGTTAAAAGACCACACAGACATCAGCGCTAAAAAAGTAACCCCCCCCACACAAGTTGTAAAAAGCTATTGATGGTCAGGGCCCCCTTATAAAAAATTGGGGCCCCAAAAAAAAAAAAATGTAAATTTTTTTTTTTTAAAAAAAACATTGGTGGCAGGGGCCCCCTTATAAGTTAAAAACAAATTGGGGCCCCAAAAAAAAATTTGAAAAAAAAAAAAATTTTTTTTGAAAAAAAAAAAAAAAAACATTGGCGGCAGGGGCCCCCTTACAAGTTAAAAACAAATTGGGGCCCCAAAAAAAATTTAAAGAAAAAAAAAATTTTTTTGAAAAAAAAAAAAAAAAACATTGGCGGCAGGGGCCCCCTTATAAGTTAAAAACAAATTGGGGCCCCAAAAAAAAATTTAAAGAAAAAAAAAAATTTTTTTTTTTTAAAAAAAACATTGGTGGCAGGGGCCCCCTTATAAGTTAAAAACAAATTGGGGCCCCAAAAAAAAATTTAAAGAAAAAAAAAAATTTTTTTTAAAAAAAAAAAAACATTGGCGTCAGGGGCCCCTTACGAGTTAAAAAAAAAATTGGGGCCCCAAAAAAACCTGTTTTAAAAAAAAAGATTGGTTGCAGGGGCCTATAGAATATTAAAATAATACATTGGTGGCCAGGAGATTAAAAAAAAAAAATACACAAACTGGTGTTCAGTAGAATTGAACTCACGGCTTCAGTACTTCAACTTCACCTCCTTTCGTGACTTCGGGTCTTTTCACTGCTTCAGGACTTCGGCTTCGGCTGTTTTCGTGACTTCGGGTCTTTTCGGCGCTTCGTGACTTCGGCTTTTTCCGTGACTTCGGGTCTTTTCGGCGCATTGGCTTCGGCTTTTCGGCACTTCCGCATTCGGCAGCACAGAGGCAAGACGTACGGCTCGGGCGCTCGTAAGGGGGGCCCGGATCTTCAAAAAATGCAGCGCTGCCGGGCCCCCCTTCATGCCCGGGCCCGGTACGCTTGTCCCCCCTGTCCCCCCCTGATGGCGGCCCTGATCCCAAACCACATATTGGCACCAAATGTAATTAAAGGAGAAAGAAAGGCTAAAATTAAGTAAGCTTTATCAGAAAGGTCTATATCAGGGTTAGGCAACCCGCGGCTCTGGAGCCTCATGCGGCGCTTCATCCTGCTTGCTGGGGCTCGGTCTTGCGGTTTCGTCTTGTCATGTCGTCTATACTGCCCTTGCACTTGCTGGTGGCTTCTTGAGTGTGTGACCGCTGGCTGTATAGACGTCCCAGTAGTGACAGGCAAGACCGAGCAGCAGCAAGATGATTCATCATGGTCCTTACCGTGGTCACACACTCAAGACAAGAGAGAAAAGATCAGCATGGAGCTTCAGAAACATAAGTTACATTAAACAGATGAAAACACTAGCATTTAATAGGGCTATTCAGTGTTTAATTTATTTCAAAGTAGGTCTACACATGGACACTGCTCTTCTGTTTGTTGTATTCTGTTGCTGTAACAGTTAAATTAGAAAAAAGGCTAAAACTTTTAAAAGTTTATAAGCTGTGTTATGTTTTTGTGGCTCCAGGTTATTTTTCGTTAGTGGGAGAGGGGGCAAAATGGCTATTTTGATAGTAAAGGTTGCTGACACCTGGTCTATATAAATACATCAGTGAACCCTCAAAATAATGCTGCTCTGAGTCCTCTGTCAAAAGAAACAGCATTTATTTCCTTCCATTGTGTACACATGGACTTCTGTATCAGACTTCCTGTTTTCAGTGTAAACCTCCAGGGCTAGGGCTTGAGCATGCTCAGTTTGCTCCTCCCCCTCCTCCCATTCCTGCTGAAATCTGAGCTCAGAGCTGTAAGTGAGCTGGGAGAGACTCAGGCAGGAAGTGATGTCACACCAAGCTTATAAGGCAGCTTCTATCCTAAACAAACAGAGACAGTGTCTAGAGCTGTTTACTCAGGTATGGTAAAGCATTCTGCAGAAGAAATATAGCATTCTAGTTTGCACTATTGTGGCTAATCTGTTGGCAATAAACTGTCTTGGAGCTTTCCTTCTCCTTTAAGGTTTCTTGTCTGGTTCAGATGTCCTTGAACTGCTTTCTACCTTCTTTAGACATTTAGCCTCACAGATTGGAAACCTCTTCGGAAAGAGGTCAGATACAGTCATTTTTTGAACAGATGGTTGGCGCCAGTAGATTTTTCAATGCAACCTCTGTACTTCCAGATCCTCCTCCTTCCTTGTGCCCCTGTTGTGTTGGGTTTGGTAATGGGTGCTAGCTGGATCAATATGCTGGTTTGGGTGTGAGTTGCAAGTAATAAGTGCTGGTCTTAAAGCAATAAATGTTTTATTAACAATTAATGTCTTGAAATTAATTTATATCTTCCATACCCTAATTGCAGCAGTCAGCGCATTTGCAAAAAGTCATTAACAAACTGGAGGAGCAGCTCCACAATGAGATGCAAACCAAAGATGAGCTGGAGCAAAAATTCAGGTAATTGGCCAGTGTTCCTGCAGTGAAGTTCTATATGATTTGGTTTGAAAATAATTCTCTTTTCCTGCTGATGTGGGTGGGTGCAGGAACATTTCTTGCATTTGCCAAGAAAGTAAAGAGAGTAAATACTAGGTATAGGTAGTAGTAGTAATGCATTAGTATGGGTATTGTTTTGCTGCTCGTCACACACTCCATGTTTGAATGACCCGAATGTGGGGTTTGCTTCATATCATAGCTTTATAAAATGGGACCAGCTTAAAGTACCATTTAGTAACTAATGGTCAGTATGACTTAATGACTAGCTAGTCAGCTTAACCGCAACAAGGAAATATTCAAAAATATTCCAAAGCCTTTTGGGAACTGTTCCTAGCCATGCTGTTTGTCAGTAACCAGTTTGTCAGCTGTTAATAAAAAAAAACATTCTTCCATGACTGAAAGGGGTGGTTTACATTTGAGGTAACTTTTAGTATGTTATAGAACAGGGGTCCCCAACCTTTTTTAACCCGTGAGCCACATTCACATGTAAAAGGAGTTGAGGAGCAACACAAGCATTATAAAACATCCTGGGGTGTGCCAAATAAAATATGTGATTGGCTATTCAGTTTCCCTATGTGGATTGGCAGCCTAAAAGTGGCTCTGTTTGGCCATAAACCTGTTTTTTATGCAATTAAAACTTGCCTCCAAGCCAGGAATTGAAAAATAAGCACCTGCTTTGGAGCAACATCTAAGGGGTTGGAGAGCAACATGTTGCTCACGAGCTACTGGTTGGGGACCACTGTTCACTGTCCAATTCCTAGCTACTTTGCAATTGGTCTTTATTATTTATATGTTCTACTTTTTGATTTATTTTCCTTTTTCTTCTGATCCTTTCAAGCTTTCAAATGGGGGTCACTGATCCCATCTAAAACCAAATGCTCTGTAAGGCTACACATTTTTGTTATTGCTACTTTTTATTACTCATCTTTCTATTTAGACCCTTTCATATTCCAATCTCTTATTCAAATCAATGTATGGTTGCTAGGGTAATTTGGACCCTAGCAGCCAGATTGCTGAAATTACAAACTGGAGAGCTGCTGCATAAAAACTAAACAACTCAAAAGCCACAAATAATCAAAAATGAAAACCAATAGCAAATTGTCTCAAAATATCAATGTCTACAACATATTAAAAGTTAATTTAAAGGTGAACAGCCCCTTTAAGTAGGCTCCATATGGCTGGACCAATTTCTGTAAAACACATGATCATAATATGTCAGTCTGATTCTGTCTAATTAGTACCAAAATTGACTAATCGATCATTTTGAGATGGCTATACATACTCCTAGTGGGATAAAAGATGTGTTCTGTAGGTTTGTGATCTCGGACTATGACATATTTTGGAATGTTAGTGGACAGCAGATATTGGCAAACTTAATATTCATGGTAATGGTTCAAATCTTCGAATGTTTCCTAGAGCTGTAAATTTACGTTTGGAGAAGATCGTAAAGGAGCTGGATGAAGAGGTGAGTGTTGTGTACAGGGTAAAGCAATAAAAGATGCAAAGTTATTATCAAGTAGCTTGTTATTAAATTCCACCTGCTAATCAGTTTATATGGGTTACTAGACTAGTAGCAAACTTTTTATAACCATGTTCTGTATTCCTTTGTTGCATGTGAGGTCCTTCTTATGGTACATCTAGCATTTGTGCAACCCAGAATCTCTCGCAGCCTAGTTGAAACTGGAGCCATTTTTGGGATGGCAAAGAGCTTATTGCACATCCAATATCTTCATGGCGAAATATGGAACTGAGCTGTCGTTTTGTATTGTGGCTTTCAGGCAAAAGCTAGGAAGAGCACAGAGTCGACAACCAGACAGCTTGAGCGGGAGAAGGCTCTTCTGCAGCACAAGAGCACCGAGTACCAAAGAAAAGCTGAGAATGATGCTGACAAAAAGCGGAGCTTGGAAAATGAAGGTCCGTATAGTATTGTGGAAAGTACTGAAACACTATTTACTACTGGAATAATAAACAAGGCCTGATGTATAAGCACCACTGGGTACACCTAAATCAAGGAAGGGCTTAGTGAGGGATCAGAAAGAAAGAGAGGTCTGGGGGATTGCTCAGTAGGTGATTTGTATGTATCTTCAGTACTAAAGCCTTTAAAGGAAAACTATACCCCCAAAATGAACACTTAAGCAACAGATAGTTCATATCATATTAAGTGGCATATTAAAGAATCTTACCAAACTGGAATATATATTTAAGTAAATATTGCCCTTTTACATCTCTTGCCTTGAGCCACCATTTCGTGATGGTCTGTGTGCTGCCTCAGAGATCACCTGAC
Source organism: Xenopus petersii (assembly GCA_038501925.1). NCBI lineage: Eukaryota > Metazoa > Chordata > Amphibia > Anura > Pipidae > Xenopus > Xenopus petersii. Next base: position 17,325,415 of record CM076681.1, read on the forward strand.
CAGAAATACTACAACTCTAACTGTAACAGGAAGAAGTGAGGAAGCAAAAGACACAACTCTGTCTGTTAATTGGCTCATGTGACCTAACATGTATGGTTTGTTGGTATGTTTGTGAGTATAGTGAATCCTACGATCCCAGGGGGCGGCCCTTATTTTTTAAAATGGCAATTTTCTATTTATGATTACCCAATGGCACATACTACTAGAAAAGTATATTATTATGAAAATGGTTTATTTACATGAAGCAGGGTTTTACATATGAGCTGTTTTATGCAATATCTTTTTATAGAGAACTTCATTGTTTGGGGGGGTATAGTTTTCCTTTAAAGTATTAGGACACAAATTCTTTAAAGGAGAAGGAAAGCTACGAAGGTAGTTTATTGTCAATAGAGTAGCTAAAACAATGCAAACTACAAAGCCATTTTGATTCTTTAGAATGTTTTTCCATACCTTAGTTTTACTCACTGTCTCTGTTAGTTTAGGATAGCAGCTGCCATATTAGCTTGGTATGACATCACTTACTGCTTGAGCATCTCCCTGCTCACTCATAGCTCTGAGCTCAGATTACAAGAATGAGGGGGGGGAGGTATAGAGGAACAAACTGAGCCTCACCCTGGATGTGCAAATGTAGATAAAAGTGAAAGGACATAGATTATGTAAACATATTAATGAGTGGTTGGTGAAATGGCTGGATGTAAATGTTACAGCTGTGGGGCCACAGGATGGGCACCTGAGATTTAGGTATCCCCCCTGTACCATTTGTCATGGGGAAAAATATTTTTTCAAAATACATCAGTTAATAGTGCTGCTCCAGCAGTATTCCACACTGAAATCCATTATTCAAAAGAGCAAAAAGTTTTTTTTCTATTTAATTTTCAAATCTGACATGCGGCTAGACATATTGTCAGTTTCCCAGCTGCCCCCAGTCATGTGACTTGTGCTCTGATAAACTTCAGTCACTCTTTACTGCTGTACTGAAAGTTGGAGTGATATCACCCCCTCCAGCAGCCTAACAACAGAACAATAGGAAGGTAATCAGATAGCAGCTCCCTGACACAAGATAACAGCTGCCTGGTACATCTAAGAACAGCACTCAATAGTAAAATCCAGGTCCCACTGCGACACATTCAGTTACATTGAGTAGAGAAACAACAGCTTGCCAGAAAGCACTTCCATCCTAAGTTAGAAATAAAAACTACATCACAAAAATCATGACAGAATCCCTTTAAGCATTGTCCTTATTAACTAAAGTTATAAACGTTTAGGGAACACCGTGTTTCTTGCAGGATCAAATAAAGAACTTGTATTTTGCAGTGAACAGTTTAAAGGATCAACTTGAAGATTTGAAAAGGAGAAACCAAAACTCCCAAATATCGAACGAGAAGATGAATCAGCTACAAAGACAGGTGGGCAAGAGCTGCTTTAACAATATTGCAAACCCATCCAGCCCAGTACTGTTCTTATTATTATCCTTCTTCTGTGGCAGCTGGATGAAGCCAACGCGCAGCTCCGCACAGAGTCTGATGCAGCTGCCCGGCTGAGGAAGACTCAGACTGAGATGTCCAAACAGATACAGCAGCTAGAAACCAACAACCGTGAGCTTCAGGATAAGACCTGCATGTTGGAGAATGCTAAGCTGAAACTAGAAAAGGATTTTATTAACCTGCAGTCTGCTTTGGAGTCAGAACGTAGGGACCGCAATCAGGGGTCAGAAGTAATAAGTGACCTTCAAGGTATGTGTTCTGCCAGTTATGTGTAATTGCTTGCTCACCTTGACTGTGTATTGTGTCATTAAAAAAAACTACAAATATACCTTTCTCTAAATCAGGGGTCCCCAAACTTTTTTTACCCGTGAAACACATTCAAATGTAAAAAGAGTTGGGGAGCAACACCAGCATCCAAAACATTTCTGGGGGTAACAAATAAGTGTTGTTATTGGCTATTTTGTAGCCCCTATGTGGGCTGACAACCTGCAGGAGGCTGTTTGCCCATAAAACTGGCTTTTATGCAATCAAAACTTGCCTCCAAGCCTATAATTCAAAAATAAGCAACTGCTTTGAGAGATCACTGTTCTAAATCATCTCTGCTTTCAAGCAGAGGACCATGGAACAAGTAATTTAGTTCTTGAGTGGTTTATCTAATCTAAATACTGAGAGGCGGTGCCATTCTCATTTTCCTGTTGAAGCGTTTTCCCTAGTTCTAGAAACTGGTTACCTGCCTCTATATTCCGCTTGTTTCTTCATTTTATTTGGCTACAGCCTTCCTTAGTTCTTCCCAAAGCACTCTGATAATGTAATAATACCCTTATATGAAACCATCTGGTGTGCAGGCTATTGACCTGGGGGTTGGCGAGCATAGTCAGCCAGAATCCTATGCCTAGCATAGCTATAGTCCATTATGAATAATAAATAATATGTATAAAGTTTTGTGTATGTTAGTATATATGTGAGACAATGGCAGAAGGGCAGTGCCTTCTGTGACACTGGCATCCTTTTTGTGATATAAGTCATGCCGTTAAAGCTTGTCAAGACCTGAGTCACCCTCCATTTTGTTTCTGTTGATAGGGAGAATATGTGTCTTGGAAGAGGAACTAAAGAAAGGCAAAGAGCTGCTGGCAAGAGCAGAAGCAGAAAAGCAGAAATTGCACGAAAGGCTAGCCATTTTGGAGAAGGTAAGAAGTTTGGGATTCATATGAAATATATGAGTGGGGCTGCCATTTACATAAAAAAGAGCATCTGATTATAAAACCTAGCATTCTTGTTGCTGCTTTTGCAGTAGGCGTGCACCAAATCCAGGATTCTGTTTGGGATTTGACCTTTTTCAGCAGGATATGGCTGAATCCAAGTGCCTGGCCCAACCAAATCTGAATCCCTAAAATCACATGACTTTTCATCATAAAAACAAAGACGTTAAAAAAAAAAAAAGTCATATAATTTGTTTACTGCCATGGTGTTAAACTTGCCACAATATAGGATGGAATGGTTGTTAGTCCTTACACCTCTCCTGTTCTTTCACCTGTAGGAAAAGAGCAATATGGAAATAGATATGACCTACAAACTGAAAGCACTACAGCAAAGCGTTGAGAAAGAGGAATCTGAACATAAAGCCACAAAGGCCCGCCTGGCTGACAAGAACAAAATCTACCAGTCCATTGAGGAGACCAAATCAGAAGCAATGAAAGGTACAATATGATTGGTTAAAGGGGTGGTTCACCTTTACGTAAACTTTTAGTATGTTATAGAATGGCCAATTCTAAACAACTTTTCAATTGGTCTTCATTATTTATTTATTTTTTATAATTTTTTAAATATTTGGCTTTTATCTTCTGATTCTTTCCAGCTTTCAAATGGGAGTCACTGACCCCATCTAAAAACAAACGCTTTGTAAAGCTACACATTTATTGTTACTGCTACTTTTTAATACTCCTCTTTCTATTCAGGACCTCTCTTATTCATATTCCAGTCTCTTATTCAAATCAATACGTTTGCTTGGGTATTTTGTACCCTAGCCACCAGTTGAAATGGCAAACTGGAGAGCTGCTGAATAAAAAGCTAAATAACTCAAAAACCACAAATAATAAAAAATAGAAACCAATTGCCACTGGTAACTTACATCCGTCTGCACTGCCTATGATAACCTGTCTAAATTTTGATACGTATATATTGCATTTGTTTGTAAAACAATAAAAATATGAAGAAAAAAAATGATGAAAAAAAAAAATAGAAACCAATTGCAAATTGTCTCATCATACTAACAGTTTGTTTAAATGTGAACAACCCCTTTAATACTTCTCGGCTGGTTTAATTTGGAACCAAATCTCACATGCCAGAAGCAGAGGCTTGTTAAAGTGATACTGTCATGGGAAAAAAACATTTTTCAAAATGAATCAGTTAATAGTGCTGCTCCGGCAGAATTCAGCACTGGAATCCATTTCTCAAAAGAGCAAACATATTCTTTAATATTCAATTTTGAATTCTGACATGGGGCTAGACATATTGTCAATTTCCCAGCTGCCCCAAGTCATGTGACCTGTGCTCTGATAAACTTCAATCACTCTTTACTGCTGTACTGCAAGTTAGAATGATATCACCCCCCTCCCCTTTTCCCCCTAGCAGCCAAACAAAAGAACAATGGTAACCAGATAGCAGCTCCCTAACACAAGATAACAGCTGCCTGGTAGATCTAAGAACAACACTCAATAGTAAAAACCCATGTCTCACTGAGACACATTCAGTTACATTGAGAGTCACATGACTGGGGCAGCTGGGAAATTGACAAAATGTCTAGCCCCATGTCAGATTTCAAAACTGAATATAAAAAAATCTGTTTGCTCTTTTGAGAAATGGATTTCAATGCAGAATTCTGCTGGAGCAGCACTATTAACTGATTTGTTTTGAAAAAATTTTTTTTTCCCATGACAGTATCCCTTAATGATTGTAATGGTTAAAGCTTTCGTCAACAAAATAACCTGTTCCACTAGTTTAATTGAGAATTAATTTACCCGTATCTGTTTTGTGGGATGTAGCAAAGAGATTACAGTTGTATTCTAGAAATCTCCATTGGCTTTTGGGTAGCTGCTGATGTGAAACCAAGAAGATGACGCACTACATGCCACTGCTACAAACGTTGAAGCTGTGCGACCGCAAGAATCAGCGAGCGGCAAAACTTAGCTTTTTAAGAGGTCACATAGTGTCACGGTACATTCCTGCCTGCGAGGTGTGCAAAGAGCTCTATCTGAGAGTCTCTGGGAAAGCTGGACCTCACACATATAGAAGTACAGACATAAAGCTCTTGGTATATCTGTGCCAAAGTAAACACACTGAGCAATATGCAGGCCTTGGCATCTCTGAATAAAGCCAAGTAGTCTTACACTGCCATTAGATTATACTGCTGGAATGCAGCCTCATTTCTCAGGAGGCATTGGGATCCTTCTATCCTCTTAACTACTTATGGCTTGTTTTGAGATCCAGTGTCACATCTGTGTTGCATTTTGTCAAACATTTTCGCTAGTTATCAACCAACGGAGGAGATCTCTACGACTGTTCTCTTGTTGGCGAACAGCCACTTTAAGAAATAACTGCCCCACTTCCTTTCAAGAAAATATGATACACTTGTGAAGGGCATATTACTTTACTATGCAGTTAAACATTAAAGGAATTGTTCAGTATAAAAATAAAAACTGGGTAAATAGATAGGCTGTGCAAAATAGAAAATGTTTTCAAAATTTAGTTAGCCAAAAATGTAATGTATAAAGACTGGAGTGATTGGATGTGTAACATAATAGCCAGAACACTACTTCCTGCTTTTCAGCTCTCTTGGTTTTCACTGATTGGTTACCAGTCAGTAACCAACCAGAGACTTAAAGGGGGGCCACAAGGGTCATAACTGTTGCTTTTGAATCTGAGCTGAATGCTGAGGATCAATTGCAAACTCACTGAACAGTTATGTCCCATGTGGCCCCCCTTATAGTCTAACTCAGAATTATAGAGCAGAAAAGCAGAAACTTGGTTTCTGTTCTGATATGTTAGACATCCAGTCACTCCAGCCTTTATACATTAAATTTTTTTGCTAACTAACTATATTAGAAACATTTTTTATTTTGCACAGCCTATCTATTTAACCAGTTATTATTTTGACACTGAACTGTTCCTTTAAGGGAGACTAGTAATTAGTATTTAGATATGTTTTTTGTGGTATAGTTAGTGCGCTTGGATTCAGTTTCATATAAGACTATTTAACATGAAGGTGACTGTTTTGCGGTTTCCCCACAGACATGGAGAAGAAGCTGCAAGAGGAACGCATTGCCAAGCAGAGGCTGGAGAATATCTTGCTGGAGACAGAAAAACAATACTCCATGTTGGACTGTGACCTCAAACAAGCCAAACAAAAGATCAATGAGTTGGAGGCAATCAAAGACAAACTCAATGAGGACGTAAGTACTTGTATAACATACATAGTAAAGGAATTGTATCTCTTAACATGAGGTAAAGATATAATAGACTGTGGGGGCAGTATGGCTGAATAAGGTACAATGTAATGAAATAGTCCCATGATCTATTAATACAACAAAGCAATTTTGTTAGAATTATGTCATAACTTGCAGGGATTACAAGGCTTTTATGGTAAAAAAATAGAGGCAAAAAAACAACACATTGTGGCATCAACAGGGCTCCATAAGATACACCATAATTACACAGTACCTAGCAGCAGTAATGCATTGCTGCACAAGAATTTTAGTAGAACAGGGCCTTAGCATAGATTCCGTTATAGAACTGGGCCCCAATATAAGAATCATGAGCCAAGAACTGTGGCTCAATATGGCTGCATAGAACAGAAGCCTTATGATTAGGCTCTTGAAGAATAGTATGGTTTGAATCAGTGAATTCAGTGAATTTGCCTGCCAAATGGTATGATCGTTGTGGTGCAGCAGTGTGCTCACTCACGGAATTGTAGATTGTATCCTCACTTCATATTTTACTTTATTTCCTTAGTTGTAAAGGTTATGAGAGTTGGGGAGGATGTATTTTGCACCCCTTGTCGTAAACACACACTTACATACACATTGTGAATTATTTCAGGTTAAAAACTTAACGCTTAAAACTGAACAAGAGACACAAAAGCGCAGCCTGTCGCAGAACGATCTGAAGATGCAAATGCAGCAAGTAAATAGCCTGAAGATGTCTGAGAAGCAGCTGAAGCAAGAGATCAACCATCTGACAGAGATCAAACTGAACCTGGAAAAGCAGAACAACGAGTTGCGCAAGTATGAGAAACCAAACTGCTGCTGTAAATAGCAATAGAGGTCTCTTGAACAAGTAGAGCGTCTATCAAAGCACATATAATGGGATTTACTAAGTTATAATGGGGCAATCTGTGACCACAAAGCCCTTGATATCTGTCATTTAGCATTTCTGTCACACGGCACAAGAGTTAATCATAACATTACAAATTTGTTTCTCTATTGGGAACATTTTAGAGACATTGAAACAATAGTCTTGTACTCATACACAGCAATAATACCAGGTTATGTGTAATTGTACTGTATCCGTATAGTTTTCTGTTTTGTTCTTGTGCAGAGAAAGAGTAGATGCGGATGGACAGATGAAGGAGCTTCAAGACCAGTTGGAGGCTGAGCAGTATTTCTCAGTATGTATAAACTGTTTTTCTGTCTGCTGTGATACCGTGCTTCATACATAGAACATTTTCTTCCATGCATAATTATCGATGGACAAGGATAGTTAGCACTCATTCCCAAGCTCCGCTTCATCTTGCAGTAATCTGAGTGGTTATTGATGTCTCCATTAGTTCTAGTTCACAGTGCACGTTTCCAGATACAATATCAGCTCCAGATGTTTTCTGACCTGCAAAATTAAAGCTGGTGGTGATAAGGCTTCTCCTGTTGTCATGTTTTTGTTTTTGGGCCTAAAGAGTGGCTTTTGAATAAATAGTTTAATGAATTGCAGTTTCTTGGATCCTTAAAGGGGAACTTGTCTAAAATGAAAATTGAATATAAGCTTCCTCATACTGAAATAAGAAAACTTATAAATACAATCAATTAAATATTCTGCATCGTTTGTGAAATAACATAGTAATATAGTAAGTAAGGTTGAAAAAAGACACATGTCCATCGAGTTCAACCTTTTTTTTTATTTTTTTTTTATTAACTACCTAACTGCCAGTTGATCCAGAGGAAGGCAAAAAACCCCATCTGAAGCCTCTCCAATTTGCCTTAGAGGGGGAAAAATTCCTTCCTGACTCCAAAATGGCAATCGGACTAGTCCTTGGATCAAATAATCAAGTTTATCTTCACTATTCCCCTCTCAGCATATGTTTCTCTTCATTCTGTCTTCATGGAGCAGTTGGGTGTCAGATGAATGATCCAATATATCTTATGGGGGGCTCCCTTTACCAACAGAAGAATTAGAGCTCCCTCAAATAACTGATTCCAGTACAAACAAAATAACTGCCTTTTGCACAAATTCTACAAGTAGACAGAGCAGATTTAATAGAGTGAGCTCTAATTCATCTTCTAGGCAAAAGGAACCCCCTTATAAGATATATTAAATTATTAATCTGACACCCGATTCTTGCATGAAGAGAGAAGGAGGAAAACCGATGCTGAGAGAGAAATAGTGAAGATAAACTTGATTATTTCAGAAACAGTACAGAATTTTTAATTGATTGTATTTACAAAGTTTCTTATTTCATTGTGCTTTAGCTAATAGTATGATAGTTCCCCTTTAATATAGCTAAATCGAAAAGTTATATGCCGCCCCCCTTTTATTTAGCTTGAGTTTGCTTTCCCCTTGATAGACGCTGTACAAGACTCAGGTTCGGGAGCTGAAAGAGGAGTGTGATGACAAGGGCAAACTGTGCAAAGAGGTTCAGCAAAAAGTTCAAGAGCTCCAGGATGAGAGGTGAGTAATGATCCTTTGTGCTTGGGTTTAAGAACAGAGTTCATTGTGGCTTGGAAAATACCCTGCTGCCCACATCTGAGCAATAATAAGATTTCCTTTTGTTTGTCTTAGATCATGTCATCCAGCTTTTTTCCATTTTAATATATGGGGGGCCATATTCCTCATAAACCATTCCTCATCATTCTCTCAAGCAGTAATTCTAATATGATATTACTGTCTTTGTGCCATTCCATACACCTCAATTTTATTTCTGAGCATCTCATGCCTGGCATCTTAGTTTTATGTATCTGACTAGATATCATGGAGCAGGTATGAGTCTATAAATGCAGACGTCCGGTGGAAGAGGAAGTGGGACATAGAAAGGTGGCGGATGGGGTGGCAGAAGGATGAGTTTGACCAGAACCTACCCATGGATACTGTGTGGATACTGGCTGTACCTTTGGATTTCGGGCCAGACCACACATCATTACTGCCTGTATGTTCTTGGAGTGTGGGAGGAAACCCACACAGACATGAGCAGAATATACAGGCTGCGTACAGATAGTGCCCCAGGCCATAATAAAGCTCAAGAGCTCACTGCTGCAGGGTAGAAGTGCTACCCACTGAGCATGATAATTAAAGGGATACTGTCATGGGAAAAAATTATTTTCAAAACGCATCAGTTAATAGAATTCTGCACTGAATCCATTTCTCAAAAGAGCAAACAGATTTTTTTACATTTAATTTTGAAATCTGACATGGGGCTAGACATATTGTCAGTTACCCAGCTGCCCCCAGTCATGTGACTTGTGCTCTAATAAACTTCATTCACTCTTTTCTGCTGTACTGCAAGTTGGATTGATATCATCCCCACCTTCAGCCCCCCCTCCAGCAGCCTAACAACAGAACAATGAGAAGGTAACCAGATAGCAGCTCCCTGACACAAGATAACAGCTGCCTGGTAGATCTAAGAACAGCACTCAGTAGTAAAATCCAGGTCCCACTGCGACACCTTCAGTTACATTGAGTAGGAGAAACAACAGCCTGCAAGAAAGCAGTTCCATCCTAAAGTGCTGGCTCTTTCTGAAAGCACATGACCAGGCAAAATAACCTTAGATGCACCTACACACCAATATTATAACTACAAAAAATAAAATACACTTGCTGGTTCAGGAATGAAATTTTATATTGTAGAGTGAATTATTTGCAGTGTAAACAGTGTAATTTAGAAATAAAAACTACATCATAATAATCATGACAGAATCCCTTTAATGCTGGGGATCAAAATCTTAACAGCAGCTGGAGGACACTCCTTTATGTCCTCAGACATTTTCTGTGGGGATACAGTATTCCTTATAATATAGGAGTAATGCCATAAATATCACGTAAATTGTTTCCTTATAATCAGTGTTTACTCATTTGTGTCTCATGACCACGCACTGATTCTTGTGTATCGGCATTCCATTACCTGTTTAAAACATATAGTCATAGAACTTGTCAGTGAATTATAATATCCTTATATTGTACAACAAGGTGTACATTATACCTTATTATATTTACTGAATATTATAAGTATTTCATATATAGCAGATCTGGCTGGCAGTAGCTTAAATCTTCTAATATATGATTCATGATACAGTTAGGGTCCTGAAAGCAACAAATTTAAATAATTCAGTGATCATCAATATTTCCCTTTAACAGAGACTCACTGGCAGCTCAGCTGGAGATCACATTGACCAAGGCTGACTCCGAGCAACTGGCGCGTTCCATCGCAGAGGAACAGTACTCCGACCTGGAGAAAGAGAAGATCATGAAAGAACTAGAGATTAAGGAGATGATGGCACGGCACAAGCAGGAGCTGGCGGAAAAATATGCTACAATTGGTTCTGTACGTAGAGAGGGTTTAGCTGTGTTTATGGCTGTCTTATCCTTGTAACTATAGCCATTCAACCTGTAGAGAGGCATATTAGGTTTACTTGGCTTCCATACAATAAAACCATTTCCTGATCTGGTTTGTTATTGGCCAGTGTCAAGTTTTCTGGCAGCAAAATAGTGGTATCACGGAATGCAATCCAGATTTATCATATAATTGCAGTTTTATTTAAGGAATATATTCAACTACCTCTTTTAGTAAAATGTTGATGACGTGGGCCAGACAGGGATTGTTTTAAGGTAAGGAAAGGGCTTGACACCACTTTCTGCTTCTGTCTCTTAATTAGGGTTGCCAACTGGCTGGTAGTTTACCGGCCTGGCCTGTAAAAATTATGGTTGATCCCAATGTTACTAATAGGGAGAAAAGATAAATATATAGGAAGACCGGTATTTTTTTCCAGAAAAGGTGGCAACCCTACTCGTAAAGGAACAGTGACATGAAAAAATTAAAGTGTTTTAAAGTAATACAAATATAATGCAGTGTTGCTCTGCACTGGTAAAACTGGTGTGTTTACTTCAGAAACACTACTATAGTTTATATAAATAAGCTGCTGTGTAGCAATGGGGGCAGTCAGCAAAGGAGAAAAGGTTTAGGTTACACAGCAGATAACAGATAAGCTCTGTAGAACATAATGGTGTTATCCATTACCCACTATTTATCCTGTGCCATATAGCCTTTTTTCAATTTGCGCCATTGCTACACGGCAGCTTGTAAATCAACTATAGTAGTGTTTCTGAAGCAAACACATCAGTTTCACCAGTGCAGGGCCAACACTACATGATAATTTCATTACTTTAAAACACTTTAATTTAAGAAAGCCATGCAACATCTGACAGGTAATGGTAGTTTGAAATTACTACTAGCAGTACCTTGCAAAATATAGGGAATAGAGATAATATGTGAGCAGTAACTCAACAAAGAAAGTGAAATATGTCAGTGTCTTATGGTGAGTATCTTTCTCTCTCTCTCTGCAGTTGGAGGAAGCTAACAAAACACTGACTATCGATGTGGGTAATTTGGCTAATGAGAAGGAGGACTTAAACAACAAGCTGAAAGAATCCCAGGAACGTGAGTATCTCCTATATTGCAGAAAAGAAACTTTTTTTAATACTCCAGACCTTATATAGACATTGTCTGGAATAACATTGCTACTTGGTTACATTTGTGCCGTTATACATAGTAGCCATGTTAATGTCTTTCCATACAGAAATTCAGAAATTGAAAGAGGAAGAAAGCAGCATTGTTACCGTCAAGGCACAGTTTGAGAAGCAGCTGTTGACTGAGAGGACTTTGAAGACACAGGTAAGGGACACAGCAGGGAAGTAGGGAAGAGACTGCTGGGGCAGGGAAGAAGGTAAAAAGGTCCCAGTACAGCACTAACTGATAAACAGTTTGGTATAGTTAGTTAGTTCCTAGAGGGCCTAAAATTATTTTGCTGCAGGGGATAGTATTTTCTAGTTCCACTCCTGTGACATAGGGTCAGGGAATTGTGTCCAGCAATGATGATCATTCTGCCCCTAAATCACTGGTGTGCATTGCTCAGTATAAATAATAAAACTGGGTAAATAGATAGGCTGTGCAAAATAAAAATGTTTCTAATATAGTTAGTTAGCCAAAAATGTAATGTATAAAGGCTGGAGTGACTGGATGTGTAACATAATAGCCAGAACACTACTTCCTGCTTTTCAGCTCTCTTGGTTTCCACTGATTGATTACCAGGCAATAACCAATCAGAGACATGAGGGGGGGGGGTCACATGGGTCATATCTGTTGCTTTTGAATCAGAGCTGAATGCTGAGGATCAATTGCAAACTCACTGAACAGTTATGTCCCATGTGGCCCCCCTTAAAGTCACTGACTAACTCAGAATTAGAGAGCTGAAAAGCAGGAAGTAGTGTTCTGGCTATTATGTTACACATCCAATCACTCCAGCCTTTATACATTACATTTTTGGCTAACTAACTATATAAGAAACATTTTTTCTTTTGCACAGCATATCTATTTACCCAGTTTTATTTTTACACTGAACTGCTTTAAAACACACCTGAAGATTACATGTGACCACCAATGAGAATACAAGATCTGCAGAATAATCGAGTGTGGCTTAGGGCCTAGGAAGTGTGTCCCACCAGCATTCCATATAGCCTATCATCTGTAGCACAGGCAAGATGTCTGACTGCAATACATTGACTGCCTTCTCTAGAACTCGCTAGTTACATAAAGCAAGGGAATTCTGTGTGACTAAAGAGTGAGTAAATATGTAAGCCATGGGACTGTCTCAGACCTGCAGCAAGTATAAACGTTATGCTGTAACATGTTGTAATGTATACTAGTGACATAGGGCCATCCGGTGAACTGGAACTGTGACAATAAAGAGAGTGAAAACACTTTCTCTTCTTCACGTTGCCTATCTGGATATTGCATACAACTTTGCTAACAGGACTCCTTCTTATTTTATACATAGAGATATGTAACTGTGTTTTTATTCCCTTTATAGGCTGTGAACAAGCTAGCTGAGATCATGAACCGCAAATTACCCACAAAGCGAGGGCCGGACACAGACGTACGAAGAAAGGAAAAGGAGAACCGCAAACTGCAGTTGGACCTGAAATCAGAGCGTGAGAACTTCTCCCAGCTTGTCATCAAGTACCAGAGGGAGATGAATGACATGCAGGCGGTAAGAACCCATTTCTATATCGATTATGCCAAACTATTTAAAAAAAAAGAAAAATAATACGTATATTCATATATTCAATTAGAGATCCAGTGTTAAGACTACACCGCTAGACATTGTGGTGACTTGATATGGTTTCTCAACAGCAAATAGCAGAAGAGAACCAAGTCCGAATTGAACTGCAAATGGCGCTAGATAGCAAAGACAGTGACATAGAGCAGCTCCGGTCGCAAATGCAGTCTTTGAACCTCGGACTCGACAGCACAAGTATCGGCAGTGGACACGGTGACACCGATGCTGAAGATGGCTTTCCAGGTAATGTTGTTTTCTCCAAAATGGAAGAAACAGACAGGGAGCCAGGGATTAGGATTGGGAGCCACATGGGACATAACTGTTCAGCGAGTTTGCAATTGATCCTCAGCATTCAGCTCAGATTCAAAAGCAACAGTTATGACTCATGTGGCCCCTCTCAAACTGAAAATCAAAATAACAATGCTTCCAGCCACGAGAGTTTTCTTTTATTTGGTGCTCAAGGTACACACATACAAAAAAAGTGACTCCTTTAAGAGAGCCGTGCTGCTCATTATGGGAATTTTGTCTGATGTTTAAATATTTATTCTCCACCGAACATTCCAATAGGCAGAAGAAGAAAAAATAATCAACCACTCTGTGCAGTTCTCTTCAGCTTTTTACCTATTTAATTTTTTTTCTGATTTATTGTATTTGAGGCCTGAGGAATATTTTAAAACTGTTATTAATATTATTATTATTATTATTATTACACAAAGCCAACAGTGCAGAGACGTAACACAGTGTGTGTGCGCAATAAGCCACATCCTCACACAATACAGGCATAGGGCATATAACTACTACTCAGAAATGCAGGCTCCTTCCTGACTAATGTCCCTCCATATCACAAACGTCAAAAGTGTAATTGACTTTTCTGACGCTAGAGCTCGCTTTTAAAAATCGCGGGCGACTAATCTCCTCGTGTGCCCCTACCCTAAGTCAGATGTCACCACCACTATATATTAAAATAACATTTGTCTTTTTTATGTTGAATTCTTTACTTTGATAAATTTTAACATCTCCTTTGCCCTTTCCTCCCATCATTGCTCGGTTTCCAGTTCACATCACACAGTCCTGTACTACGGAGTCCATGTCCTTTACCTATCAGAGTTCTTCTACCTCTGTCACCATTGGCACTAAGCCCTTCCATTCTCGCTTGCTTCCCGACAGTGACTCTGATTCAGATGTGGAACCCTTCCCTTGTGCACAAATCATTACTGAGCCCGATAATGCTGATAGTGAAGGTGACGTCCCTGTGCAGCAGTGTGTTTGTGATAACTCCTTTGATATCTTCTGCCCCCACTTAACACCAGCAGTGATACTGTGCCTCTGAAGTGACACTTTATTAACACTGAAAAGTGGATCCCAGGAGCTTGGCATGATTGCTGACCGTGCATGAAGCAGGGTTTGGCTGTTAAATGTTAATCTTGATGTTAAATGAGAAATGCAACTATGAAATTAAATTATTCTGCAAATGAAAGTCATCTAAGCAACTTTGCGACTGGGCTGTATGTTCTACCTGTAGCCCAATACCTGTACTGTAAATTTACTCAAAGAAAATTAAGTGTGTGGCCTGTATTCAGTGGTTCCACCAACCAGAGAGGTTGTGAGGCTATAGTAAGTGCTTCCACAAACCAGAGAGCAGATGGGTTGTAGGGCTATAGTAAGTGCTTCCACCAACCAGAGAGCAGATGGGTTGTAGGGCTATAGTAAGTAAGTGCTTCCACCAACCAGAGAGCAGATGGGTTGTAGGGCTATAGTAAGTGCTTCCACCAACCAGAGAGCAGATGGGTTGTAGGGCTATAGTAAGAGCTTCCACCAACCAGAGAGCAGATGGGTTGTAGGGCTATAGTAAGTGCTTCCAACAACCAGAGAACAGGTAGGTTGTGAGGCTATAGTACTGTAAGTGCTTCCATCAACCAGAGAGCAGATAGGTTGTGAGGCTATAGTAAGTGCTTCCCCAACCAGAGAGTAGCTAGGTTGTGAGGCTATAGTAAGTGCTTCCACTAACCAGAGAGCAGATAGGTTGTGGGGCTATAGTAAGTGCTTCCGCCGACCAGAGAGGCGATAGGTTGTGAGGCTATAGTAAGTGCTTCCGCCAACCAGAGAGGAGATCAGTTGTGACTCGGCTTTAGTAAGTGCTTCCACCAACCAGAGAGCAGATGGGTTGTAGGGCTATAGTAAGTGCTTCCACCAACCAGAGAACAGGTAGGTCGTGAGGCTATAGTACTGTAAGTTCTTCCATCAACCAGAGAGCAGATAGGTTGTGAGGCTATAGTAAGTGCTTCCCCAACCAGAGAGTAGCTAGGTTGTGAGGCTATAGTAAGTGCTTCCACTAACCAGAGAGCAGATAGGTTGTGGGACTATAGTAAGTGCTTCCGCCGACCAGAGAGGCGATAGGTTGTGAGGCTATAGTAAGTGCTTCCGCCAACCAGAGAGGAGATCAGTTGTGACTCGGCTACAGTAAGTGCTTCCACCAACCAGAGAGCAGATAGGTTGTGAGGCTATAGTAAGTGATTCCACCAACCAGAGAGGAGATAGGTTGTGAGGCTATAGTAAGTGCTTCCACCAACCAGAGAGCAGATAGGTTGTGAGGCTATCGTAAGTGCTTCCACCAACCAGGGAGCAAATCAGTTGTGACTCAGCTATAGTAAGTGCTTCCACCAAACAGAGAGCAGATAGGTCGTGAGGCTATAGTAAGTGCTCTCACAAACCAGAGAGCAAATCAGTTTTGAGATCTATGGTCAGTGATTCAGCTAAGCAAAAGCACTGCAAATGATCTTCCAACACCACGTTACAATCCAGTCTTCTACATAAGAAAATATTGTACATTACTCTGGTACTTGACTGGTTGAAGCAATTATATGCTAGTCGGTGCCAATATTCCATTCTCCTCATTGTTCGGGGTCTGTTGTTTCTACTGGGAAATCCTATTTTATCTTCCCATAAGACTAGACTATTACAAGTTGGCAGTGTTGTAGCAATATAGATGGTACAATACTGTATTTATTCAATGCATACATTAAAAGGAATATATGAAATATCTACAACTCAGGCATGGCCTGCGTGACATAGAGGATAAATATATATATATATATATATATATATATATATATATATATATATATATATATATATATATATATATATATATATATATATATATATATATATATATATATATATATATATATAAATATAAATATATACAAGCTGGATCCAGATATTTCTGTGCCGTTTTTGCTTTTCTGTTCTTTAACCACGGTTATGGACTTGGCTCGGGCATCACATCAAGTTACAGAATCACTTGGTGTCCCCGCTTTGCCTGGATTTGCTTGTGCCTTGAATTATGTGCTGTGTAGAGTCATGTGTTTGGGATAAGCTGATCCGTTGAATTTACTGACAACAGACTGTCAGTTACTGACTTTTGCCCCTGTCTCCACAGAATCCAGGTTGGAAGGATGGTTGTCACTTCCGTTGCGCAACGCCAAAAAGTTTGGTTGGAATAAGAAGGTAAGACTTTGGCGAGTAATATATATAAAATGGCGAACACTTCAGCTTATGCTGATCTACAGCTCTCATCACCCTTACGTAGCTGGCCACAATATTGAATCTGTAGTTAAACAACAGGTGGGCATTTACTAGTGTCATTCTTATATTTTTATTATTCAGAGATTTCCTTATCGGCCCTACAAAAACTATCACAGATGAATTCATTGTAATGACTGTTGGTGCAGACTGATTGAGAATACTAACCTACTAACCATGTCACTGCTTTATTTAACTCTCTCCTTTTTGATGCAGTATGTAGTGGTGAGCAGCAGGAAGATCTTATTTTATGACAGTGAGCAGGATAAGGAGCTGTCAAACCCATCCATGGTGCTGGATATTGAGTAAGTATGGAGTGAACCATTCTCATCCGTGATGTTGCCCACAGCAACCAATAAGAGCTTTGCTTTTGTTTTCTAATGTGTAGGTGACTGTTGAAATCTAATTGCTGATTGGTTGTGATGTTTTTCATCAATGTTTTACATAGCATGATAAATAGGCCCCTGAATGTAGCCATCTGTAATATGTTATCCATTGCTCACTTAAAGGTATATAACTGAAATGTTATTAAAGGGATTCTGTCATGATTTTTATGATGTCGTTTTTATTTCTAAATCACACTTTTTACACTGCAAATACCGTATATACTCGAGTATAAGCCGAGTTTTTAAGCCCCCAAAATATGCTGAAAAACTCTACCTCGGCTTATACTCAGGTCAAGCGCAAAAACGGTCGCCGGCGCCTAAGAATAGTCACCGGCATCCAAGAATAGTCTCCGGCGTCCATTTCTGGGAGCAGAAACCCTCAATTTTTTGATTGAAACTTACCAGAAGCTGCTGCATTTCTCACCCTCGGCTTATACTCGAGTCAATAAGCTTTCCCAGTTTTTGGAGGTAAAATTAGGTACCTCGGCTTATACTCGGGACGGCTTATACTCGCGTATATACGGTAATTCACTCTACCATATAAAATTTCATTCCTGAACCAGCAAGTGTATTTTTTAGTCGTATATTGGTGTGTAGTTACATAGTTAAATGGACTTCAGTGCTGGAGCAGCACTATTAACTGATGCTTTTCGAAATAAAAAATTCCCATGACAGTATCCCTTTAGGGAGCTTGTTATTAAGCTGGGTGGTGATTTGCTTTCTCTAGACTGAATGGCAGCTGTTTCAAGTTCATTATGTTAGCTGCTAATATCTATTACCGTATATACTCAAGTATAAGCCGTCCCGAGTATAAGCCGAGGTACCTAATTTTACCTCCAAAAACTGGGAAAGCTGATTTATTCGAGTATAAGCCGAGGGTGAGAAATGCAGCAGCTTCTGGTAAGTTTCAATCAAAAAAATGAGGGTTTCTGCTCCCATTGGAGGTGCCGGCGTCTCGTTTTTGGATGCTGGCGACCATTCTTGGAGACTATTCTTGGGCGCCGGCGACTATTCTTGGGCGCCAGCGACTATTCTTGGGCGCCGGCGACTGTTTTTGCGCTTGACCCGAGTATAAGCCGAGGTAGTGTTTTTCAGCATATTTTGAGGGCTGAAAAACTCGACTTATACTCGAGTATATACGGTATATAAGTGGCAATAGTGCTTACAAGAGCAGTCTGAGCAATTGTATATCATTTGTCTTGCAGTTATTCCTTTATGTGAACAGGGTGCATGTTCTGGCAGCTGTATCTGTATAATAGAAAACTCCAGGGCCATATCTGTGACTGTTTCTGTCCCCGTTACTGACTAAAGTTACCAGAGGTGGCTTTTT
The DNA here is from genome assembly GCA_038501925.1 of Xenopus petersii. NCBI lineage: Eukaryota > Metazoa > Chordata > Amphibia > Anura > Pipidae > Xenopus > Xenopus petersii. The sequence goes on from CM076681.1 coordinate 17,343,791, forward strand.
GACACCCCTGCTAATAGGCTGCTCACTCCCAAAGACACCGATTTTACTGGTGCATACCGTCATAGCCTAATGTCAGAAATTGTGTGTTTTTGAGACAAAATCTCAGGTGGCTGTCCCACAGGCACCCAATGAATACAAACACCACGGCACTTGTTGCAACAAAAAATTGGGGTATTTTGACCCAGATCTCCATAGCATTCAATCAAATGTTTGCTTTCAAACAGCAGACCCTTAAATGCAATGTATATTATATGCTGTTACTGGCACTAACCTGGCTGCTGTCTCCATATTTTAATGATGTTGTGCTTTCTATTTGCAGTAAGTTGTTCCATGTGCGACCTGTTACTCAGACAGATGTATATCGAGCTGATGCCAAAGAGATTCCACGGATATTCCAGGCAAGTGTCTGTTTTACTTTTAATGAATGGTTGAAACCAGAGTTTTGCCTTTTTGATCATTTTTATAGTCCAAAAAAACCCACAAAACCTATGGATTATTTAACAATTTAAAGGCCACAGATTAAAGGGGATGTAAAGGCAAAAAAATAAAATCCCATTTTTACTTTCTTTAATGAAAAATAAACCTATCTCCAATATACTTTATTGAAAAAATTTGTACCGTTTTTATAAGAAACCTGACTGTATGCAGTGAAATTCACCCTTCGTTTTACTTGCTCTGACAGCTGCAGTTAGGAAACTTCACATGGTCCCTAACTGATGATACTTTCAAACGACAGGGGGGAAACTCGAGTAGATTTGTTTGTTTCCCTGTAACAACTGTGTAGATTTGTATCCTCAGACCCAGTGCAGTCTGTATATTCTGATTATTAATCAGTCTTGCTGTATCGGCCTCTGGCAGATATTATTTAACCTGTGCTGTTTTGATCATTTCTGATGATCCCTAAGCTTAACCTCCCAACTGAAGCCCAGACAACACTGAGTCTTGGTCTTGCAAAGATGTTTAACAAAGTTACAAGATGACAGCCCCCTGCGCCAACTTTTAAAGCATAAATCATTTGTTTAATTAGACTTCTGGTGCAGTAAGTTCATGTTTATATTTAATATACAAAATACACCATTTCTAATATTATTCTATTTTAGACTTTAGTTGCCCTTTAAGGGTGTTCTTGCCATTTTCCCCTCCCTCCTTCTACACATAGTACCACCGCTCTACCTTTTTTGCCATAGAACACATAATTATGTAGAGCAGTTGAACCTATTTATGCCCCCTAGAGGTTTTTTTATACATTGCTCCTAGGTTTTGAGCTGTGTATTTGTCTGACAGATATTGCCACACACCTCACTTATTCATTAATGCTTTACTCCTGCCATCAATGTGCTTTTCTCAGTTGCCTAAATCCCAAGAAACTAATGAAAGCTTTTCCCTTTAGATTCTATACGCCAATGAAGGAGAAAGCAAGAAAGAACAAGAGTTCCAAGTGGATCCGCTAGAGAAGTCCAATTACATATGTCACAAAGGACATGAGTTTATCCCCACTCTCTACCATTTTCCCACTAGCTGTGATGCTTGTATGAAGCCCCTGTGGCACATGTTCAAACCCCCTGCTGCTCTGGAGTGCCGGCGCTGCCATATCAAGTGCCACAAGGATCACATGGACAAGAAAGAAGAGATAATAGCACCGTGCAAAGGTTGGTGCAACAAGACCCTGATCTACAAAAGACATTCAGACATTTCTGGGGGTCTGGATAATACATGTTTATCCAGGGGCATCTATCTTATACATGTATATCAGGGGGTATACCACAAATCTTTTCTAAAGAGCATTGGGCTACTATTTGAAGTTGCATGTGTTGTGCACTACAACCTTTCCTTTTGCAATTGTAATTTTCGTACCATATTTCAATTCTGGGTCCCATCCTCTACAGACTAGTGTAACTCAAATGACTGTGTATATATCGTAACAATGAAACTCACATTGTCTTCTATTGCAATTTGATACAAGTCCCATTGTGCAGCTAGAGCATATGTTCTATTCTCATTGTGCTTGTCTCCATCCATATTTATCTAGAACCTTATTTTTATTGCAGTAAACTATGATATTTCCACTGCAAAGAACCTACTATTATTAGCCAACTCCACAGAAGAACAGCAGAAGTGGGTGAGTCGACTGGTGAAAAAGATCCCCAAGAAGCCCCCAGCCTCTGACCCTCAAGCCCGGTCCTCTCCACGGCCTCCTGCTAAGGCTCCGCTAAACCAATCCATGAGGCGGCCAAGCCGACAGCTTCCTTCTAATAAACCCAGGTAACGTGGCATGTTTTAACCTTCCCTCCTCTAATGATTACATTTCTGTATCAACAACAAGGACAAAAATGGCATCTGATCTTTTGAATAAGACTCATTGTACAGAGCGATGTTGCAAAACTGTAAAGATAATGGCAATAGGAATTGGACATTTGTCTCTGTAGATCAGGAATAAGCATAAGCTTGGGCACTAGATTATCCCAAGTGTTTTGGTTTCCAAACACCCCCCATGCCCGTAGGTTTCACTTTACCTAGTTAAGAGTGTAAGCTGTTTAAAACAGAGAAATAATTTTTCCTTTCTGGGGTTTAACAAGTTGAAAGCTATTGTATATGATAGACCCTTCGCGATGGATAGTGAACACTGTAATCCTGGAAATGCTGTGAGTGTAGTTTGTACACATAAAGACTCTTCAACACTGTAAGGGGCACCACTCTGTGGGAAATCTTTATTCTGAAATCTTTGCTTATACTGTTTATAAACCATTTATGATCCTGTAAAGATTTTAGACAGAGCTTGGGCTTTAGTTGCATACAAATCACATGATCCCTAGACTACCAAACACAGCCCTGTCACCAACCAAGGTAAAGAATTTGAAATGTTTTTTGGCCAGCAGTATGTGTTTTGTTTGAATGTGATGGTTTGGGCAGCAGAACTAAGTGCATGTGTATGTGTAGAACATACCGGCTAGAGCATATGCAGTCTGTCTCTTGTGTGTCTCTTTACATTGAGTAGTACAGTGCCATCATAACATTGTCCTTGCATTACTGCATTATTTTAGTACATTGTCTGTGCATTACTGCATTATTTTAGTACATTGTCCATGCATTACTGCATTATTTTAGTACATTGTCCGTGCATTACTGCATTATTTTAGTACATTGTCCGTGCATTACTGCATTATTTTAGTACATTGTCCGTGCATTACTGCATTATTTTAGTACATTGTCCGTGCATTACTGCATTACTTTAGGTAGAAACCATACATTCACTTCTCTTCTTATCATGTTTTATGAGAGCAGCCACCAAAGGGTAACCAAGCCATTGGGGCTCATTTATAAACACTGGGCAAATTTGCACCTGGCCAGTAACCCATAGCAACCAATCAGGGATTATCTTTTTCAGCCAGCTGCAGGTTGAACACCTGATCTGATTGGTTGCCATGGGTTACTGCCCTGGTGCAAATTTGCCCAGTGTTAACCCTTTAAGTGCCAGCAGAATTTCACATTTTGGTTACGCGAAATGCCAGCCGTTTTTGAAACATTTTGTGCTCTCTCACTTTAGGGGCATTTTCTGAAGGGAAACCTATAGTTTACCTAGGAAAACTATACATTGTTTTTTTCGGTAGAAACTGAGCTTTCTAAATCTGCCTGAGTTTTCATGTTTTTACACCTGTGCAAAAAAATTTATAGTGCTAAATACCAAAAAAAAATGAAAAATTACCATTTTTCATTGTATATCAATTTATACCAGAAAAATATTTCATTTTACGGATGAAAATCCAACTGATTTGGAAAGCCTTATGTCTCTCGAACGTGCCAATACCAGATATGTATAGTTTTAGGGAGATTTAGGATTTCTGTACAGCAAAAACTCCTGGCAGTATATTACCAAATTTTGAAAGCACTAAGGCAGAAAACGGCATGCTTTAGATTCCAAGGCAAAAAATCCTGAAACCGTAGGTTTACCCCAGAAAACCATACATTTTTGAAAAGTACACATTCTGCCGATTACAAAATGGGTAACTATGTCTCTCTACTCCCAACTACCAAACATAAAAGCTTGTCTGAACATAGCGGTTTTTCAACAAAAAATTCAAAATTCTGAAAAATCATTTCAAAGGTTTTATTTTGCTGCTCCGCATATCCCAAACTATATTAGGTACCAAGAAAAAGCAACTGAACTATGATTGCCAGGGGTCCACTGAACAATTTGATACCCATTATGCATAGGTTTACCAAAGTATCTGGCATTTAGAGACACCAATATGTAGTTAGCACATCCAAATTGTTCAGGACTTTACTTCAGCTACTGAGAAATCAACACATTGACTGCATTTTTTGTGGGGTTAAAAACCCAGAAATATATGTTTACCCCCCAAACCCATATATTTTTGGAAAGTACACATTCTACTGAATCTAAAATGGGTACCCATGCCTTTCTGCTCCAAACTACTGAGTCGCAAGGCTTTCCCAAAATTGTCGGTTTTGGTGAAATATCTGAAAATTTCCTCAAACCTTCAACTTCCCAGCACCATATCACCCATGTATCATTACGTACTAAGAAAAAGCACCCTAAATATGATTGCCAGGGTTCCTCTGAACATTTTGGTGGTCATTGTTCATAGGTTTACCAAAGTATCTGGCATTTAGAGGCCCCAAAATGAAGTTAGCGCATACAAACAGTCCCGTGGGTAACTTCAGCTAATGAAAGATCAACACATTGACTGCATTTTTGTGGGGTAAAAACTCAGAAATATATGTTTACCCCCCAAAACCCATATATTTTTGGAAAGTACACATTCTACCGAATCTAAAATGGGTACCCATGCCTTTCTGCTCCAAACTACTGAGTCGCAAGGCTTTCCCACAATTGTCGGTTTTGGTGAAATATCTGAAAATTGCCTCAAAGCTTCAACTTCTCAGCACCATATCACCCATGTATCGTTATGCACCAAGAAAAACCACCCTAAATATGATTGCCAGGGTTCCTCCGAACAGTTTGGTGGCCATTGTTCATAGGTTTACCAAAGTATCTGGCATTTAGAGGCCCCAAAATGAAGTTAGCGCATACAAACAGTCCCGTGGGTAACTTCAGCTAATGAAAAATCAACACATTGACTGCATTTTTGTGGGGTAAAAACACAGAAATATATGTTTACCCCCCAAACCCATACATTTTTGGAAAGTACACATTCTACCGAATCTAAAATGGGTACCCATGCCTTATTGCTCCAAACTACTGAGTCGCAAGGCTTTCCCAAAGTTGTCGGTTTTGGTGAAATATCTGAAAATTGCCTCAAAGCTTCAACTTCCCAGCACCATATCACCCATGTGTAATTACGTACTAAGAAAAAGCACCCTAAATATGATTGCCAGGGTTCCTCCGAACAGTTTGGTGGCCATTGTTCATAGGTTTACCAAAGTATCTGGCATTTAGAGGCCCCAAAATGAAGTTAGCGCATACAAACAGTCCCGTGGGTAACTTCAGCTAATGAAAAATCAACACATTGACTGCATTTTTGTGGGGTAAAAACACAGAAATATATGTTTACCCCCCAAACCCATACATTTTTGGAAAGTACACATTCTACCGAATCTAAAATGGGTACCCATGCCTTATTGCTCCAAACTACTGAGTCGCAAGGCTTTCCCAAAGTTGTCGGTTTTGGTGAAATATCTGAAAATTGCCTCAAAGCTTCAACTTCCCAGCACCATATCACCCATGTGTCATTACGTACTAAGAAAAAGCACCCTAAATATGATTGCCAGGGTTCCTCCGAACAGTTTGGTGGCCATTGTTCATAGGTTTACCAAAGTATCTGGCATTTAGAGGCCCCAAAATGAAGTTAGCGCATACAAACAGTCCCGCGGGTAACTTCAGCTAATGAAAAATCAACACATTGACTGCATTTTTGTGGGGTAAAAACACAGAAATATATGTTTACCCCCCAAACCCATACATTTTTGGAAAGTACACATTCTACCGAATCTAAAATGGGTACCCATGCCTTATTGCTCCAAACTACTGAGTCGCAAGGCTTTCCCAAAGTTGTCGGTTTTGGTGAAATATCTGAAAATTGCCTCAAAGCTTCAACTTCCCAGCACCATATCACCCATGTGTCATTACGTACTAAGAAAAAGCACCCTAAATATGATTGCCAGGGTTCCTCCGAACAGTTTGGTGGCCATTGTTCATAGGTTTACCAAAGTATCTGGCATTTAGAGGCCCCAAAATGAAGTTAGCGCATACAAACAGTCCCGCGGGTAACTTCAGCTAATGAAAAATCAACACATTGACTGCATTTTTGTGGGGTAAAAACACAGAAATATATGTTTACCCCCCAAACCCATACATTTTTGGAAAGTACACATTCTACCGAATCTAAAATGGGTACCCATGCCTTATTGCTCCAAACTACTGAGTCGCAAGGCTTTCCCAAAGTTGTCGGTTTTGGTGAAATATCTGAAAATTGCCTCAAAGCTCCAACTTCCCAGCAACATATCACCCATGTGTCATTACGTACTAAGAAAAAGCACCCTAAATATGATTGCCAGGGTTCCTCCGAACAGTTTGGTGGCCATTGTTCATAGGTTTACCAAAGTATCTGGCATTTAGAGGCCCCAAAATGAAGTTAGCGCATACAAACAGTCCCGTGGGTAACTTCAGCTAATGAAAAATCAACACATTGACTGCATTTTTGTGGGGTAAAAACACAGAAATATATGTTTACCCCCCAAACCCATACATTTTTGGAAAGTACACATTCTACCGAATCTAAAATGGGTACCCATGCCTTATTGCTCCAAACTACTGAGTCGCAAGGCTTTCCCAAAGTTGTCGGTTTTGGTGAAATATCTGAAAATTGCCTCAAAGCTTCAACTTCCCAGCACCATATCACCCATGTGTCATTACGTACTAAGAAAAATCACCCTAAATATGATTGCCAGGGTTCCTCCGAACAGTTTGGTGGCCATTGTTTATAGGTTTACCAAAGTATCTGGCATTTAGAGGCCCCAAAATGAAGTTAGCGCATACAAACAGTCCCGTGGGTAACTTCAGCTAATGAAAAATCAACACATTGACTGCATTTTTGTGGGGTAAAAACACAGAAATATATGTTTACCCCCCAAACCCATACATTTTTGGAAAGTACACATTCTACCGAATCTAAAATGGGTACCCATGCCTTATTGCTCCAAACTACTGAGTCGCAAGGCTTTCCCAAAGTTGTCGGTTTTGGTGAAATATCTGAAAATTGCCTCAAAGCTCCAACTTCCCAGCAACATATCACCCATGTGTCATTACGTACTAAGAAAAAGCACCCTAAATATGATTGCCAGGGTTCCTCCGAACAGTTTGGTGGCCATTGTTCATAGGTTTACCAAAGTATCTGGCATTTAGAGGCCCCAAAATGAAGTTAGCGCATACAAACAGTCCCGTGGGTAACTTCAGCTAATGAAAAATCAACACATTGACTGCATTTTTGTGGGGTAAAAACACAGAAATATATGTTTACCCCCCAAACCCATACATTTTTGGAAAGTACACATTCTACCGAATCTAAAATGGGTACCCATGCCTTATTGCTCCAAACTACTGAGTCGCAAGGCTTTCCCAAAGTTGTCGGTTTTGGTGAAATATCTGAAAATTGCCTCAAAGCTTCAACTTCCCAGCACCATATCACCCATGTGTCATTACGTACTAAGAAAAATCACCCTAAATATGATTGCCAGGGTTCCTCCGAACAGTTTGGTGGCCATTGTTCATAGGTTTACCAAAGTATCTGGCATTTAGAGGCCCCAAAATGAAGTTAGCGCATACAAACAGTCCCGTGGGTAACTTCAGCTAATGAAAAATCAACACATTGACTGCATTTTTGTGGGGTAAAAACACAGAAATATATGTTTACCCCCCAAACCCATACATTTTTGGAAAGTACACATTCTACCGAATCTAAAATGGGTACCCATGCCTTATTGCTCCAAACTACTGAGTCGCAAGGCTTTCCCAAAGTTGTCGGTTTTGGTGAAATATCTGAAAATTGCCTCAAAGCTTCAACTTCCCAGCACCATATCACCCATGTGTCATTACGTACTAAGAAAAATCACCCTAAATATGATTGCCAGGGTTCCTCCGAACAGTTTGGTGGCCATTGTTCATAGGTTTACCAAAGTATCTGGCATTTAGAGGCCCCAAAATGAAGTTAGCGCATACAAACAGTCCCGTGGGTAACTTCAGCTAATGAAAAATCAACACATTGACTGCATTTTTGTGGGGTAAAAACACAGAAATATATGTTTACCCCCCAAACCCATACATTTTTGGAAAGTACACATTCTACCGAATCTAAAATGGGTACCCATGCCTTATTGCTCCAAACTACTGAGTCGCAAGGCTTTCCCAAAGTTGTCGGTTTTGGTGAAATATCTGAAAATTGCCTCAAAGCTTCAACTTCCCAGCACCATATCACCCATGTGTCATTACGTACTAAGAAAAAGCACCCTAAATATGATTGCCAGGGTTCCTCCGAACAGTTTGGTGGCCATTGTTCATAGGTTTACCTAAGTATCTGGCATTTAGAGGCCCCAAAATGAAGTTAGCGCATACAAACAGTCCCGTGGGTAACTTCAGCTAATGAAAAATCAACACATTGACTGCATTTTTGTGGGGTAAAAACACAGAAATATATGTTTACCCCCCAACCCCATATATTTTTGGAAAGTACACATTCTACAGAATCTAAAATGGGTACCCATGCCTTTCTGCTCCAAACTACTGAGTCGCAAGGCTTTGCCAAATTTGGCGGTTTTGGTGAAATATCTGGAAATTGCCTCAAAGCTTCAACTTTCCAGCATCGTATTGTCCATGTATCATTACCAGCATAAAGCATCCTAAATATAAACATATGGGTCTACTAAACAGTTTGATGCCCAATGTGCATAGATATACCAAACTATGTGGCGCACAGAGACCCCCAAATGACAATATGTATAGACATTTTCACGGCTGACGCTCTGGCTGCTGCAATATGAGCACCTGGAGTGTGTATTATGCGACATTAGACCCCCCTAACAGTACAGAGACCCCAGAAAACCATATATTTTCAGAAAGTACACATTCTGACGAATCCAATATGGGTAAATAAGTGTTTCTACTGCAAACTGCCAAACTGCAAAGCAATGCTGAACATAACGTTTTTTATCAAATTTCGGAAAATCGTCACAAAGCTTGAATTTTACCCCATTATATGCCCCACATTTCGTAACGTATCAGCATAAAACATCCTAAATATGAACGCCAGGGGTCTACTGAACACGTTGATGCCCAATATGCATAGATATACCAAACTATGTGGCGCACAGAGACCCCCAAATGACAATAGTGTATATACATTTTCACGGCTGACGCGCTGGCTGCTGCAATATGAGCACCTGGTGTGTGTATTATGCGACATTAGACCCCCCTAACAGTACAGAGACCCCAGAAAACCATATATTTTCAGAAAGTACACATTCTGACGAATCCAATATGGGTAAATAAGTGTTTCTACTGCAAACTGCCAAACAGCAAAGCAATGCTGAACATAACGGTTTTCATCAAATTTCTGAAAATCGTCACAAAGCTTGAATTTTACCCCATTATATGCCCCACATTTCGTAACGTATCAGCATAAAACATCCTAAATATGAACGCCAGGGGTCTACTGAACACTTTGATGCCCAATATGCATAGATATACCAAACTATGTGGCGCACAGAGACCCCCAAATGACAATAGTGTATATACATTTTCACGGCTGACGCGCTGGCTGCTGTAATATGAGCACCTGGTGTGTGTATTATGCGACATTAGACCCCCCTAACAGTACAGAGACCCCAGAAAACCATATATTTTCAGAAAGTACACATTCTGACGAATCCAATATGGGTAAATAAGTGTTTCTACTGCAAACTGCCAAACTGCAAAGCAATGCTGAACATAACGGTTTTTATCAAATTTCTGAAAATCGTCACAAAGCTTGAATTCTACCCCATTATATGCCCCACATTTCGTAACGTATCAGCATAAAACATCCTAAATATGAATGCCAGGGGTCTACTGAACACTTTGATGCCCAATATGCATAGATATACCAAACTATGTGGCGCACAGAGACCCCCAAATGACAATAGTGTATATACATTTTCACGGCTGACGCGCTGGCTGCTGCAATATGAGCACCTGGTGTGTGTATTATGCGACATTAGACCCCCCTAACAGTACAGAGACCCCAGAAAACCATATATTTTCAGAAAGTACACATTTTGACGAATCCAATATGGGTAAATAAGTGTTTCTACTGCAAACTGCCAAACTGCAAAGCAATGCTGAACATAACGGTTTTTATCAAATTTCGGAAAATCGTCACAAAGCTTGAATTTTACCCCATTATATGCCCCACATTTCGTAACGTATCAGCATAAAACATCCTAAATATGAACGCCAGGGGTCTACTGAACACTTTGATGCCCAATATGCATAGATATACCAAACTATGTGGCGCACAGAGACCCCCAAATGACAATAGTGTATATACATTTTCACGGCTGACGCTCTGGCTGCTGCAATATGAGCACCTGGTGTGTGTATTATGCGACATTAGACCCCCATAACAGTACAGAGACCCCAGAAAACCATATATTTTCAGAAAGTACACATTCTGACGAATCCAATATGGGTAAATAAGTGTTTCTACTGCAAACTGCCAAACTGCAAAGCAATGCTGAACGCAACGGTTTTTATCAAATTTTGGAAAATCGTCACAAAGCTTGAATTCTACCGCATTATATGCCCCACATTTCGTAACGTATCAGCATAAAACATCCTAAATATGAACACCAGGGGTCTACTGAACACTTTGATGCCCAATATGCATAGATATACCAAACTATGTGGCGCACTGAGACCCCCAAATGGATATATAGTAGATAAAATTTACAAGGTAAAACAAAATAAGGCAGTAAAGAGTGAAATGCAAAAAAATCCAATAAAACCACAAAAATCAATGTTTTTTTTCCAGACTAGTGTTATCGGCCGTCAGAATCACAGTTTGAATATTTTAGCTGGGCCAAACAGGTTATACGGCTAGAAACAAGTGAACACAACATACGCAGAGCTGAAAATGCAATAAAATGGCTAAAAATTCAATAAAATGGCTAAAAATGCACCAAAATACCCCAAATTGCAATATAATCACCGAAATAACATAAAAAAGATATTGCACAGTACGGTTAGCGAATACGCTATTCGTAATGGCAATAAAACATTTTTTTCAGCCAAAAAAAGAGACGATGCGATAAGAAAAAAAAAAAAAAAGCCACAATGCCATGTATTTGCGTGTGCGTGTGTACAAATGGTAAATTACATGTTATGTGCGCGTGTGTGCGTGTGCACATGTGTGTAAGTGCAGTGAGTGTAAGTGACCCCCCCAATCCCCAAAAATGTATGTGTAAGTGTGTGTAAGTGTGAATCTAAGTGTGTATTACTGTAATAAGTGTGTGTTGGTGTGTTTGTGTGTGTAATTGTTGCACTAACCTGAAAAAGTCGCTGGAGACTGTTGCAGGCGATCTGGAAGGGCCCCAGGAAGAGATCTGCGACGTCCTCTGTGTGCCTGTGCTGTGGGGGCGGAGATATCCAGCGCGGTGTAGGCTGCAGCAGCAGGACACGTAAGTTACACGTGCCTGCTGCTGTTTTTGGGCCCCTGGGCGATCGCGCCCCAGGGGCCACTCGATCCCCTGCTCTGCTCGTTGCCTAGGGGCAGGGGATCGATGCGGAACGGAGCGAGCGGCTCTAACAGCCGCTCCTCCGCTTCTGAACCCGGAAGTGCTGCAGAACGTAGAATCTACGTTCTGTGGCATTTCAAGTTACTTTTCCACAGAACGTAGATTCTACGTTCTGTGGCACTTAAAGGGTTAATAAATGACCCCGGATACATTCCCTTGATCTCAGAAGTTTTGCTTGCTTACTTGTAACTAATGATCCTGTTGGCCTGTGTTCATACACACACGGGCTAACTTATCAGCTTCAGGGCTCATCTTCCTACTCCCCCAATCATGTCATTCTGTTCTGTTACTAATTTTCTTTCTAGCCCTTCTCCTGCCCTCCGAATAATTCTCCATTGACTTTCTTTAACTCTTTCCATATACACAAGTAAGTAAAAGGGCCTAGGGATGCCCATTTTGTAAATCCGGCCCTGCGGACATAAATAAAATTAACAAAAAAATGTTTGTATGGAAACACAAAAAACCAAAGATAGCACTATCCAAACTAGCACAACCCAAAAGTAATGGAGGACTTAACGTAGCACTTCTAAAATACTACAACTTAGCCAGCCTAGTGCTCATTGCCACAGACTGGATCAACCAAACAAATACAAACACTGATGTACATAGAGACCAAAACTTCACACCAAACCTCTCCCTATCCTATCTACTCCATGCCTTACCCTCAGAAATCCCCTCCCACTGCCAAACAAACCCGCTGATATATACAACAATCCAAGCCTGGCAAACAACCAGAACCAAATTATTCGGCACAAATAAATTATCACTCTTCCTCCCTCTGCTAAACAACAACCGGTTCCAAGATGCCAAAGCAGACCCGCGCTTTGAAATATGGCAGATCAAAAATCTAACAACGATCATGTCGCTTCTCAATCCTACCACCGGCACAATATACAAATTCCCGGAACTACAATCCAAACATGAACTTCCTAATAGTGATAAGCGACTACCACTGCAAATCGAGTACAAACACATACAACGCAGATCCGTTCATAATGTTACAAGAAACAGACACTGCATGGTCCTTGGTATGTCACCTCTGTTATATCAACGTATTTTATTCTTATTTCTGAAAATACAATAAAACAGTTATTTAAAAAAAATGAACTTTATTGTTACAGGAGAGTAGAAAGAAAACCCTAACTTTGTACTGTTTGTCTGCTCCCCCTCTTGAAGTTAATAATAATGCGTAACCCTTAGATGAATACTAAAATGACTGTATTGTCACATTTTTCTTACACCGGGACACTCCTGTTGCAGATTGCTTGATCTGGCCTTTAAAGACTGGGACTGGTCTCTTGATGATGTAGAGGATGATGATGAGGATGTTAATGTTTATTTCTGAAGAGCGAAATTGGGTAAAATCAGGGGGTTTGCACAAAAAATCCTCTCTGGTCCCTGAGTTTGTGTGTGTGTGTGTTTGTGCTGTGCAATCACATAACTTAACCCTTTCTCTTTCAGCTGTCCCACGGCTCATGAGCAGCTGTTAAAGGGGAACTATTGTCGGAGTTTGTAGATTGAAGGGGAACTTTTGCAAAATGAAAATTGAATATAAGCTTCATCATACTGAAATAAGGAACTTTCTAAATACAATCAATTAAATATTCTGCATGATTTCTGAAATAATCAAGTTTATCTTCACTATTCCTCTCTCAGCATCTGTTTCTCTTCATTCTCTCTTCATGCAGGATGTTGAGTGTCAGATATTCATTGACAGTTAGATCCATTATATTTTATAGGGAGGCTCCTTTCCTAGTGATTAATTAGTGCTCACTCAAATAACTGATTTCAGTACAAACAAAATATAACAAAATAACTGCCCTTTGCACAAATCCTGCATGTAGAGAGACATGATTTCAGGTGATATTAATAGAGTGAGCTCTAATCTGATACATCTTCTAGGCAAAAGGAAGCCCCCCCCCATAAGATATATTGGATCTAACTGTCAATGAATATCTGACACCCAATTGCTGAATGAAGACAGAATTAAGAGAAACAGATGCTGAGAGAGGAATAGTAAAGATGAACTTGATTATTTCAGAAACGAGGCAGAATATTTAATTGATTTTTAAGAAAGTTTCTTATTTCAGTATGCCAAAGCTTATATTAAATTTTCATTTACGCAAAAGCTCCCCTTTAAACTACAAACTCCGAGCATTCTGAAAGCAAATGCTTCCTGGAGGATGAGAACTGTAGTGCAACAATTTTTTTTTTATATTTCCAGTTTGATATGGGGATAAATCTAACTGCAGGGTCCCTCCATTACAGTGCCATGTGCATTACCGCATGATTTTTTTGTTCTTGCTGTGGTGTAAAACAAGCCCCATACTGAATCTCCAGAAGCGACTGCCAGGTTTGATTCCTGGTTACCTGGCTCTGATCTGTAACCAGTAACGTGCAGTGAAAGCCAGGGCCTGATCTTACCGTGTATTCTCTTCGTCTCCTTTTTTTGGAGATTCAGTACTGGGCAGCAGTGTTGGATATGAGAGTGCTTTTGGGGTGGTTTGGCTGAAAGCAGTAAAGGACTGGCACAAATAGTTTAAAGGAGAAGGAAAGCTACCGAAGCAGTTTATTGCCACTAGATTAGCCACAATAGTGCAAGCTATAACACTGAGCAAACTGAGCATGCTCAAGCCCTAGCCCTGGAGGTTTAAGCTGAAAACAGCCCATGAGTACACAATAGAAGGTAAGAAATATTGTGTTTCTTTTGACTCAGAGGACTCAGAGCAGCATTACTTTGAGGGTTTACTGGTGTATTTATATAGACCTTTCTGATAAAGCTTACTTAGTTTTAGCCGTTCCTTCTCCTTTAATGCATGCAGGGATTTACATCTCTTTAATGTTTTTCTATTATACTGACTAATTATCAACACTTGTTTATAATATATTTTACTGGGTATGGCCAAGCAAAATTTCCACCGCTTTCGTGATCACTGGGTCACCATGAGAGGGGTACCCTATCAAAATAATCCTGGCTGCTTCCGGTTATATAAATAGAAGCAGGGAAACAGGTCATTAGAAATTAACTACGGGATTTTTGTAATTCACAAGGAAAGGCTAATTCACCGGGGAGGGATGCTAGTTTGTTAGGCACCACCCCCAGTTATTATGATCACTAACCACAGACCCTGGGCTCGTGCTCTTCTCCATGGAAAACTGTGGGAGCACGGTGCTGTCATTCTGCTTCCAGTCCTTTGATCCTCACTTCTGCCTTTGGCGAAGCAATAGAACAAAATCAAGACTTGGAAACAAACTGTGCCATAACGAGGATCTCAACATGGTGTCGGGCACCTCCTGCAGTGGTAGCCCAGACCAGTAATGGGGACTGACAACTTCTCTGGGCTCCAGTAATGGGGACTCGCAACTTCTCTGGGCTCCAGTAATGGGGACTGGCAACTTCTCTGGGCTCCAGTAAGGGGAAACCAACCAGACCAGTAATGGGGACTGGCAACTTCTCTGGGCTCCAGTAATGGGGACTGGCAACTTCTCTGGGCTCCAGTAATGGGGACTGGCAACTTCTCTGGGCTCCAGTAATGGGGACTCGCAACTTCTCTGGGCTCCAGTAAGGGGAAACCAACCAGATCAGTAATGGGGACTGGCAACTTCTCTGGGCTCCAGTAATGGGGAAACCAACTTGCAGGATTCATTGTGGAGTGCCGCAGCCATAGGAAGACCCTGCAGCGCATTTTTTGAAGACTTGCTTCATGCCAGATGGCCGTTTAGGGCTTCACTGTTCCTCTAGATACACCCCAGCTGGAACCCACCCTTGCTACTTTCTGTTTATAGGGGCATGTAAATCCAGTAGCCAGACACTGGCCAGGGCATGGTGTGTCCTTCTAAGTTCTGCCACATGATTTATGTGCCTTATCTCTTACAGGTTTATTGTTCTTTGCAATCCTGCTGTTAAAGGAATAGTGACATTAAAAAAAAAAAGTGCTTTAAAGTAATAAGAATATAATGCAGTGTTGCCCTGCACTGGTAAAACTGCTGTGTTTGCTTCAGAAACACTACTATTGTTTATATAAATTAGCTGCTGTGTAGCCATGGGGGCAGCCATTCAAAGGAGAAAAAGCTCAGGTTACACAGCAGATAAGCTCTGTAGAACATAATGGTGTTATCTGTTATCCACTATTAACCTGTGCCATATAGCCTTTTTTCAATTTCCACCATTGCGACACAGCAGCAGACAATCCATATCGTCCGGCCCTGGCCTATAGGCTTACTGACACTTATAAGGTTAAAAGACAACTAAAGCCTATAAATAATACGGATATAAATGCTGAACTTACTGCACGTTAGCAGAAAGTGAGGTTCCATTTCACGCACACTTTATACAGTATATTTAGAATGTACATTGTAAGTTGGTCCTTAAAGGACCATTAATGTAAAAAAAAAAAAATAGTTTGTATATAACGAAAAAAAACCCACCAATGCATATTTAACTGTAAAAAGTCTTTATTAAAAAATAACTTACCAAAACTAGGGATGCACCGAATCCTGGATTTGGTTCGGGATTCAGCCTTTTTCAGCAGGATTCGAATTAGCCGAATCCTTGTGCCTGGCCAAACCAAATCCGAATCCTAATTTGCAATATGTAAATTAGGGGCGGGTAGGGAAATCACGTGACTTTTCATCACAAAAGAAGAATTTGTTTGGCTTTTTCCTTTCCTGCCCCTAATTTGCATATGCAGGTTCGGTATTTGGCTGAATCTTTCACCGGGGATTCGGGCGAATCCCAAATAGTGGATTCGATGCATCCCTAACCAAAACTCCGCGTGCGGAGAAAAGGCAATTTGTTCCCCCTGCCTTCTATAGGAGATAGCCAGGGAGGAGAAATCGTTGCCGCGTCACATTTTCTGAAGAGGAGCGCAAGCAGAGTTTCAGTAAGTTATTTTTTAATAAAGATTTTAAAGTTAAACATGTCTTGGGTTTTTTTTTTCGTTATATACAAACAATTACTGGTCCTTTAAGCTTGAGGTGCACGTGCAGTATGAAGTATTACTAAACACACAGATTTGGATAAAAAACACTAACCGATATATTTTCCCTCTTGCCTTTCAGCTAACCTTGCGTGAATGCAGTCCCCGTTTCAAGACGTTCGTTTCTTCCAGCTTAAATAAGCTGGAAAGCCTTCAACAAATAGTGTCTATTAAAGAAAAAAAAACTAAATATATATATTTTTTTTTCCTAAGAAACTGTGCTATATATAAAACAAAGGTTTACAAAATTGTTGCTGCAATATATAAATTTATATAGATATATATATATATAAATAAAAGAATAATGTATGATCTGACCCCGGCTTGTCAGAGAGCCCAGGGTGGGTCGGCTTTTTATCACACTGGGATAGTCAATCATCACTCCGGAATTTGATTGGTCGGCAGCAGATATACCGGCACCTTCCCTATGAATAGTAAAAGCAGGTCTGCGCCCCCCAGTTTTGCCTGAGCATCGGAAGCTGTTCCACAAAGCAAACACTACATTCAGCCTAATGGACAAAGCTACTGATCCATCGCATTCAATTGACCTGCACATGGAAAGGCCAAGCCGGAGCCCCCTGCATTTAAATGACCGCTATACTGTGTGTGTGTATATATATATATATATATATATATATATATGTATATCCTGTACTGTACACCACCAAGAAGCTTTGTGACAATGGCACAGTTTATGTTTGTATGCAACGACAGATGCAGTGAACTACTGCAGCTGCACCTATGTATGCGTTTGAAGCCATAGGGGGTTATGGAATAAAAGGCACTCAGTTTGCCCAGGGGCAGTAACCCATAGCAACCAATCAGCGGGAAGCATTTACTCGTCACCTGTTCAAAAGCAAACATTTTATTGGTTACTGCTTCTGGGCAAGCTTAGTGCCTTTTATTACATGTGGGGGGTAGTGTTTATTGGGAACCCACCCCCTTAAAGGAGAACTGAAACCTAAAAATGAATATGGCTAAAAATGCCATATTTTATATAGTGAACTTATTGCACCAGCCTAAAGTTTCAGCTTGTCAATAGCAGCAATGATCCAGGACTTCAAACTTGTCACAGGGGGTCACCATCTTGGAAAGTGTCTGTGACTCTCACATGCTCAGTGGGCTCTGATTGGCTGTTGAGAAGCTAAGCTTAGGGCTCGTCACTAATTATCCAGCAGAAAATGAGGTTGGCCTGTAATATAAGATAATGCTACAGGGCTGATTATTAAATTCTGATACTAATTGCACTGGTTTCTGTGCTGACATGTATTAATTATCTGTATTAATTACTAATCAGCCTTATATTGTGACATTTCTATTCTATGTGTACTGTATATTGTGAGTGGGTCCCTAAGCTCAGTAAGTGACAGCAGCACAGAGCATGTGCAGTGAATCAGCAGAAAAGAAGATGGGGAGCTACTGGGGCATCTTTGGAGACACAGATATTTAATGCTAAAGGGCTGTGGTTGCCTTGGGCTGGTACAGAAGCACAAAACATAATGTACAACAGTTCTAGCTACTTCTTGAGTTAAGCTTTAGTTCTCCTTTAATCCTTCTTTTATTAGGAACACAAAAAAAGCAAAAGTAACTGCATGCAAGTGCCTGGCAGCTTATCTCTTGTTTGATACAACCTGAAGCCTTTAACTGCAAGGAACCCTATCCGAATGCCTTAATTAATGTCTGTTTTTTTGAACCATTCCATCACTACCTTCTCTCTAGGTTACACAAGATTTTGTGCTGAGAAGGGAGGGGGATAGTGCACTATTTTTACACGTACTATAACATATACGATTGCTAGCCTATTGTTTTGAATGTATTTTAAAAAAGCAATTTTTGTGGGTTTTGTTCTGAAAACTGCTAGTTTGGCTGCAAACACATGATCAGAGCTTCCATGTTTTTTATGAGTACACCCCCAACTACTTCTCTTCTTCAGATCCTCAGTATTAGTCACAGTTCTATTATAGAATATACAGTATAAGTGCTATGGCCTCATTCGCGTCCCTCCCTTTAATATGTTTTTAAAAAAAATCAGATTTTTCGTCTTTTTTTTTTTTTTTTTTAAGCGTCCATAGCACATGCGCACAAGAGCTAACACACCTTATTCATACTGTAGATGTATTTTAATATTTTGGGAACTGTTCTGCATCACAGAGCTCTAGATAGAGAATGGCAATTCAAAAATGACTATTTGGCGGTTGTGTAGCTGGGATAAGTTTGATTAAAAAACCAATAAGGACTGAAGAATTATCTTTACACTGTCTTATAATTAAAGAATTAATTTATAGGGGATGGTTCATGCTGTACTCCTGCCCCCTCCAAAGTGCATGTTTTATACAGAAACAGTAGGAGACAATGTTCACCATATTGACAATAAAATATGTAGCCTTCAGCCCAGCCCCATGTTTATATACAGTGTTTTGACTGGTCCTTCTTTTCCCATGCCGTTTCTGTGAATGCTCACCGTTGCCTATTAACAAATATATCTGTATCATTGAATAAAGTAACTTTTTAATGTCATTTTCCTAATGAATCCTATACTTTCCCTGCTTTGTTTCCATCGCCCCCCATTTCTGACATCATAGCCTCAGCGCAGCAATTTTTTGACCACACCCCTTTCGGTGGCCACACCCCCTTATTACCATGTTTGTTTTACAAAATATGGCAGGTTATGAAAGTTTGAAAATATTTCTCCTTATCTAAACTGTGTTTTTGTGTCTCAAAATTGTTACAAAGTATCTTATTTGCACCTGTTAGTTGTTCTGGGCTCTCTGCTAAAAGCCAATTAAGTGAGAAACTTTGTTTCTTTTTCTGGCTGTTCAGTGCAGAGAAAAGAGGGACTTTCCAGTACAAATGAGGGACTGCGGGTTGAGCTGTCAAAAGAGGGACTGTCCCTCCGAAAAAGGGACAGTTGGGAGGTATGTGATAGAATGTGCCATTTCAGAGGCCTGTGATGTCACAAATCACTTTTTTTTTGTAAAATACTGAGCTTTGAAAATTGCCCTTGATCTGTCTTGTTACCCATTCCTGTAAAACAGAGATTGTTGTTGCTGACGTTCACATGGTGCTGGCCGAATGCTATTCTGTAGTTATGCTTGAGTTCAAGTCAAATGTTGTCCATCCCCTACAGATACTTAAGTGCTCAGAATATCAAATACAGGTATGGGACCTGTTATCCGAAATGCTCGGGACCTGGGGCTTTCCAGATAACGGATCTTTCCGTAATGTGGATCTTCATACCTTAAAGAAGACATTTTGTGTAAAAAATAAGAACTTACCAGTGCGTTTTACTCATTTAGATATAGAAGAATAGTGCTTAAAAAAGTAGTGTTTTATTGAATATTTCTGCAAAAACCCTAATAATCCCTCCCTTCTCTTCCACTTCCTGCTCCCTGAATTTCCAGGCTGTGCAGGGGAGCCGACGGCTCTCAGCTCACTGCACTGTAGAACAGGAACCAATCAGCAGCTAGCAGGACCTGGTAGGTAACTGAAGCCTGTCTGTGCTTGTGTGCCTGCTGGGCTGTGATTGGCTGTCCCTCTCCTACTTTGCATCTGGCAGGGACCGTTAGGACACGCCCACCCCTCATTTGAAACAGGGACCAGAGAGCATCTATAGGGAGCTCTAATAAATGTAATTCAAAATTCAAATTTTCGATTTTTTTTTTTATGGTCAAAACTGTCAAATTCAACTAGGGAGTTTAAATTTGAATTAGATTTTTGAGATTTATCATGCACTGGCCCTTTAAAGGACAAGGAAAGTCTAAAATAGAATAAGGCTAGAAATGCTGTATTTTGTATATCAAACATAAACTTACTGCACCACAAGCCTAATCAAACAAATAATTTATGCTTTCAAAGTTGCCCACAGGGGGCTGACATCTTGTAACTTTGTTAAACATCTTTGCCTGACCCTGCACATGCTCAGTGTGGTCTGGGCTGCTTAGGGATCGTCATAAACAAAGCTGCTTGAGTTCTGCATGGCTGGGAAGTAAGGCGGGGGCTCCCCCTGCTGGTCATAAGTATGATTGTTTCCCTGCTCAGTTAGGGACCATCTGACAATTCCTATCCACAGCAGTAAATGAAGAGAGAATCCATTTTTTACTTCCTTGTTTTGTGAAAAAAAACCATGTGAATTCCCTCCCCACCCCTAATTTGAATATGCAAATTAGGATTCAAATTTGGTTGGGACGAATCCTGCTGAAAAAGGCTGAATCCCGAACCGAATCCTGGATTTGGTGCATCCCTACTTACAACACCTACTCATAGAGAGCCTGGGTTTACCCATGTCCAATTGTGGCCTGATACGGCACATGGCAATCACCATACCCATATTGATTTACACAGAATAACAGCCCTTACATACATATATACAAACATAGATACATAGTAACACAGGAAGTCCGGTTGAAAAAAGACACACATCCATCAAATTCAACCTTTTAACTTTTTTTAACCTGTCTAACTGGCAGTTGATCCAGAGGAAGGCAAAAAACTCATCTGAAGTCTCTCCAATTTGCCTCAGAGGGGGAAAAAATTCCTTCCTGACTCCAAAATGGCAATGGGACCAGTCCCTGGATTAACTTGTACTATGAGCTATCTCCCATAACCCTGTATTCCCTCGCTTGCTAAACACCATCCAACCCCTTCTTAAAGTTATCTAATGTATCAGCCTGTACCACTGATTCAGGGAGACAATTCCACAGCTACAGTGGGGTCCACGTGTAACAGGGCTGCCAGGTCTAATTTTCCAAACCAGCCACAACAACTACAAAACCAGCCCACAACTAGTCAAGAGGCACTTCAAAAGTAGTCCAAAAATAGCACAAATATGTGCACTGAAAAAATAGTCAAAAAAAATAAACAAATGTGAAAATATGCCTTTTTCAAATTTCGCATATTTTTCCATGAAGCAAAATGTGGCAGATTTGTCTGTCACCAGGGATGTAACTACAGAGGAGGGCCCAGGAGGTATAGGGGCCACATAAGGCCTTAATACATAAACAGTTTCAATAAATATTGATAAAAATTAGTGGCCAGCAGATTTTTGTCCCAAAATTTTCTGAAATTGAGGAAAGTCCCGGAAAATGTGAGAATGTTTAAGAGTGACGGGAGACTGGGAGCCAAAAATCTGGTAACTTCCGCCTTCTACACGAATCAGTCCCTTTGCATGCTGGTTATTGTAGTCTTACACTAAACTTGGCAGTCTGCAAATTGTTAAACAAAAACTACATTACCCAACATGCATTGGGAGACACAGGATTGGCCCATTAGGGCAAGAAAAAAACTTTGGCTGGTTTTCAAAGTACAAACCAGCCAAAGGCCTAAAAAGAAGGCCAAATCTACCTTTGCTAGTTTGTATTTTCAAAACCCACTGGGCTTAAAATTAGTAGCCCAATTTGGATGGAAAACTGCCAACCTGGCAATCTTGTCTATCCTGGTCGCGCGGGGCCGGTCCAGGTCACATTAGCTCCTCCCCAACAGAAGCCAGCTAGTATTTAGGAATGGGGAGGGGCATAGCTGGTCGCCTTATAATAGGAACCAAGACAATTGTTTAGGGGGCAGGAAGGGGCAGAGCTCACCTGATGGATTAGAGGGGCGGGTGCATAGGATGTTAGGGAATGTGGGAAGCTGCGCCCTGAGGTTGGGCGGAGACAGTAGAGGGGGGTGTGTCTTTGTTAAGGTGCGATGTAGTATAAGGAAACAGGCAGGTCTGGACTGGGAATCAAAACAGATCAGAGTTATAGAAGAGGTTGCCTCTGCCTTAGAAATGTGGGGCCTCCACTTGAGGGGGGTGAATACATAATAATAACACCTTATTAATTGCTGTCCAAAATGCAGCTGTTTTTGAAACACAACTCCCAGCAGCCTTGCCGACAGTAACTGCAGTATCCCCAAGCCTGACTTAGATGAAAAATGATGTCTATACAATTGAATGAAACAAAACTTGCCTAATGAAACAAAATGTTATTTTAAGCAATGCTTCCATGTCCATTCATGAACCAAATGTAGATCATTTTGGACATATGTTAACGTAATTGCAAAATCGCAGCCCTACTCTCCTCCAGCCTAAATTCCATTCTCCACAAGGCTTCTGTGATTCTCTTTCTTCTCAATTCTGTTAATGTAGCAGTTGTCAGGATGAGCGGTGCAGGGAATAACAGAGGATAGACAGATACTACTTTCAACAGCAACATTTTTATTTTGTATTATATGGGTGGAGTTCCCTTTAATCACCTCCTGATTTGCATCCCTTGTCCCAGAGAAGAAGGAAGACTCTCCTGGGTGATCGAGGGCCTGTATCACTGCACTGTCCCACTCATTTGTGTATAATACTAAAGGTGGCCATAGATGCAAAGATCCGCTCGTTTGGCGATGTTGCCAAACGAGCGGATCTTTCCCCGATATGCCATTAACAGGCATGGCTATATCGGGGTAATCTGATTGTTCGGCTGTACGGCCGAACGATCAGATTATGATGTGCCATGAGCTCCGGCGGGATCGGTCGGGTCAAAATCAAACCTGATCGATCGACCAAACGACCGATCTCCGCCGGACGAAAGAAGTCGGCACATGCCACACACGATCCGAAAATCGTACGAATCCTCGATTCGTACGATCGGATCTGTGTGTCTATGGCCACCTTTAGGCAGAGTCCAAGGTGTCTGGGTTCCTAGCTGGGCAGCAGTTCACTTCCAAGCCATATAGACCAGAGTCTTCCCCAGCTCCGTGTTCATCCGACTCCCAATAGCCTGGTTTGCGGTGTTGGGTATTCGGTCAGAAAAAAGAGGCACTTCTTTTGGTAACTCTTCCACTTCCTTCTTATTTCCCTGTGAGAAGAGGAGGGAAGGTTCAAGTGTAACATTTCGGGTCAGGGCACACGCTCAGATTTGGACATATTAGTCGTCTGGCGTCAAATCTTCTCTTCTTTGGGGGCGACTAATCTCCCCGAACTGCCTCCCGTCAGCTAGAATGTAAATCGCCGGCAGGATGGCACTCGGATCGTTTCATTTTCCGAAGTCGCGAGGCAACTTCGGAAAACAAAGCACTCCGAGTGCCATCCTTACATTCTAGCTGGGCGACTAATCTCCCTGAATCTGAGGAGCGTGTGTCTCTGCCCCTTAGGTTTCCTTACACTCTGCGATGCATCAGATTGTTGGTTACTAGACCAGGGCAAACATTGCACCTGTAATTACATATCCCATTGAGTCATACAGGAATATGTCATAAATGATGCAAAGTTTGTCCGTGTCTATTAATCCTTAGCAACCAGATGTTTACTTTAAATAGATAACCAGTACATGCTGCCTGCTAATTGGTTGCTAGCCCAGCAACAAACATTGCACCTTTTATTATGTGAGTGAATGCATATATTTTTAGAATGCTATTTGTATTTACAATTCTGTATATTCTTATACTACATTGATAGTCCAAGCTGGGGGAAAGGAAAGAAGTCTCTAACCCCTAAGAGCTTGCAATCTAAGCAATACATTTTAGGCTGCATTTGCTGGTCATATTTCTTGCAAGAGTCTCAATCTCATAATAACCCTGTCATTCACTCCTCATATCCAGTCACTTATTAAATCATTTCAGTTCCACCTAAGGAACATATCCAAAATACCATCATTTATGTATCACTCAAGATGCTGCAAAAAATCATATTCACTCTCTCGTCATATCACGTCTAGACTACTGTAACCCTCTTTTAATTGGCCTTCCCCTCCAGAGACTGTCACCTCTCCAGTCCATAATGAACACTGCTGCCAGGCTCATACACCTCAGCAACCGCTCCTCCTCTGCCTCGCCATTCTGTCAGTCCCTGCACTGGCTTCCACTAGCTTTCAGAATAAATTTCAAATTAATGACCCTGACATTCAAAGCACTTCATAACTCTGCCCCACCCTACATCTCTAAATAGTCACCCTCCTACTACGCTCCTCTACTGACCTGCTCCTCAACTCTTCTCTCATTACCTCCTCACATGCTCCCATTCAAGACTTTGCAAGGGCTGCACCCCTCCTCTGGAACTCTCTCCCACTCTCTGTCTGACTTTCTCCCAACCTTCCTGCTTTCAAAAGATCTCTTAAAAACACACTTCTTTAGAAAAGCCTACCCTCACTCTGCTTAACTACCAAATGCAACACCACATACTTAATTCTGATCCTGCGAACTGCCATACCTTGTGTCTTATTCCCTTCCCTTTAGATTGTAAGTTCTTTTGCAAAGGGCCCTCCTCACCTTTGTACTGGTATTGGTTGTGATGTATGTAACTCCATATGTTCTATGTATATCATTTCATGTTATTTAGTTGTATAATCACATTTACTTTACAGCGCTGCAAAATATGTTGGTGCTATATAAATACATGTTAATAATAATCATCATCATCATCATCATCTTGTATTTCTAAAGTGCCGGTCAGTTACCCAGCTGTTTATATTAAAGGGAAACAAAAGGCATAAGCAATGGAGGGTGCAAGTTCTTAGGCCTCCCCAAATATTCTATTCCCTTCCTACCAGGAGCTGGTGCTCCTCTACTTTAAAATAAATGCCTTGGCCCAAAGTAGTTTTGCTATGATCACTACACTTGCATTTTGTATCTCAGACACCACCTGTGCCTATTGAATCTGGATGCAGAATTTGGCAAAGAGGTTCTATACCCAACATGCGCTCCCCAAGTGCAGTACAGAGGATGTGCCTATTGAATCTGGATGCAGAATTTGGGGAAGAAGTTCTGTACTTTACATGCACTCCCCAAGGGCAGCACAGAGGATTCCTGGGACACTGAGCAGTATGGTGGTGTGACACTCACAATCTTAGAACCGTAGGTCGGTGAATTATTTCAAGAAAAGGAGCACTGGTCTGGGATAGGAATCAAACAACTATAACCATTGGGGGTACCTAACTCTTTGGCACCCCCAGTGATGCTACCCTTTGTTCTACATTAACAGCAAACAGGAGACTTGCAATAGACAGACAGTTGCAATCATGCAATACATTATAATCTCGAAAAGTTGCTGCAACATTTGTACATTTGTGACAAAAAGGGAGTGTAGTCAACTTGCTAACTAGGGTTTTCTCAGAACAGG
The DNA here is from genome assembly GCA_038501925.1 of Xenopus petersii. Lineage (NCBI taxonomy): Eukaryota > Metazoa > Chordata > Amphibia > Anura > Pipidae > Xenopus > Xenopus petersii. The sequence goes on from CM076681.1 coordinate 17,369,657, forward strand.
AAAACAAAGATGGCGGCTGTGCAGTTGCCGGACGCACCCCAGACTAAGACGTTTTTTAGAAAAGGTGAGAATATACCCTGGCTAGCAGGTGAGCAATTTGCATCACTGGTGGTTGCCGAACAAACTGGCCCCCTCAATGATTTTTACTGCTGTATGATTAAAGGGTCAGCAAGTGTCCCATATATGAACAGTACCAGCAGGTGTGTGTGTCTTACCAGGGAATCATACTCTTTCAGGAACCCCCAGTTCTCATGCCTGCAAGAAACAAGAACAATCCAAATGACTGGCTGTTTAACAGCAGTAAATATTGATACTATTATACGTTTAGAGAACACCACCCGGGGCCCCAGCACTTGTAATAACCAATGAATCCACCTATTGCTTCTTCCCATGGAAAAGCATAAAGGAAACTCCGCACTCACTGGCACCAACCAGCAGTCAGAATGGCTTCCGTTTGTTGTGTGTGTGGCTGCCTGTGCGTGAAAGTGTTTGCCATTGTCATAGGATTTCCCATGCTTTGTTTTCTGTGTGTCAGTGTTGTGTTGTGCACTAGACCTTTAGTTATTGTGTATTACAGGCTTTGTTTGCTGGGCATCCACTAAGTTACAGGAAAGTTACCAACAGAAACGCTAGAATTTGTCGACAATTATAAATTGGCAATGTTCTATGTGAAGACTACAGTATGTAGGGAATACAGTGCCTCATAGAGTACATGGGACCATAATTAAATAATACTTTTCTGGCCCTGATAATACCTACGATTCTTGTCCCTGTTTTAGCAGATTGTCAGGCTGTTGGGTGCCGGGACATATTCACTGTTCTGCCAGTGGCTCATGGTGACTAGCATACCTCCCAACTGTCCCTTTTTTGGAGGGACAGTCCCTCTTTTGACAACTCAACCTGCTGTCCCTCATTTGTACTGGAAAGTCCCTATTTTCTCTGCACTGAACAGCCAGAAAAAGAAACAAAGTTTCTAACTTAATTGGCTTTAAGCAGAGAGCCCAGAACAGCTAACAGGTGCAAATAAGATACTGTGTAACAATTTTGAGACACCAAAAAACTATTTAAATAAGGAGAAATATTTTCAAACTTGCATAACCTGCCAAATTTTGTAAAATTAACATGGTAATTAGGGGGTGTGGCCACAGAAAAGGGCGTGGTCAAAAAATGTCGCTGTGCTACGTGCGAAAAACATTTTTGTCCCTCTTTTTACTTCCAAAATGTTGGGAGGTATGGACTAGGGAATGCGCCTCCATTTCTCTTGAGATTCTGCTCAACAGAGTAATGTTTCTATACACGTGTGTGACTGTATCATGCAATGTCAGGCCCATGGGCTGCTTATTTATTGTATATATATTTATATAGCCAGAGGAGCAGCTGATTATACCTTGTTGGGTTGGCCAGAGATGTGTGGTGGGTCCAATGTGAAGTCCACCTAGGGCGATATCTGGCATAATGTGTATTTGTCCTTGTAGAAAGCCCTGGGAGCCTACACTGAGGGGCAGATTTACTAAGCTCGAGTGAATAATTTGAATGGAAAAATATTCGAATTTCGAAGTATTTTTTTTTGGGTACTTCGAATTGGTCAAATTCGATTGAAGCGAATGATTCGAACGATTCCAAGTAAAAAATCGTTCGTCTATTCGACCATTCGATAATCAAAGTACTTTCTCTTTAAAAAATACTTCAACTTCATACTTTACTTCAAACCTACCGAGGTGCAATGTTAGCCTATGGGGACCTTCCCCAGCACTTTTCTACGTTTTTTTTTTGGTCAAATAAAAATCCTTTGATCGATCGCTTATAATCGTTCCAGCTTTTGCGCTAAAATCCTTCGAATTCGATATTTGAATTCGAAGGGTTTTACATCGAGGGTCAAACGCGAGGGTTTTTTAACCCTCGAAATTCGACCCTTGATAAATCTGTCCCTGAATGTGAAATAGAGTGAAACATGAAGCCGTAATGGCTGATACTTAATCATAAAGTAAAAGGGGCCCTGGAACTAAAAAAGTCCTATAATGTGAGGTTTGTCCATGAGCTCTGTTATGTAGGAAAAGACTGTGCAGCGATTCCTGACAGAGTTCATGTAGGACACATGGCCAGGGACTCACCAGCGTTTCCCGCCTCTTCTCTCAGCTTCCACAAATTCCCGCCAAACTTGGTCGTGCCTCACTGTATCCTCCCAGCAGCGATTCTCCTTCTCTTTGGCACTCGGCTGAGGGTTGGGCTGGGGAACAGACTTGTTAAAGGAGACAGAGGAGGTTGAGGCAAGTTGCTGTGGCGTCCGTCTGTCTGGCAGTCTGTACCCCGCTGAGGTGCTCCTCTGTATAGCGTCGTGCCGGCTGCCCATCTCCACTCTGTGTTACCACTGGAGCAGTTACACTTCAAGAAAGTAAATTTTGCCCGCCAGGGCCGATTTAAACAGATTCTCTGACTCTTTGCAAAGTCCTGGCTGAGTTGCGACTTCTAGTCTTGAGTTTGTTGTGTTGCTGGAGGTGCAGTGAGTAGAAGAGAAGGAGGCGGCAAACACACATATCCCCAGTCTGTTTACTATCTCCCTTGGAAACCAGATCTAGGGCTGAGCTCATGAATATTCCGCTTTACAACGAGCCCAGGCAGCAGCCCGTAGTGATAAGGAATCCACCCAAGGAACCAATCTGCCCATGACTTCTGCTGCCGCAGATATTGGGAAGAGAATAGACAATACCTGCAAAACAAATGGACTAAAACAGATGATTTCTGGTCAATTATGAGAAATGAAACGTATAAATGATACAAGGCGTCTTGGCGTCTAAAAGCAGACGAGAAACAGTCTTTGAGGTAAATTTACTAACCTGTGAAAATTCGCCAGCGACGGCTTCACATCCATCGCTACATTTCAGCAGGCGAAAATTCACTCACACTCTAATTTACTAAAATGTGAAGTTGCGCCCAGGGCGCCGAACGCTGGCGGATTTTTGCTAGAGTTATTTCGGCAACCAAAGCGAAGATGTGCTAGCATTCAATTATGCCTAGGGCAAATTGGTTAGAGGTCTTCGCTCAGGCTAATTTGCATACGGCTGGAAATTTAAAGTTGAATGGAAGTATATGTTGCAGCAAATATATTACATTACACAAGTCCAGGCAACCTTAATAAAGACAATTGAGTTGTTATAATGCCCTACACATGAGCCCACTGTGTAGTTTATGTTCTATAGGTTAGAAAATGTAGCGGGGAACCCGGTTACCCCAAATAATTTAAAGGACTTTTGCAGGCTATCAAGGAAAAGACACCAGTGTTTTTTTGGGACTTTTTCCACTAAAAATATGATGTAAGTAACAGTAATCTAACCTGTCCGATTGTCTGAACAAACGCCATGGCGCAAAAAATGTCGGGAGACTCCACACACGGCCCGAAAATCGTATGAAACCGAGATTCGCACGATCAAATCATAGGGTCTATGGCCAACTTTAAATAACTGGATATTAAATCCTTACTAAATATGCACATTTATCTTTCAATCTAATGGACTACGTTCATCTGCAGAGTTATTTATGCTAAGGGGCCCCTTGATTCAATCTTCACTGTTTTTGTTTGTTTTTATGGGTTAGGATACTTTTTTAATGATGCTGCAATAAATTGATAAATTTGATAAAAATTAAACCCCCAGATGCTTGACCAGATTTTTAAGTCCTTAACAGAATGGTGGTGTTTAATACAGATTATATAATTAGATAATTCTTTTCTTCTCATTTTACCACTATGGGCACAAAAATGCATCTATGGGGACAAATCAGATTTTCCATCAGCTCCCACTGATATTACTAAACACCAACTAATAACTAAGACTCTCTGTATACTGAACATTGAAAGTTATGATCGTAAGATTGATAAAGTGTCTGATCTTTAAAATGATCTGATAACAAAATGACAGCTTTTAATATATTTAACAGTGAATGGATAAATCATCCTGATCAATGATGGTAAAATAACGATAGCAAGATCTTTTTATGTTTGTCAAGCCTGACGGTTACTAAATATCCTCAAAGGATGCTGGGAGCCGTTGTTCACCTTTCAAAAAGGTGTTTGAAAGGTGAAACACCCCATTAATATCCCTTTATGTGCTGTACCTGCAGTATAGTTGGACAAAAGATATCTTGTCTTTATGCAAAAGACGATAGTAAGATATATTGGAATTTCTAGTCCATCAGGTTGATCATGCCTAGTTTATATCATTTTTCCCCTTCAGATTGGGTTCCTGCATCACCCCAGATCATTCCTCTTACCCTGCTGACAATATTTCTGATTAAGGGGTCCTTTTACTAAAGTGCGGTAAATCTGACTTTAAGTTTTCCGCATGTTATCGCTGAGAATATTTTTCCGCCAGAATATTCGCAGCGACTAAGTTTACTAAACAGCGATGCGCTCAGAAGTCATTGCGATCACTTGCGGTAACTACGTTAAGGAAGCAGCTTACATTAGTGGTAATTTTAGTGAGTTGCGAATTTTCTGGCGACAAATTACGGTTTTGCGAATATTTATGCTATAAAATAGTCTTGTTTTATGGCGGTTATTATGGCAATTTTTACTGTGACATTTATGGCCAGAAATGCATCTTCAAAACTCATAAACTTTATTGACTGATCCAACAACATCACCAGAGTAACAACAATCAAACATGTCTGCATCATATAAACCCTTCTGCCAATAGAATCATAGGAACAAGAAATGATACCAGTCAATCTCTTTGCTTCATAGAAATGCACAGATTAATGTAGCCAATCACAATGAAACCAAAAAAGCGTAGAGGCTGACGAATCCTTGGACTGTGATGCCGCTGCCAATAATACGACTCTGAGCTGAAACTGCTGCTGTTGCACCAGATAGAAGCAGAAGCCAAAACATCCTGTCAGCAGTAGCTATAGATCTCTCTCCTGTCAGCAAAGAATGATGGGTAAAAAAATACTATGGGATATTTCCTGCCCCTTGAGAATTTTCTGGCGAAAAAATACTTTTACGCCACTACATAGGTGGCGGTAAAATTTTGCGAATATTCTTGCGTAAATTTTGTCTTTTGCACATTTCACTGTTTAGTAAACCAGGCGTTAATGTATACGTAGCGTTATTTTCAGCAAATGTGATAACTGGCGAAAACATATTTTTGCGCAAGAAAATTCGCAAATTTATATTTACCGCAGTTTAGTAAACTGGCGAAAACATATTTGGGGACAAATTTGTCTATATTTTGTGCGAATATTTTTACCGCACTTTAGTAAACGGACCCCTAAATTCCATGCAATTCTATTCAGTATTTAATTGCTGCTGCTTGCAACACTTTCTCTTGTCACTAGGTGGCGCTGTTTTGCTTTGTTTTCACACCATGCATTAAATGCACAAGGATCCACCAACTGAAGGGTACAGAATAAAATTCAAACTAAAAACATGCGATCCCTCTATAAGCGGATAATAGGCTAAATAGGGCGTGACTCCATTTTCAAGCACTTAATGGTTACTCAGAAAACAGTAATTTTAAAAAAGCTTTACACACATATACCAATGACTGATTTTCTTAGAATTTATTGCAGGGAAGAGTGTGTGTCTCTCTGGCACCAGCAAGTGGTCCTTACTAGCTTCCCTTATGATACAGATCATTAAATATTTACATTTAACCACTTATATCTCACGGATTGTAAATTTTTCATGACAGTTGCCAAGGACGTGGCTGCCAGTACCATAGACTTTGCATATTCAGATATTAAAATGCAGACTGTCTATATTTGACTAATGCAGCCACCACTCAAAGGGTGAAAGGTCCCTCCAAACTGGCAGTTTGTCACTTACTGGCCTAACAAGCTGGCAGTTTGGAATCAGCCAAACAGTATGACTGAGTTGTCTGCAGCAGATCAAAATTTTGTTTTGTGGGGAAACACAAAAAAAAAACTGAATTTCCTCCACACCTGTCCCTATTTCATAAAGTTTCGGACTGGCTCACTGGGAAACCCTCCCCTGATCTGCCGGCCCCCAAAACAATGATGTGCACCGGTCGCTGGCGTTCGCGCAGGGGGGCCCCGAAGTTTGGAATTGTCCAGTCCAACCTCTTCTATATGAGAAGAAATAGAGGCATGGCTAGATGATAATATACACTCTTAAAGGTTTAAATTACCTTTAAGTATATTATAGGATGGCCAATTCTAAGTAACTTTTCAGTTGGTCTTAATTATTTGTTCTAAATAGTTTTTTAATTATTTGCCCTCTTATCCTGGCGCTTCTCAGTTTTCAGATGGGGTCACTGACGCCATCTTAAAAAACACATGCTCTGTAAGGCTACGAATTTAAAGTTATTGCTATTTTTTATTACTCCTCTTTCTATTCGGCCCTCTCCTTTTCATATTCCAGTCTCTAATTCAAATCAGTGCATGGTTACTAGGTTAATTTGGACACGAGCAACCAGATGACTGAAGAGAGCTGCTGAATAAAAAGCTAAATAACTCATAAACCACAAATAATAAAAAAATAAAATGAAAATCAATTGAGAATTGTCTCCGAATGTCGCTCTCTACATCATACCCAAAGTTAATTTAAAGGTGAACAACCCCTTCAAGTGACTCAGAGAATAAAGAAAGTGAATGAAGGAATGAAAAGTGATATGGAAAGTGGGCCTGTGTCAAAGGTTTTGTGTTATGTCCCTGGCACCCCAGTCCAATACTGGTTTCATATCTTTCTTCAGACGTCAACACCAACCTCCCTATATCCATTATTCTTCAATAGACATCAGCAAACTCACTAGTCTTCATCAGGGGTGTAACTATAGAGGAAGTAGACCCTGCGGCTGCAGAGAGGCCCAGGAGGTATAGGGGGTCCCATGGGGCCTTACTTCATATAGAAATTAAATAAATATTGGTAAAACAGGACAACCTCTGTGCCCCCACAATCACCCCTTTCTCAGCCACTGAAATGTCTTCCTTAGCCATGGTAGCCAAAATAACTGGGCACCTAAACCTGCCTTATTGTCTTGTTATTTTATATACACAAAGGGATTATTATCTAGAGACCCACAAGATACACAGATGGCTTGGAATAGCAGAAAGGACCAATGAAATAATATACTTTATATCCGTTTAGTGTAGGGATGCACCCAATCCAAGATTCGGTTCAGGATTTGGCCTTTTTCAGCAGCATTCGGCTGAATCCTTCTGCTCGGCTGAACCAAATCGAATCCTAATTTGCATATGCAAATAAGCGGCGGGGAGGGAAAATGCGTGACTTTTTATCACAAAACAAGGAAGTAAAAAATGTTTTCCCCTTCCAACCCTTTGCATTTGCAAATTAAAATTTGGATGGTATTCGGGCGAATTTGGCCGAATCCAATATAGTGGATTTATGTTCATCCCTAGTTTAGTGTTGAGCATTGTTATATATATAGTTACATTAAAGCTGTTTCCAACTGTGGGAGTTCCGCCTCCAACCCAGGAAAGCCTGGAGCAGTAATTGGGGGTTCAGCATTAAGATCAATCACCGTAAAATTTGTTAGATACTCCACCGATAGAGTTGGGAGTGGGGTTAGCAGATTATTGCTTTACTATATATTGTTGGAACTATGGTTAAATGACGGACACACCAGTTTGATCGTACAGTATATTTGTCATTTTTTTATGAGCTAATGGGGGTTCCCCAAAGGTTTAGCCACAGAGCGGGACTTAAAGGAAAACTATACCCCCAAAATGAATACTTAAGCAACAGATAGTTTATATCAAATTGAATGACATATTAAAGAATCTTACCAAACTGGAATATATATTTACATAAATATTGCCCTTTTACATCTCTTGCCTTGAACCACCATTTCGTGACTCTATCTGTGCTGCCTCAGAGATCACCTGACCAGAAATACTACAACACTAACTGTAACAGGAAGAAGTGAGGAAGCAAAAGGCAGAACTCTGTCTGTTAATTGGCTCATGTGACCTTACATGTGGTTTGTATGTGTGCACAGTGAATCTTACGATCTCAGGGGGCGGCCCTTATTTTTTAAAATGGCAATTTTCTATTTATGATTACCCAATGGCACATACTACTAAAAAAGTATATTATTATGATAATGGTTCATTTACATGAAGCAGGGTTTTACACATGAGCTGTTTTACTCAGTATCTTTTAATAGAGACCTACATTGTTTTGGGGGTATAGTTTTCCTTTAACCGAAAAATGTCTGCCGACCATTGTCCTAAAGGCACAATTAGGGAAAAGAAGAACCAGGAAGATCTATACATAGACATAACCAAGGAGGTGTAACGTCTCCCCTTTAAGCCTGATAAGATTTCAGCAATATCTTTTATACTTTTCCAGAAATAATTCCCCAAGGCAGGTTTAACTTGAATTGACATTTTCCTTTAGGGAATCGGTAGCTGATGACACAACACGACTCGCTCCTCAGCAGAAAGAAAATGAATGGAAAATGTATTCTCTTTTCTAACATAAAGGCCCCCTATTCTTTTTTTGCTGGGGAAATGGATGAATGATTAGACACACATTATCGGTATATTAAAGAAGGAAAAGTGTCTACATAGCAACAGAGGAACCATAAAACTTCACAGGGTTGACATTTCTTAAATGGACTTTCAAAAGTCCCCATTTAGCCACTTACTAACACAAACAGTAATTATAGCAGTGTCCTTTCCATTCAGTTAACATCACACTACGGAACTGGCAGTCAGAGAATGTCGTCAATAAGCACGAATGCTCCAATGGAAGCTGGACGCTTTCCTTTACAGGCAGTTGTGTATTTGGTCACTATAATTAGAATTATTGAGCCCCATGTGCTATCCTGCACTATTACCGACACAAAGTGACCAGAACTATTCGGAGTAATGTACCGTAATAAAAATTTTAATAAAAGGTGCACCAGGTCTAGTAACCTATAGTAACCTATAACCTATAGCTACTAAATGCTGTTTTCTTCCAGTCAAGTGACCAGCTGGAGTTGCCACCTGCCTAGTTTTAAACCAGACAGTCCTTTTTTTAGGAGGGCTGCCTGGGTCAAAATTTCCTGCCTGCTTTTACAAATTAGGAAAACCGGCCAGGATGCAAATGCAAAATCGCACATCATAACCCTGTTTCATTGTCCCCAGTAATGTCACCGCACACACCCCTGCCCAGTTTCAGTACAGCCCAAAGGTGGCAACCCTATGACCAGCACATATTGCATTCTGTTTGGCTGCTATGGGTTACTAGACAGGGTATAAATGTTGTGCTTTATTATTATGCCACCTTATGTGCTTTAGAACCGAGGGAAGCACCTCAGCTCTTAGATGGCACAATCCACACAGTATAGTTGTTGGTGTCAGGAATTGCTGGTTTGATTGGCTTGTAAGGAACCCATTGCTAAATAATCATTTGCAAATAACGGAGTTTCAGAAACAGGATTTCATAGAAAAGACAGAAAAGCACAAATCTCAGTATATGGAGCAGACAATAAACAAGTCCAAGTTCAGGCAGAAGTCTGGGCAGCAATCAAACAGGACAGGCTGAAGGTCAGAGCGGACGGAAACAAGCAGAGTCAAATGTCAGGCCAAGGCTTGAAACCAGAATAAAGGGAGTAAGGGCAGGGCAGAAATAAGATTCCGGGATTCAGGAGCAATGATTTCAGGATGCAGGAACAGAAGGCTTGGTCACCACAATGAACTTGAGGCCCAACGCAGATTATCACTGGTGAGACATTTTAATATGCAGAATGCAGACTGGAGAAACATTGACCAGTTATTGGCCAATCCGAAGACACATTTGTTTCCTGAGGCTCAACTTGGAGGAGCAGCAGCCAGGTCTTTGCTTCTAGACCAGGGAGTTCCTGCCAGCTGAGCAAATAAAGGCAACATGCTTTTGTCTGGCTGTGAATAGACATTGAGCAAACTTAGTGGATGGCGAGAACTACAGCTTCTTTATTTAACTGGCAGGAAGAGGTCATAAAACCCCTGCTAACTGCAACTATAGGGAGAGTCCCTCTGCAGTTGGACCAATTAGGCTCCCATACCCCCAACACTTCTAATCTCCAGACAGGAGAGGTAAGGGCTGTGGAAAGTAGTTGTAAAATGAACTCTTTTGCTGCTCTGGAGCAACCTGTACTGCTTTATAAGTGTGTGTGTATATATATATATATATATATATATATATATATATATATATATAGCAAAAGGAACAAAGTTACTGTAGGGCTGTAGCCCAGGTAGGAGGGTAGGAGAGAACAACAATGGAGCACGGTATGCCTTGTAGTTGAAGTCCAGGCTGGGGAGAGAATCTCTGTACAGCAACAAGTGTCTAGTCCAGGGGTCAGCAACCTTTACTATCAAAAGAGCCATTTTGCCCCCTCTTCCACTGAAGAAAAATAGTCTGGAGCCACAAAACATAACACCGCTTATAAACTTTTAAAACGTTTTTTTTAATTCTAACTGTTACAACAACAGAATACAACAAACAAATATACAGTGTGTATGTGTAGGCCTACTTTGAAATAAATTAAACACTGAATAACCCTATTAAATACTAATGTTCTCATCTGTTTAAAGGTGAGGGCTATAGACGTCATTAAAATATGCGTCACATCCTCGTCTATAGCCCTCGCACCTGCTGCAGCTGAACTCTGGAGGCTTCTCTCTTGTCTTGAGTGTGCGACCGTGGTAAGGACCATAATGAATCATCTTGAGGTGGCACGTTCTTGCCTGGGATGTCTATACAGGCCTCACACCTGCTGGCGGCATCTTGAGTGTGCAACTAACGGTTAGCTTACCACGGTCGCACACTCAAGAAGCTGTAAAGCAGGTGCGAGTACTCTATAGACAATGTGACAGGCAAAGCCGCAAGACTGAGCCACAGCAAGCAGGGTGAAGAGACGCATGAGGCTTTGGAGCCGCGAGTTGCCTACCCCTGGTCTAGTCCAATAGAGCGTGAGTAATGTCGTTACGTTGTCTACTTAAGCAGCAGCATTTTCTTGCACTGTTGCTGTAGTTTTCATTATCTAGTTATCCATTTTGTTCAGGAATATTACCGGCATGTCTGAGGTTAATACACCGAAGTTGCGCCAGCGTTGGCTTTGCTGCACTTCGCCAGGCTTAGATTCGCCAGGGCTGTGCAAATTCACGAAGATCCGAAGTTGCGCACAAGTTACCGATTGTTTGCGAAGTTGCACTAGCGATATTACAATCAGCGGGTTCAAAGTTACACTAGCGATGGCAAATTTGCATACGGCGTGCAGTTAAAGTACAACCCTAAAAAAAAAATTTTGATCTTTTTCAGCCTATCACCCTATAAAAAGTAAAAGACGCCAGAGTTTTTTTGGGACTTAGAAAAAATTTCTTTTTTGGAGCAATCAAGAAATAACGTTCAGGAAATGTTAGTGAGTTAACGTAGTTACGTCCCTTTGCCAGAACGCAACTTCGCCTGGTTGTTATTGATGTTCATTCATTTTCTGTGTTAAACTTGCCTTTGTTAGTTGCATTGCCAGGAGATTATACAGATGAAGCCACTTGAATTTGTGAGTTAAATGCGTCATGACTCAGGGTTAATTGAAGAAACTGTGTTATCTTAAGTCATCTTAACTCATTTAATGCATTTAACCTTTTCATTAGCATACCAAAGCTCCATTGTTCACAATGGTGAATGCTTTAATTAGATGGGATGTTGTGACGCAGTTTTCTGTGTTAAATGAGATAAATGGGATATCTGTGTTTAGTTATTCTGTGTCAAACAGACAAACCAAAGTGGCTGCATCTGTATGAGTAATTAAACTATAGTATTAGTTGATGTTGTGGACTTGCCTTAATGGGTGGACAATGTAATTGTATATTATATTAAATATATATATTTAGTGACGGGTTAATTTATTCGCCAGGCATGGATTTGCACTTCACCACCTGCCAGTTGATTCACAAAACTGCTGCGAAAATTCTCTGGTGAAAAAAATTGGTGCAAAAAAAAAAAAAAATCGCTTGTGTAAAAATTGTTGCGCATCAAAATAATCTTGACTCCCTTTGACTTCAATGAGTTTCTTGAACATTTCTCCATTTCTCGTTTTTTTTCAGACAGGACAGATTCACCCATCATTATAAATAATATCTTTCTGGCTCTATATCCATGTCCTTTTCTGCATTTAACCCTGTGGTGTTTATACAAGTGGGCTGCGGGTGTCACTGTGCACAGTACTTTCTGTACAGCTTGAAAGTGAAAGTTACTGTTGTGTAATGGCTGCATGACTCTGCTAATAAAGCCCTGTTATACTCTACTCATCTTCGGCTACCCAAAACATAATAAACCCTTTTTTGGTCTCACCAATTTAAAGCTTTTCAATAGGTGTTTTCCCTGATTTTACATAGGTTTCCTGGATTTTACACCTGCATTGTGTCCTGCTGTTCCCAAAAATGTTATAAGTGTATAAGTAAACTTAAGGTCTAAAATATTTGCCATGGTTCTGTCTGTAAATAGTTAATTGCAAATAGTTTCCACCTACAGTCAGGTACTAGTCACTTATTGCTTTCACTTGTACATGTGATGTAACTTGCAGAGAGACCTTGCCCATGCCCCCCAGTTATTTGCCTTCTTAATTGTTCCAGCTTTCAAATGGGGGTCACTGACCCCATCTACTTTTTAATGTAATCCTGATCTTTCTGTTCTTTCAGTTTGTTCAAATCATTGCATGGTTGCTATGGTAATTTGGACCATAGCAACTGGACTGTTGAAATTGCAAACTGGAGAGCTGCTGAATAAAAAGCTAAATCACTCAAAGTACACAAAATGTTTTTGTTGGTCCCTATACACCGGCAGAATTATTCATATCTTTTGTGTGTGTCTGTAGTGTAGGTGGAGCAGGAACATTATCCATTAATATTATTGTCAGAAATATTGTCTCAGTGCCACTATTTATTGTCCAAAGTTGCATGAAAACATTCTCTTCATAAGACTAATGTTGCTGTGGACTAATATGATTGTGGACATGCATGAAGTAGTATTCAGAATAGATTGGAATATGTAGTATGTATGTGATTATCAAGCACATTAATCTTATATGTGTTAACTGGAACAGTTGCACTGCAGGCACATATTTACCCATTGCCCTTAGGGTCAGCGCCAATTTGTACCTTAATGCCGCCTGAGGCGGCTCCTGCAATGCCGCCCCCCCTCGCCGACTTACCTGTCGGGAGGGGAGGCAGGAACACTAATGCGGAGAGCGCAATTGCGCTCTCTCGCATTCGTAAAGCCGAATTTCCAGTTTAAAAACCGGAAATTTGGCTCTTAAAGGAGAAGGAAAGCTACGGAGGCATTTTATTGCCAATAGATTAGCTGCAATAGTGCAAGCTAGAATGCTATATTTATTCTGTAGAATGTTTTACCATACCTGAGTAAAAAGCTCTAGAAACTTTCTGTTTGTTTAGACTAGGAGCTGCAGTATTAATGTGGTGTGACATCACTTCCTGCCTGATTCTCTCCCTGCTCTGGGCTCAGATTACAGTAGAGAAGGGAGGGGGTGGGGGAGAGGAGCAAACTGAGCATGCTCTTGCCCAGGGCAATGAGGTTTAAGCTGAAGGCAGGAAGTCTAATACAGAAGCCCATGTGTACACAATAGAAGGAAAGAAATGCAGTATTTCTTTTGACAGGGGACTCAGAGCAACATTACTTGGGGGGTTTACTGGTATATTTAGATGGACCTTTCTGATAAGGCTTACTTAGTTTTAACCTTTCCTTCTCCTTTAAAGGTGCAGGAGCGGCTTTTTGCCGCCCCTGGAAACCGCTCCGGCGTTGCCGCCTGAGGCGAGCGTCTCAGCTCGCCTCATTGGCGGCGCGCCCCTGCTTAGGGTAAGGGCAAAAATGGAATTTGGAAGGTGCACAGCCATTAGCATGCTGAGGTGCTAATCCAAGGGGGGCTGCCCAATCATAGCCTCCTAAAACATGTCATAGAAAAAAATATATCTATGGATTGCACACTCTTATATAAACGAATCAAAATTTATTGTATCATATTGTTAAAAACTTACAAACATCATAGAAAAACCGACGCGTTTCGACCACCATGGTGGTCTTCATCAGGGGCAAAAAAACTCCTCAATATAAGTGTAGGGGCCCCTATGGGTATGGGTTAATCTGCCCTGCAGCTTTAAGGCCCCCACCTTTTTTCATAGAGTGATCTGCCAGGAGAGAATGACACTGCCCTGCTACACTGCTATATAGTGAGTGTAGGGAGTGGCCACTTCCTCTTTGGCCTGTGGATGGTGATCCAGCTGGGTGAGCTCAGGGGAGACTGGGTACAGTTAGGCCCAGAAAGGCCCATGTGCTTTGGAAGAAGAAGTCGGGGACCAGGTAACCCCGTGAATGAGGAATAGTTACACTAGGGCAGACTTGTCATAGTCTCTCTAGGAGAGAAAGGCAGAGAGGTGAGAGAGAAAGAGCAGTTGAAGCTCCAACGAGGATTTGCAGTAAGGGAGTAGCTTCCCAGAGGCTTTATGTGTTGCCTCCAGTCAGGGACCTCAGTGAGGAGGGACTGTAGGGTACAAGCTGCTTTCCTGACAACTTCCAGGAGGGAATGTGTGTAATACTGCAAATGCCTAATGGAGACCTTTCCTCTGTGAGAAATGCCTAATGCCTGCAGCTCTGTGTGAGAAATGTGCTATTGCCTCAGCTCCTGCGTGAGTACGAAACCTGTGGTCACTTGCCTCGTGCATAGTTAATAAACCGTTTCTGTTTTACTGCAAGAACCTCCTGGCGCCCAATTTGTTTGTTGTATGCACAGTAGCCTGGGGGATGTAGTTGCACTACACCATAGAGGGAACACTTCCACTTGGCGAAGGCCCTGACCCTGTTGTGTGAAGTCGCATGTAACCCATGTTTCTACTGCTAGCTGGACAGTTTAACTATTTGTGTGCTATGCGGCCCAAATAGGTGTTACATAAGAAAAATCAAAAAGGCAGGAAGTTTGTATGTGTCTATGCAGTTTAAGTACCTTATGGCATGTAAAGCAGGCTCCCAAACAGACGATGCTCAGCGTGTGACATCATTTCCGCCCAATTACAGGTGAAAAAGGAAGTGTGCTCACAGAAATCTCTATCTGGAACGCATATGCGTTCCACTCGCATTTACGCATGCACATTCACGCCCAAGCAAAGGCGAAAACGCCCATGCATTCCATTCAATCATGCGCACAATTGTAGGCCAAAATAGAAATATGCGCACTTCTTGGAATGGAACGCATATGCGTTCCACTCTCTGTTGTGCATGAGAGTCTAGTTAAAAATCAAAATGGCACACATTAAATCCCAAAAATAGCAATTTCTCGTACTCTTTACAAATCCTTGTTGTGACTCACAATTGCAAAACATCATATCTGATGGCCAAGATACATCAAAAAAAGTGACATCATAATTCATGTTATTGTACACAATTAACTCGCAAATAGGCCATTTCTTGTTTAACAGCCCCAGATACAGTCTAAGTCTGATGTCCCATGAATATGTTATGCACTAAAAGAAGAAAAAATGACATCAATATACACAAAACATTATACCAACAAAAAAGGAAGTTTACCAATTATAAAACAACCTTCAAGAGACATTTTCCTTAGTAAACCTTGGAATGTGCCAAATATCTGTATCTCAAGATGAGAGCAGAACATACTTATCCCAGTTCATCATCTAGTGTGGATAGAAAAATCGAATGGAAAAGTTCGTATTGGACGAATCAAAGAGAATATCCATCATAGGAGCCGATTCGATTGCAGCATCATTATCTGTTCTGTAAAAAACAGGACAGATTTAACGAATCATTAAGACCCATAGGAGTCACAGTGTTTAGCCGAAAGATCCATTCTGCCTCCTTTCTCAGTAACAGAGTGTTTTTATCTAGTCCCCCACTAGAACCTGTAATTTGGTCGATCCCCATAAGTCGAAGAGATGATACATTGTGCCTATATTCTATGCAATGTTGGACTAACGGTGTCCTCGCTTGACACTTTTGTGTTTGATAAATCTATCCTTTAATTTTTGTATCATTTTTCCTATGTATATAGACCACAAGGACAAACCAGGGTGTATACCACATATGTTGACTGGCAGGTAATTCTTTGTTTTATCTGAAACCTTTGTGCAGGGTAAGGGGCACACGGGGAGATTCGGGGAGATTTAGTTGGCCAGCGACTAATCACAGCAATTTCAATTATGGATCCGCACACACCAATTTTCTGCAGTTTTTCTTTTATTTGTGTTCACCACCAGTATCAACGTTTCGGGGGGTACAACCTCCCTTCGTCAGGTTGTACCCCCCGAAACGTTGATACTGGTGGTGAACACAAATAAAAGAAAAACTGCAGAAAATTGGTGTGTGCGGATCCATAATTGAAATTGCTGCTATTGGGAGGCCACGTCAGGCCGAAGGATAACCAGCACCACCAAAGCAGAAAAAGTGAGTAAAACTCCAGGTGTGCGGTGTAACCATTTCAATACAGCGACTAATCACCACTTCTTCTGGGCGACAATCTCCCCGAATTGCCTTCGCCTGCCTTCCCGCCGGCTATAATGAAAAATCACCAGCAGGACGGCACTCGCGGCTCTTCGTTTTCCGAAGTCGCCCAAAGTTGCCTCACGAGGAAACTTCGGGCGACTTTGGAAAATGAATATAGCCGGCGGGAAGGCAGTTTGAGGAGATTGTCGTCCCAGAAGAAAAGGCGATTAGTCGCCGGGCGACTAAATCTCCCCAAATCTCCCGGTGTGCCCCTTACCCTTATGCACCTTTTCCCCAAGGTTCCTGCATGTAGAGTCCTGTTACATTTAAAGGCTATCTGTCCCTCTGACTTTATAAAAAGACAACCAACTTTGATGCTGTACCAGTTTCAGTAAGTAAAAAGAATTATTTAAATCCATTCCTATGACATTTGGTCAGTAATGCTGAGTTCCAGCCCAATGCGTGGGGGTGGGGGTTAGGGGGGGCCCAGTTGTAAATTTCTATACCAGGGCCCCAAGGGGTCAATTTACACCACTGTTACAACACGATTATCACTAAATGGAGTTCCAAAAGGGGATGTAATTTCTTGGTGCCACACTATGGTCTGTACATTTTTATGGGACCAAAAAGTCTAATATTTGCTATATTTTGTTGTCAGCCCTGCCCTTTTTTTATTACTAAAGTATATTCATGTATAATGAAGTTTCCTTTAGTTACCTCTCCAAGTGTTTTGCTGCGTGTGTTAATATTCTATAACCCAAAGCCATTCCAGATT
This sequence comes from Xenopus petersii, assembly GCA_038501925.1. Lineage (NCBI taxonomy): Eukaryota > Metazoa > Chordata > Amphibia > Anura > Pipidae > Xenopus > Xenopus petersii. Next base: position 17,386,885 of record CM076681.1, read on the forward strand.
GTACTACGGCAGCTTACCTGTGGGGGTGTATGGGTAGGAAGGGGTTAATTTACCAGCGTTACCACAGTTTCCTCCAAGGATGGAAGTCTACAATAATAAAGAAATATTTATTTGGTTCACCTCCTTACATCAGTTGGTTCACTTCCCACTCCAGGGCAACAGTCACTCACATCACAGTAACATTCCAATTCTCCTTTTCTGGCTAAGCCGACATTTCCAATTGTACAGAGGTTTTACCCAAGACCGTTTTTCAGGACATCCCTTTCCAGGGTTACTCACCACCTCCCGGACTTGTCAGCCCGATGTATACGCTACGCCCCCCTGTCCTTCTCCGGGTAGGAATTTCCTGTGACACCTTCTGGTCCTACCAGTCCGGCATACGACCTATGCCCCTCTGGCCTACTCCGGCTAGGAATTTCTTACCCCTCCTTCAGGATGTCCTTTCCTTTCACTACTACTTCCACCCTAACTGGCTTAGCCTTGGCACATATGCCACTACCTCATTGTTGGGGTCTCAACTACCCGTACTAACTTTGCCCTGACTATCTGAAGTACCTAGTACTTCACACTGGTGTCCTATCACTGTATATATACAAAATATGTGTACATACCTTTGGGTGTGTCTCCCCTTTAAATTCCTTTCCTGTCTCAACTTCTGCTATAACATCTTCTCTACATGTGCTGTTCCCCAACCTGTACATCAGCACATGAGACTTCCCCCAAACCATTTGCTTGACAACACTACCATCTAGTGGTGACACATGCAAATTACACTTTCGCATTTTAAAACATTTTCAATCATTCAATATTTACAACTTTCCATTTTACGCAATTCACATACATTTAGCAGACAACATCCAATCACCCTCTTACACGGGAGCCTTGCAATTATTCCTTGCTGTCATCACTAAGTGCGTGTTCTGACTCTAATTTTAACTGTTTTGCTTCAGCCAGTTACCAGAGAAACAAACCCAGAGCAAGAATAACGAGTTATTGTCCTTGTCGATTTCTCTAGCAAACTCCTACAAACAGAATCACGTTATAATTATTTGCTTTTGCTTCCGCCGTGCCTGCCGACTCCTGCTTAGTTGTGTCAATAGGAGGCTTCAGTGGAACAGGGCTTGTTATAACTTATGTTTGTTTAACCCAACACTTGTCATTTCCTCTCATTCACCACTAATTGTTGTCAGTATACAAAGCAAAGCTCTTGTGTGCAAACATGGCATTATTAATAGGGAAAGTGTTTCCCTCTTTCTTTCCTTTCTTCTTTCCCTCCTTTATTCTCTCTCTTCTTTGTTCTTTCCTTCTTTCTTTCTTTCTTTCTTTCTTTCTTTCTTTCTTTCTTTCTTTCTGTCTTTCTGTCTTTCTTTCTTTCTAGTGGTGGGTGTCTTAAAGGGGTAGTTCACCTTTAAATTAAATCCTGGTATGATATAAACCAGGAAAAGTCCCGGTGAGCCCAGGTGTCAATGGGCCCTCATGCTTTTAGACATTTGGCATATTTCATGGCCATTCCTTATTTATATGAGAACAAACAGTCTCAATAGATGGAATAATAGATTATAGGATATAAATAAAAGAGACTATGAGAATAGAGGTTCAGTGAAAAGAGGAATAATAATAGTACTGAGAGTGGGCCCCTGGTCTAAGGTTTTTGTGTGGCCCCTGATGTCCCAGTTTAACACTGCCCAAAACCATTCTTACCTGCTCCCTTTAAATGCATAGATGTTTGTGAAACAAGAAGGAAAGCTTAGAATGATACAGCTATGGGATCCAGAATACTCGGGACCTGTGGTCTTCCACATAAGGGGTATTTCTGTAATTTGGATCGTTTTACTGCAAAAAAAAAAACATAATTATTAAATAAACAAAATAGGATTGTATGGACTCATGCAGTTTAGTTTGGATCAAGTAGAAGGATTTAAAAATGACAATTATTTGCTTAAAATAAAGTCTATCAAATTCACTAAGATGCGAAGTTGCGCCAGGCGCAACTTCGACGCACTTCGCCGCACTTCGCCAGGCGTAGTTTCGCCAGCGCTCCGCAAATTCACTAAAATCCAAAGTTGCGCACAGGGGTAGCGTAAGGTTGCGAAGTTGCGCTAGCGTTGATTCGCTATGTAAAGCGAAGTTACGCTAGCGAAGGCTAATTTGCATACGGTGCAAAATTCAAATTTCAATGGAGGAATACGTATCAGCACTACAAATGCCTAGAAAAGCTTCAAATCAGCAAATATAAATGTTATTTTGCCCTACACATGTGCCCACTGTCTAGGTAAGTTGCCATGAGTCAGGAAATGTAGGGGGGAAGGAGGGGAGCCCCAAAAATATTTTCGATCTTTTTCAGCCTATCAACCATCATGTAGAAAACACGCCAGTGTTTTTTCGGACTTAGAATAAAATTTGACTTTTTTTGAAACAATCCCTATCTACTCTATTGCGCTTCGCCAGGTCTGAGGTGGCGAAGGAAGTCTAGCGTAAAAGGTAGCGTTCAGTACATTGCGCAAGTTAGTGAATTTGCGTAGTTACGTTGCTAGCGAAAATTCGCCTGGCGTAAGGGTGCGAAGTAACACTAGCGAAACTACGCCAGCGTTCGTTGGTGAATTTGCGCAGTAACGAAAAATGCCAAACGCTAGCGAATTAACGCTAGCGTTCGGCGCTTTGTGAATTTGCGCCAATTGGGAGAGGGTTTTCCCATAAATCTGAGCTTTCTGGATAAAGGGTTTCCAGATATTGGATACCATACCTGTGTAAAAAAAAAAAAGACAACCAATGACATTGCTGGTGTGGGAAAAGGAGCAGGAGAGAGAAGGGGAGAAAAGAGATTAGAGTAGAAAAGCATAGAGGAAAAGCGAGGAAAATAAGTGGAACTCTGCTAATGAAGCAATTATACCATTATTCCGTTTATAACTAAAGGAAGTCGTTGGGTGACAGCAGTATCCCTTTAATTGGAACAGTTACTTGGACCGTGATATTTATTTCAGCAATAGCAGAGCTATAATTCCAAGCAAGAACCAGACAATAGGATTTGTGCTGCATTTCTGGATGGCTGTTATTTATCACTCTTTATTCTTTGGGAACATTGTAATAAAAATGTATTTACAGAATAGGAAGATATCTTTAGAAGCCTGGCTGAGATACAGGCCGGCCAATTCATTATCTCCAGACACAGCAATAGGGAGAGCCGTGGGGTTTATTGTGATGAACCTCACAGCACTTAGCGACCGATATATATCTGTACGGATCGTTTGTGTACCGGATGCTGGACAATTATATACATCGCTAACACTAAATGCCTTTTCAATTCACTGGCTTGGGAAAATGGCTTTTATTCATGACTGACTCAGGCTGCATTCAATTTAACAGAAAGTTGGAAATAAGACTGCCAAAGTAATAGAATCTTTTCCTGGGTACAGCAAATTACTGATAAATGGAACAGTGTGTGTTTATTAGCTACATATAATATTCTGTAATATAGTCCTATTCTCCGGGCACGGTCTTGGTGTGCCCTGGGCAAAGACCCAACTGTCAGGCCTCTCTGCCCTCATATACCAGGCCATCTTTTGCACATACACCTAACACCAACTAAACACCTCGTGCCTATATAATTACTACAGAAAAAGAATAGTGAACATATTAACCACAGACATGCCAATATTATTACTAGGGATGCACCGAATCCAGGATTCGGTTCGGGATTCGGCCTTTTTCAGCAGGATTCGGATTCGGCCGAATCCTTCTGCCTGCCCGAACCGAATCCGAATCCTAATTTGCATATGCAAATTAGGGGCGGGAGGGAAATTGTGTGACTTTTTGTCAGAAATCAGGGAAGTAAAAAATGTTTTCCCCTTCCCACCCCTAATTTGCATATGCAAATTAGGGTTCGGATTCGGTTCGGTATTCGGCCGAATCTTTCGTGAAGGATTCGGGGGTTTGGCCGAATCCAAAAAAGTGGATTCGGTGCATCCCTAATTATTACTAAAGAAAATGAATAACCCCAGCTGTGCCAGTATAATCACTGCAGAAATAGCCAATGAGCACTTCATTAACTCCATTCATGTCAGTAAGATCAGTGGATAAATAAAAAGCATTACATTACACTTGCACAAGCAGAATACCAGTAGTGAACCTTTCTTCTTTCCCTGTGTCCCACACTGCTTGGCAAGCACTCTCTCTCTTTCCCACGGCCTGCCTGGCTAGCTTAAAGGGCATGTAAAGTCTAAAATAGAAAAAGGCTAGAAATGCTGTATTTTGTATACTAAATATAAACATGAACTTACTGCACCACAAGCTTAATGAAACAAATAATTTATGCTTTCAAAGTTGGCTACAGGGGGTCACCATCTTGAAACTTTGTTAAACGTCTTTGCAAGACTAAGACTGTGCACATGCTCAGTGTGGTCTGGGCTGCTTAGGGATCGTCATAAACAAAGCTGCTTGAGTTCTGCATGGCTGGGAAGTAAGGCGGGGGCTCCCCCTGCTGTTCATAAGTATGATTGTTTCCCTGCTCAGCAGTTAGAGACCGTCTGACAATTCCTATCCACAGCAGTAAATGAAGGGAGAATTTCACTGCATACAGTCAGGTTTCTTATAAAAATGGTACACATTTTTTAATTAAAGTATATTGGAGATAGGTTTCTTTTTCATTAAAGAAAGTAAAAATGGGATTTTATTTTTTTGCCTTTACATGTCCTTTAAACACCTGTGTAAAAATCCAAGATGTCTGTGTTTAATCACAATGGAATGCCTGTCCTTGGATCTTCTCCAAACAGAAGATTGTGTGTCTGGGTGAGGAGGGCAGCGGTGGTGGCAGCAGCATGGGGAACAGGGGTATGAGGGAGGGACGGGAAAAATTACAAAAGAAATATTGGCACAATAGGCCCCCATATCAGTGGGCCCTAGACAGATGCCCCATTTACCCATTAAGTTATAGGAAAATTAGAGATGCACCGAATCCAGGATTCGGTTCTGGATTCTGCCTTTTCCCGTAGGATTCGGATTCAGCCGAATCCTTCTGCCCGGCAAATGCATATGCAAATTAGGATTCGGATTGGTATTCGGCCAAATCTTTCGCGAAGGGTTCGGTCGAATCCAAAATAGTGGATTTGGATTATCCCTAAGGAAAATCCATTTCAATTACACTGGCCAAGTGACCTTTCTACAACAATGTACAGCATGATTAATGAAGCCCAGTATGTGTCTTCTCCATTACAGGTAACTTATTACATACGTTTGGGGCCCATGTGTACTTGTGAAGTTATTCCGTTTCTCAGGCACTCTACCTGGAATAATTGTTCAGCCTGTGTCATCATCAATGGGAAGGCCTTGTGTATCACTTAATTAATCAGCGTCATCAGCCAGACAACCAGCACAATGATCTCACTCCTTATCCATCATTCAGTCCTTATTCAATATATGTGCAACAAATAAAGAGTCTGTCTCAATAAAATAACATTTCTTTTCTTTCTTAAATGTCTTTTATTAATTAGGGACAGTTTTATTTTAGGGAAAATGGTATTTGCCCTGGGCCTTGGTATCAGCAGGATCCCCTGGGGATGAGAGTGTGTAGTAAATAGTATTACAAAGCACATGTTATATTCTGGCAAGTATTTACTATAAAGGCTGGACAGCTGGACTGTCTGTGCATCCGCCGATCACCAGGAAAAGGGAATAGGTTGAGATCTGGTGTCTAGGACAGCACCCCACCAAAATACAGCACTAATCATATTGTGTGAATATTAATTTGATATTTTTAGCTTATACATTTCCTTTGGCTTTTGGGGAACGCCGGGAGTCAAGATTAAATAACAGCTGGAGGACCACAGGCAAAACTTCACTTATGTTTGACTTCATTTCTGAGCTTGTATTATCATTTGTACAATTTTGATAAATACATCTATGTTTTTATTTCTGAAGATGTAAAGACAGATTTAAAGGAAAACTATACCCCCAAAATGAATACTTAAGCAACATATAATTTATATCAAATTGAATGACATATTAAAGAATCTTACCAAACTGGAATATATATTTACATAAATATTGTCCTTTTACATCTCTTGCCTTGAACCACCATTTCGTGACTCTATCTGTGCTGCCTCAGAGATCACCTGACCAGAAATACTACAACACTAACTGTAACAGGAAGAAGTGAGGAAGCAAAAGGCAGAACTCTGTCTGTTAATTGGCTCATGTGACCTTACATGTGGTTTGTATGTGTGCACAGTGAATCTTACGATCTCAGGGGGCGGCCCTTATTTTTTTAAATGGCAATTTTCTATTTATGATTACCCAATGGCACATACTACTAAAAAAAGTACATTATTATGATAATGGTTCATTTACATGAAGCTGGGTTTTACACATGAGCTGTTTTACTCAGTATCTTTTAGTAGAGACCTACATTGTTTGGGGGGTATAGTTTTCCTTTAAACACACTGTTCAGTGCCCAGTTTTCAGGCAAAAATAGCCATCGAGGTCTTTTTCCTACAATTGTGCAATAGAAGTGCAGCCTGAGGGATACGGATGGGACCTTACAACCCAAGAGTCTTTATGTTTCTATTTACTGGGGGTCCAGGGCCTGTAATTTGTACTTGGATCAGTTAAGCTGAATGCAATGTATGGTCATTTATTTGGCACTTGTCTAGATAATTCATGTAAAAGTTATAATGGTGGTATAGCAAGGCTTATTGACGTACAGTACATTTGGTTATCTGAGCATCATTTTCCATGGTGGAGCCATACCTGCTTTTTAGTTCCTAAAAAAATGGAAAAAATTTATTTTTTTTCCCTATGTAGTGAAGTTTCTCTACTTAATACTGACTTAATGCATGACAAGCAGGTGGCACTGTTTTTACAAAATACATTATATTAGTGTAAAATAGCCTATATCTTGGCAAAAACTAAAAATATTAATGTAAATTGCAAAAGTGCTCAGAAGAGTAAACGCTCAAACTGGGGTATGTAGCCCCTCTTTGCCCAGGAGCAGTAACTCATTCCAACCAATCAGCAGGTGGCATTTACTGGGGAAAGCAGACATCCTATTGGTTGCTATGAGTTACTGCTCCTAGGCAAATGCAGTGTCTTTTATTACATATGGGGCTAAGTGCTAGTGCCAGAAGCAAAGAGAAAATAGAGGAGTTATATAACGTCATGGAAATGGAGGCTGCTCACTGGAGTTTACCTATAAGAAAATGTCCTACAAATCATCTCTTGGACCCAATATTACCTTAGCACATCGTTATTATATGCAGACACAGTGTAGGAGACAGGCTGCTTTTGGTTGATGACTAGTGATGGGCGAATTTCTCCCATTTCACCGGAAAATTAGTGAATTTCCAGCGAAATTCGCAAAATGGCAGAAAATGTGTTACTTTTGATGCTGGCGTTAAAGTCAATGGGCATCCGAATAGTGTTAATGCACAACGGTATTGACGTGCGCAACTTTTCAGATGTGCGTCCAAATTTTTTTTGCCCCCGGCCAATTTTCACGGGAGTTTCGTGAATTTATTCGCAGGCAAATTTGTGTCTGACGAATTTATTAGCGAATCACTATTGATGACTTGACTCTTGGAATTGAACCTGTGGTACTGGTGCTGCCAACTCTGGAACACTCAGTTTAATACAAAACCATTCGCAGCATTGATCCGACACGACACGTCTGTCTCATGCAGACTCTGCACGTTGCGTCTGCATCTGGCAGTCGTGTCGCGTCGGATCAACGCTGAGACACCATCCGACATTTCCATTACTTACCTTATTTCCGTCGCATCCGATTTGACGCCTGAGTTTTTGCTCAGCGCGTCGGATTGCGCTGAAATAGTCTGTGAAGTCCTACCCTAACACATTGGTTAATCCAGGAAAATTACAGATTTTTAACCAAGAGCCAAGTGGGGCAAAGTCTGGCACAACTCATGGTCCTAATCTCCCCAAACTCAACTTACTCAAATTTCCTGCCTTGACCTCCCCTTCTCTCGCATGTGTGCCTGCCCACTCTGACATACACTTGCCTTCTCAATACCTAATTGTGGCAGAATTTTAAGGGGAAACTATCGCGAAAATAAAAATTAAATTTAGGCCTCCTACCACTGGTAAAAGATATAAAAGAAAAAGATAAAAAACAAGAAACTTTCTAAATACAATCAACATTGTTTCTGAAATATTATATTCACTATTCCGTTCTCAGCATCGGGTTCTCTTCATTCTGTCTTCATGCAGGAATTGGGTGTCAGATATTCATTGACAGTTAGATCCAATATTTCTTATAGGGGGGCTCCTTTCCTAGTAGATGTATTAGAGCTCACTCAAATAACTGATTTCAGTACAAACAAAATCTAACAAAATAACTGCCTTTTGCACAAATCCTGCATGTAGAGAGACATGACGTCTGGTGATTTTAATAAATTGAGCTCTAATACATCTTCTAGGCAAAAGGAGAACCCTCCTAAGATAACCGGTCTTATACCCGTACAACATTGCCAAACTATGAACTACAACATTATCCACTTTTTCACCTCCTTACACCTTACACCTGTGGATTTCTCTAAGAACCACTGGTGCCTAATTCTTTTTCATGCATATAAATGTAGAGATGTATATCTTAGCAGCATCAAAAAAAAGGCCTAACATTATACAGGTACGGGGATGTTCTTGACCAATGATGATCAATCATTCTATCGAAGATTCTTCTGTCTAAGATCTGTAGGGTTGAAAAAAAAACACCCTAAGTTTTTTTTGGTCCATTAATAGTCACTTAAGACTAGTATTAGTGCCAGGAGTAAGCAGAAGACATAAGGACCAGGATGAACCTTGAACAGAAGCCAACACTGCATATACTTTTTGAGAGAGATATACATATATATACTATGGTATGGAACCACAAACCACTGACAATCTAATTTGGCCTTTTGTCTAGAGGGGGCCATTGGCAATTTTCTGCTACTTTTACTCAACATTTCATTATGGAACAAAATCCATCTAAACCTTGACCTTAACAGGTCTATATTGAAAATTCACACCACTGTACTATAGCTCCATGCAATAACTCATAGGTCACCGGCTGAACTTTAAAATAAGTGTCACAAAGGGGAGGAAAATGGCTTGGGCTGAAAGAAACCAGAACATCTATTCTTCTGCACCATACCAACCTCTGCGGGTGGGATTCCTTGGACAATAATCATGTCTGCTGAAAATCATGTGGAGCTGCCATTCTCCACTCAGGGAAAACACAACAAAAGACCTTTAAAAGAACCACGATGAAGCTTTTTCCAGTTTTTGAAAAGGAACTTTCTTTGCAATATAGAAAATACATCAGGGCTTATTTAGTTACCCACAATGCAGCTTACTCTTCCCATAAACATCAGTGTGCCATCAGAATCAAGGGCTGAGATTTTGCTCCTAACAGTCAATGGCGCACGTTAATGTAAGTGGCACATGGGCGGCCTGCCAGTCCCAATAAGGAGTCCCTGTTCTTTAGTTTAACCATACAAAATAACTTCAACTAATAGCCTGATAGTAAATCTGTAGATCTGAGATATTGCTCATAATGACACCTCTATTATATGTTTATCTTCCTTCCACCCTTGGGCCATTGCCACACGTTGCTGCACATCTGTGAAGAAGTGTGCCATAGCTTATTGCACAATAATTGGGCTTTTAGCAGGCAAAGAATTCACCTCTGATGAATTCAAAGAAATTTCGTAAAAGTTGCAAAATTGCACATAATACTGGGTAAGGGGTGTAGGACACTTTTAGGCCCGATTGCAGAGGCGTGAGCACCTACTGTAACTGTTGAAATTCAGACTTTAAATGAACAAGGTTATATAATGTTTGCAATCCAATAATGTTGTCTTCTCACACCCATATGGAAAAGTGCTGATTCCCTAGCAAGCATTTCCCCTTTAAATCACATTAGGTCTTAAGATATCAACAGTGAAAAATGTACATTATTCCATCAATAACTTCTAGACGTCCTCAGCCAAGTTTCAGAGCTCCGTAAGGAATATTTCACACTGTTTTCTGAAAATTGTGGCCTAATTATTCCTTCAAAGAGGCGGCATTGCAAAGGAAAAACATGTATTATTTGCCAATGGGGAACGTGCTCAGGTACGATGTTAACAGATGTATATTTTTTGCATTTTTAAATACAAATGTATAATTAATATGCCCAGTCTTTAAATGCATTTGGCTAAAATAATATAAATTAACTTTTAATGAGAATGTGTTAAAAAAAACGCAGATCTTACAAGACGCTCAGTATTGGTTGTTTTTATAGACCTATAACTAACAAAAGATGTTAATAACCGTGCCCAGCAGTGGTATAAGACTTGTTTCTAGAATGCTGGAATGGGATTGTAACATTTAAACATTTTATGCTGCTCAAATTCCCACTCTGTACAAATCCTGAGCTTGTCACATAAAGGAAATGTAAAATATTTAATTGGGGTGGTTAAATGATGTCAAATATCTTTTTTTCATTGTATTACCTGACATGGAGTGAAGGTTAAAGGAAATTCTGTCATGATTATTTTCTATAGTTTTTATAACTAAAGTACACTGTTTATATTGCAATTCAGTTTACCATTTAAAATTGTATTCTTGGAACAACAAATTTAGTTTTTGTGGTGTGTAGACAGCCATCTTATTGTGCCAGATTCTGTGTTCACAGAAATAGCCAGCACTTTCCAATGGAACTGCTTTCTGATAAACTATTGCTTCTGCTACTTAATGTGACTAAAGGAGTCATGACTTAAGTCATGCCTTGGCTTTTCATTTTGAGTGCTGTTCTACCCCAAGGTGGGGGCATATGAGCATATTTAGCAATGCAGGTGTCAAGAAGGTATTATTTTGTTACACTTCCCTTGTTCTGTTGATGGGCTGCTTGCTCTGCAGCAGTTAAGGATGATTGAAGTTTATCAGAGCACAAGTCACATGGCTGAGAGGCCCTGGGAAACTAACAACAAGTTTAGAATTCACTATGTGGCTGTGCAGAATACATTATAAGGCAGTGCAAAGAGTTAAATTTTAGGTGAATGAATAACAGATGGAGCACACTAAACATGGCCATACATTGATGTGCAGTATGCATTTTTTGCATTAGATGCCATTATAAAGCTTGCCTTGTGCGGTAGTTATGTAGCTTTATGTAGTTTGTTCAATTTCAGGGTGGGGGGTTGCTGAGCTGATTAATCAAATCCAAACTGGTTTTGAAAAAACAAAGTTCTAGTGTTTTTTCCACCTTGACATAGCCCTTTGCAATGTGAGATATGTTGGGGTTTCAGAAAACAATCTGCATAGTATGTTCTTCACTTCACTGCATATAAGAATAGGATAAAATTCAAAACTGTAGGAATCCTGGGATGAAAGCCACATTTCATTCCCAAATTTCCATTATAAAAAAAATATCCCTATTGGTTGAAGTTAGTTTTTAAGCACAGCCAGGGTCAGGTGCCAACTACTGCCTGGTTGGGGCTGACTATTTTGGTTTTCTGATCAGCACAGAACCTATAGATGTATCTTGTCACCCAAACATTAGGGGAGTTATTTATTAAAGGGTATGTAAAGTCTAAAATAAAATAAGGCTAGAAATGCTGTATTTTGTATACTAAATATAAACATGAACTTACTGCACCACAAGCCTAATCAAACAAATAATTTATGCTTTCAAAGTTGGCCATAGGGGGTCACCATCTTGTACCTTTGTTATACATCTTTGCAAGACTAAAACTGTGCACATGCTCAGTGTGGTCTGGGCTGCTTAGGGATCGTTATAAACAAAGTTGCTTGAGTTCTGCATGACTGGGAAGTAAGGCGGGGGCTCCCCCTGCTGTTCATAAGTATGATTGTTTCCCTGCTCAGCAGTTAGGGACCATCTGACAATTCCTATCCACAGCAAGTAAATGAATGGAGAATTTCACTGCATACAGTCAGGTTTCTTATAAAAACGGTACATATTTTTTAATTAAAGTATATTGGAGATAGGTTTCTTTTTCATTAAAGAAAGTAAAAATGGGGTTTTATTTTTTGCCTTTACATGCCCTTTAATTAAGTATTGTTTAATGACGTTACTATCCTTCTATGAATAGTATGAATTATGTAGAATGTACACTGTAGGGAAAGCTGACTTTTCTTTCCCCCATAGAATTAGTCATGCAGTGTTTTATTAAGAAGCCAAGTTGGAAGGGTTAAGTACATTTTTGGGATTATTTTTAAGGCTGTTGCTTTCTAAGGGCACTGGCACAATGGGAGATTGTGAGCATTTGCTGCCCACGTGATCTCCAGTTTGACAGCAAACTCTCACAATTGCCCCTCTATTAGCCTACGAGTAATATCCAGGAATCTGCTGATGCACTTGGGGCTGGGAAACGCTCACTGCTGTAGCAGCATTATATGGACAGGGCTGAGTAACTGAGCCGCCGTATGCTCTACTGCTATAAAGAGTAAAACCTCAGCGTGACGCCCAACTGTACAAGTAACTGAGGCTTTTATAATACTGATAGTGGCTGAGAAATCCCTCTAAATGAAGACAGAGTGCACATCCAGAATTAAATACTAATGGGAGTACTGCTTACTTGTCTTACTAAACTGGTATTTTATACTGAATTATTTTTCAATAAGTTAAATGGGCAATTCATCTTCTTTCAGCATAAGTAATACATACTGATACTATTTTACCTGACTTCATAAATAACTTCAGCCAGAGTGTCCTCCTTCCTATCCAAAGGGAATTTTAATGCCAGGTCCCACAGCTTAAAGGGCCCTTCTTATGGTGGACACATCCTTGGTGCCCAAAACCAGGTCTGATGCTGAGAAGAGCCTCTGAGTTGTCTTGTATGTGGGCTCTTTTACTAACACTGACCATTTTATCTTTTTTGTTTTTTAAACAGATTATCTATTGCTGGTGTTTGCAAGCATTGGTGAGAGAGGCATTGCATGAGGCGAGGCAAGAACCAAGGCCATCTATTCTGTGGGGAGCATGAAGCAGACGCTGCATGGACGGGACATTCGGCTCTTTTTCCAAAATGGAGTCTTCTACCATGAAAGGGGTTGGGGCACCAGGCATTGAGACAATAGAGGATTTTCTGAAGTCTGAAGTATGTTAAGTTGAGCCCTAAAATATATAAGAATATACAGTCAGGCCCATAAATCTTTGGACAGAGACAACTTTTTTTTCTAATTTTGGTCCTGTACATTACCACAATGAACCATAAATGAAACAAGTTGAACTGCAGACTTTCAGCTTTAATTCAGTGGGTTGAACAAAAAGATTGCAGAAAATGTGAGGAACTAAAGCCTTTTTTTTAAAACCATCACTTCATTTCAGGGGCTCAAAAGTAATTGGACAAATGAAAAAACTGAGAATAAAAGGTTCTTTTCTAATACTTGGTTGAAAACCCTTTGCTGGCAATGACAGCCTGAAGTCTTGAACTCAAGGACATCACCAGATTCTGGGTTTCCTCCTTTTTAATGCTCTGCCAGGCCTTTACTGCAGCGAGGAAATTGTAAACTGCAACTGCCATTCCCTTTGATTTTTTTTGTGCAAGGAATATGGTTTATTGACTTGCTAGTTATTAGTGGCTTGACTGTTCCTGCCTTCCATTGTTCAATAAAAGAGAGGAATCCCTAAGGTGAGCATCTGAAATGGCACAGTGAGCTGTGAGTTGCATCAATCAGGAGAATGGAGCAGAGATCTGACCCTTAAAATTGTAACATTAATTAAGTCCATGTTTTGCATGACTTCAGATCATGGTTGGGTCTCTTCCAATCTGTTCATTGGCACTATAACCTCCCTTCCATGATTAAATTTTATTTTCATACACAGACGTGTTCAACTGATCACAGCCATTTTTATTACAAAATATCTGATATATACTGAGATAATATACTTGAATCACCATCTTTCCCTACTATACCTGCTATCCCACAGTCACACTCCCTTCCCAGAGACTATTATCCCACTGTTACTATAGGCACCATCTCTCCCTACTATACCTGCTATCCCACAGTCACACTCCCTTCCCAGAGACTATTATCCCACTGCTACTATAGGCACCATCTCTCCCTATTATACCTGCTATCCCACAGTCACACTCCCTTCCCAGAGACTATTATCCACTGTTACTATAGGCATCATCTCTCCCTACTATACCTGCTATCCCACAGTCACACTCCCTTCCCAGAGACTATTATCCACTGTTACTATAGGCACCATCTCTCCCTACTATACCTGCTATCCCACAGTCACACACCCTTCCCAGAGACTATTATCCCACTGTTACTATAGGCACCATCTCTCCCTACTATACCTGTTATCCCACAGTCACACTCCCTTCCCAGAGACTATTATCCCACTGTTACTATAGGCACCATCTCTCCCTACTATACCTGCTATCCCACAGTCACACTCCCTTCCCAGAGACTATTATCCACTGTTACTATAGGCACCATCTCTCCCTACTATACCTGCTATCCCACAGTCACACTCCCTTCCCAGAGACTATTATCCACTGTTACTATAGGCACCATCTCTCCCTACTATACCTGCTATCCCACAGCCACACTCCCTTCCCAGAGACTATTATCACACTGTTACTATAGGCACCATCTCTCCCTACTATACCTGCTATCCCACAGTCACACTCCCTTCCCAGAGACTATTATCCACTGTTACTATAGGCACCATCTCTCCCTACTATACCTGCTATCCCACAGTCACACTCCCTTCCCAGAGACTATTATCCCACTGTTACTATAGGCACCATCTCTCCCTACTAACTGATATCCCACAGCCACACTCCCTTCCCAGAGACTATTATCCCACTATCACTATAGGCACCATCTCTCCCTACTATACCTGCTATCCCACAGTCACACTCCCTTCCCAGAGACTATTATCCACTGTTACTATAGTCACCATCTCTCCTTACTATACCTGCTATCCCACAGTCACACTCCCTTCGCAGAGACTATTATCCACTGTTACTATAGTCACCATCTCTCCTTACTATACCTGCTATCCCACAGTCACACTCCCTTCCCAGAGACTATTATCCACTGTTACTATAGGCACCATCTCTCCCTACTATAGCTGCTATCCCACAGTCACACTCCCTTCCCAGAGACTATTATCCCACTGTTACTATAGGCACCATCTCTCCCTACTATACCTGCTATCCCACAGTCACACTCCCTTCCCAGAGACTATTCAGTCACCGATATCCAATCACAAGATGTGTGATCCAGTCACAATGGTACCATGATTTTTATTGAGGTGGGTGTTAGTCTTTCAATGTACATGGCTAGAAGTGTGAATTGTTGTGAAGCCACCAGGGTCAAACAGTGTCACAGGCCCCCTCCTCTGTTTACTGAAGTTTTCAAAAATATTTTCAAAAAAACTCTAAATGTCCAGTTACCTAGATACTGTATATCATGACCTGGATAAATGAGAATCTTCATAGACATATAGGCATTATTGTGCATTACAATTGCAGTCAATGTATAGTATGTACCTTTTTTGTTATTTTGTACACTTAGAATGGTTGCTTTGCAGCTAAATTGTACTTATACTCAGTAATATCCCACACTTTAAAAATGGGGGAGGAATGTACAAGAGCCCACATCACTCTTTTATATGAGTGTAGCGCTGGGCTATTACAGAGGTGACATTGCTTCACAAAAAGGGTCCGACGGGGTCAATGCAAAAGAAAACAGCCCTACTTGGATATCCCCAATGATAGTTGACATGGATGTGGGCTGTAATGCAGCCTGACCAGTTCTGCAGCACTAGGAATACTAATAGTGGCTACCTTCCTTCATCCCAAATCATGCGTGAATTCTCATATTCAGCAGCGTCAATCAAAGATTCTTCCGGAGCTGTAATTACCTACAGATTTCCCAGAGATCAGGCAGTGTATGTCAGTTTGTTAGCAAGTGAGTAGAAAGAAATCCTCAGCCTCTCTACATCTAATGCCGACTTCTGAAAAAAAAAAATCAAGTCTCTGTGATGCAGAACGTCGGGCCCTTTATGGAGCACCTTAACGCAGTGATAGCAAGTAATGAAGACTCAACATTAGTTTGACAGCAGTGAAGCACTTATGCAAATGGCTGCGTAGGTTTGCACTCACAGCGTCTCTGCTGAGCAGGGATCCCTTATTTTTAACGCATCTTAACAGTCGCCCACAAAACAAGGACACAAAACGTAAATTAGAAGTTTTAGAAGTTTTCCATTTTTTTTAAAACGGCATGTAAAGTATAACATGTATCTAAAGGTTTGGAACAAATATATTAAACTGCCACAAATAAAGCAAAAGAAATTTGATTTTGCATAGGAAAGGATGGAGGGGGATTATGATATCATACAGCACATCATTATAGAGCGGAGCAGATGACATCACACCTGCCATGAAAAGAAATAGGGAAGTGTCACTTGAGGATGTCAAGTCAGTCCAAGCGTTGCTGGTTATTGATCAACCTGGAAGGTGATGCTCATTGTCTATTTTATCAGATTGCTTTTGCTTATAGTTACACTAGGGAACAGTTTTTCAGGCTGGATTTATGGCAAGACAATTGCCCAGGCCTAAATCGGGCCATGCCTCCCAGCCGCACTGTTAGTTAGCCTATGAGCCTAGCGTGATCTTGTAGGAAAGAGATCTTGCCTGAGGCATGAAGAAGGACTGTGAGTGGTCCCGGTCGGAATAGTAAAGGGGTGCTGGTCGAGCACCGGATTACTGAGATGGGAAGGCTTGGCGGAATGGTAAAGGGGTGCTAAGGTGCACCGGATTACCGAACCAAGTGGTGGACAAGTCCGGAATGGTAAGAGTTAACCCTGCCTGAGATCTGGGAAAGGCCCTAAGAAACTGTGGTGGAAAACTAAGAACAGTTGTGACACAGGAGTTGATGTTGCATGAATGCGTGTAAACAGCAAGTGTGACTGTACAAAATTCTTGTTTCTCCAAATAAATCAGAAATATTTTTATTTAAAAAATTACCACGTCTCACGATTGTTTCCTGTAAGGGGTTAACAGCTGGAGGGCCCCCTACACATTGGCCTCCGGGCACCCTTGGGGTGAAATCCAGCCCTGGTGGTTGTTGAACCCAAAACAAGACTGCATCTGCATAAAATGTTTCTGATTTTGACATTCAGACATAGTTCCACGAATATCTAGGACATTCACCCCAGAACTTGTTCACACCTTCAGGCTGGGTCTGTTCAGCTCAAGTCTCTGAGCCTTCCTAGTTGGGCAGCCTCACAATTTTGTAAACAAAGCTCAAGTGGGAGACAGAAACTAAGGATTATGCCCTCAAAAACAGAAAAAGCACATCAATTATTTATGTTTTCACATAAACATGCACATATACTTTTCTATACATAAAGAGAAGATACAGCTACAGTATATACATGGAGGACAATGCAAATAAACATCCACATACCCACAGCTAGGCTCAGCAATACATCCCAGGTAGAGTTTTCACTTCTCCTTGAAATAACTTCCAATAACCTTCCAATATCAGAAGGTCCATGGTGCCCTCTTAACCCCCCAAAAAAGGCGGCAAACATAACTATAAACCAAACAAACTTTGGCTTTGACGTTGGCAAAAGCAGATTCGTATTGTTAAAATTGTCTCTAGAAGTTATTATACTCCTAAATTAAGCAAAATTGATACAAAAAAAATACAGCTGATCATTGTTGGAGATGTAAGAATGAAAGAGGATGCTATGCTTCACATTTTTCTGTTGTGCCATCTCGTTAGAACTTTTTGGGAGGATGTTAGGAAGTTGGCTAACCTAATACTGGGTTATGAGATCCCAGATGACCTATTATATGTCTTATTGTTCCCTGTTGATGTGTCGCTCTCCACTTTTTTGAGCAAAGTAGAGTCCCATTTGCATAAAGGAGAAGGAAAGTGATCGCATTTTCTTACCTGACACCCTGGGCCGGTGCTCCTATTAGAAGAAAACTGCACGGGCCGGGATTCTTCCAGTGAGCACCACGGAGCAATTGTTTTCCTGCTGCTTTCTTCAAATTTCCCAAGGCAGACACATGCGCAGTAGAAAGAAATAGCCGACTTTTTCGTTTGTTTTTCTTTTCTACTCTACTGCGCGTGCAGAAAGGAAGAAGCTGCAAGACTATTGCTCCGTGGTGCTCACTGGAATAACCCTGGGCCGGTGCAGTTTTCTGCTGATAGGAGCACTGGGCCTGGGTGTCAGGTAAGTAAACGTGCTCACTTGGGGGTGCCTAACTTTTGGCACCCCCAAGTATAACCGGTCTTTTCTTTTAATACTGCTAAATTACTGATTCCCCAACAGCAACACCAACTGTATGGTCTAGCTCAATGCTGACTAGTATTGGAATAGTTTTATGGTGTTACCCCTCCCTTTGCTTTCATTTTCTTCTTTTTTTTTTTTACTCTACTCTACTTTTTTGTTTATTTTATTTATTTTTTTAGGCTACTCTTTTTTTCTGTCCCTAATACACAGAATCAATGTCTCTCACTGTATATAAGTATTTGTGACCATACACAGATAAAAAAATATACAAAAGACATTTCTATTAAAGAATGAAAACAAAATCTGATTAGTGCACAAAAGGATGTCATTATATTATGAACTCCATTCTGTACATTTAACAAGCAATCTGTCGCACAAATGTATAACCTCCATGTAACAGACGCACTTATGTGCAAAGTTACTTACAGAATGAATTATGTAGAAAAAAACTTGGACATAATATATAATAGTGTAACTAACTGGTGCATGTCAAGCTAGATTTTAATGACAAAATAGATATTTGAGATAGAAAGCAAGATTTTATAGTACAGGATTCATTCTTTCCACTAAATGAAAGCTCAGTTTCACAAAACAGATAAAATATCCATTCTGTGAAGCAATACTGTCAGTCACATTCCTGAACCAATAAGAACAAAGCTTATTGCCATATGAAAAGTCACCAGCTCTGCTCCACATGGCTCCATCATCCCTAAGGCATAGGTTACTAGATCATTTTGTATACAGTATGGATTTGGGACAAACGGCACCCCAATTGCAATAACAATGCACATGCTGCTTTGGACAGGTACATACATATAAATTCCTGTTGCTTTTGCGTTATTTTAGTTTGTCAATTTTTTAAAAACTATAATATAAAATGGAAAAAAAAAATCTCTAAAGGTCTCAGTGTTTTTTGAACATTATTACGTCAAACAAAATTGATAAAGTTGTAAAACACAGGTAATAGCTCTAACCACCCTAGTCAAATACTGTCATGACCATGCATTCAACTGTTTGTGCCACTTGTTCTTCCCGGAACCTTCAGCCTAGGGCTACATGGTAATTGGAAACGATACAGGCACCAAAATGTTGGTACTCTATGAATGGTGTATGTTCAAACAAGGAGTGTGTCAAACTTGTACGGCTACAATGGCACTTAGCAATTGTAAATAACTTGTGCAGTGTGAGGAACATGTGTTTAGAAATAGTTTTATTCAAAGCATAATGTACAAATGAGGGGATAGCAATTTTAATGGACACATTACTCCTTCTCTGGATATTCATATGAATATATTTTCGTGTGAGGAGCCATATTGCATATCACAGCTGCCCCTTGTGCTCAAACATTGTTGTCTTTGAATTATCCCTTAGCCAAGGCAAGGATTATAGCAGGACTTGTGCATGTCTAAATCCCTGTATATTGAAAAAGGATCAACCAATTATTTATCGGCAGTACCCCCACAGGCTATGGGGGATGTCATAAAAATCTGTTTTGTGGTCCTCCAATTGGTCAACCCTAAATCATCTTATTCTAACTGGATGTCTTGTTTTTCCTGTCTCTCCTCTTTTAAATGGCCCTTCAGTGGGATGAGGGCAACAGTTTAGGAATTGACAGGCTTCACAGACAGAATATTGGGTGACTCTTGTACTTGATGGCACCCTGAGGTTTAACACACTATCTGGCGTTGTACAATAGGAGAGACATGTTAGGATTAAGTCACAACACCTTATTTAAACCCCATCATTTCTTTCTACCCCTTTACCACTTTATGTTGCAATGCTATACTTTTTATTTAGACTGTAAGCTCTTGTATGTCATTATGTTATCCCTGATAATGGATGTTTTCGAAAGGTCTGCACTTTTCTTATTCAAGTATCTTATTGTGCTAATGTGCATTATTGAAGATCAATAAACAGAGGGTCTCTTATTTAAAGAAAATCTACAGCTGAACACATGCGTGTTGGGGTCATTTGGACATTGCATAAATATTTATTTAACATTTTTCATGTTTTTATGGATAACCAGTGATGTTAACAAGTGCTGTTTGTAACTAGTCTTATTTTGCTCTGATGAGCCTCTGATCCCTGCTGGGCTTCACAATAGCGTTAAAATAAGAGGCCAGGAGAAGTGAGGAGTACAAAAGGAATTTGCATCCCTAAGAACAAACTATGAGGGGGTTTAAACTATTGTGTTGCAATGGGGTCTCCCACATTACATGTTACCCCTGCAGGCCCATGGTAGTGGTTGCTCCATGGTTCCCCAGTACCGACAAAATTCCTACTAGCAGACACTCCTAGCAACTATGCTGAAGTGCAAGGAAGAACCTTTAATAAATAAGCAATAAGCACACAGTCTTGTATCAATTTTGGCTTGGGTAAGCTTGCACTTGCAACTATAAATGAACCCTATTATATAATATAATTTTTAAGTGCATCCTTATGAACCTTTGGAAGTGCATAAATGTGTGCCATGACTGGGTATTCATGGCAAATGAAATTATATTCTGTTTCATCAAGGATGTTACATTCCATTCCATACAGTAGCATTCCTTTGATTCTCTTTAATGCACTTCCAAAGGATTTTGCTTCAAGCATTCATAGGTATTTTCATCATTCAGAATACTCTCTACCATTTCAATATAAGAATTTTCATCTAAAATGACCACTTTCCCACCCTTATCTGCTCTTTTTATGCAAATTTGATCATTATTCTGCAACTTACACAATTCTTTTTTTTGATTACTGTTGATATTTCCCTTCTATACGTGATTCTGCCGTTTCTCTGAGAAAATTTTAATCAAATCTTGTTCAATTGCTTTTCTATACATCAGAATACCACTTCCTGGGGGCACATTGGGTTGGAACACTGAATTTTGTTTTAGATCACTGTGTATTATCAAATCTCCATTGTTTTTCTCTATCTCCTTATCCGCTGGCTGATATAGTTCACCTTCTTTCTGGCATTGTGCCATAAAATTAACAATCTCCTGCGTGTGTTTCAATCAAAAAGCATATCTCCCTCTTTAGATAAATCATCAGTACACATTACATCCTTTTTTTGTTTTTATCTGCAAAGAATGTTTTTTAACGCAATTTTTCTGATAAATTTCTGCACATCTACATAAGCATTAAATTGGCTCATTTCAGCAGTAGGGCAGAAATGTAATCCCTTTTTTAGAACTTCAATTTCGTCTTGATGTAGAACATAATGGGATAAATTCATAATCTGTTGCCCATGCACAGTTATAAAATCATTTTCAGTTGATTCATTTTTATCCACTTCATTTCAATCTTTTTTTTAAAATAAGTCAGTTCCAGATTTCATCAGATTTGTCTCTACATTATCATTTGTATCCATCACAATAGGCTTTTCATTTTCGTTAATTGTTTGTTTCTGTATTGCCTTTAGTTCATCACCTTGATATTCATTTTCCGCTCTGCATTCTGGGTAGAAATCTCCCGCTGGTGTTCGCGGGTCCCCGTTGCGTCACAGTCTCGCAATCTTTCCCCCCTTCCACCATCTTTGCTTGTGCAGGGGACGCAGAGTCCTCGTGGCTTTCTAAAAAACTAGCAGAACTGGTAAATGATGTATCACTATGCACAGCTACAGTATCATCTTTATCATTTCTGTTTTTCTTGTTTTGATGTTTAAGTGATGTTTAAGCTCGATTCATTACGTTCTATTGCTCGTTTAAGGTATCGAACAGTTCACCGGCTTTAAATAGGGACAAGTCTTTTTGTATTTCATTGATTTCAACATTTATATCTTTCAACTCTTTCTCTTTCTGTTTAACTATTAATGCTATAAGGTACATGGAATAATTCTGCAAAATCTTCTTCCACTCCAGCATGAAATCGGCATCATCTCTGCTGAAAGTCGGCCATTTCTTTGTGATTCTTAGGCCCCTCGGTACTATCCCTTCAGCTGCATATTGTAAAAGAGTTTCTTTCTGCCACCATGCCTTCATTTCTTTTTCTCTATAATTTTGTAAATTTCGAAAATGATTTCTTATATCTTCCTCATCTCCAAAATGAACCTTTCCTGGGTGTTTAAATAGTTTTGTCACTCTTTTCCTTACATCACTTAACATAGGGTCTGACAGACAAAAATGTTGACTTTCTGCCATTATCTATCTATCTATCTATCTATCTATCTATCTATCTATCTCTCTCTCTCTCTCTCTCTCTCTCTCTCTCTATCTATCTATCTCTCTATCTATATATCTTCTATCTCTCTATCTATCTATCTCTCTCTCTCTCTCTCTCTCTCTCTCTCTCTCTCTCTCTATCTATCTATATATCTTCTATCTCTCTATCTATCTATCTATCTATCTATCTATCTATCTATCTATCTATCTATCTATCTATCTATCTCTCTCTCTCTCTCTCTCTCTCTCTCTCTATCTATCTATCTATCTATCCAACTATTAAGATACTATTACTATTAAAATCAATTTCACAAGAAACAACACATGCAAATTTAAATATCTATTTATCTATCATCTATCTATCTATCTATCTATCTATCTATCTATCTATCTATCTATCTATCATCTATCTATCATCTATCTATCATCTATCTCTCTCTCTCCCTGGGGCAAATTCACTAAGCGCCGAAGCGCCGAGCGCTAGCGTTACTTCGCTAGCGTTTGGCATTTTTGTTACTGCGCAAATTCACTAACGAACGCTGGCGTAGTTTCGCTAGTGTTACTTCGCACCCTTGCGCCTGGCGAAGTTTCGCTAGCGACGTAACTACGCAAATTCACTAACGTGTGCAGTGTACTGAACGCTACCTTTTACGTTAGACTTCCTTCGGCACCTCAGACCAGGCGAAGCGCAATAGAGTAGATAGGGGTCGCTTCAAAAAAAGTCAAAATTTTTTCTAAGTCCCAAAAAACGCTGGCGTGTTTTCTACATTATGGGTGATAGGCTGAAAAAGATCGAAAAATTTTTTGGGGCTCCCCTCCTTCCCCCCTACATCTCCTGACTCATGGCAACTTACCTAGACAGTGGGCACGTGTAGGGCAAAATAAAATTTATATTTGATGTTTTGAAGCTTCTCTAGCCATTTGTAGTGCTGATACGTATTCCTCCATTGAAATTTGAATTTGGCGCCGTTTGCAAATTAGCAACTTCGCAACCTTACACTACCCCTGAGCGCAACTTCGGATTTTAGTGAATTTGATAAGCGCTGGCGAAACTACGCCTGGCGAAGTGTGGCGAAGTGCGGCAAAGTTACGCCTGGCGCAACTACGAATCTTAGTGAATTTGTCCCTCTCTATCTATCTATCTATCTATCTATCTATCTATCTATCTATCTATCTATCTATCTATCATCTATCCAGCTATTAAAATACTATTATTATTAAAATCTCTTTCAGAAGAAAGAAAACATGCACATTTAAATCTCTCTCTCTCTCTCTCTCTCTCTCTCTCTCTCTCTCTCTCTCTCTCTCTCTATCTATCTGTTTGTCTCTCTCTCTATCTATTATCTATCTATCTATCTATCTATCTATCTATCTATCTATCTATCTATCTATCTATCTATCTATCTATCTATCTATCTTTGCTGCACTGCTAGTACTTGGTATAGCGTTAGTATCTTTGGCTATAGTCATTGTTGGTGGAGCAGATGTTTGACTAGGGACAACACTAGTGTTTGCTGCACTTGTAGATATTACAAGAGCTTTGGCAAACGCATCCTGTAATGCTTCTAAATCAGACTGTTGCTGAGTAGATGAACTGGGCTGTGAGATTTTCCAATCCCTCGTAGGTTTTTTAGGTTTTTTGCTTCTCTTTCTACTCTTCTTTTTAGCCTTTTTGTCTTCTCTATGTTTTTTCTTATTTGTTGGCTCTTCATTACTGGAAGAAGAAGCAGTTCTTTTTCTCACAGAGGAGCTGGTACTCTGAGCCTCTTGCTCCTGGGTCCTAGCAATGCTTTGCTTGTGCCGAGTGCGTCTTTTTATTTTTTTATCTTTTCTTTTCACCTTTTGCGCTGCAGCATTTTGTTGTGATACTGGGGACCATGATATGATATGAGGGACCGTGGAACTGGTCTTATCATCTTTATCAATTCTTTGAGATTTATTACTGCTAGTCTGGTCTTCAGCAGAATGAACTCTTTTCCTTACAGAAGAGGTGGTACTTGGTCCTGCAGTTGAACTGCTGGCCAAGTTTGTACTGGCTGATTGTCCAGTTACAATGCCAGAGTTTGCTCCAACTGGAGATTCAACTGGAGCTCCAACTGAGCTAGAATTAGATGAAATGCCAGGGGCTTTTTCAATGGCATTCAAAGCTGCTGTCTCTGATTCTCTTTTTTTTAAAATTGTTTTATTACTTAGAAATATTTAATTTGTCGGTGATTCATCCTTTCTCTCAGACTGCTGAGATTTGATGACTCGAAGCAAATCTTTTATTTTCATCCTTTGTGCTCTTTCCTTCACTTGTGCCCTGAATACTGAACTGGGTGGAAATATATCATCTGATGCACACTCTTCCTTTCCTTCTATTTTCTGTGCATCTGGTTTTCTCTCTAAGGCTTTGGGATGTACCTTAGGTCCTTTGCCCAATCTCAGCCTGAAACGCTTGGGGTTCCATAAAGCTGCATCTTCTGAGTTGTTGTCCAACTTTCGCTTTCTTGTTTCAGGAATTGGGATCCTGAATAGAGGGGAATTTTCCTGTCCTGAAAATGGTGACTCTCTCAGATGTTTCATTTGCTTCTGTAGAGCCACCTGCTGCTGATGTGCACGAATGGCACGTTCCATGTCACTTAAAGTTATGTATTCAAATATCCCCCTGGTTGTAGTAGAGGGATTCTGAGGGAACATGACATTATTTTGAAGATTCCACTGATTAAATTGCATAAAATTATATTGTTGTTGTGTAAAATTGCCTTTTTGTGCCATGGAATAACTAATATTAGTCATCATTGGGTTACCAGTTGCTGGTAATGAAATTCCACCAACGTTCCCAGTGTTATTTGCATTGTGCTGTTCAAATCCACCTTTCTTCATCACCAAAGAGCTAGTACTTGGTATAGCGTTAGTATCTTTGGCTACAATTGTTGTTGGTGGGGCAGATGTTTGACTAGTGACAACACTAGTGTTTGCTGCACTGCTAGTTCTTGGTATAGCATTAGTATCTTTGGCTACAGGCATTGTTGGTGGGGCAGATGTTTGACTAGTGACAACACTAGTGTTTGCTCCACTGCTAGTACTTGGTATAGCATTAGTATCTTTGGCTACAGGCATTGTTGGTGGAGCAGATGTTTGACTAGGGACAACACTAGTGTTTGCTGGACTTGTAGATATTACAAGAGCTTTGGCAAACGCATCCTGTAATGCTTCTAAATCAGACTGTTGCTGAGTAGATGAACTGGGCTGTGAGATTTTACTATGCCTACTAGGTTTTTTAGGTTTTTTGCTTCTCTTTCTACGCTTCTTTTTAGCCTTTTTGTCTTCTCTATGTTTTTTCTTATTTGTTGGCTCATCGTCACTGGAAGAAGAAGCAGTTCTTTTTCTCACAGAGGAACTGGTACTCTGAGCCTTTTGCTCCTGGGTCCTAGCAATGCTTTGCTTGTGCCGAGTGCGTCTTTTTATCTTTTTATATTTTCTTTTCACCTTTTGCGCTGCGGCATTTTGTTGTGATACTGGGGACCATGATATGATATAAGGGACTGTGGAACTGGTCTTATCATCTTTATCAGTTCTTTGAGATTTATTACTGCTAGTCTGGTCTTCTGCAGAATGAACACTTTTCCTCACAGAAGAGGTGGTACTTGGTCCTGTAGTTGAACTGCTGGCCAAGTTTGTACTGGCTGATTGTCCAGTTACAATGCCAGAGTTTGCTCCAACTGGAGATTCAACTGGAGCTCCAACTGAGCTAGAATTAGATGAAGTGCCAGGGGCTTTTTCAATGGCATTCAAAGCTGCTTTCTCTGATTCTCTTTTTCTCTTCCCCAAAAGGGAACTAGTGGGTTTTTTTGGATCCATATCACCAATGTCAATTGCAAGAGATGGAAAAGCTGCAAAAACAATGTACAGTAACTATAAAGTATGTAACATGCAAACTATTCCATCAGCTCACTGAAAAGGTGACTGCATCCATCGATATCTGAAGATCGAATGACAGCTGTCAAAGCTACGACCGTGGAAACTGATGCTATATGCCCATATATGGTCGTGTCATTGTACATGTTCTCCCTATGTCTATATATGGTCATGTCATTGTACACATTCTCATAATAGCAACTGGGCACTGTGTCCATATATGGTCATTTGTCATTGGAAACATTCTTATGAAAGCTTTGATGTCTAGTGATGAGAGAATTTGTCCCGTTTCGCTTCAATGCAAACTTTTGCAAAATTTCAAAACATTGATTTTGCCGCCTGTGACAGTTCGCCCATGCCCATTAAAGTCAAAGGGCATCCATTTATCAGCTGTAGCGTCAAATTTGGTGCCAGTGTTGGAACCGTTGCCGGTGTCAAAAAACTTGGATGCCGGCTTCGAAACCATCGCAGGCGTCAAATTTTTGCAGCAAATTTGCAAATTTATTCGCCAGTGGCAAAATGGGCAAATTCACCACAAATTCGCGCCTGATGAATAAATTCGCCCATCACTAGTGATGTCATTATTTTCAGCAGTGATGTCACAATACCACAGATATACAAAACAATGACAATATATGTTTTAACATGATTTGTATTTGTTTCTCACATGTAATCATACAAAATGAATTAAAAGATTTAGAACACTGCCGTGTGCCTTTTTATATGGTGTATCTGATATATTATAAAACAATCGAGACATACTTTGAACTGAGCCAGGGTTAAATTAAATGTAGAACAAGTGAATTAAAAACACAATAGAAATGAAACTATAAAATAAAAACAATAAAACTATTGATATAAAATGGTACTTTCTTTACATTAGAGTGCTCTACACTATAGTAACAGTCCCTTGATGAAATATGAATTCATTCTATAACAGATTTTGCTGCTATTAAACCTGAATAATCACTTCAGAAAGCTACATTGTTCTAGTTAAAACAATCTTTGCATCTTCATCTTGACCAAAATACTATGCAGACAATAAAATACTTTACTCAGCCTTCTCCTCCAACCTTTTCTGTGAAGAATTCCATATTCTTTTAAAGCTGTAGATTTTAACACTTGTACAAAGTCCCCTGTTGATGAAGGGTCCCATCTGGTCAGATAAGTTCAACTGGCCTATGGCTGATACTGCTTGTAAGGCCTTAAATGATCATTGTTAGGACTGGGGTTTTAGAAAAGGGGGACCCCAGACAGTTTTATCTGTCGATTCAGCTCCTTCTGTCTGAGTCGGCAGCTTATCTGCCCAGGCATGGGGAACTCCAATAGGCCTACCCAACAGATATCTGGAGCAAAATTGAGGAGATATGGTTCAGACTGTTTAAAAAATCTATTTGGTCATTGCCCCAGTGGCCTGTATCCAATTGTTTGGTCCTAGGCCCAAATGAACGGATCAATCTGATATTGCCCACCTATTGGGGAAAGGTCCACTCATTTGGTGATCTTGACAAAACGCAAATGTATTAATATATGGCCAGCTTAAGTTTTGGGCTTTTTCTGTACAAGTCCCACTTTACAGTCTGAAATTTTTGTTTACTGTCGTCTTTGCATCAAGATGTATGAAAAAGATGTCTGAAAGTACTGGTATTTTTGTACTCCTACTGCATTTTTGAGAATATCTAGTAAATACATTTTCACCGTAACCCTTTAACCGCCAAGCACATACGCCGTACGTGCTGGCGGTTCAGGGCTCAGGCTACCAAGAAGGTACCTCGTACATTCTCCTGCAGCTGAGCCCTTCTCTCTGCATTGGTGGCTTTTTGCCCTGGGCAACGAGGCTGGGGGGCTGTCAAGTCAGATCTGCGACATGATTGTCACAGATCCAACTTCAAAGTGGCAAATACGCTGCAAATGGCTGTATGCTGCTACATACTCACCTCTTCCTTCCTGCACAGCCGCCCACACACTTCCTGCTGTGCATTGACTCTGCAGACTCGCTGTCCAGGCTGCCTCCATCGGTTCCAGCGATCCTCCTGCTACAAAAACGGTAAGTGCACGTTTTTTTACATACTTACCTGCACTTAGTTACATAGTTACATAGTTAAATTGGGTTGAAAAACGACAAATAACATCAAGTTCAACTCCTCCAAAGGAAAACCCAGCATCCACACATACACACCCCTCTCTACTTTAAAATTAAATTCTATATACCCATATCTATACTAACTATAGAGCTTAGTATCACAATAACCTCTGATATTATGTCTGTCCAAAAAAACATCCAAGTCATTCTTATAGTCATTACCTGAATCAGCATCACAACATCACCCGGCAGTGCATTCCACAACCTCACTGTCCTGACTGTGAAGAACCCCCTACGTTGCTTCAAATGAAAGTTCTTGTCTTCTAGTCTAAAGGGGAGGCCTCTGGTACGGTGATCCACTTTATGGGTACAAAGGTCCCCTACTATTTGTCTATAATGTCCTCTAATGTACTTGTAAAGTATAATCATGTCCCCTCGCATGCGCCTTTTTTCCAGAGAAAACAACCCGCAACCTTGACAGTCTACCCTCATAATTTAAGTCTTCCATCCCTCTAACCAATTTAGTTGCACTTAGTCTCTGCACTCTCTCCAGCTCATTTATATCCCTCTTAAGGACTGGAGTCCAAAACTGCACTGCATACTCCAGATGAGGCCTCACCAGGAACCTATAAAGAGACATAATTATGTTTTCATCCCTTGAGTTAATGCCCTTTTTTATACAAGACAGAACTTTATTTGCTTTAGTAGCCACGGAATGACACTGCCCAGAATTAGACAACTTGTTATCTATAAAAACCCCTAGATCCTTCTCATTTAAGGAAACTCCCAACACACTGCCATTTAGTGTATAACTTGCATTTATATTATTTTTGCCAAAGTGCATAACCTGCATTTATCAACATTGAACCTCATTTTCCAGTTTGCTGCTAAGTTTTCCAATTTAAACAAATCACTCTGCAAAGTGGCAGCAAAACTTGCAGATACTTACAGTACATTTATACACTTAAACACATTTTAGTAAAGATAGGTATTTTTTATTTTAGCACACTTGGTCCCTTTTGTACACTTATTTACACGTATTTACGTGTATTTGCACACTCTTTTAGAAGTGCACAAATATGTATACACAAAAACTCACAAACAGGTGGTTTGTTTTTTTTTTTTACTTATTCATCGTACCATTTATTTTACCTAAAAACATGTTATTTTGACAGCGTGACTATTAGATAATCGATTTCAGCCACTAATTATGCTGTCAGATCAATTATTTTGTTATTTCATTGATTTACCATATTTTTGTGGTTTTGTTGCAATTTTATCCCTGCATTATTGTTCCTTATGTATATTTAGTATAGTTTTGCTGTTTGGTGCTTTGGTATAGAAAGATTTATTTTACTTTGCTTGATTTGCCAGAATATATGCTTTCCAGTTTGGGGGTCTTACAGCACATAACGCACAATTGGGGCTCTCTTTTCTGCAGCTTAGTTGGCTAGCGTGAAAATTCATATGCATGTTTTTCATATGGGGTCTGTACACACCACATCCTTTGGTAAATCTATGCATATTGGGCATCAAACTATTCAGTAGACCTCTGAGGTCCATATTTAAGGTGATTTTTCTTTGTACATAAAACATTGTGTGCAATAAATGCGGCAAACTGCAACAATTTTAGACGATTTTCAGAAATGTTGTAAAAACCTCTACGTTTAGAAAAGCTTTGCAGTTTGGTAGTTTGGTGTAGAAAGACGTTTTTATATTTGTTGGATTCCTCAGAATGTGTACTTTCTAAAAATATATGGTTTTGGGGAGTCTTTGCTGTTAGGAGGGTCTTGAGGCACATAATATGAAGTCAAGGGTCTATGTTCACAGAAGGCGAATCGGCAGCAGAGAAAAATCATATGCACTATTTTCATTTGAGGTCCGCACATGCCAGTTGCCTTGGTATATCAATGCATATTGGGCATCAAATGGTTCAGTAGACCCTTGGCATCAGTATTTATGATGTTTTACAATTGTATGTAAGAAATTGGGTGAGATAAATGCGGCCAATTGCAATATTTTTAGGCAATTTTCAGAAATGTAAAAACTGTTGCTTTTATGCCAGATTTAGGAAAGGCTTGCGACTTGGTACTTTGGAGTACAAAGACATGCATACCCAATTTGGATTCATGGGAATGTGTACTTTCTGAAAATATATGGTTTTCTTGGGGTGCAAGTACTTTTTTCTACCTTTGCTCTCCCCCAAAACTATGTATATGTGTTGATTTTGCAGTACCTGAAATGACAGACCATATGGGGGTCTTCATTTGGGGCCCCTATATACCACATGCTTGGGTACACCTATACATATTGTTCATCAAACTGTTCAGAGGACCCTAACCTTTCATATTTGAGGTGATTTATCCTAATACCTAAAAGTATGTGGGAAATACGATGCTGCAGGATGGAAATTTTGAGGTGATTTTTGGAAATGTCACCTTTAAATTGGGACAAGTCTTTTTGTATTTCATTGATTTCAACATTTATATCTTTCAACTCTTTCTCTTTCTGTTTAACTATTAATGCTATAAGGTTCATGGAATAATTCTGCAAAATCTTTTTCCACTCCAGCATGAAATCGGCATCATCTCTGCTGAAGGTCGGCCATTTCTTTGTGATTCTTAGGCCCCTCGGTACTATCCCTTCAGCTGCATATTGTAAAAGAGTTTCTTTCTGCCACCATGCCTTCATTTCTTTTTCTCTATAATTTTGTAAATTTCGAAAATGATTTCTTATATCTTCCTCATCTCCAAAATGAACCTTTCCTGGGTATTTAAATTGTTTTGTCACTCTTTTCCTTACATCACTTAACATAGGGTCTGACAGACAAAAAGGTTGACTTTCTGCCATTGTGGTGATTAAAGGCTAAAATTAACCTGTTATTGAATTATAGTATTACTTAATTTATTTAATTTATTTCAATGTAGTACTTTCCATAAAAATGTCTTTAATGCACAAAGGAATGTATTTGATAGTACCAGCCCTTAGCCTGGATCTCCCGCAATTGGCCCCAGGCTGCACTTTGGACATGCCTGATCTAGCTCTATCTATCTATCTATCTATCATCTATCTATCTATCTATCTATCTATCTATCTATCTATCTATCTATCTATCTATCTCTCTATCTCTCTATCTATCTATCTCTTTATCTATCCAACTATTAAAATACTATCACTATTAAAATCCCTTTCACAAAAAATAACACATGCAAATTTAAATATCTATCTATCTATCTATCTATCTATCTATCTATCTATCTATCTATCGGTTGTCCATCTATCTATCTATCTATCTATCTATCTATCTATCTGTCTGTCTGTCTGTCTGTCTATCTATCTATCATATATCTATCTATCTATCCATCTTTCTTTCTTTCTTTCTTTCTATGTATGTAACGCCAATCTGGGCTATCCAGACCACAGATAGTTAAAGTGTCCAGCTATTGGTATGAGTATGGGTTACATTGGACTCAAGGTGTAGTGCAACACTCACTCAAATGATTGGGCGCCAGAAGGTTCTTATGGTGCAAACAAAGTAACTGTTTATTAGTCAGAGACAATGACCTCAGGCTTACTCACATCACCAGAGGTTAGCGGGAAAAAGGCACAGGCACATAACATTCAGCTTTCTCTGGGCCTTGCTGTACTCTGGCTCCCCTGGGCACACCCAGCCAGATCAGCATCCAGCAGCCACAGAGGAAGAGGCCACTCCTTACACACACTATAGTGCAGTGTGGCAGGAAGTTGTCATATCACCTCTTGGCCAATAACACTGAGCAACACAGGATTTTGCCTGGTAACTGAGAAAAGGGTAGGACCTAAAAGCCATAGGGGCAGATTAACCCCTATGGACCTCTACATCTATATAGGATTATTATTTTCTGTATGCTTCTAGGGACACCGAAGGCTTTAAAAAAGAGAGTCATTACATATTTGAATAATGTGCAAAAAATTGTAACCTGTCTGAAGTAATGGCTTGAAGAAATACAATAATGAAAAAAGAGACAACAATTGCCTAATATTCCATGGAAAATGTTTACATTTCAAAATAAAGGGGTTTTTAGTTACAAGTTTATGATCATAAAATTGCCACCATAAATAGAAAACTATAAGCATTTAGCTACAATTATATGATCACAAAATTGCCAAGCCACCATACCACGGCAAGGTAACCCCCATATGGTGGATTTTTTTTTTTTTTTTATTATTTTATTACTTAGAAATATTTAATTTGTGGGTGATTCATCCTTTTTATCAGACTGCTGAGATTTGATGACTCAAAGCAAATCTTTTATTTTCATCCTTTGTGCTCTTTCCTTCACTCGTGCCCTGAATACTGAACTGGGTGGAAATATATCATCTGATGCACACTCTTCC
Source organism: Xenopus petersii (assembly GCA_038501925.1). Lineage (NCBI taxonomy): Eukaryota > Metazoa > Chordata > Amphibia > Anura > Pipidae > Xenopus > Xenopus petersii. The sequence goes on from CM076681.1 coordinate 17,419,655, forward strand.
TTTCCTTCTATTTTCTGTGCCTCTGGTTTTCTCTCTAAGGCTTTGGGATGTACCTTAGGTCCTTTGCCCAATCTCAGCCTGAAATGCTTGGGGTTCCATAAAGCTGTATCTTCTGAGTTGGTGTCCAACTTTCGCTTTCTGGTTTCAGGAATTGGGTTCCTGAATAGAGGGGAATTTTCCTGTACTGAAAATGGTGACTCTCTCAGATGTTTCATTTGCTTCTGTAGAGCCACCTGCTGCTGATGTGCACGAGTGGCACGTTCCATGTCACTTAAAGCTATGTATTCATATATCCCCCTGGTTGTAGTAGAGAGATTCTGAGGGAACATGACATTATTTTGAAGATTCCACTGATTAAATTGCATAAAATTATATTGTTGTTGTGTAGAATTGCCTTTCTGTGCCATGGAATAACCAATTTTAGGCATCATTGTGTTACCAGTTGCTGGTAATGAAATTCCACCAACGTTCCCAGTGTTATTTGCATTGTGCTGTTCAAATCCACCTTTCTTCATCACCAAAGAGCTAGTACTTGGTATAGCGTTAGTATCTTTGGCTACAATTATTGTTGGTGGAGCAGATGTTTGACTAGTGACAACACTAGTGTTTGCTGCACTGCTAGTTCTTGGTATAGCATTAGTATCTTTGGCTACAGGCATTGTTGGTGGAGCAGATGTTTGACTAGTGACAACACTAGTGTTTGCTGCACTGCTAGTACTTGGTATAGCGTTAGTATATTTGGCTATAGTCATTGTTGGTGGAGCAGATGTTTGACTAGGGACAACACTAGTGTTTGCTGCACTTGTAGATATTACAAGAGCTTTGGCAAATGCATCCTGTAATGCTTCTAAATCAGACTGTTGCTGAGTAGATGAACTGGGCTGTGAGATGTTCCTATGCCTCATAGGTTTTTTTAGTTTTTTTGCTTCTTTTTCTTCTCTTCTTTTTAGCCTTTTTGTCTTCTCTATGTTTTTTCTTATTTGTTGGCTCTTCGTCACTGGAAGAAGAAGCAGTTCTTTTTCTCACAGAGGAGCTGGTACTCTGAGCCTCTTGCTCCTGGGTCCTAGCAATGCTTTGCTTGTGCCGAGTGCGTCTTTTTATTTTTTTATCTTTTCTTTTCACCTTTTGCGCTGCAGCATTTTGTTGTGATACTGGGGACCATGATATGATATGAGGGACCGTGGAACTGGTCTTATCATCTTTATCAATTCTTTGAGATTTATTACTGCTAGTCTGGTCTTCAGCAGAATGAACTCTTTTCCTTACAGAAGAGGTGGTACTTGGTCCTGCAGTTGAACTGCTGGCCAAGTTTGTACTGGCTGATTGTCCAGTTACAATGCCAGAGTTTGCTCCAACTGGAGCTCCAACTGAGCTAGAATTAGATGAAATGCCAGGGGCTTTTTCAATGGCATTCAAAACTGCTGTCTCTGATTCTCTTTGTTTTAAATTGTTTTATTACTTAGAAATATTTAATTTGTGGGTGATTCATCCTTTTTCTCAGACTGCTGAGATTTGATGACTCGAAGCAAATCTTTTATTTTCATCCTTTGTGCTCTTTCCTTCACTCGTGCCCTGAATACTGAACTGGGTGGAAATATATCATCTGATGCACACTCTTCCTTTCCTTCTATTTTCTGTGCATCTGGTTTTCTCTCTAAGGCTTTGGGATGTACCTTAGGTCCTTTGCCCAATCTCAGCCTGAAACGCTTGGGGTTCCATAAAGCTGCATCTTCTGAGTTGTTGTCTAACTTTCGCTTTCTTGTTTCAGGAATTGGGTTCCTGAATAGAGGGGAATTTTCCTGTCCTGAAAATGGTGACTCTCTCAGATGTTTCATTTGCTTCTGTAGAGCCACCTGCTGCTGATGTGCACGAGTGGCACGTTCCATGTCACTTAAAGTTATGTATTCATATATCCCCCTGGTTGTAGTAGAGGGATTCTGAGGGAACATGACATTATTTTGAAGATTCCACTGATTAAATTGCATAAAATTATATTGTTGTTGTGTAGAATTGCCTCTCTGTGCCATGGAATAACTAATATTAGTTATCATTGGGTTACCACTTGCTGGTAATGCAATTCCACCAACGTTCCCAGTGTTATTTGCATTGTGCTGTTCAAATCCACCTTTCTTCATCACCAAAGAGCTAGTACTTGGTATAGCGTTAGTATCTTTGGCTACAATTGTTGTTGGTGGGGCAGATGTTTGACTAGTGACAACACTAGTGTTTGCTGCACTGCTAGTTCTTGGTATAGCATTAGTATCTTTGGCTACAGGCATTGTTGGTGGGGCAGATGTTTGACTAGTGACAACACTAGTGTTTGCTGCACTTGTAGATATTGCAAGAGATTTGGCAAATGCATCCTGTAATGCTTCTAAATCAGACTGTTGCTGAGTAGATGAACTGGGCTGTGAGATTTTACTATGCCTACTAGGTTTTTTAGGTTTTTTGCTTCTCTTTCTACGCTTCTTTTTAGCCTTTTTGTCTTCTCTATGTTTTTTCTTATTTGTTGGCTCATCGTCACTGGAAGAAGAAGCAGTTCTTTTTTTCACAGAGGAACTGGTACTCTGAGCCTTTTGCTCCTGGGTCCTAGCAATGCTTTGCTTGTGCCGAGTGCGTCTTTTTATCTTTTTATATTTTCTTTTCACCTTTTGCGCTGCGGCATTTTGTTGTGATACTGGGGACCATGATATGATATAAGGGACTGTGGAACTGGTCTTATCATCTTTATCAATTCTTTGAGATTTATTACTGCTAGTCTGGTCTTCTGCAGAATGAACACTTTTCCTCACAGAAGAGGTGGTACTTAGTCCTGTAGTTGAACTGCTGGCCAAGTTTGTACTGGCTGATTGTCCAGTTACAATGCCAGAGTTTGCTCCAACTGGAGATTCAACTGGAGCTCCAACTGAGCTAGAATTAGATGAAGTGCCAGGGGCTTTTTCAATGGCATTCAAAGCTGTTGTCTCTGATTCTCTTTTTCTCTTCCCCAAAAGGGAACTAGTGGGTTTTTTTGGATCCATATCACCAATGTCAATTGCAAGAGATGGAAAAGCTGCAAAAACAATGTACAGTAACTATAAAGTATGTAACATGCAAACTATTCCATCAGCTCGCTGAAAAGGTGACTGCATCCATCGATATCTAAAGATCAAATGACAGCTGTCGAAGCTACGACCGTGGAAACTGACGCTATATGCCCATATATGGTCATGTCATTGTACATGTTCTCACTATGTCCATATATGGTCATGTCCTTGTACACATTCTCATAATAGCAACTGGACACTGTGTCCATATATGGTCATTTGTCATTGTAAACATTCTTATGAAAGCTTTGATGTCTAGCAATGAGAGAATTTGTCCCGTTTCGCTTCGATGCAAACTGGCGAAAAATTTCAAAACATTGATTTTGCCGCCTGTGACAGTTCGCCGATGCCCATTAAAGTCAAAGGGCATCCATTTATCAGCTGTAGCGTCAAATTTGGTGCCGGTGTCGGAACCATTGCCGGTGTCAAAAAACTTGGATGCCGGCGTCGAAACCATCGCAGGCGTCAAATTTTTGCAGCAAATTTGCAAATTTATTCGCCTGTGGCAAAATGGGCAAATTCACCACAAATTCGTGCCTGATGAATAAATTCGCCCATCACTAGTGATGTCATTATTTTCAGCAGTGATGTCACAATACCACAGATATACAAAACAATGACAATATATGTTTTAACATGATTTGTATTTGTTTCTCACATGTAATCATACAAAATGAATTAAAAGATTTAGAACACTGCCGTGTGCCTTTTTATATGGTGTATCTGATATATTATAAAACAATCGAGACATACTTTGAACTGAGCCAGGGTTAAATTAAATGTAGAACAAGTGAATTAAAAACACAATAGAAATGAAACAATAAATAAAAACAATAAAACTATTGACATAAAATGGTACTTTCTTTACATTAGAGTGCTCTACACTATAGTAACAGTCCCTTGATGAAATATGAATTCATTCTATAACAGATTTTGCTGATTTTAAACCTGAATAATCACTTCAGAAAGCTACATTGTTCTAGTTAAAACAATCTTTGCATCTTCATCTTGACCAAAATACTATGCAGACAATAAAATACTTTACTCAGCCTTCTCCTCCAACCTTTTCTGTGAAGAATTCCATATTCTTTTAAAGCTGTAGATTTTAACACTTGTACAAAGTCCCCTGTTGATGAAGGGTCCCATCTGGTCAGATAAGTTCAACTGGCCTATGGCTGATACTGCTTGTAAGGCCTTAAATGATCATTGTTAGGACTGGGGTTTTAGAAAAGGGGGAGCCCAGACAGTTTTATCTGTCAATTCAGCTCCTTCTGTCTGAGTCGGCAGCTTATCTGCCCAGGCATGGGGAACTCCCATAGGCCTACCCAACAGATATCTGGAGCAAAATTGAGGAGATATGGTTCAGACTGTTTAAAAAATCTATTTGGTCATTGCCCCAGTGGCCTGTATCTAATTGTTTGGTCCTAGGCCCAAATGAACGGATCAATCTGATATTGCCCACCTATTGGGGAAAGGTCCACTCATTTGGTGATCTTGACAAAACGCAAATGTATTAATATATGGCCAGCTTAAGTTTTGGGCTTTTTCTGTACAAGTCCCACTTTACAGTCTGAAATTTTTGTTAACTGTCGTCTTTGCATCAAGATGTATGAAAAAGATGTCTGAAAGTACTGGTATTTTTGTACTCCTACTGCATTTTTGAGAATATCTAGTAAATACATTTTCACCGTAACCCTTTAACCGCCAAGCACATACGCCGTACGTGCTGGCGGTTCAGGGCTCAGGCTACCAAGAAGGTACCTCGTACATTCTACTGCAGCTGAGCCCTTCTCTCTGCATTGGTGGCTTTTTGCCCTGGGCAACGAGGCTGGGGGGCTGTCAAGTCAGATCTGCGACATGATTGTCACAGATCCAACTTCAAAGTGGCAAATACGCTGCAAATGGCTGTATGCTGCTACATACTCACCTCTTCCTTCCTGCACAGCTGCCCACACACTTCCTGCTGTGCATTGACTCTGCAGACTCGCTGTCCAGGCTGCCTCCATCGGTTCCAGCGATCCTCCTGCTACAAAAATGGTAAGTGCATGTTTTTTTACATACTTACCTGCACTTAGTTACATAGTTACATAGTTAAATTGGGTTGAAAAAAGACAAAGTACATCAAGTTCAACTCCTCCAAAGGAAAACCCAGCATCCACACATACACACCCCTCTCTACTTTAAAATTAAATTCTATATACCCATATCTATACTAACTATAGAGCTTAGTATCACAATAACCTCTGATATTATGTCTGTCCAAAAAAACATCCAAGTCATTCTTATAGTCATTAACTGAATCAGCATCACAACATCACCCCGCAGTGTATTCCACAACCTCACTGTCCTGACTGTGAAGAACCCCCTACGTTGCTTCAAATGAACGTTCTTGTCTTCTAGTCTAAAGGGGAGGCCTCTGGTACGGTGATCCACTTTATGGGTAAAAAGGTCCCCTACTATTTGTCTATAATGTCCTCTAATGTACTTGTAAAGTGTAATCATGTCCCCTCGCAAGTGCCTTTTTTCCAGAGAAAACAACCCGCAACCTTGACAGTCTACCCTCATAATTTAAGTCTTCCATCCCTCTAACCAATTTAGTTGCACTTAGTCTCTGCACTCTCTCCAGCTCATTTATATCCCTCTTAAGGACTGGAGTCCAAAACTGCACTGCATACGCCAGATGAGGCCTCACCAGGAACCTATAAAGAGACATAATTATGTTTTCATCCCTTGAGTTAATGCCCTTTTTTATACAAGACAGAACTTTATTTGCTTTAGTAGCCACGGAATGACACTGCCCAGAATTAGACAACTTGTTATCTATAAAAACCCCTAGATCCTTCTCATTTAAGGAAACTCCCAACACACTGCCATTTAGTGTATAACTTGCATTTATATTATTTTTGCCAAAGTGCATAACCTGCATTTATCAACATTGAACCTCATTTTCCAGTTTGCTGCTAAGTTTTCCAATTTAAACAAATCACTCTGCAAAGTGGCAGCAAAACTTGCAGATACTTACAGTACATTTATACACTTACACACATTTTAGTAAAGATAGGTATTTTTTATTTTAGCACACTTGGTCCCTTTTGTACACTTATTTACACGTATTTACGTGTATTTGCACACTCCTTTAGAAGTGCACAAATATGTATACACAAAAACTCACAAACAGGTGTTTTTTTTTTTTTTTTACTTATTCATCGTACCATTTATTTTACCTAAAAACATGTTATTTTGACAGCGTGACTATTAGATAATCGATTTCAGCCACTAATTATGCTGTCGGATCAATTATTTTGTTATTTCATTGATTTACCATATTTTTGTGGTTTTGTTGCAATTTTATCCCTGCATTATTGTTCCTTATGTATATTTAGTATAGTTTTGCTGTTTGGTGCTTTGGTATAGAAAGATTTATTTTACTTTGCTTGATTTGCCAGAATATATGCTTTCCAGTTTTGGGGTCTTACAGCACATAACGCACAATTGGGGCTCTCTTTTCTGCAGCTTAGTTGGCTAGCGTGAAAATTCATATGCATGTTTTTCATATGGGGTCTGTACACACCACATCCTTTGGTAAATCTATGCATATTGGGCATCAAACTATTCAGTAGACCTCTGAGGTCCATATTTAAGGTGATTTTTCTTTGTACATAAAACATTGTGTGCAATAAATGCGGCAAACTGCAACAATTTTAGACGATTTTCAGAAATGTTGTAAAAACCTCTACGTTTAGAAAAGCTTTGCAGTTTGGTAGTTTGGTGTAGAAAGACGTTTTTATATTTGTTGGATTCCTCAGAATGTGTACTTTCTAAAAATATATGGTTTTGGGGAGTCTTTGCTGTTAGGAGGGTCTTGAGGCACATAATATGAAGTCAAGGGTCTATGTTCACAGAAGGCGAATCGGCAGCAGAGAAAAATCATATGCACTATTTTCATTTGAAGTCCGCACATGCCAGTTGCCTTGGTATATCAATGCATATTGGGCATCAAATGGTTCAGTAGACCCTTGGCATCAGTATTTATGATGTTTTACAATTGTATGTAAGAAATTGGGTGAGATAAATGCGGCCAATTGCAATATTTTTAGGCAATTTTCAGAAATGTAAAAACTGTTGCTTTTATGCCAGATTTAGGAAAGGCTTGCGACTTGGTACTTTGGAGTACAAAGACATGCATACCCAATTTGGATTCATGGGAATGTGTACTTTCTGAAAATATATGGTTTTCTGGGGTGAAAGTACTTTTTTCTACCTTTGCTCTCCCCCAAAACTATGTATATGTGTTGATTTTGCAGTACCTGAAATGACAGACCATATGGGGGTCTTCATTTGGTGCCCCTATATACCAAGTGCTTGGGTACACCTATACATATTGTTCATCAAACTGTTCAGAGGACCCTAACCTTTCATATTTGAGGTGATTTATCCTAATACCTAAAAGTATGTGGGAAATACGATGCTGCAGGATGGAAATTTTGAGGTGATTTTTGGAAATGTCACCTTTAAATTGGGACAAGTCTTTTTGTATTTCATTGATTTCAACATTTATATCTTTCAACTCTTTCTCTTAGGCCCCTCGGTACTATCCCTTCAGCTGCATATTGTAAAAGAGTTTCTTTCTGCCACCATGCCTTCATTTCTTTTTCTCTATAATTTTGTAAATTTCGAAAATGATTTCTTATATCTTCCTCATCTCCAAAATGAACCTTTCCTGGGTATTTAAATTGTTTTGTCACTCTTTTCCTTACATCACTTAACATCGGGTCTGACAGACAAAAAGGTTGACTTTCTGCCATTGTGGTGATTAAAGGCTAAAATTAACCTGTTATTGAATTATAGTATTACTTAATTTATTTAATTTATTTCAATGTAGTACTTTCCATAAAAATGTCTTTAATGCACAAAGGAATGTATTTGATAGTACCAGCCCTTAGCCTGGATCTCCCGCAATTGGCCCCAGGCTGCACTTTGGACATGCCTGATCTAGCTCTATCTATCTATCTATCTATCTATCATCTATCTATCTATCTATCTATCTATCTCTCTATCTATCTATCTCTTTATCTATCCAACTATTAAAATACTATCACTATTAAAATCCCTTTCACAAAAAATAACACATGCAAATTTAAATATCTATCTATCTATCTATCTATCTATCTATCTATCTATCTATCGGTTGTCCATCTATCTATCTATCTATCTATCTATCTATCTATCTATCTATCTATCTGTCTGTCTGTCTGTCTGTCTGTCTGTCTGTCTATCTATCTATCATATATCTATCTATCTATCTAGCCATCTTTCTTTCTTTCTTTCTATGTATGTAACGCCAATCTGGGCTATCCAGACCACAGATAGTTAAAGTGTCCAGCTATTGGTATGAGTATGGGTTACATTGGACTCAAGGTGTAGTGCAACACTCACTCAAATGATTGGGCGCCAGAAGGTTCTCATGGTGCAAACAAAGTAACTGTGTGTAGTCAGAGACAATGACCTCAGGCTTACTCACATCACCAGAGGTTAGCGGGAAAAAGGCACAGGCACATAACATTCAGCTTTCTCTGGGCCTTGCTGTACTCTGGCTCCCCTGGGCACACCCAGCCAGATCAGCATCCAGCAGCCAAAGAGGAAGAGGCCACTCCTTACACACACTATAGTGCAGTGTGGCAGGAAGTTGTCATATCACCTCTTGGCCAATAACACTGAGCAACACAGGATTTTGCCTGGTAACTGAGAAAAGGGTAGGACCTAAAAGCCATAGGGGCAGATTAACCCCTATGGACCTCTACATCTATATAGGATTATTATTTTCTGTATGCTTCTAGGGACACCGAAGGCTTTAAAAAAGAGAGTCATTACATATTTGAATAATGTGCAAAAAATTGTAACCTGTCTGAAGTAATGGCTTGAAGAAATACAATAATGAAAAAAGAGACAACAATTGCCTAATATTCCATGGAAAATGTTTACATTTCAAAATAAAGGGGTTTTTAGTTACAAGTTTATGATCATAAAATTGCCACCATAAATAGAAAACTATAAGCATTTAGCTACAATTATATGATCACAAAATTGCCAAGCCACCATACCACGGCAAGGTAACCCCCATATGGTGGATTTTTTTTTTTTTTTTTTTTTTTTATTATTTTATTACTTAGAAATATTTAATTTGTGGGTGATTCATCCTTTTTATCAGACTGCTGAGATTTGATGACTCAAAGCAAATCTTTTATTTTCATCCTTTGTGCTCTTTCCTTCACTCGTGCCCTGAATACTGAACTGGGTGGAAATATATCATCTGATGCACACTCTTCCTTTCCTTCTATTTTCTGTGCCTCTGGTTTTCTCTCTAAGGCTTTGGGATGTACCTTAGGTACTTAAAGCTATGTATTCATATATCCCCCTGGTTGTAGTAGAGGGATTCTGAGGGAACATGACATTATTTTGAAGATTCCACTGATTAAATTGCATAAAATTATATTGTTGTTGTGTAGAATTGCCTTTCTGTACCATGGAATAACCAATTTTAGGCATCATTGTGTTACCAGTTGCTGGTAATGAAATTCCACCAACGTTCCCAGTGTTATTTGCATTGTGCTGTTCAAATCCACCTTTCTTCATCACCAAAGAGCTAGTACTTGGTATAGCGTTAGTATCTTTGGCTACAATTATTGTTGGTGGAGCAGATGTTTGACTAGTGACAACACTAGTGTTTGCTGCACTGCTAATTCTTGGTATAGCATTAGTATCTTTGGCTACAGGCATTGTTGGTGGAGCAGATGTTTGACTAGTGACAACACTAGTGTTTGCTGCACTGCTAGTACTTGGTATAGCGTTAGTATATTTGGCTATAGTCATTGTTGGTGGAGCAGATGTTTGACTAGGGACAACACTAGTGTTTGCTGCACTTGTAGATATTATAAGAGCTTTGGCAAATGCATCCTGTAATGCTTCTAAATCAGACTGTTGCTGAGTAGATGAACTGGGCTGTGAGATGTTCCTATGCCTCATAGGTTTTTTTAGTTTTTTTGCTTCTTTTTCTTCTCTTCTTTTTAGCCTTTTTGTCTTCTCTATGTTTTTTCTTATTTGTTGGCTCTTCGTCACTGGAAGAAGAAGCAGTTCTTTTTCTCACAGAGGAGCTGGTACTCTGAGCCTCTTGCTCCTGGGTCCTAGCAATGCTTTGCTTGTGCCGAGTGCGTCTTTTTATTTTTTTATCTTTTCTTTTCACCTTTTGCGCTGCAGCATTTTGTTGTGATACTGGGGACCATGATATGATATGAGGGACCGTGGAACTGGTCTTATCATCTTTATCAATTCTTTGAGATTTATTACTGCTAGTCTGGTCTTCAGCAGAATGAACTCTTTTCCTTACAGAAGAGGTGGTACTTGGTCCTGCAGTTGAACTGCTGGCCAAGTTTGTACTGGCTGATTGTCCAGTTACAATGCCAGAGTTTGCTCCAACTGGAGCTCCAACTGAGCTAGAATTAGATGAAATGCCAGGGGCTTTTTCAATGGCATTCAAAACTGCTGTCTCTGATTCTCTTTGTTTTAAATTGTTTTATTACTTAGAAATATTTAATTTGTGGGTGATTCATCCTTTTTCTCAGACTGCTGAGATTTGATGACTCGAAGCAAATCTTTTATTTTCATCCTTTGTGCTCTTTCCTTCACTCGTGCCCTGAATACTGAACTGGGTGGAAATATATCATCTGATGCACACTCTTCCTTTCCTTCTATTTTCTGTGCATCTGGTTTTCTCTCTAAGGCTTTGGGATGTACCTTAGGTCCTTTGCCCAATCTCAGCCTGAAACGCTTGGGGTTCCATAAAGCTGCATCTTCTGAGTTGTTGTCTAACTTTCGCTTTCTTGTTTCAGGAATTGGGTTCCTGAATAGAGGGGAATTTTCCTGTCCTGAAAATGGTGACTCTCTCAGATGTTTCATTTGCTTCTGTAGAGCCACCTGCTGCTGATGTGCATGAGTGGCACGTTCCATGTCACTTAAAGCTATGTATTCATATATCCCCCTGGTTGTAGTAGAGGGATTCTGAGGGAACATGACATTATTTTGAAGATGCCACTGATTAAATTGCATAAAATTATATTGTTGTTGTGTAGAATTGCCTCTCTGTGCCATGGAATAACTAATATTAGTTATCATTGGGTTACCACTTGCTGGTAATGCAATTCCACCAACGTTCCCAGTGTTATTTGCATTGTGCTGTTCAAATCCACCTTTCTTCATCACCAAAGAGCTAGTACTTGGTATAGCGTTAGTATCTTTGGCTATAATTGTTGTTGGTGGGGCAGATGTTTGACTAGTGACAACACTAGTGTTTGCTGCACTGCTAGTTCTTGGTATAGCATTAGTATCTTTGGCTACAGGCATTGTTGGTGGGGCAGATGTTTGACTAGTGACAACACTAGTGTTTGCTGCACTTGTAGATATTGCAAGAGATTTGGCAAATGCATCCTGTAATGCTTCTAAATCAGACTGTTGCTGAGTAGATGAACTGGGCTGTGAGATTTTACTATGCCTACTAGGTTTTTTAGGTTTTTTGCTTCTCTTTCTATGCTTCTTTTTAGCCTTTTTGTCTTCTCTATGTTTTTTCTTATTTGTTGGCTCATCGTCACTGGAAGAAGAAGCAGTTCTTTTTTTCACAGAGGAACTGGTACTCTGAGCCTTTTGCTCCTGGGTCCTAGCAATGCTTTGCTTGTGCCGAGTGCGTCTTTTTATCTTTTTATATTTTCTTTTCACCTTTTGCGCTGCGGCATTTTGTTGTGATACTGGGGACCATGATATGATATAAGGGACTGTGGAACTGGTCTTATCATCTTTATCAATTCTTTGAGATTTATTACTGCTAGTCTGGTCTTCTGCAGAATGAACACTTTTCCTCACAGAAGAGGTGGTACTTAGTCCTGTAGTTGAACTGCTGGCCAAGTTTGTACTGGCTGATTGTCCAGTTACAATGCCAGAGTTTGCTCCAACTGGAGATTCAACTGGAGCTCCAACTGAGCTAGAATTAGATGAAGTGCCAGGGGCTTTTTCAATGGCATTCAAAGCTGTTGTCTCTGATTCTCTTTTTCTCTTCCCCAAAAGGGAACTAGTGGGTTTTTTTGGATCCATATCACCAATGTCAATTGCAAGAGATGGAAAAGCTGCAAAAACAATGTACAGTAACTATAAAGTATGTAACATGCAAACTATTCCATCAGCTCGCTGAAAAGGTGACTGCATCCATCGATATCTAAAGATCAAATGACAGCTGTCGAAGCTACGACCGTGGAAACTGACGCTATATGCCCATATATGGTCATGTCATTGTACATGTTCTCACTATGTCCATATATGGTCATGTCCTTGTACACATTCTCATAATAGCAACTGGGCACTGTGTCCATATATGGTCATTTGTCATTGGAAACATTCTTATGAAAGCTTTGATGTCTAGCAATGAGAGAATTTGTCCCGTTTCGCTTCGATGCAAACTGGCGAAAAATTTCAAAACATTGATTTTGCCGCCTGTGACAGTTCGCCGATGCCCATTAAAGTCAAAGGGCATCCATTTATCAGCTGTAGCGTCAAATTTGGTGCCGGTGTCAAAAAACTTGGATGCCGGCGTCGAAACCATCGCAGGCGTCAAATTTTTGCAGCAAATTTGCAAATTTATTCGCCGGTGGCAAAATGGGCAAATTCACCACAAATTCGTGCCTGATGAATAAATTCGCCCATCACTAGTGATGTCATTATTTTCAGCAGTGATGTCACAATACCACAGATATACAAAACAATGACAATATATGTTTTAACATGATTTGTATTTGTTTCTCACATGTAATCATACAAAATGAATTAAAAGATTTAGAACACTGCCGTGTGCCTTTTTATATGGTGTATCTGATATATTATAAAACAATCGAGACATACTTTGAACTGAGCCAGGGTTAAATTAAATGTAGAACAAGTGAATTAAAAACACAATAGAAATGAAACTATAAAATAAAAACAATAAAACTATTGACATAAAATGGTACTTTCTTTACATTAGAGTGCTCTACACTATAGTAACAGTCCCTTGATGAAATATGAATTCATTCTATAACAGATTTTGCTGCTATTAAACCTGAATAATCACTTCAGAAAGCTACATTGTTCTAGTTAAAACAATCTTTGCATCTTCATCTTGACCAAAATACTATGCAGACAATAAAATACTTTACTCAGCCTTCTCCTCCAACCTTTTCTGTGAAGAATTCCATATTCTTTTAAAGCTGTAGATTTTAACACTTGTACAAAGTCCCCTGTTGATGAAGGGTCCCATCTGGTCAGATAAGTTCAACTGGCCTATGGCTGATACTGCTTGTAAGGCCTTAAATGATCATTGTTAGGACTGGGGTTTTAGAAAAGGGGGACCCCAGACAGTTTTATCTGTCGATTCAGCTCCTTCTGTCTGAGTCGGCAGCTTATCTGCCCAGGCATGGGGAACTCCAATAGGCCTACCCAACAGATATCTGGAGCAAAATTGAGGAGATATGGTTCAGACTGTTTAAAAAATCTATTTGGTCATTGCCCCAGTGGCCTGTATCCAATTGTTTGGTCCTAGGCCCAAATGAACGGATCAATCTGATATTGCCCACCTATTGGGGAAAGGTCCACTCATTTGGTGATCTTGACAAAACGCAAATGTATTAATATATGGCCAGCTTAAGTTTTGGGCTTTTTCTGTACAAGTCCCACTTTACAGTCTGAAATCTTTGTTTACTGTCGTCTTTGCATCAAGATGTATGAAAAAGATGTCTGAAAGTACTGGTATTTTTGTACTCCTACTGCATTTTTGAGAATATCTAGTAAATACATTTTCACCGTAACCCTTTAACCGCCAAGCACATACGCCGTACGTGCTGGCGGTTCAGGGCTCAGGCTACCAAGAAGGTACCTCGTACATTCTCCTGCAGCTGAGCCCTTCTCTCTGCATTGGTGGCTTTTTGCCCTGGGCAACGAGGCTGGGGGGCTGTCAAGTCAGATCTGCAACATGATTGTCACAGATCCAACTTCAAAGTGGCAAATACGCTGCAAATGGCTGTATGCTGCTACATACTCACCTCTTCCTTCCTGCACAGCCGCCCACACACTTCCTGCTGTGCATTGACTCTGCAGACTCGCTGTCCAGGCTGCCTCCATCGGTTCCAGCGATCCTCCTGCTACAAAAATGGTAAGTGCACGTTTTTTTACATACTTACCTGCACTTAGTTACATAGTTACATAGTTAAATTGGGTTGAAAAAAGACAAAGTACATCAAGTTCAACTCCTCCAAAGGAAAACCCAGCATCCACACATACACACCCCTCTCTACTTTAAAATTAAATTCTATATACCCATATCTATACTAACTATAGAGCTTAGTATCACAATAACCTCTGATATTATGTCTGTCCAAAAAAACATCCAAGTCATTCTTATAGTCATTAACTGAATCAGCATCACAACATCACCCGGCAGTGTATTCCTCAACCTCACTGTCCTGACTGTGAAGAACCCCCTACGTTGCTTCAAATGAAAGTTCTTGTCTTCTAGTCTAAAGGGGAGGCCTCTGGTACGGTGATCCACTTTATGGGTAAAAAGGTCCCCTACTATTTGTCTATAATGTCCTCTAATGTACTTGTAAAGTGTAATCATGTCCCCTCGCAAGCGCCTTTTTTCCAGAGAAAACAACCCGCAACCTTGACAGTCTACCCTCATAATTTAAGTCTTCCATCCCTCTAACCAATTTAGTTGCACTTAGTCTCTGCACTCTCTCCAGCTCATTTATATCCCTCTTAAGGACTGGAGTCCAAAACTGCACTGCATACTCCAGATGAGGCCTCACCAGGAACCTATAAAGAGACATAATTATGTTTTCATCCCTTGAGTTAATGCCCTTTTTTATACAAGACAGAACTTTATTTGCTTTAGTAGCCACGGAATGACACTGCCCAGAATTAGACAACTTGTTATCTATAAAAACCCCTAGATCCTTCTCATTTAAGGAAACTCCCAACACACTGCCATTTAGTGTATAACTTGCATTTATATTATTTTTGCCAAAGTGCATAACCTGCATTTATCAACATTGAACCTCATTTTCCAGTTTGCGGCTAAGTTTTCCAATTTAAACAAATCACTCTGCAAAGTGGCAGCAAAACTTGCAGATACTTACAGTACATTTATACACTTACACACATTTTAGTAAAGATAGGTATTTTTTATTTTAGCACACTTGGTCCCTTTTGTACACTTATTTACACGTATTTACGTGTATTTGCACACTCTTTTAGAAGTGCACAAATATGTATACACAAAAACTCACAAACAGGTGTTTTGTTTTTTTTTTTTTACTTATTCATCGTACCATTTATTTTACCTAAAAACATGTTATTTTGACAGCGTGACTATTAGATAATCGATTTCAGCCACTAATTATGCTGTCGGATCAATTATTTTGTTATTTCATTGATTTACCATATTTTTGTGGTTTTGTTGCAATTTTATCCCTGCATTATTGTTCCTTATGTATATTTAGTATAGTTTTGCTGTTTGGTGCTTTGGTATAGAAAGATTTATTTTACTTTGCTTGATTTGCCAGAATATATGCTTTCCAGTTTGGGGGTCTTACAGCACATAACGCACAATTGGGGCTCTCTTTTCTGCAGCTTAGTTGGCTAGCGTGAAAATTCATATGCATGTTTTTCATATGGGGTCTGTACACACCACATCCTTTGGTAAATCTATGCATATTGGGCATCAAACTATTCAGTAGACCTCTGAGGTCCATATTTAAGGTGATTTTTCTTTGTACATAAAACATTGTGTGCAATAAATGCGGCAAACTGCAACAATTTTAGACGATTTTCAGAAATGTTGTAAAAACCTCTACGTTTATAAAAGCTTTGCAGTTTGGTAGTTTGGTGTAGAAAGACGTTTTTATATTTGTTGGATTCCTCAGAATGTGTACTTTCTAAAAATATATGGTTTTGGGGAGTCTTTGCTGTTAGGAGGGTCTTGAGGCACATAATATGAAGTCAAGGGTCTATGTTCACAGAAGGCGAATCGGCAGCAGAGAAAAATCATATGCACTATTTTCATTTGAGGTCCGCACATGCCAGTTGCCTTGGTATATCAATGCATATTGGGCATCAAATGGTTCAGTAGACCCTTGGCATCAGTATTTATGATGTTTTACAATTGTATGTAAGAAATTGGGTGAGATAAATGCGGCCAATTGCAATATTTTTAGGCAATTTTCAGAAATGTAAAAACTGTTGCTTTTATGCCAGATTTAGGAAAGGCTTGCGACTTGGTACTTTGGAGTACAAAGACATGCATACCCAATTTGGATTCATGGGAATGTGTACTTTCTGAAAATATATGGTTTTCTGGGGTGAAAGTACTTTTTTCTACCTTTGCTCTCCCCCAAAACTATGTATATGTGTTGATTTTGCAGTACCTGAAATGACAGACCATATGGGGGTCTTCATTTGGGGCCCCTATATACCACATGTATTTAAGGGTACACCTATACATATTGTTCATCAAACTGTTCAGAGGACCCTAACCTTTCATATTTGAGGTGATTTATCCTAATACCTAAAAGTATGTGGGAAATACGATGCTGCAGGATGGAAATTTTGAGGTGATTTTTGGAAATGTCACCTTTAAATTGGGACAAGTCTTTTTGTATTTCATTGATTTCAACATTTATATCTTTCAACTCTTTCTCTTTCTGTTTAACTATTAATGCTATAAGGTTCATGGAATAATTCTGCAAAATCTTTTTCCACTCCAGCATGAAATCGGCATCATCTCTGCTGAAGGTCGGCCATTTCTTTGTGATTCTTAGGCCCCTCGGTACTATCCCTTCAGCTGCATATTGTAAAAGAGTTTCTTTCTGCCACTATGCCTTCATTTCTTTTTCTCTATAATTTTGTAAATTTCGAAAATGATTTCTTATATCTTCCTCATCTCCAAAATGAACCTTTCCTGGGTATTTAAATTGTTTTGTCACTCTTTTCCTTACATCACTTAACATAGGGTCTGACAGACAAAAAGGTTGACTTTCTGCCATTGTGGTGATTAAAGGCTAAAATTAACCTGTTATTGAATTATAGTATTACTTAATTTATTTAATTTATTTCAATGTAGTACTTTCCATAAAAATGTCTTTAATGCACAAAGGAATGTATTTGATAGTACCAGCCCTTAGCCTGGATCTCCCGCAATTGGCCCCAGGCTGCACTTTGGACATGCCTGATCTAGCTCTATCTATCTATCTATCTATCTATCTATCTATCTATCTATCTCTCTATCTATCTCTTTATCTATCCAACTATTAAAATACTATCACAAAAAATAACACATGCAAATTTAAATATCTATTTATCTATCTATCTATCTATCTATCGGTTGTCCATCTATCTATCTATCTATCTATCTATCTATCTATCTGTCTGTCTGTCGGTCTGTCTGTCTGTCTATCTATCTATCATATATCTATTTAATCTATCTATCCATCTTTCTTTCTTTCTATGTATGTAACGCCAATCTGGGCTATCCAGACCACAGATAGTTAAAGTGTCCAGCTATTGGTATGAGTATGGGTTATATTGGACTCAAGGTGTAGTGCAACACTCACTCAAATGATTGGGCGCCAGAAGGTTCTCATGGTGCAAACAAAGTAACTGTTTATTAGTCAGAGACAATGACCTCAGGCTTACTCACATCACCAGAGGTTAGCGGGAAAAAGGCACAGGCACATAACATTCAGCTTTCTCTGGGCCTTGCTGTACTCTGGCTCCCCTGGGCACACCCAGCCAGATCAACATCCAGCAGCCAAAGAGGAAGAGGCCACTCCTTACACACACTATAGTGCAGTGTGGCAGGAAGTTGTCATATCACCTCTTGGCCAATAACACTGAGCAACACAGGATTTTGCCTGGTAACTGAGAAAAGGGTAGGACCTAAAAGCCATAGGGGCAGATTAACCCCTATGGACCTCTACATCTATATAGGATTATTATTTTCTGTATGCTTCTAGGGACACCGAAGGCTTTAAAAAAGAGAGTCATTACATATTTGAATAATGTGCAAAAAATTGTAACCTGTCTGAAGTAATGGCTTGAAGAAATACAATAATGAAAAAAGAGACAACAATTGCCTAATATTCCATGGAAAATGTTTACATTTCAAAGTAAAGGGGTTTTTAGTTACAAGTTTATGATCATAAAATTGCCACCATAAATAGAAAACTATAAGCATTTAGCTACAATTATATGATCACAAAATTGCCAAGCCACCATACCACGGCAAGGTAACCCCCATATGGTGGATTTTTTTTTTTTTTTTATTATTTTATTACTTAGAAATATTTAATTTGTGGGTGATTCATAATTTTTCTCAGACTGCTGAGATTTGATGACTCAAAGCAAATCTTTTATTTTCATCCTTTGTGCTCTTTCCTTCACTCGTGCCCTGAATACTGAACTGGGTGGAAATATATCATCTGATGCACACGCTTCCTTTCCTTCTATTTTCTGTGCCTCTGGTTTTCTCTCTAAGGCTTTGGGATGTACCTTAGGTCCTTTGCCCAATCTCGGCCTGAAATGCTTGGGGTTCCATAAAGCTGTATCTTCTGAGTTGGTGTCCAACTTTCGCTTTCTGGTTTCAGGAATTGGGTTCCTGAATAGAGGGGAATTTTCCTGTACTGAAAATGGTGACTCTCTCAGATGTTTCATTTGCTTCTGTAGAGCCACCTGCTGCTGATGTGCACGAGTGGCACGTTCCATGTCACTTAAAGCTATGTATTCATATATCCCCCTAGTTGTAGTAGAGAGATTCTGAGGGAACATGACATTATTTTGAAGATTCCACTGATTAAATTGCATAAAATTATATTGTTGTTGTGTAGAATTGCCTTTCTGTGCCATGGAATAACCGATTTTAGGCATCATTGTGTTACCAGTTGCTGGTAATGAAATTCCACCAACGTTCCCAGTGTTATTTGCATTGTGCTGTTCAAATCTACCTTTCTTCATCACCAAAGAGCTAGTACTTGGTATAGCGTTAGTATCTTTGGCTACAATTATTGTTGGTGGAGCAGATGTTTGACTAGTGACAACACTAGTGTTTGCTGCACTGCTAGTACTTGGTATAGCGTTAGTATATTTGGCTATAGTCATTGTTGGTGGAGCAGATGTTTGACTAGGGACAACACTAGTGTTTGCTGCACTTGTAGATATTACAAGAGCTTTGGCAAATGCATCCTGTAATGCTTCTAAATCAGACTGTTGCTGAGTAGATGAACTGGGCTGTGAAATGTTCCTATGCCTCATAGGTTTTTTAGTTTTTTTGCTTCTTTTTCTTCTCTTCTTTTTAGCCTTTTTGTCTTCTCTATGTTTTTTCTTATTTGTTGGCTCTTCGTCACTGGAAGAAAAAGCAGTTCTTTTTCTCACAGAGGAGCTGGTACTCTGAGCCTCTTGCTCCTGGGTCCTAGCAATGCTTTGCTTGTGCCGAGTGCGTCTTTTTATTTTTTTATCTTTTCTTTTCACCTTTTGCGCTGCAGCATTTTGTTGTGATACTGGGGACCATGATATGATATGAGGGACCGTGGAACTGGTCTTATCATCTTTATCAATTCTTTGAGATGTATTACTGCTAGTCTGGTCTTCAGCAGAATGAACTCTTTTCCTTACAGAAGAGGTGGTACTTGGTCCTGCAGTTGAACTGCTGGCCAAGTTTGTACTGGCTGATTGTCCAGTTACAATGCCAGAGTTTGCTCCAACTGGAGCTCCAACTGAGCTAGAATTAGATGAAATGCCAGGGGCTTTTTCAATGGCATTCAAAACTGCTGTCTCTGATTCTCTTTGTTTTAAATTATTTTATTACTTAGAAATATTTAATTTGTGGGTGATTCATCCTTTTTCTCAGACTGCTGAGATTTGATGACTCGAAGCAAATCTTTTATTTTCATCCTTTGTGCTCTTTCCTTCACTCGTGCCCTGAATACTGAACTGGGTGGAAATATATCATCTGATGCACACTCTTCCTTTCCTTCTATTTTCTGTGCATCTGGTTTTCTCTCTAAGGCTTTGGGATGTACCTTAGGTCCTTTGCCCAATCTCAGCCTGAAACGCTTGGGGTTCCATAAAGCTGCATCTTCTGAGTTGTTGTCTAACTTTCGCTTTCTTGTTTCAGGAATTGGGTTCCTGAATAGAGGGGAATTTTCCTGTCCTGAAAATGGTGACTCTCTCAGATGTTTCATTTGCTTCTGTAGAGCCACCTGCTGCTGATGTGCACGAGTGGCACGTTCCATGTCACTTAAAGTTATGTATTCATATATCCCCCTGGTTGTAGTAGAGGGATTCTGAGGGAACATGACATTATTTTGAAGATTCCACTGATTAAATTGCATAAAATTATATTGTTGTTGTGTAGAATTGCCTCTCTGTGCCATGGAATAACTAATATTAGTCATCATTGGGTTACCACTTGCTGATAATGCAATTCCACCAACGTTCCCAGTGTTATTTGCATTGTGCTGTTCAAATCCACCTTTCTTCATCACCAAAGAGCTAGTACTTGGTATAGCGTTAGTATCTTTGGCTACAATTGTTGTTGGTGGGGCAGATGTTTGACTAGTGACAACACTAGTGTTTGCTGCACTGCTAGTTCTTGGTATAGCATTAGTATCTTTGGCTACAGGCATTGTTGGTGGGGCAGATGTTTGACTAGTGACAACACTAGTGTTTGCTGCACTTGTAGATATTGCAAGAGATTTGGCAAATGCATCCTGTAATGCTTCTAAATCAGACTGTTGCTGAGTAGATGAACTGGGCTGTGAGATTTTACTATGCCTACTAGGTTTTTTAGGTTTTTTGCTTCTCTTTCTACGCTTCTTTTTAGCCTTTTTGTCTTCTCTATGTTTTTTCTTATTTGTTGGCTCATCGTCACTGGAAGAAGAAGCAGTTCTTTTTTTCACAGAGGAACTGGTACTCTGAGCCTTTTGCTCCTGGGTCCTAGCAATGCTTTGCTTGTGCCGAGTGCGTCTTTTTATCTTTTTATATTTTCTTTTCACCTTTTGCGCTGCGGCATTTTGTTGTGATACTGGGGACCATGATATGATATAAGGGACTGTGGAACTGGTCTTATCATCTTTATCAGTTCTTTGAGATTTATTACTGCTAGTCTGGTCTTCTGCAGAATGAACACTTTTCCTCACAGAAGAGGTGGTACTTGGTCCTGTAGTTGAACTGCTGGCCAAGTTTGTACTGGCTGATTGTCCAGTTACAATGCCAGAGTTTGCTCCAACTGGAGATTCAACTGGAGCTCCAACTGAGCTAGAATTAGATGAAGTGCCAGGGGCTTTTTCAATGGCATTCAAAGCTGTTGTCTCTGATTCTCTTTTTCTCTTCCCCAAAAGGGAACTAGTGGGTTTTTTTGGATCCATATCACCAATGTCAATTGCAAGAGATGGAAAAGCTGCAAAAACAATGTACAGTAACTATAAAGTATGTAACATGCAAACTATTCCATCAGCTCGCTGAAAAGGTGACTGCATCCATCGATATCTAAAGATCAAATGACAGCTGTCGAAGCTACGACCGTGGAAACTGACGCTATATGCCCATATATGGTCATGTCATTGTACATGTTCTCACTATGTCCATATATGGTCATGTCCTTGTACACATTCTCATAATAGCAACTGGACACTGTGTCCATATATGGTCATTTGTCATTGTAAACATTCTTATGAAAGCTTTGATGTCTAGCAATGAGAGAATTTGTCCCGTTTCGCTTCGATGCAAACTGGCGAAAAATTTCAAAACATTGATTTTGCCGCCTGTGACAGTTCGCCGATGCCCATTAAAGTCAAAGGGCATCCATTTATCAGCTGTAGCGTCAAATTTGGTGCCGGTGTCAAAAAACTTGGATGCCGGCGTCGAAACCATCGCAGGCGTCAAATTTTTGCAGCAAATTTGCAAATTTATTCGCCGGTGGCAAAATGGGCAAATTCACCACAAATTCGTGCCTGATGAATAAATTCGCCCATCACTAGTGATGTCATTATTTTCAGCAGTGATGTCACAATACCACAGATATACAAAACAATGACAATATATGTTTTAACATGATTTGTATTCGTTTCTCACATGTAATCATACAAAATGAATTAAAAGATTTAGAACACTGCCGTGTGCCTTTTTATATGGTGTATCTGATATATTATAAAACAATCGAGACATACTTTGAACTGAGCCAGGGTTAAATTAAATGTAGAACAAGTGAATTAAAAACACAATAGAAATGAAACTATAAAATAAAAACAATAAAACTATTGACATAAAATGGTACTTTCTTTACATTAGAGTGCTCTACACTATAGTAACAGTCCCTTGATGAAATATGAATTCATTCTATAACAGATTTTGCTGCTATTAAACCTGAATAATCACTTCAGAAAGCTACATTGTTCTAGTTAAAACAATCTTTGCATCTTCATCTTGACCAAAATACTATGCAGACAATAAAATACTTTACTCAGCCTTCTCCTCCAACCTTTTCTGTGAAGAATTCCATATTCTTTTAAAGCTGTAGATTTTAACACTTGTACAAAGTCCCCTGTTGATGAAGGGTCCCATCTGGTCAGATAAGTTCAACTGGCCTATGGCTGATACTGCTTGTAAGGCCTTAAATGATCATTGTTAGGACTGGGGTTTTAGAAAAGGGGGACCCCAGACAGTTTTATCTGTCGATTCAGCTCCTTCTGTCTGAGTCGGCAGCTTATCTGCCCAGGCATGGGGAACTCCAATAGGCCTACCCAACAGATATCTGGAGCAAAATTGAGGAGATATGGTTCAGACTGTTTAAAAAATCTATTTGGTCATTGCCCCAGTGGCCTATATCCAATTGTTTGGTCCTAGGCCCAAATGAACGGATCAATCTGATATTGCCCACCTATTGGGGAAAGGTCCACTCATTTGGTGATCTTGACAAAACGCAAATGTATTAATATATGGCCAGCTTAAGTTTTGGGCTTTTTCTGTACAAGTCCCACTTTACAGTCTGAAATTTTTGTTTACTGTCGTCTTTGCATCAAGATGTATGAAAAAGATGTCTGAAAGTACTGGTATTTTTGTACTCCTACTGCATTTTTGAGAATATCTAGTAAATACATTTTCACCGTAACCCTTTAACCGCCAAGCACATACGCCGTACGTGCTGGCGGTTCAGGGCTCAGGCTACCAAGAAGGTACCTCGTACATTCTCCTGCAGCTGAGCCCTTCTCTCTGCATTGGTGGCTTTTTGCCCTGGGCAACGAGGCTGGGGGGCTGTCAAGTCAGATCTGCGACATGATTGTCACAGATCCAACTTCAAAGTGGCAAATATGCTGCAAATGGCTGTATGCTGCTACATACTCACCTCTTCCTTCCTGCACAGCCGCCCACACACTTCCTGCTGTGCATTGACTCTGCAGACTCACTGTCCAGGCTGCCTCCATCGGTTCCAGCGATCCTCCTGCTACAAAAACGGTAAGTGCACGTTTTTTTACATACTTACCTGCACTTAGTTACATAGTTACATAGTTAAATTGGGTTGAAAAAAGACAAAGTACATCAAGTTCAACTCCTCCAAAGGAAAACCCAGCATCCACATATACACACCCCTCTCTACTTTAAAATTAAATTCTATATACCCATATCTATACTAACTATAGAGCTTAGTATCACAATAACCTCTGATATTATGTCTGTCCAAAAAAACATCCAAGCCATTCTTATAGTCATTAACTGAATCAGCATCACAACATCACCCGGCAGTGCATTCCACAACCTCACTGTCCTGACTGTGAAGAACCCCCTACGTTGCTTCAAATGAAAGTTCTTGTCTTCTAGTCTAAAGGGGAGGCCTCTGGTACGGTGATCCACTTTATGGGTAAAAAGGTCCCCTACTATTTGTCTATAATGTCCTCTAATGTACTTGTAAAGTGTAATCATGTCCCCTCGCAAGCGCCTTTTTTCCAGAGAAAACAACCCGCAACCTTGACAGTCTACCCTCATAATTTAAGTCTTCCATCCCTCTAACCAATTTAGTTGCACTTAGTCTCTGCACTCTCTCCAGCTCATTTATATCCCTCTTAAGGACTGGAGTCCAAAACTGCACTGCATACTCCAGATGAGGCCTCACCAGGAACCTATAAAGAGACATAATTATGTTTTCATCCCTTGAGTTAATGCCCTTTTTTATACAAGACAGAACTTTATTTGCTTTAGTAGCCACAGAATGACACTGCCCAGAATTAGACAACTTGTTATCTATAAAAACCCCTAGATCCTTCTCATTTAAGGAAACTCCCAACACACTGCCATTTAGTGTATAACTTGCATTTATATTATTTTTGCCAAAGTGCATAACCTGCATTTATCAACATTGAACCTCATTTTCCAGTTTGCTGCTAAGTTTTCCAATTTAGACAAATCACTCTGCAAAGTGGCAGCAAAACTTGCAGATACTTACAGTACATTTATACACTTACACACATTTTAGTAAAGATAGGTATTTTTTATTTTAGCACACTTGGTCCCTTTTGTACACTTATTTACACGTATTTACGTGTATTTGCACACTCTTTTAGAAGTGCACAAATATGTTGTTAGGATATGCACAGTAGTTTATTTTGTCTGCCTGTATGTGTGATATAAATGTTTTTCCTCTCTCTCTATTGCTGGCCAGCAAATCTCTTTTTCTTCCCATTTTTCTTCCTATGCAGACAAACTAATAAACTATGCTCTCCACATTTTATCCAGCATTACAAGAATTAAAAATATTACTTACCAAGTGTGTCTGTTCCCATTTGGTATAATGGGAGCAAAACCTAAGCACTGGGTGTTTGCAGGATGCATGCAATGAGCTTAATTACCAATTGGTAAAAGCTGCAGCAGGTCACATGTAAGCAAAATGTGTTTTTCTTATATGCTGATAATGGGGTTTTGCCTGTGTTTGTTTTGTGAATAATAAGATTGTAAGCTCCTATTATGGGGAGATAGAAAGCAAAATGTATATGTATATAAAGGTATTATTTTGTTAATAATTTCAACTTTGTTGTAGCTGAATGTGCCTTTAAGAGCATGGGCTGCTGGGAAAGGCAGACTTACCTACTTAAAGAACATACAAAATGCTGTTTAGTAGAACTCCTGATCTCAGAGCAAGCAGTCTGAGTGCAGAGGGTAGCTGCCTGGAAAGGGGTAGTTGCAAAGTGCCCTGTTTATTTTTGTTATATGGAGTTACCACAGTGCTTTCTGTGAAAAGTTAGCAAAAATACTTTTCTTTTGTTTTTTTTTTTTGTATAATTTTCCTCTGGAAATAAAAAACCTTCCAACAACTGCTGACTCCTGATACTTGATGAATGCAGGAAGAACTCACATCCCAACATATGTATACACAAAAACTCACAAACAGGTGTTTTTTTTTTTTTTTTTTTTTTTTACTTATTCATCGTACTGTTTATTTTACCTAAAAACATGTTATTTTGACAGCGTGACTATTAGATAATCGATTTCAGCCACTAATTATGCTGTCGGATCAATTATTTTGTTATTTCATTGATTTACCATATTTTTGTGGTTTTGTTGCAATTTTATCCCTGCATTATTGTTCCTTATGTATATTTAGTATAGTTTTTCTGTTTGGTGCTTTGATATAGAAAGATTTATTTTACTTTGCTTGATTTGCCAGAATATATGCTTTCCAGTTTGGGGGTCTTACAGCACATAACGCACAATTGGGGCTCTCTTTTCTGCAGCTTAGTTGGCTAGCGTGAAAATTCATATGCATGTTTTTCATTTGGGGTCTGTACACACCACATCCTTTGGTAAATCTATGCATATTGGGCATCAAACTATTCAGTAGACCTCTGAGGTCCATATTTAAGGTGATTTTTCTTTGTACATAAAACATTGTGTGCAATAAATGCGGCAAACTGCAACAATTTTAGACGATTTTCAGAAATGTTGTAAAAACCTCTACGTTTAGAAAAGCTTTGCAGTTTGGTAGTTTGGTGTAGAAAGACGTTTTTATATTTGTTGGATTCCTCAGAATGTGTACTTTCTAAAAATATATGGTTTTGGGGAGTCTTTGCTGTTAGGAGGGTCTTGAGGCACATAATATGAAGACAAGGGTCTATGTTCACAGAAGGCGAATCGGCAGCAGAGAAAAATCATATGCACTATTTTCATTTGAGGTCCACACATGCCAGTTGCCTTGGTATATCAATGCATATTGGGCATCAAATGGTTCAGTAGACCCTTGGCATCAGGATGTTTTACAATTGTATGTAAGAAATTGGGTGAGATAAATGCACCAATTGCAATATTTTTAGGCAATTTTCAGAAATGTAAAAACTGTTGCTTTTATGCCAGATTTAGGAAAGGCTTGGGACTTGGTACTTTGGAGTACAAAGACATGCATACCCAATTTGGATTCATGGGAATGTGTACTTTCTGAAAATATATGGTTTTCTGGGGTGAAAGTACTTTTTTCTACCTTTGCTCTCCCCCAAAACTATGTATATGTGTTGATTTTGCAGTACCTGAAATGACAGACCATATGGGGGTCTTCATTTGGGGCCCCTATATACCACATGCTTGGGTACACCTATACATATTGTTCATCAAACTGTTCAGAGGACCCTTACCTTTCATATTTGAGGTGATTTATCCTAATACCTAAAAGTATGTGGGAAATACGATGCTGCAGGATGGAAATTTTGAGGTGATTTTTGGAAATGTCACCTTTAAATTGGGACAAGTCTTTTTGTATTTCATTGATTTCAACATTTATATCTTTCAACTCTTTCTCTTTCTGTTTAACTATTAATGCTATAAGGTTCATGGAATAATTCTGCAAAATCTTTTTCCACTCCAGCATGAAATTGGCATCATCTCTGCTGAAGGTCGGCCATTTCTTTGTGATTCTTAGGCCCCTCGGTACTATCCCTTCAGCTGCATATTGTAAAAGAGTTTCTTTCTGCCACCATGCCTTCATTTCTTTTTCTCTATAATTTTGTAAATTTTGAAAATGATTTCTTATATCTTCCTCATCTCCAAAATGAACCTTTCCTGGGTATTTAAATTGTTTTGTCACTCTTTTCCTTACATCACTTAACATAGGGTCTGACAGACAAAAAGGTTGACTTTCTGCCATTGTGGTGATTAAAGGCTAAAATTAACCTGTTATTGAATTATAGTATTACTTAATTTATTTCAATGTAGTACTTTCCATAAAAATGTCTTTAATGCACAAAGGAATGTATTTGATAGCACCAGCCCTTAGCCTGGATCTCCCGCAATTGGCCCCAGGCTGCACTTTGGACCTGCCTGATCTAGCTCTATCTATCTATCATCTATCTATCTATCTCTCTATCTATCTATCTCTTTATCTATCCAACTATTAAAATACTATCACTATTAAAATCCCTTTCACAAAAAATAACACATGCAAATTTAAATATCTATTTATCTATCTATCTATCTATCTATCTATCGGTTGTCCATCTATCTATCTATCTATCTATCTATCTATCTATCTATCTATCTATCTATCTATCTATCTATCTATCGGTTGTCTATCTATCTATCTATCATATATCTATCTATCCATCTTTCTTTCTTTCTTTCTTTCTTTCTATGTATGTAACGCCAATCTGGGCTATCCAGACCACAGATAGTTAAAGTGTCCAGCTATTGGTATGAGTATGGGTTACATTGGACTCAAGGTGTAGTGCAACACTCACTCAAATGATTGGGCGCCAGAAGGTTCTTATGGTGCAAACAAAGTAACTGTTTATTAGTCAGAGACAATGACCTCAGGCTTACTCACATCACCAGAGGTTAGCGGGAAAAAGGCACAGGCACATAACATTCAGCTTTCTCTGGGCCTTGCTGTACTCTGGCTCCCCTGGGCACACCCAGCCAGATCAGCATCCAGCAGCCAAAGAGGAAGAGGCCACTCCTTACACACACTATAGTGCAGTGTGGCAGGAAGTTGTCATATCAACTCTTGGCCAATAACACTGAGCAACACAGGATTTTGCCTGGTAACTGAGAAAAGAGTAGGACCTAAAAGCCATAGGGGCAGATTAACCCCTATGGACCTCTACATCTATATAGGATTATTATTTTCTGTATGCTTCTAGGGACACCGAAGGCTTTAAAAAAGAGAGTCATTACATATTTGAATAATGTGCAAAAAATTGTAACCTGTCTGAAGTAATGGCTTGAAGAAATACAATAATGAAAAAAGAGACAACAATTGCCTAATATTCCATGGAAAATGTTTACATTTCAAAGTAAAGGGGTTTTTAGTTACAAGTTTATGATCATAAAATTGCCACCATAAATAGAAAACTATAAGCATTTAGCTACAATTATATGATCACAAAATTGCCAAGCCACCATACCACGGCAAGGTAACCCCCATATGGTGGATTTTTTTTTATTTTTTTTATTATTTTATTACTTAGAAATATTTAATTTGTGGGTGATTCATCCTTTTTCTCAGACTGCTGAGATTTGATGACTCAAAGCAAATCTTTTATTTTCATCCTTTGTGCTCTTTCCTTCACTCGTGCCCTGAATACTGAACTGGGGGGAAATATATCATCTGATGCACACTCTTCCTTTCCTTCTATTTTCTGTGCCTCTGGTTTTCTCTCTAAGGCTTTGGGATGTACCTTAGGTCCTTTGCCCAATCTCAGCCTGAAATGCTTGGGGTTCCATAAAGCTGCATCTTCTGAGTTGTTGTCCAACTTTCGCTTTCTGGTTTCAGGAATTGGGTTCCTGAATAGAGGGGAATTTTCCTGTACTGAAAATGGTGACTCTCTCAGATGTTTCATTTGCTTCTGTAGAGCCACCTGCTGCTGATGTGCACGAGTGGCACGTTCCATGTCACTTAAAGCTATGTATTCATATATCCCCCTGGTTGTAGTAGAGGGATTGTGAGGGAACATGACATTATTTTGAAGATTCCACTGATTTAATTGCATTAAATTATATTGTTGTTGTGTAGAATTGCCTTTCTGTGCCATGGAATAACCAATTTTAGGCATCATTGTGTTACCAGTTGCTGGTAATGAAATTCCACCAACGTTCCCAGTGTTATTTGCATTGTGCTGTTCAAATCCACCTTTCTTCATCACCAAAGAGCTAGTACTTGGTATAGCGTTAGTATCTTTGGCTACAATTATTGTTGGTGGAGCAGATGTTTGACTAGTGACAACACTAGTGTTTGCTGCACTGCTAGTTCTTGGTATAGCATTAGTATCTTTGGCTACAGGCATTGTTGGTGTATCAGATGTTTGACTAGTGACAACACTAGTGTTTGCTGCACTGCTAGTACTTGGTATAGCATTAGTATCTTTGGCTACAGGCATTGTTGGTGGGGCAGATGTTTGACTAGTGACAACACTAGTGTTTGCTGCACTTGTAGATATTGCAAGAGATTTGGCAAATGCATCCTGTAATGCTTCTAAATCAGACTGAGTAGATGAGTAGACTGTTGCTGAGTAGATGAACTGGGCTGTGAGATTTTACTATGCCTACTAGGTTTTTTAGGTTTTTTGCTTCTCTTTCTACGCTTCTTTTTAGCCTTTTTGTCTTCTCTATGTTTTTTCTTATTTGTTGGCTCATCGTCACTGGAAGAAGAAGCAGTTCTTTTTTTCACAGAGGAACTGGTACTCTGAGCCTTTTGCTCCTGGATCCTAGCAATGCTTTGCTTGTGCCGAGTGCGTCTTTTTATCTTTTTATATTTTCTTTTCACCTTTTGCGCTGTGGCATTTTGTTGTGATACTGGGGACCATGATATGATATAAGGGACTGGGGACCATGATATGATATAAGGGACTGTGGAACTGGTCTTATCATCTTTATCAATTCTTTGAGATTTATTACTGCTAGTCTGGTCTTCTGCAGAATGAACACTTTTCCTCACAGAAGAGGTGGTACTTGGTCCTGTAGTTGAACTGCTGGCCAAGTTTGTACTGGCTGATTGTCCAGTTACAATGCCAGAGTTTGCTCCAACTGGAGATTCAACTGGAGCTCCAACTGAGCTAGAATTAGATGAAGTGCCAGGGGCTTTTTCAATGGCATTCAAAGCTGTTGTCTCTGATTCTCTTTTTCTCTTCCCCAAAAGGGAACTAGTGGGTTTTTTTGGATCCATATCACCAATGTCAATTGCAAGAGATGGAAAAGCTGCAAAAACAATGTACAGTAACTATAAAGTATGTAACATGCAAACTATTCCATCAGCTCGCTGAAAAGGTGACTGCATCCATCGATATCTAAAGATCAAATGACAGCTGTCGAAGCTACGACCGTGGAAACTGACGCTATATGCCCATATATGGTCATGTCATTGTACATGTTCTCACTATGTCCATATATGGTCATGTCCTTGTACACATTCTCATAATAGCAACTGGGCACTTTGTCCATATATGGTCATTTGTCATTGTAAACATTCTTATGAAAGCTTTGATGTCTAGCAATGAGAGAATTTGTCCCGTTTCGCTTCGATGCAAACTGGCGAAAAATTTCAAAACATTGATTTTGCCGCCTGTGACAGTTCGCCGATGCCCATTAAAGTCAAAGGGCATCCATTTATCAGCTGTAGCGTCAAATTTGGTGCCGGTGTCGGAACCGTTGCCGGTGTCAAAAAACTTGGATGCCGGCGTTGAAACCATCGCAGGCGTCAAATTTTTGCAGCAAATTTGCAAATTTATTCGCCGGTGGCAAAATGGGCAAATTCACCACAAATTCGTGCCTGATGAATAAATTCGCCCATCACTAGTGATGTCATTATTTTCAGCAGTGATGTCACAATACCACAGATATACAAAACAATGACAATATATGTTTTAACATGATTTGTATTTGTTTCTCACATGTAATCATACAAAATGAATTAAAAGATTTAGAACACTGCCGTGTGCATTTTCATATGGTGTATCTGATATATTATAAAACAATCGAGACATACTTTGAACTGAGCCAGGGTTAAATTAAATGTAGAACAAGTGAATTAAAAACACAATAGAAATGAAACTATAAAATAAAAACAATAAAACTATTGACATAAAATGGTACTTTCTTTACATTAGAGTGCTCTACACTATAGTAACAGTCCCTTGATGAAATATGAATTCATTCTATAACAGATTTTGCTGCTATTAAACCTGAATAATCACTTCAGAAAGCTACATTGTTCTAGTTAAAACAATCTTTGCATCTTCATCTTGACCAAAATACTATGCAGACAATAAAATACTTTACTCAGCCTTCTCCTCCAACCTTTTCTGTGAAGAATTCCATATTCTTTTAAAGCTGTAGATTTTAACACTTGTACAAAGTCCCCTGTTGATGAAGGGTCCCATCTGGTCAGATAAGTTCAACTGGCCTATGGCTGATACTGCTTGTAAGGCCTTAAATGATCATTGTTAGGACTGGGGTTTTAGAAAAGGGGGACCCCAGACAGTTTTATCTGTCGATTCAGCTCCTTCTGTCTGAGTCGGCAGCTTATCTGCCCAGGCATGGGGAACTCCAATAGGCCTACCCAACAGATATCTGGAGCAAAATTGAGGAGATATGGTTCAGACTGTTTAAAAAATCTATTTGGTCATTGCCCCAGTGGCCTGTATCCAATTGTTTGGTCCTAGGCCCAAATGAACGGATCAATCTGATATTGCCCACCTATTGGGGAAAGGTCCACTCATTTGGTGATCTTGACAAAACGCAAATGTATTAATATATGGCCAGCTTAAGTTTTGGGCTTTTTCTGTACAAGTCCCACTTTACAGTCTGAAATTTTTGTTTACTGTCGTCTTTGCATCAAGATGTATGAAAAAGATGTCTGAAAGTACTGGTATTTTTGTACTCCTACTGCATTTTTGAGAATATCTAGTAAATACATTTTCACCGTAACCCTTTAACCGCCAAGCACATACGCCGTACGTGCTGGCGGTTCAGGGCTCAGGCTACCAAGAAGGTACCTCGTACATTCTCCTGCAGCTATGCCCTTCTCTCTGCATTGGTGGCTTTTTGCCCTGGGCAACGAGGCTGGGGGGCTGTCAAGTCAGATCTGCGACATGGTTGTCACAGATCCAACTTCAAAGTGGCAAATATGCTGCAAATGGCTGTATGCTGCTACATACTCACCTCTTCCTTCCTGCACAGCCGCCCACACACTTCCTGCTGTGCATTGACTCTGCAGACTCGCTGTCCAGGCTGCCTCCATCGGTTCCAGCGATCCTCCTGCTACAAAAACGGTAAGTGCATGTTTTTTTACATACTTACCTGCACTTAGTTACATAGTTACATAGTTAAATTGGGTTGAAAAAAGACAAAGTACGTCAAGTTCAACTCCTCCAAAGGAAAACCCAGCATCCACATATACACACCCCTCTCTACTTTAAAATTAAATTCTATATACCCATATCTATACTAACTATAGAGCTTAGTATCACAATAACCTCTGATATTATGTCTGTCCAAAAAAACATCCAAGCCATTCTTATAGTCATTAACTGAATCAGCATCACAACATCACCCGGCAGTGCATTCCACAACCTCACTGTCCTGACTGTGAAGAACCCCCTACGTTGCTTCAAATGAAAGTTCTTGTCTTCTAGTCTAAAGGGGAGGCCTCTGGTACGGTGATCCACTTTATGGGTAAAAAGGTCCCCTAATATTTGTCTATAATATCCTCTAATGTACTTGTAAAGTGTAATCATGTCCCCTCGCAAGTGCCTTTTTTCCAGAGAAAACAACCCGCAACCTTGACAGTCTACCCTCATAATTTAAGTCTTCCATCCCTCTAACCAATTTAGTTGCACTTAGTCTCTGCACTCTCTCCAGCTCATTTATATCCCTCTTAAGGACTGGAGTCCAAAACTGCACTGCATACTCCAGATGAGGCCTCACCAGGAACCTATAAAGAGACATAATTATGTTTTCATCCCTTGAGTTAATGCCCTTTTTTATACAAGACAGAACTTTATTTGCTTTAGTAGCCACGGAATGACACTGCCCAGAATTAGAAAACTTGTTATCTATAAAAACCCCTAGATCCTTCTCATTTAAGGAAACTCCCAACACACTGCCATTTAGTGTATAACTTGCATTTATATTATTTTTGCCAAAGTGCATAACCTGCATTTATCAACATTGAACCTCATTTTCAGATACTTGCAGATACTTACAGTACATTTATACACTTACACACATTTTAGTAAAGATAGGTATTTTTTATTTTAGCACACTTGGTCCCTTTTGTACACTTATTTACACGTATTTACGTGTATTTGAACACTCTTTTAGAAGTGCACAAATATGTATACACAAAAACTCACAAACAGGTGTTTTTTTTTTTTTTTTACTTATTCATCGTACCGTTTATTTTACCTAAAAACATGTTATTTTGACAGCGTGACTATTAGATAATCGATTTCAGCCACTAATTATGCTGTCGGATCAATTATTTTGTTATTTCATTGATTTACGCTATTTTTGTGGTTTTGTTGCAATTTTATCCCTGCATTATTGTTCCTTATGTATATTTAGTATAGTTTTGCTGTTTGGTGCTTTGATATAGAAAGATTTATTTTACTTTGCTTGATTTGCCAGAATATATGCTTTCCAGTTTGGGGGTCTTACAGCACATAACGCACAATTGGGGCTCTCTTTTCTGCAGCTTAGTTGGCTAGCGTGAAAATTCATATGCATGTTTTTTATTTGGGGTCTGTACACACCACATCCTTTGGTAAATCTATGCATATTGGGCATCAAACTATTCAGTAGACCTCTGAGGTCCATATTTAAGGTGATTTTTCTTTGTACATAAAACATTGTGTGCAATAAATGCGGCAAACTGCAACAATTTTAGACGATTTTCAGAAATGTTGTAAAAACCTCTACGTTTAGAAAAGCTTTGCAGTTTGGTAGTTTGGTGTAGAAAGACGTTTTTATATTTGTTGGATTCCTCAGAATGTGTACTTTCTAAAAATATATGGTTTTGGGGAGTCTTTGCTGTTAGGAGGGTCTTGAGGCACATAATATGAAGACAAGGGTCTATGTTCACAGAAGGCGAATCGGCAGCAGAGAAAAATCATATGCACTATTTTCATTTGAGGTCCGCACATGCCAGTTGCCTTGGTATATCAATGCATATTGGGCATCAAATGGTTCAGTAGACCCTTGGCATCAGTATTTATGATGTTTTACAATTGTATGTAAGAAATTGGGTGAGATAAATGCGGCCAATTGCAATATTTTTAGGCAATTTTCAGAAATGTAAAAACTGTTGCTTTTATGCCAGATTTAGGAAAGGCTTGAGACTTGGTACTTTGGAGTACAAAGACATGCATACCCAATTTGGATTCATGGGAATGTGTACTTTCTGAAAATATATGGTTTTCTGGGGTGAAAGTACTTTTTTCTACCTTTGCTCTCCCCCAAAACTATGTATATGTGTTGATTTTGCAGTACCTGAAATGACAGACCATATGGGGGTCTTCATTTGGGGCCCCTATATACCACATGTATTTAAGGGTACACCTATACATATTGTTCATCAAACTGTTCAGAGGACCCTAACCTTTCATATTTGAGGTGATTTATCCTAATACCTAAAAGTATGTGGGAAATACGATGCTGCAGGATGGAAATTTTTAGGTGATTTTTGGAAATGTCACCTTTAAATTGGGACAAGTCTTTTTGTATTTCATTGATTTCAACATTTATATCTTTCAACTCTTTCTCTTTCTGTTTAACTATTAATGCTATAAGGTTCATGGAATAATTCTGCAAAATCTTTTTCCACTCCAGCATGAAATCGGCATCATCTCTGCTGAAGGTCGGCCATTTCTTTGTGATTCTTAGGCCCCTCAGTACTATCCCTTCAGCTGCATATTGTAAAAGAGTTTCTTTCTGCCACCATGCCTCCATTTCTTTTTCTCTATAATTTTGTAAATTTCGAAAATGATTTCTTATATCTTCCTCATCTCCAAAATGAACCTTTCCTGGGTATTTAAATTGTTTTGTCACTCTTTTCCTTACATCACTTAACATAGGGTCTGACAGACAAAAAGGTTGACTTTCTGCCATTGTGGTGATTAAAGGCTAAAATTAACCTGTTATTGAATTATAGTATTACTTAATTTATTTAATTTATTTCAATGTAGTACTTTCCATAAAAATGTCTTTAATGCACAAAGGAATGTATTTGATAGTACCAGCCCTTAGCCTGGATCTCCCGCAATTGGCCCCAGGCTGCACTTTGGACATGCCTGATCTAGCTCTATCTATCTATCTATCTATCTATCTATCTATCTATCTATCTATCTATCTATCTATCTATCTATCTATCTATCTATCTATCTATCTCTCTATCTATCTATCTCTTTATCTATCCAACTATTAAAATACTATCACTATTAAAATCCCTTTCACAAAAAATAACACATGCAAATTTAAATATCTATTTATCTATCTATCTATCGGTTGTCCATCTATCTATCTATCTGTCTGTCTGTCTGTCTGTCTGTCTGTCTGTCTGTCGGTCTGTCTGTCTGTCTATCTATCTATCATATATCTATTTAATCTATCTATCCATCTTTCTTTCTTTCTTTCTATGTATGTAACGCCAATCTGGGCTATCCAGACCACAGATAGTTAAAGTGTCCAGCTATTGGTATGAGTATGGGTTATATTGGACTCAAGGTGTAGTGCAACACTCACTCAAATGATTGGGCGCCAGAAGGTTCTCATGGTGCAAACAAAGTAACTGTTTATTAGTCAGAGACAATGACCTCAGGCTTACTCACATCACCAGAGGTTAGCGGGAAAAAGGCACAGGCACATAACATTCAGCTTTCTCTGGGCCTTGCTGTACTCTGGCTCCCCTGGGCACACCCAGCCAGATCAACATCCAGCAGCCAAAGAGGAAGAGGCCACTCCTTACACACACTATAGTGCAGTGTGGCAGGAAGTTGTCATATCACCTCTTGGCCAATAACACTGAGCAACACAGGATTTTGCCTGGTAACTGAGAAAAGGGTAGGACCTAAAAGCCATAGGGGCAGATTAACCCCTATGGACCTCTACATCTATATAGGATTATTATTTTCTGTATGCTTCTAGGGACACCGAAGGCTTTAAAAAAGAGAGTCATTACATATTTGAATAATGTGCAAAAAATTGTAACCTGTCTGAAGTAATGGCTTGAAGAAATACAATAATGAAAAAAGAGACAACAATTGCCTAATATTCCATGGAAAATGTTTACATTTCAAAGTAAAGGGGTTTTTAGTTACAAGTTTATGATCATAAAATTGCCACCATAAATAGAAAACTATAAGCATTTAGCTACAATTATATGATCACAAAATTGCCAAGCCACCATACCACGGCAAGGTAACCCCCATATGGTGGATTTTTTTTTTTTTTTTTTTTTATTATTTTATTACTTAGAAATATTTAATTTGTGGGTGATTCATAATTTTTCTCAGACTGCTGAGATTTGATGACTCAAAGCAAATCTTTTATTTTCATCCTTTGTGCTCTTTCCTTCACTCGTGCCCTGAATACTGAACTGGGTGGAAATATATCATCTGATGCACACTCTTCCTTTCCTTCTATTTTCTGTGCCTCTGGTTTTCTCTCTAAGGCTTTGGGATGTACCTTAGGTCCTTTGCCCAATCTCGGCCTGAAATGCTTGGGGTTCCATAAAGCTGTATCTTCTGAGTTGGTGTCCAACTTTCGCTTTCTGGTTTCAGGAATTGGGTTCCTGAATAGAGGGGAATTTTCCTGTACTGAAAATGGTGACTCTCTCAGATGTTTCATTTGCTTCTGTAGAGCCACCTGCTGCTGATGTGCACGAGTGGCACGTTCCATGTCACTTAAAGCTATGTATTCATATATCCCCCTGGTTGTAGTAGAGAGATTCTGAGGGAACATGACATTATTTTGAAGATTCCACTGATTAAATTGCATAAAATTATATTGTTGTTGTGTAGAATTGCCTTTCTGTGCCATGGAATAACCGATTTTAGGCATCATTGTGTTACCAGTTGCTGGTAATGAAATTCCACCAACGTTCCCAGTGTTATTTGCATTGTGCTGTTCAAATCTACCTTTCTTCATCACCAAAGAGCTAGTACTTGGTATAGCGTTAGTATCTTTGGCTACAATTATTGTTGGTGGAGCAGATGTTTGACTAGTGACAACACTAGTGTTTGCTGCACTGCTAGTACTTGGTATAGCGTTAGTATATTTGGCTATAGTCATTGTTGGTGGAGCAGATGTTTGACTAGGGACAACACTAGTGTTTGCTGCACTTGTAGATATTACAAGAGCTTTGGCAAATGCATCCTGTAATGCTTCTAAATCAGACTGTTGCTGAGTAGATGAACTGGGCTGTGAAATGTTCCTATGCCTCATAGGTTTTTTAGTTTTTTTGCTTCTTTTTCTTCTCTTCTTTTTAGCCTTTTTGTCTTCTCTATGTTTTTTCTTATTTGTTGGCTCTTCGTCACTGGAAGAAAAAGCAGTTCTTTTTCTCACAGAGGAGCTGGTACTCTGAGCCTCTTGCTCCTGGGTCCTAGCAATGCTTTGCTTGTGCCGAGTGCGTCTTTTTATTTTTTTATCTTTTCTTTTCACCTTTTGCGCTGCAGCATTTTGTTGTGATACTGGGGACCATGATATGATATGAGGGACCGTGGAACTGGTCTTATCATCTTTATCAATTCTTTGAGATGTATTACTGCTAGTCTGGTCTTCAGCAGAATGAACTCTTTTCCTTACAGAAGAGGTGGTACTTGGTCCTGCAGTTGAACTGCTGGCCAAGTTTGTACTGGCTGATTGTCCAGTTACAATGCCAGAGTTTGCTCCAACTGGAGCTCCAACTGAGCTAGAATTAGATGAAATGCCAGGGGCTTTTTCAATGGCATTCAAAACTGCTGTCTCTGATTCTCTTTGTTTTAAATTATTTTATTACTTAGAAATATTTAATTTGTGGGTGATTCATAATTTTTCTCAGACTGCTGAGATTTGATGACTCGAAGCAAATCTTTTATTTTCATCCTTTGTGCTCTTTCCTTCACTCGTGCCCTGAATACTGAACTGGGTGGAAATATATCATCTGATGCACACTCTTCCTTTCCTTCTATTTTCTGTGCATCTGGTTTTCTCTCTAAGGCTTTGGGATGTACCTTAGGTCCTTTGCCCAATCTCAGCCTGAAACGCTTGGGGTTCCATAAAGCTGCATCTTCTGAGTTGTTGTTTAACTTTCGCTTTCTTGTTTCAGGAATTGGGTTCCTGAATAGAGGGGAATTTTCCTGTCCTGAAAATGGTGACTCTCTCAGATGTTTCATTTGCTTCTGTAGAGCCACCTGCTGCTGATGTGCACGAGTGGCACGTTCCATGTCACTTAAAGTTATGTATTCATATATCCCCCTGGTTGTAGTAGAGGGATTCTGAGGGAACATGACATTATTTTGAAGATTCCACTGATTAAATTGCATAAAATTATATTGTTGTTGTGTAGAATTGCCTCTCTGTGCCATGGAATAACTAATATTAGTCATCATTGGGTTACCACTTGCTGATAATGCAATTCCACCAACGTTCCCAGTGTTATTTGCATTGTGCTGTTCAAATCCACCTTTCTTCATCACCAAAGAGCTAGTACTTGGTATAGCGTTAGTATCTTTGGCTACAATTGTTGTTGGTGGGGCAGATGTTTGACTAGTGACAACACTAGTGTTTGCTGCACTGCTAGTTCTTGGTATAGCATTAGTATCTTTGGCTACAGGCATTGTTGGTGGGGCAGATGTTTGACTAGTGACAACACTAGTGTTTGCTGCACTTGTAGATATTGCAAGAGATTTGGCAAATGCATCCTGTAATGCTTCTAAATCAGACTGTTGCTGAGTAGATGAACTGGGCTGTGAGATTTTACTATGCCTACTAGGTTTTTTAGGTTTTTTGCTTCTCTTTCTACGCTTCTTTTTAGCCTTTTTGTCTTCTCTATGTTTTTTCTTATTTGTTGGCTCATCGTCACTGGAAGAAGAAGCAGTTCTTTTTTTCACAGAGGAACTGGTACTCTGAGCCTTTTGCTCCTGGGTCCTAGCAATGCTTTGCTTGTGCCGAGTGCGTCTTTTTATCTTTTTATATTTTCTTTTCACCTTTTGCGATGCGGCATTTTGTTGTGATACTGGGGACCATGATATGATATAAGGGACTGTGGAACTGGTCTTATCATCTTTATCAGTTCTTTGAGATTTATTACTGCTAGTCTGGTCTTCTGCAGAATGAACACTTTTCCTCACAGAAGAGGTGGTACTTGGTCCTGTAGTTGAACTGCTGGCCAAGTTTGTACTGGCTGATTGTCCAGTTACAATGCCAGAGTTTGCTCCAACTGGAGATTCAACTGGAGCTCCAACTGAGCTAGAATTAGATGAAGTGCCAGGGGCTTTTTCAATGGCATTCAAAGCTGTTGTCTCTGATTCTCTTTTTCTCTTCCCCAAAAGGGAACTAGTGGGTTTTTTTGGATCCATATCACCAATGTCAATTGCAAGAGATGGAAAAGCTGCAAAAACAATGTACAGTAACTATAAAGTATGTAACATGCAAACTATTCCATCAGCTCGCTGAAAAGGTGACTGCATCCATCGATATCTAAAGATCAAATGACAGCTGTCGAAGCTACGACCGTGGAAACTGACGCTATATGCCCATATATGGTCATGTCATTGTACATGTTCTCACTATGTCCATATATGGTCATGTCCTTGTACACATTCTCATAATAGCAACTGGGCACTGTGTCCATATATGGTCATTTGTCATTGTAAACATTCTTATGAAAGCTTTGATGTCTAGCAATGAGAGAATTTCAAAACATTGATTTTGCCGCCTGTGACAGTTCGCTGATGCCCATTAAAGTCAAAGGGCATCCATTTATCAGCTGTAGCGTCAAATTTGGTGCCGGTGTCAAAAAACTTGGATGCCGGCGTCGAAACCATCGCAGGCGTCAAATTTTTGCAGCAAATTTGCAAATTTATTCGCCGGTGGCAAAATGGGCAAATTCACCACAAATTCGTGCCTGATGAATAAATTCGCCCATCACTAGTGATGTCATTATTTTCAGCAGTGATGTCACAATACCACAGATATACAAAACAATGACAATATATGTTTTAACATGATTTGTATTTGTTTCTCACATGTAATCATACAAAATGAATTAAAAGATTTAGAACACTGCCGTGTGCCTTTTTATATGGTGTATCTGATATATTATAAAACAATCGAGACATACTTTGAACTGAGCCAGGGTTAAATTAAATGTAGAACAAGTGAATTAAAAACACAATAGAAATGAAACTATAAAATAAAAACAATAAAACTATTGACATAAAATGGTACTTTCTTTACATTAGAGTGCTCTACACTATAGTAACAGTCCCTTGATGAAATATGAATTCATTCTATAACAGATTTTGCTGCTATTAAACCTGAATAATCACTTCAGAAAGCTACATTGTTCTAGTTAAAACAATCTTTGCATCTTCATCTTGACCAAAATACTATGCAGACAATAAAATACTTTACTCAGCCTTCTCCTCCAACCTTTTCTGTGAAGAATTCCATATTCTTTTAAAGCTGTAGATTTTAACACTTGTACAAAGTCCCCTGCTGATGAAGGGTCCCATCTGGTCAGATAAGTTCAACTGGCCTATGGCTGATACTGCTTGTAAGGCCTTAAATGATCATTGTTAGGACTGGGGTTTTAGAAAAGGGGGACCCCAGACAGTTTTATCTGTCGATTCAGCTCCTTCTGTCTGAGTCGGCAGCTTATCTGCCCAGGCATGGGGAACTCCAATAGGCCTACCCAACAGATATCTGGAGCAAAATTGAGGAGATATGGTTCAGACTGTTTAAAAAATCTATTTGGTCATTGCCCCAGTGGCCTGTATCCAATTGTTTGGTCCTAGGCCCAAATGAACGGATCAATCTGATATTGCCCACCTATTGGGGAAAGGTCCACTCATTTGGTGATCTTGACAAAACGCAAATGTATTAATATATGGCCAGCTTAAGTTTTGGGCTTTTTCTGTACAAGTCCCACTTTACAGTCTGAAATTTTTGTTTACTGTCGTCTTTGCATCAAGATGTATGAAAAAGATGTCTGAAAGTACTGGTATTTTTGTACTCCTACTGCATTTTTGAGAATATCTAGTAAATACATTTTCACCGTAACCCTTTAACCGCCAAGCACATACGCCGTACGTGCTGGCGGTTCAGGGCTCAGGCTACCAAGAAGGTACCTCGTACATTCTCCTGCAGCTGAGCCCTTCTCTCTGCATTGGTGGCTTTTTGCCCTGGGCAACGAGGCTGGGGGGCTGTCAAGTCAGATCTGCGACATGATTGTCACAGATCCAACTTCAAAGTGGCAAATACGCTGCAAATGGCTGTATGCTGCTACATACTCACCTCTTCCTTCCTGCACAGCCGCCCACACACTTCCTGCTGTGCATTGACTCTGCAGACTCGCTGTCCAGGCTGCCTCCATCGGTTCCAGCAATCCTCCTGCTACAAAAATGGTAAGTGCACGTTTTTTTACATACTTACCTGCACTTAGTTACATAGTTACATAGTTAAATTGGGTTGAAAAAAGACAAAGTACATCAAGTTCAACTCCTCCAAAGGAAAACCCAGCATCCACACATACACACCCCTCTCTACTTTAAAATTAAATTCTATATACCCATATCTATACTAACTATAGAGCTTAGTATCACAATAACCTCTGATATTATGTCTGTCCAAAAAAACATCCAAGTCATTCTTATAGTCATTAACTGAATCAGCATCACAACATCACCCGGCAGTGTATTCCTCAACCTCACTGTCCTGACTGTGAAGAACCCCCTACGTTGCTTCAAATGAAAGTTCTTGTCTTCTAGTCTAAAGGGGAGGCCTCTGGTACGGTGATCCACTTTATGGGTAAAAAGGTCCCCTACTATTTGTCTATAATGTCCTCTAATGTACTTGTAAAGTGTAATCATGTCCCCTCGCAAGCGCCTTTTTTCCAGAGAAAACAACCCGCAACCTTGACAGTCTACCCTCATAATTTAAGTCTTCCATCCCTCTAACCAATTTAGTTGCACTTAGTCTCTGCAGTCTCTCCAGCTCATTTATATCCCTCTTAAGGACTGGAGTCCAAAACTGCACTGCATACTCCAGATGAGGCCTCACCAGGAACCTATAAAGAGACATAATTATGTTTTCATCCCTTGAGTTAATGCCCTTTTTTATACAAGACAGAACTTTATTTGCTTTAGTAGCCACGGAATGACACTGCCCAGAATTAGACAACTTGTTATCTATAAAAACCCCTAGATCCTTCTCATTTAAGGAAACTCCCAACACACTGCCATTTAGTGTATAACTTGCATTTATATTATTTTTGCCAAAGTGCATAACCTGCATTTATCAACATTGAACCTCATTTTCCAGTTTGCGGCTAAGTTTTCCAATTTAAACAAATCACTCTGCAAAGTGGCAGCAAAACTTGCAGATACTTACAGTACATTTATACACTTACACACATTTTAGTAAAGATAGGTATTTTTTATTTTAGCACACTTGGTCCCTTTTGTACACTTATTTACACGTATTTACGTGTATTTGCACACTCTTTTAGAAGTGCACAAATATGTATACACAAAAACTCACAAACAGGTGTTTTGTTTTTTTTTTTTTACTTATTCATCGTACCATTTATTTTACCTAAAAACATGTTATTTTGACAGCGTGACTATTAGATAATCGATTTCAGCCACTAATTATGCTGTCGGATCAATTATTTTGTTATTTCATTGATTTACCATATTTTTGTGGTTTTGTTGCAATTTTATCCCTGCATTATTGTTCCTTATGTATATTTAGTATAGTTTTGCTGTTTGGTGCTTTGGTATAGAAAGATTTATTTTACTTTGCTTGATTTGCCAGAATATATGCTTTCCAGTTTGGGGGTCTTACAGCACATAACGCACAATTGGGGCTCTCTTTTCTGCAGCTTAGTTGGCTAGCGTGAAAATTCATATGCAT
This sequence comes from Xenopus petersii, assembly GCA_038501925.1. Classification (NCBI taxonomy): domain Eukaryota; kingdom Metazoa; phylum Chordata; class Amphibia; order Anura; family Pipidae; genus Xenopus; species Xenopus petersii. Next base: position 17,462,947 of record CM076681.1, read on the forward strand.
GTTTTTCATATGGGGTCTGTACACACCACATCCTTTGGTAAATCTATGCATATTGGGCATCAAACTATTCAGTAGACCTCTGAGGTCCATATTTAAGGTGATTTTTCTTTGTACATAAAACATTGTGTGCAATAAATGCGGCAAACTGCAACAATTTTAGACGATTTTCAGAAATGTTGTAAAAACCTCTACGTTTATAAAAGCTTTGCAGTTTGGTAGTTTGGTGTAGAAAGACGTTTTTATATTTGTTGGATTCCTCAGAATGTGTACTTTCTAAAAATATATGGTTTTGGGGAGTCTTTGCTGTTAGGAGGGTCTTGAGGCACATAATATGAAGTCAAGGGTCTATGTTCACAGAAGGCGAATCGGCAGCAGAGAAAAATCATATGCACTATTTTCATTTGAGGTCCGCACATGCCAGTTGCCTTGGTATATCAATGCATATTGGGCATCAAATGGTTCAGTAGACCCTTGGCATCAGTATTTATGATGTTTTACAATTGTATGTAAGAAATTGGGTGAGATAAATGCGGCCAATTGCAATATTTTTAGGCAATTTTCAGAAATGTAAAAACTGTTGCTTTTATGCCAGATTTAGGAAAGGCTTGCGACTTGGTACTTTGGAGTACAAAGACATGCATACCCAATTTGGATTCATGGGAATGTGTACTTTCTGAAAATATATGGTTTTCTGGGGTGAAAGTACTTTTTTCTACCTTTGCTCTCCCCCAAAACTATGTATATGTGTTGATTTTGCAGTACCTGAAATGACAGACCATATGGGGGTCTTCATTTGGGGCCCCTATATACCACATGTATTTAAGGGTACACCTATACATATTGTTCATCAAACTGTTCAGAGGACCCTAACCTTTCATATTTGAGGTGATTTATCCTAATACCTAAAAGTATGTGGGAAATACGATGCTGCAGGATGGAAATTTTGAGGTGATTTTTGGAAATGTCACCTTTAAATTGGGACAAGTCTTTTTGTATTTCATTGATTTCAACATTTATATCTTTCAACTCTTTCTCTTTCTGTTTAACTATTAATGCTATAAGGTTCATGGAATAATTCTGCAAAATCTTTTTCCACTCCAGCATGAAATCGGCATCATCTCTGCTGAAGGTCGGCCATTTCTTTGTGATTCTTAGGCCCCTCGGTACTATCCCTTCAGCTGCATATTGTAAAAGAGTTTCTTTCTGCCACTATGCCTTCATTTCTTTTTCTCTATAATTTTGTAAATTTCGAAAATGATTTCTTATATCTTCCTCATCTCCAAAATGAACCTTTCCTGGGTATTTAAATTGTTTTGTCACTCTTTTCCTTACATCACTTAACATAGGGTCTGACAGACAAAAAGGTTGACTTTCTGCCATTGTGGTGATTAAAGGCTAAAATTAACCTGTTATTGAATTATAGTATTACTTAATTTATTTAATTTTTTTCAATGTAGTACTTTCCATAAAAATGTCTTTAATGCACAAAGGAATGTATTTGATAGTACCAGCCCTTAGCCTGGATCTCCCGCAATTGGCCCCAGGCTGCACTTTGGACATGCCTGATCTAGCTCTATCTATCTATCTATCTATCTATCTATCTATCTATCTATCTATCTATCTATCTATCTATCTATCTATCTATCTCTCTATCTCTCTATCTATCTATCTCTTTATCTATCCAACTATTAAAATACTATCACTATTAAAATCCCTTTCACAAAAAATAACACATGCAAATTTAAATATCTATTTATCTATCTATCTATCGGTTGTCCATCTATCTATCTATCTGTCTGTCTGTCTGTCTGTCTGTCTGTCGGTCTGTCTGTCTGTCTATCTATCTATCATATATCTATTTAATCTATCTATCCATCTTTCTTTCTTTCTTTCTATGTATGTAACGCCAATCTGGGCTATCCAGACCACAGATAGTTAAAGTGTCCAGCTATTGGTATGAGTATGGGTTATATTGGACTCAAGGTGTAGTGCAACACTCACTCAAATGATTGGGCGCCAGAAGGTTCTCATGGTGCAAACAAAGTAACTGTTTATTAGTCAGAGACAATGACCTCAGGCTTACTCACATCACCAGAGGTTAGCGGGAAAAAGGCACAGGCACATAACATTCAGCTTTCTCTGGGCCTTGCTGTACTCTGGCTCCCCTGGGCACACCCAGCCAGATCAACATCCAGCAGCCAAAGAGGAAGAGGCCACTCCTTACACACACTATAGTGCAGTGTGGCAGGAAGTTGTCATATCACCTCTTGGCCAATAACACTGAGCAACACAGGATTTTGCCTGGTAACTGAGAAAAGGGTAGGACCTAAAAGCCATAGGGGCAGATTAACCCCTATGGACCTCTACATCTATATAGGATTATTATTTTCTGTATGCTTCTAGGGACACCGAAGGCTTTAAAAAAGAGAGTCATTACATATTTGAATAATGTGCAAAAAATTGTAACCTGTCTGAAGTAATGGCTTGAAGAAATACAATAATGAAAAAAGAGACAACAATTGCCTAATATTCCATGGAAAATGTTTACATTTCAAAGTAAAGGGGTTTTTAGTTACAAGTTTATGATCATAAAATTGCCACCATAAATAGAAAACTATAAGCATTTAGCTACAATTATATGATCACAAAATTGCCAAGCCACCATACCACGGCAAGGTAACCCCCATATGGTGGATTTTTTTTTTTTTTTTATTTTATTATTTTATTACTTAGAAATATTTAATTTGTGGGTGATTCATAATTTTTCTCAGACTGCTGAGATTTGATGACTCAAAGCAAATCTTTTATTTTCATCCTTTGTGCTCTTTCCTTCACTCGTGCCCTGAATACTGAACTGGGTGGAAATATATCATCTGATGCACACTCTTCCTTTCCTTCTATTTTCTGTGCATCTGGTTTTCTCTCTAAGGCTTTGGGATGTACCTTAGGTCCTTTGCCCAATCTCAGCCTGAAACGCTTGGGGTTCCATAAAGCTGCATCTTCTGAGTTGTTGTCTAACTTTCGCTTTCTTGTTTCAGGAATTGGGTTCCTGAATAGAGGGGAATTTTCCTGTCCTGAAAATGGTGACTCTCTCAGATGTTTCATTTGCTTCTGTAGAGCCACCTGCTGCTGATGTGCACGAGTGGCACGTTCCATGTCACTTAAAGTTATGTATTCATATATCCCCCTGGTTGTAGTAGAGGGATTCTGAGGGAACATGACATTATTTTGAAGATTCCACTGATTAAATTGCATAAAATTATATTGTTGTTGTGTAGAATTGCCTCTCTGTGCCATGGAATAACTAATATTAGTCATCATTGGGTTACCACTTGCTGGTAATGCAATTCCACCAACGTTCCCAGTGTTATTTGCATTGTGCTGTTCAAATCCACCTTTCTTCATCACCAAAGAGCTAGTACTTGGTATAGCGTTAGTATCTTTGGCTACAATTGTTGTTGGTGGGGCAGATGTTTGACTAGTGACAACACTAGTGTTTGCTGCACTGCTAGTTCTTGGTATAGCATTAGTATCTTTGGCTACAGGCATTGTTGGTGGGGCAGATGTTTGACTAGTGACAACACTAGTGTTTGCTGCACTTGTAGATATTGCAAGAGATTTGGCAAATGCATCCTGTAATGCTTCTAAATCAGACTGTTGCTGAGTAGATGAACTGGGCTGTGAGATTTTACTATGCCTACTAGGTTTTTTAGGTTTTTTGCTTCTCTTTCTACGCTTCTTTTTAGCCTTTTTGTCTTCTCTATGTTTTTTCTTATTTGTTGGCTCATCGTCACTGGAAGAAGAAGTAGTTCTTTTTTTCACAGAGGAACTGGTACTCTGAGCCTTTTGCTCCTGGGTCCTAGCAATGCTTTGCTTGTGCCGAGTGCGTCTTTTTATCTTTTTATATTTTCTTTTCACCTTTTGCGCTGCGGCATTTTGTTATGATACTGGGGACCATGATATGATATAAGGGACTGTGGAACTGGTCTTATCATCTTTATCAGTTCTTTGAGATTTATTACTGCTAGTCTGGTCTTCTGCAGAATGAACACTTTTCCTCACAGAAGAGGTGGTACTTGGTCCTGTAGTTGAACTGCTGGCCAAGTTTGTACTGGCTGATTGTCCAATTACAATGCCAGAGTTTGCTCCAACTGGAGATTCAACTGGAGCTCCAACTGAGCTAGAATTAGATGAAGTGCCAGGGGCTTTTTCAATGGCATTCAAAGCTGTTGTCTCTGATTCTCTTTTTCTCTTCCCCAAAAGGGAACTAGTGGGTTTTTTTGGATCCATATCACCAATGTCAATTGCAAGAGATGGAAAAGCTGCAAAAACAATGTACAGTAACTATAAAGTATGTAACATGCAAACTATTCCATCAGCTCGCTGAAAAGGTGACTGCATCCATCGATATCTAAAGATCAAATGACAGCTGTCGAAGCTACGACCGTGGAAACTGACGCTATATGCCCATATATGGTCATGTCATTGTACATGTTCTCACTATGTCCATATATGGTCATGTCCTTGTACACATTCTCATAATAGCAACTGGGCACTGTGTCCATATATGGTCATTTGTCATTGGAAACATTCTTATGAAAGCTTTGATGTCTAGCAATGAGAGAATTTGTCCCGTTTCGCTTCGATGCAAACTGGCGAAAAATTTCAAAACATTGATTTTGCCGCCTGTGACAGTTCGCCGATGCCCATTAAAGTCAAAGGGCATCCATTTATCAGCTGTAGCGTCAAATTTGGTGCCGGTGTCAAAAAACTTGGATGCCGGCGTCGAAACCATCGCAGGCGTCAAATTTTTGCAGCAAATTTGCAAATTTATTCGCCGGTGGCAAAATGGGCAAATTCACCACAAATTCGTGCCTGATGAATAAATTCGCCCATCACTAGTGATGTCATTATTTTCAGCAGTGATGTCACAATACCACAGATATACAAAACAATGACAATATATGTTTTAACATGATTTGTATTTGTTTCTCACATGTAATCATACAAAATGAATTAAAAGATTTAGAACACTGCCGTGTGCCTTTTTATATGGTGTATCTGATATATTATAAAACAATCGAGACATACTTTGAACTGAGCCAGGGTTAAATTAAATGTAGAACAAGTGAATTAAAAACACAATAGAAATGAAACTATAAAATAAAAACAATAAAACTATTGACATAAAATGGTACTTTCTTTACATTAGAGTGCTCTACACTATAGTAACAGTCCCTTGATGAAATATGAATTCATTCTATAACAGATTTTGCTGCTATTAAACCTGAATAATCACTTCAGAAAGCTACATTGTTCTAGTTAAAACAATCTTTGCATCTTCATCTTGACCAAAATACTATGCAGACAATAAAATACTTTACTCAGCCTTCTCCTCCAACCTTTTCTGTGAAGAATTCCATATTCTTTTAAAGCTGTAGATTTTAACACTTGTACAAAGTCCCCTGTTGATGAAGGGTCCCATCTGGTCAGATAAGTTCAACTGGCCTATGGCTGATACTGCTTGTAAGGCCTTAAATGATCATTGTTAGGACTGGGGTTTTAGAAAAGGGGGACCCCAGACAGTTTTATCTGTCGATTCAGCTCCTTCTGTCTGAGTCGGCAGCTTATCTGCCCAGGCATGGGGAACTCCAATAGGCCTACCCAACAGATATCTGGAGCAAAATTGAGGAGATATGGTTCAGACTGTTTAAAAAATCTATTTGGTCATTGCCCCAGTGGCCTGTATCCAATTGTTTGGTCCTAGGCCCAAATGAACGGATCAATCTGATATTGCCCACCTATTGGGGAAAGGTCCACTCATTTGGTGATCTTGACAAAACGCAAATGTATTAATATATGGCCAGCTTAAGTTTTGGGCTTTTTCTGTACAAGTCCCACTTTACAGTCTGAAATTTTTGTTTACTGTCGTCTTTGCATCAAGATGTATGAAAAAGATGTCTGAAAGTACTGGTATTTTTGTACTCCTACTGCATTTTTGAGAATATCTAGTAAATACATTTTCACCGTAACCCTTTAACCGCCAAGCACATACGCCGTACGTGCTGGCGGTTCAGGGCTCAGGCTACCAAGAAGGTACCTCGTACATTCTCCTGCAGCTGAGCCCTTCTCTCTGCATTGGTGGCTTTTTGCCCTGGGCAACGAGGCTGGGGGGCTGTCAAGTCAGATCTGCGACATGATTGTCACAGATCCAACTTCAAAGTGGCAAATACGCTGCAAATGGCTGTATGCTGCTACATACTCACCTCTTCCTTCCTGCACAGCCGCCCACACACTTCCTGCTGTGCATTGACTCTGCAGACTCGCTGTCCAGGCTGCCTCCATCAGTTCCAGCGATCCTCCTGCTACAAAAATGGTAAGTGCACGTTTTTTTACATACTTACCTGCACTTAGTTACATAGTTACATAGTTAAATTGGGTTGAAAAAAGACAAAGTACATCAAGTTCAACTCCTCCAAAGGAAAACCCAGCATCCACACATACACACCCCTCTCTACTTTAAAATTAAATTCTATATACCCATATCTATACTAACTATAGAGCTTAGTATCACAATAACCTCTGATATTATGTCTGTCCAAAAAAACATCCAAGTCATTCTTATAGTCATTAACTGAATCAGCATCACAACATCACCCGGCAGTGTATTCCTCAACCTCACTGTCCTGACTGTGAAGAACCCCCTACGTTGCTTCAAATGAAAGTTCTTGTCTTCTAGTCTAAAGGGGAGGCCTCTGGTACGGTGATCCACTTTATGGGTAAAAAGGTCCCCTACTATTTGTCTATAATGTCCTCTAATGTACTTGTAAAGTGTAATCATGTCCCCTCGCAAGCGCCTTTTTTCCAGAGAAAACAACCCGCAACCTTGACAGTCTACCCTCATAATTTAAGTCTTCCATCCCTCTAACCAATTTAGTTGCACTTAGTCTCTGCACTCTCTCCAGCTCATTTATATCCCTCTTAAGGACTGGAGTCCAAAACTGCACTGCATACTCCAGATGAGGCCTCACCAGGAACCTATAAAGAGACATAATTATGTTTTCATCCCTTGAGTTAATGCCCTTTTTTATACAAGACAGAACTTTATTTGCTTTAGTAGCCACGGAATGACACTGCCCAGAATTAGACAACTTGTTATCTATAAAAACCCCTAGATCCTTCTCATTTAAGGAAACTCCCAACACACTGCCATTTAGTGTATAACTTGCATTTATATTATTTTTGCCAAAGTGCATAACCTGCATTTATCAACATTGAACCTCATTTTCCAGTTTGCGGCTAAGTTTTCCAATTTAAACAAATCACTCTGCAAAGTGGCAGCAAAACTTGCAGATACTTACAGTACATTTATACACTTACACACATTTTAGTAAAGATAGGTATTTTTTATTTTAGCACACTTGGTCCCTTTTGTACACTTATTTACACGTATTTACGTGTATTTGCACACTCTTTTAGAAGTGCACAAATATGTATACACAAAAACTCACAAACAGGTGTTTTGTTTTGTTTTTTTTACTTATTCATCGTACCATTTATTTTACCTAAAAACATGTTATTTTGACAGCGTGACTATTAGATAATCGATTTCAGCCACTAATTATGCTGTCGGATCAATTATTTTGTTATTTCATTGATTTACCATATTTTTGTGGTTTTGTTGCAATTTTATCCCTGCATTATTGTTCCTTATGTATATTTAGTATAGTTTTGCTGTTTGGTGCTTTGGTATAGAAAGATTTATTTTACTTTGCTTGATTTGCCAGAATATATGCTTTCCAGTTTGGGGGTCTTACAGCACATAACGCACAATTGGGGCTCTCTTTTCTGCAGCTTAGTTGGCTAGCGTGAAAATTCATATGCATGTTTTTCATATGGGGTCTGTACACACCACATCCTTTGGTAAATCTATGCATATTGGGCATCAAACTATTCAGTAGACCTCTGAGGTCCATATTTAAGGTGATTTTTCTTTGTACATAAAACATTGTGTGCAATAAATGCGGCAAACTGCAACAATTTTAGACGATTTTCAGAAATGTTGTAAAAACCTCTACGTTTATAAAAGCTTTGCAGTTTGGTAGTTTGGTGTAGAAAGACGTTTTTATATTTGTTGGATTCCTCAGAATGTGTACTTTCTAAAAATATATGGTTTTGGGGAGTCTTTGCTGTTAGGAGGGTCTTGAGGCACATAATATGAAGTCAAGGGTCTATGTTCACAGAAGGCGAATCGGCAGCAAAGAAAAATCATATGCACTATTTTCATTTGAGGTCCGCACATGCCAGTTGCCTTGGTATATCAATGCATATTGGGCATCAAATGGTTCAGTAGACCCTTGGCATCAGTATTTATGATGTTTTACAATTGTATGTAAGAAATTGGGTGAGATAAATGCGGCCAATTGCAATATTTTTAGGCAATTTTCAGAAATGTAAAAACTGTTGCTTTTATGCCAGATTTAGGAAAGGCTTGCGACTTGGTACTTTGGAGTACAAAGACATGCATACCCAATTTGGATTCATGGGAATGTGTACTTTCTGAAAATATATGGTTTTCTGGGGTGAAAGTACTTTTTTCTACCTTTGCTCTCCCCCAAAACTATGTATATGTGTTGATTTTGCAGTACCTGAAATGACAGACCATATGGGGGTCTTCATTTGGGGCCCCTATATACCACATGTATTTAAGGGTACACCTATACATATTGTTCATCAAACTGTTCAGAGGACCCTAACCTTTCATATTTGAGGTGATTTATCCTAATACCTAAAAGTATGTGGGAAATACGATGCTGCAGGATGGAAATTTTGAGGTGATTTTTGGAAATGTCACCTTTAAATTGGGACAAGTCTTTTTGTATTTCATTGATTTCAACATTTATATCTTTCAACTCTTTCTCTTTCTGTTTAACTATTAATGCTATAAGGTTCATGGAATAATTCTGCAAAATCTTTTTCCAGTCCAGCATGAAATCGGCATCATCTCTGCTGAAGGTCGGCCATTTCTTTGTGATTCTTAGGCCCCTCGGTACTATCCCTTCAGCTGCATATTGTAAAAGAGTTTCTTTCTGCCACTATGCCTTCATTTCTTTTTCTCTATAATTTTGTAAATTTCGAAAATGATTTCTTATATCTTCCTCATCTCCAAAATGAACCTTTCCTGGGTATTTAAATTGTTTTGTCACTCTTTTCCTTACATCACTTAACATAGGGTCTGACAGACAAAAAGGTTGACTTTCTGCCATTGTGGTGATTAAAGGCTAAAATTAACCTGTTATTGAATTATAGTATTACTTAATTTATTTAATTTATTTCAATGTAGTACTTTCCATAAAAATGTCTTTAATGCACAAAGGAATGTATTTGATAGTACCAGCCCTTAGCCTGGATCTCCCGCAATTGGCCCCAGGCTGCACTTTGGACATGCCTGATCTAGCTCTATCTATCTATCTATCTATCTATCTATCTATCTATCTATCTATCTATCTATCTATCTATCTATCTCTCTATCTCTCTATCTATCTATCTCTTTATCTATCCAACTATTAAAATACTATCACTATTAAAATCCCTTTCACAAAAAATAACACATGCAAATTTAAATATCTATTTATCTATCTATCTATCGGTTGTCCATCTATCTATCTATCTGTCTGTCTGTCTGTCTGTCTGTCTGTCGGTCTGTCTGTCTGTCTATCTATCTATCATATATCTATTTAATCTATCTATCCATCTTTCTTTCTTTCTTTCTATGTATGTAACGCCAATCTGGGCTATCCAGACCACAGATAGTTAAAGTGTCCAGCTATTGGTATGAGTATGGGTTATATTGGACTCAAGGTGTAGTGCAACACTCACTCAAATGATTGGGCGCCAGAAGGTTCTCATGGTGCAAACAAAGTAACTGTTTATTAGTCAGAGACAATGACCTCAGGCTTACTCACATCACCAGAGGTTAGCGGGAAAAAGGCACAGGCACATAACATTCAGCTTTCTCTGGGCCTTGCTGTACTCTGGCTCCCCTGGGCACACCCAGCCAGATCAACATCCAGCAGCCAAAGAGGAAGAGGCCACTCCTTACACACACTATAGTGCAGTGTGGCAGGAAGTTGTCATATCACCTCTTGGCCAATAACACTGAGCAACACAGGATTTTGCCTGGTAACTGAGAAAAGGGTAGGACCTAAAAGCCATAGGGGCAGATTAACCCCTATGGACCTCTACATCTATATAGGATTATTATTTTCTGTATGCTTCTAGGGACACCGAAGGCTTTAAAAAAGAGAGTCATTACATATTTGAATAATGTGCAAAAAATTGTAACCTATCTGAAGTAATGGCTTGAAGAAATACAATAATGAAAAAAGAGACAACAATTGCCTAATATTCCATGGAAAATGTTTACATTTCAAAGTAAAGGGGTTTTTAGTTACAAGTTTATGATCATAAAATTGCCACCATAAATAGAAAACTATAAGCATTTAGCTACAATTATATGATCACAAAATTGCCAAGCCACCATACCACGGCAAGGTAACCCCCATATGGTGGATTTTTTTTTTTTTTTTTTTTTAAATTATTTTATTACTTAGAAATATTTAATTTGTGGGTGATTAATAATTTTTCTCAGACTGCTGAGATTTGATGACTCAAAGCAAATCTTTTATTTTCATCCTTTGTGCTCTTTCCTTCACTCGTGCCCTGAATACTGAACTGGGTGGAAATATATCATCTGATGCACACGCTTCCTTTCCTTCTATTTTCTGTGCCTCTGGTTTTCTCTCTAAGGCTTTGGGATGTACCTTAGGTCCTTTGCCCAATCTCAGCCTGAAATGCTTGAGGTTCCATAAAGCTGTATCTTCTGAGTTGGTGTCCAACTTTTGCTTTCTGGTTTCAGGAATTGGGTTCCTGAATAGAGGGGAATTTTCCTGTACTGAAAATGGTGACTCTCTCAGATGTTTCATTTGCTTCTGTAGAGCCACCTGCTGCTGATGTGCACGAGTGGCACGTTCCATGTCACTTAAAGCTATGTATTCATATATCCCCCTGGTTGTAGTAGAGGGATTCTGAGGGAACATGACATTATTTTGAAGATTCCACTGATTAAATTGCATAAAATTATATTGTTGTTGTGTAGAATTGCCTTTCTGTGCCATGGAATAACCGATTTTAGGCATCATTGTGTTACCAGTTGCTGGTAATGAAATTCCACCAACGTTCCCAGTGTTATTTGCATTGTGCTGTTCAAATCTACCTTTCTTCATCACCAAAGAGCTAGTACTTGGTAAAGCGTTAGTATCTTTGGCTACAATTATTGTTGGTGGAGCAGATGTTTGACTAGTGACAACACTAGTGTTTGCTGCACTGCTAGTACTTGGTATAGCGTTAGTATATTTGGCTATAGTCATTGTTGGTGGAGCAGATGTTTGACTAGGGACAACACTAGTGTTTGCTGCACTTGTAGATATTACAAGAGCTTTGGCAAATGCATCCTGTAATGCTTCTAAATCAGACTGTTGCTGAGTAGATGAACTGGGCTGTGAAATGTTCCTATGCCTCATAGGTTTTTTAGTTTTTTTGCTTCTTTTTCTTCTCTTCTTTTTAGCCTTTTTGTCTTCTCTATATTTTTTCTTATTTGTTGGCTCTTCGTCACTGGAAGAAGAAGCAGTTCTTTTTCTCACAGAGGAGCTGGTACTCTGAGCCTCTTGCTCCTGGGTCCTAGCAATGCTTTGCTTGTGCCGAGTGCGTCTTTTTATTTTTTTATCTTTTCTTTTCACCTTTTGCGCTGCAGCATTTTGTTGTGATACTGGGGACCATGATATGATATGAGGGACCGTGGAACTGGTCTTATCATCTTTATCAATTCTTTGAGATTTATTACTGCTAGTCTGGTCTTCAGCAGAATGAACTCTTTTCCTTACAGAAGAGGTGGTACTTGGTCCTGCAGTTGAACTGCTGGCCAAGTTTGTACTGGCTGATTGTCCAGTTACAATGCCAGAGTTTGCTCCAACTGGAGCTCCAACTGAGCTAGAATTAGATGAAATGCCAGGGGCTTTTTCAATGGCATTCAAAACTGCTGTCTCTGATTCTCTTTGTTTTAAATTATTTTATTACTTAGAAATATTTAATTTGTGGGTGATTCATCCTTTTTCTCAGACTGCTGAGATTTGATGACTCGAAGCAAATCTTTTATTTTCATCCTTTGTGCTCTTTCCGTCACTCGTGCCCTGAATACTGAACTGGGTGGAAATATATCATCTGATGCACACTCTTCCTTTCCTTCTATTTTCTGTGCATCTGGTTTTCTCTCTAAGGCTTTGGGATGTACCTTAGGTCCTTTGCCCAATCTCAGCCTGAAACGCTTGGGGTTCCATAAAGCTGCATCTTCTGAGTTGTTGTCTAACTTTCGCTTTCTTGTTTCAGGAATTGGGTTCCTGAATAGAGGGGAATTTTCCTGTCCTGAAAATGGTGACTCTCTCAGATGTTTCATTTGCTTCTGTAGAGCCACCTGCTGCTGATGTGCACGAGTGGCACGTTCCATGTCACTTAAAGTTATGTATTCATATATCCCCCTGGTTGTAGTAGAGGGATTCTGAGGGAACATGACATTATTTTGAAGATTCCACTGATTAAATTGCATAAAATTATATTGTTGTTGTGTAGAATTGCCTCTCTGTGCCATGGAATAACTAATATTAGTCATCATTGGGTTACCACTTGCTGGTAATGCAATTCCACCAACGTTCCCAGTGTTATTTGCATTGTGCTGTTCAAATCCACCTTTCTTCATCACCAAAGAGCTAGTACTTGGTATAGCGTTAGTATCTTTGGCTACAATTGTTGTTGGTGGGGCAGATGTTTGACTAGTGACAACACTAGTGTTTGCTGCACTGCTAGTTCTTGGTATAGCATTAGTATCTTTGGCTACAGGCATTGTTGGTGGGGCAGATGTTTGACTAGTGACAACACTAGTGTTTGCTGCACTTGTAGATATTGCAAGAGATTTGGCAAATGCATCCTGTAATGCTTCTAAATCAGACTGTTGCTGAGTAGATGAACTGGGCTGTGAGATTTTACTATGCCTACTAGGTTTTTTAGGTTTTTTGCTTCTCTTTCTATGCTTCTTTTTAGCCTTTTTGTCTTCTCTATGTTTTTTCTTATTTGTTGGCTCATCGTCACTGGAAGAAGAAGCAGTTCTTTTTTTCACAGAGGAACTGGTACTCTGAGCCTTTTGCTCCTGGGTCCTAGCAATGCTTTGCTTGTGCCGAGTGCGTCTTTTTATCTTTTTATATTTTCTTTTCACCTTTTGCGCTGCAGCATTTTGTTGTGATACTGGGGACCATGATATGATATAAGGGACTGTGGAACTGGTCTTATCATCTTTATCAGTTCTTTGAGATTTATTACTGCTAGTCTGGTCTTCTGCAGAATGAACACTTTTCCTCACAGAAGAGGTGGTACTTGGTCCTGTAGTTGAACTGCTGGCCAAGTTTGTACTGGCTGATTGTCCAGTTACAATGCCAGAGTTTGCTCCAACTGGAGATTCAACTGGAGCTCCAACTGAGCTAGAATTAGATGAAGTGCCAGGGGCTTTTTCAATGGCATTCAAAGCTGTTGTCTCTGATTCTCTTTTTCTCTTCCCCAAAAGGGAACTAGTGGGTTTTTTTGGATCCATATCACCAATGTCAATTGCAAGAGATGGAAAAGCTGCAAAAACAATGTACAGTAACTATAAAGTATGTAACATGCAAACTATTCCATCAGCTCGCTGAAAAGGTGACTGCATCCATCGATATCTAAAGATCAAATGACAGCTGTCGAAGCTACGACCGTGGAAACTGACGCTATATGCCCATATATGGTCATGTCATTGTACATGTTCTCACTATGTCCATATATGGTCATGTCCTTGTACACATTCTCATAATAGCAACTGGGCACTGTGTCCATATATGGTCATTTGTCATTGTAAACATTCTTATGAAAGCTTTGATGTCTAGCAATGAGAGAATTTGTCCCGTTTCGCTTCGATGCAAACTGGCGAAAAATCTCAAAACATTGATTTTGCCGCCTGTGACAGTTCGCCGATGCCCATTAAAGTCAAAGGGCATCCATTTATCAGCTGTAGCGTCAAATTTGGTGCCGGTGTCAAAAAACTTGGATGCCGGCGTCGAAACCATCGCAGGCGTCAAATTTTTGCAGCAAATTTGCAAATTTATTCGCCGGTGGCAAAATGGGCAAATTCACCACAAATTCATGCCTGATGAATAAATTCGCCCATCACTAGTGATGTCATTATTTTCAGCAGTGATGTCACAATACCACAGATATACAAAACAATGACAATATATGTTTTAACATGATTTGTATTTGTTTCTCACATGTAATCATACAAAATGAATTAAAAGATTTAGAACACTGCCGTGTGCCTTTTTATATGGTGTATCTGATATATTATAAAACAATCGAGACATACTTTGAACTGAGCCAGGGTTAAATTAAATGTAGAACAAGTGAATTAAAAACACAATAGAAATGAAACTATAAAATAAAAACAATAAAACTATTGACATAAAATGGTACTTTCTTTACATTAGAGTGCTCTACACTATAGTAACAGTCCCTTGATTAAATATGAATTCATTCTATAACAGATTTTGCTGCTATTAAACCTGAATAATCACTTCAGAAAGCTACATTGTTCTAGTTAAAACAATCTTTGCATCTTCATCTTGACCAAAATACTATGCAGACAATAAAATACTTTACTCAGCCTTCTCCTCCAACCTTTTCTGTGAAGAATTCCATATTCTTTTAAAGCTGTAGATTTTAACACTTGTACAAAGTCCCCTGTTGATGAAGGGTCCCATCTGGTCAGATAAGTTCAACTGGCCTATGGCTGATACTGCTTGTAAGGCCTTAAATGATCATTGTTAGGACTGGGGTTTTAGAAAAGGGGGACCCCAGACAGTTTTATCTGTCGATTCAGCTCCTTCTGTCTGAGTCGGCAGCTTATCTGCCCAGGCATGGGGAACTCCAATAGGCCTACCCAACAGATATCTGGAGCAAAATTGAGGAGATATGGTTCAGACTGTTTAAAAAATCTATTTGGTCATTGCCCCAGTGGCCTGTATCCAATTGTTTGGTCCTAGGCCCAAATGAACGGATCAATCTGATATTGCCCACCTATTGGGGAAAGGTCCACTCATTTGGTGATCTTGACAAAACGCAAATGTATTAATATATGGCCAGCTTAAGTTTTGGGCTTTTTCTGTACAAGTCCCACTTTACAGTCTGAAATTTTTGTTTACTGTCGTCTTTGCATCAAGATGTATGAAAAAGATGTCTGAAAGTACTGGTATTTTTGTACTCCTACTGCATTTTTGAGAATATCTAGTAAATACATTTTCACCGTAACCCTTTAACCGCCAAGCACATACGCCGTACGTGCTGGCGGTTCAGGGCTCAGGCTACCAAGAAGGTACCTCGTACATTCTCCTGCAGCTGAGCCCTTCTCTCTGCATTGGTGGCTTTTTGCCCTGGGCAACGAGGCTGGGGGGCTGTCAAGTCAGATCTGCGACATGATTGTCACAGATCCAACTTCAAAGTGGCAAATACGCTGCAAATGGCTGTATGCTGCTACATACTCACCTCTTCCTTCCTGCACAGCCGCCCACACACTTCCTGCTGTGCATTGACTCTGCAGACTCGCTGTCCAGGCTGCCTCCATCGGTTCCAGCGATCCTCCTGCTACAAAAATGGTAAGTGCACGTTTTTTTACATACTTACCTGCACTTAGTTACATAGTTACATAGTTAAATTGGGTTGAAAAAAGACAAAGTACATCAAGTTCAACTCCTCCAAAGGAAAACCCAGCATCCACACATACACACCCCTCTCTACTTTAAAATTAAATTCTATATACCCATATCTATACTAACTATAGAGCTTAGTATCACAATAACCTCTGATATTATGTCTGTCCAAAAAAACATCCAAGTCATTCTTATAGTCATTAACTGAATCAGCATCACAACATCACCCGGCAGTGTATTCCTCAACCTCACTGTCCTGACTGTGAAGAACCCCCTACGTTGCTTCAAATGAAAGTTCTTGTCTTCTAGTCTAAAGGGGAGGCCTCTGGTACGGTGATCCACTTTATGGGTAAAAAGGTCCCCTACTATTTGTCTATAATGTCCTCTAATGTACTTGTAAAGTGTAATCATGTCCCCTCGCAAGCGCCTTTTTTCCAGAGAAAACAACCCGCAACCTTGACAGTCTACCCTCATAATTTAAGTCTTCCATCCCTCTAACCAATTTAGTTGCACTTAGTCTCTGCACTCTCTCCAGCTCATTTATATCCCTCTTAAGGACTGGAGTCCAAAACTGCACTGCATACTCCAGATGAGGCCTCACCAGGAACCTATAAAGAGACATAATTATGTTTTCATCCCTTGAGTTAATGCCCTTTTTTATACAAGACAGAACTTTATTTGCTTTAGTAGCCACGGAATGACACTGCCCAGAATTAGACAACTTGTTATCTATAAAAACCCCTAGATCCTTCTCATTTAAGGAAACTCCCAACACACTGCCATTTAGTGTATAACTTGCATTTATATTATTTTTGCCAAAGTGCATAACCTGCATTTATCAACATTGAACCTCATTTTCCAGTTTGCGGCTAAGTTTTCCAATTTAAACAAATCACTCTGCAAAGTGGCAGCAAAACTTGCAGATACTTACAGTACATTTATACACTTACACACATTTTAGTAAAGATAGGTATTTTTTATTTTAGCACACTTGGTCCCTTTTGTACACTTATTTACACGTATTTACGTGTATTTGCACACTCTTTTAGAAGTGCACAAATATGTATACACAAAAACTCACAAACAGGTGTTTTGTTTTGTTTTTTTTACTTATTCATCGTACCATTTATTTTACCTAAAAACATGTTATTTTGACAGCGTGACTATTAGATAATCGATTTCAGCCACTAATTATGCTGTCGGATCAATTATTTTGTTATTTCATTGATTTACCATATTTTTGTGGTTTTGTTGCAATTTTATCCCTGCATTATTGTTCCTTATGTATATTTAGTATAGTTTTGCTGTTTGGTGCTTTGGTATAGAAAGATTTATTTTACTTTGCTTGATTTGCCAGAATATATGCTTTCCAGTTTGGGGGTCTTACAGCACATAACGCACAATTGGGGCTCTCTTTTCTGCAGCTTAGTTGGCTAGCGTGAAAATTCATATGCATGTTTTTCATATGGGGTCTGTACACACCACATCCTTTGGTAAATCTATGCATATTGGGCATCAAACTATTCAGTAGACCTCTGAGGTCCATATTTAAGGTGATTTTTCTTTGTACATAAAACATTGTGTGCAATAAATGCGGCAAACTGCAACAATTTTAGACGATTTTCAGAAATGTTGTAAAAACCTCTACGTTTATAAAAGCTTTGCAGTTTGGTAGTTTGGTGTAGAAAGACGTTTTTATATTTGTTGGATTCCTCAGAATGTGTACTTTCTAAAAATATATGGTTTTGGGGAGTCTTTGCTGTTAGGAGGGTCTTGAGGCACATAATATGAAGTCAAGGGTCTATGTTCACAGAAGGCAAATCGGCAGCAGAGAAAAATCATATGCACTATTTTCATTTGAGGTCCGCACATGCCAGTTGCCTTGGTATATCAATGCATATTGGGCATCAAATGGTTCAGTAGACCCTTGGCATCAGTATTTATGATGTTTTACAATTGTATGTAAGAAATTGGGTGAGATAAATGCGGCCAATTGCAATATTTTTAGGCAATTTTCAGAAATGTAAAAACTGTTGCTTTTATGCCAGATTTAGGAAAGGCTTGCGACTTGGTACTTTGGAGTACAAAGACATGCATACCCAATTTGGATTCATGGGAATGTGTACTTTCTGAAAATATATGGTTTTCTGGGGTGAAAGTACTTTTTTCTACCTTTGCTCTCCCCCAAAACTATGTATATGTGTTGATTTTGCAGTACCTGAAATGACAGACCATATGGGGGTCTTCATTTGGGGCCCCTATATACCACATGTATTTAAGGGTACACCTATACATATTGTTCATCAAACTGTTCAGAGGACCCTAACCTTTCATATTTGAGGTGATTTATCCTAATACCTAAAAGTATGTGGGAAATACGATGCTGCAGGATGGAAATTTTGAGGTGATTTTTGGAAATGTCACCTTTAAATTGGGACAAGTCTTTTTGTATTTCATTGATTTCAACATTTATATCTTTCAACTCTTTCTCTTTCTGTTTAACTATTAATGCTATAAGGTTCATGGAATAATTCTGCAAAATCTTTTTCCACTCCAGCATGAAATCGGCATCATCTCTGCTGAAGGTCGGCCATTTCTTTGTGATTCTTAGGCCCCTCGGTACTATCCCTTCAGCTGCATATTGTAAAAGAGTTTCTTTCTGCCACTATGCCTTCATTTCTTTTTCTCTATAATTTTGTAAATTTCGAAAATGATTTCTTATATCTTCCTCATCTCCAAAATGAACCTTTCCTGGGTATTTAAATTGTTTTGTCACTCTTTTCCTTACATCACTTAACATAGGGTCTGACAGACAAAAAGGTTGACTTTCTGCCATTGTGGTGATTAAAGGCTAAAATTAACCTGTTATTGAATTATAGTATTACTTAATTTATTTAATTTATTTCAATGTAGTACTTTCCATAAAAATGTCTTTAATGCACAAAGGAATGTATTTGATAGTACCAGCCCTTAGCCTGGATCTCCCGCAATTGGCCCCAGGCTGCACTTTGGACATGCCTGATCTAGCTCTATCTATCTATCTATCTATCTATCTATCTATCTATCTCTCTATCTCTCTATCTATCTATCTCTTTATCTATCCAACTATTAAAATACTATCACTATTAAAATCCCTTTCACAAAAAATAACACATGCAAATTTAAATATCTATTTATCTATCTATCTATCTATCTATCTATCTATCTATCTATCTATCTATCGGTTGTCCATCTATCTATCTATCTATCTATCTATCTATCTGTCTGTCTGTCTGTCTGTCGGTCTGTCTGTCTGTCTGTCTATCTATCTATCATATATCTATTTAATCTATCTATCCATCTTTCTTTCTTTCTTTCTATGTATGTAACGCCAATCTGGGCTATCCAGACCACAGATAGTTAAAGTGTCCAGCTATTGGTATGAGTATGGGTTACATTGGACTCAAGGTGTAGTGCAACACTCACTCAAATGATTGGGCGCCAGAAGGTTCTCATGGTGCAAACAAAGTAACTGTTTATTAGTCAGAGACAATGACCTCAGGCTTACTCACATCACCAGAGGTTAGCGGGAAAAAGGCACAGGCACATAACATTCAGCTTTCTCTGGGCCTTGCTGTACTCTGGCTCCCCTGGGCACACCCAGCCAGATCAGCATCCAGCAGCCAAAGAGGAAGAGGCCACTCCTTACACACACTATAGTGCAGTGTGGCAGGAAGTTGTCATATCACCTCTTGGCCAATAACACTGAGCAACACAGGATTTTGCCTGGTAACTGAGAAAAGGGTAGGACCTAAAAGCCATAGGGGCAGATTAACCCCTATGGACCTCTACATCTATATAGGATTATTATTTTCTGTATGCTTCTAGGGACACCGAAGGCTTTAAAAAAGAGAGTCATTACATATTTGAATAATGTGCAAAAAATTGTAACCTGTCTGAAGCAATGGCTTGAAGAAATACAATAATGAAAAAAGAGACAACAATTGCCTAATATTCCATGGAAAATGTTTACATTTCAAAGTAAAGGGGTTTTTAGTTACAAGTTTATGATCATAAAATTGCCACCATAAATAGAAAACTATAAGCATTTAGCTACAATTATATGATCACAAAATTGCCAAGCCACCATACCACGGCAAGGTAACCCCCATATGGTGGATTTTTTTTTTTTTTTTTTTTATTATTTTATTACTTAGAAATATTTAATTTGTGGGTGATTCATAATTTTTCTCAGACTGCTGAGATTTGATGACTCAAAGCAAATCTTTTATTTTCATCCTTTGTGCTCTTTCCTTCACTCGTGCCTTGAATACTGAACTGGGTGGAAATATATCATCTGATGCACACGCTTCCTTTCCTTCTATTTTCTGTGCCTCTGGTTTTCTCTCTAAGGCTTTGGGATGTACCTTAGGTCCTTTGCCCAATCTCAGCCTGAAATGCTTGGGGTTCCATAAAGCTGTATCTTCTGAGTTGGTGTCCAACTTTCGCTTTCTGGTTTCAGGAATTGGGTTCCTGAATAGAGGGGAATTTTCCTGTACTGAAAATGGTGACTCTCTCAGATGTTTCATTTGCTTCTGTAGAGCCACCTGCTGCTGATGTGCACGAGTGGCACGTTCCATGTCACTTAAAGCTATGTATTCATATATCCCCCTGGTTGTAGTAGAGAGATTCTGAGGGAACATGACATTATTTTGAAGATTCCACTGATTAAATTGCATAAAATTATATTGTTGTTGTGTAGAATTGCCTTTCTGTGCCATGGAATAACCGATTTTAGGCATCATTGTGTTACCAGTTGCTGGTAATGAAATTCCACCAACGTTCCCAGTGTTATTTGCATTGTGCTGTTCAAATCTACCTTTCTTCATCACCAGAAGAGCTAGTACTTGGTATAGCGTTAGTATCTTTGGCTACAATTATTGTTGGTGGAGCAGATGTTTGACTAGTGACAACACTAGTGTTTGCTGCACTGCTAGTACTTGGTATAGCGTTAGTATATTTGGCTATAGTCATTGTTGGTGGAGCAGATGTTTGACTAGGGACAACACTAGTGTTTGCTGCACTTGTAGATATTACAAGAGCTTTGGCAAATGCATCCTGTAATGCTTCTAAATCAGACTGTTGCTGAGTAGATGAACTGGGCTGTGAAATGTTCCTATGCCTCATAGGTTTTTTAGTTTTTTTGCTTCTTTTTCTTCTCTTCTTTTTAGCCTTTTTGTCTTCTCTATGTTTTTTCTTATTTGTTGGCTCTTCGTCACTGGAAGAAGAAGCAGTTCTTTTTCTCACAGAGGAGCTGGTACTCTGAGCCTCTTGCTCCTGGGTCCTAGCAATGCTTTGCTTGTGCCGAGTGCGTCTTTTTATTTTTTTATCTTTTCTTTTCACCTTTTGCGCTGCAGCATTTTGTTGTGATACTGGGGACCATGATATGATATGAGGGACCGTGGAACTGGTCTTATCATCTTTATCAATTCTTTGAGATGTATTACTGCTAGTCTGGTCTTCAGCAGAATGAACTCTTTTCCTTACAGAAGAGGTGGTACTTGGTCCTGCAGTTGAACTGCTGGCCAAGTTTGTACTGGCTGATTGTCCAGTTACAATGCCAGAGTTTGCTCCAACTGGAGCTCCAACTGAGCTAGAATTAGATGAAATGCCAGGGGCTTTTTCAATGGCATTCAAAACTGCTGTCTCTGATTCTCTTTGTTTTAAATTATTTTATTACTTAGAAATATTTAATTTGTGGGTGATTCATCCTTTTTCTCAGACTGCTGAGATTTGATGACTCGAAGCAAATCTTTTATTTTCATCCTTTGTGCTCTTTCCTTCACTCGTGCCCTGAATACTGAACTGGGTGGAAATATATCATCTGATGCACACTCTTCCTTTCCTTCTATTTTCTGTGCATCTGGTTTTCTCTCTAAGGCTTTGGGATGTACCTTAGGTCCTTTGCCCAATCTCAGCCTGAAACGCTTGGGGTTCCATAAAGCTGCATCTTCTGAGTTGTCGTCTAACTTTCGCTTTCTTGTTTCAGGAATTGGGTTCCTGAATAGAGGGGAATTTTCCTGTCCTGAAAATGGTGACTCTCTCAGATGTTTCATTTGCTTCTGTAGAGCCACCTGCTGCTGATGTGCACGAGTGGCACGTTCCATGTCACTTAAAGTTATGTATTCATATATCCCCCTGGTTGTAGTAGAGGGATTCTGAGGGAACATGACATTATTTTGAAGATTCCACTGATTAAATTGCATAAAATTATATTGTTGTTGTGTAGAATTGCCTCTCTGTGCCATGGAATAACTAATATTAGTCATCATTGGGTTACCACTTGCTGGTAATGCAATTCCACCAACGTTCCCAGTGTTATTTGCATTGTGCTGTTCAAATCCACCTTTCTTCATCACCAAAGAGCTAGTACTTGGTATAGCGTTAGTATCTTTGGCTACAATTGTTGTTGGTGGGGCAGATGTTTGACTAGTGACAACACTAGTGTTTGCTGCACTGCTAGTTCTTGGTATAGCATTAGTATCTTTGGCTACAGGCATTGTTGGTGGGGCAGATGTTTGACTAGTGACAACACTAGTGTTTGCTGCACCTGTAGATATTGCAAGAGATTTGGCAAATGCATCCTGTAATGCTTCTAAATCAGACTGTTGCTGAGTAGATGAACTGGGCTGTGAGATTTTACTATGCCTACTAGGTTTTTTAGGTTTTTTGCTTCTCTTTCTACGCTTCTTTTTAGCCTTTTTGTCTTCTCTGTGTTTTTTCTTATTTGTTGGCTCATCGTCACTGGAAGAAGAAGCAGTTCTTTTTTTCACAGAGGAACTGGTACTCTGAGCCTTTTGCTCCTGGGTCCTAGCAATGCTTTGCTTGTGCCGAGTGCGTCTTTTTATCTTTTTATATTTTCTTTTCACCTTTTGCGCTGCGGCATTTTGTTGTGATACTGGGGACCATGATATGATATAAGGGACTGTGGAACTGGTCTTATCATCTTTATCAGTTCTTTGAGATTTATTACTGCTAGTCTGGTCTTCTGCAGAATGAACACTTTTCCTCACAGAAGAGGTGGTACTTGGTCCTGTAGTTGAACTGCTGGCCAAGTTTGTACTGGCTGATTGTCCAATTACAATGCCAGAGTTTGCTCCAACTGGAGATTCAACTGGAGCTCCAACTGAGCTAGAATTAGATGAAGTGCCAGGGGCTTTTTCAATGGCATTCAAAGCTGTTGTCTCTGATTCTCTTTTTCTCTTCCCCAAAAGGGAACTAGTGGGTTTTTTTGGATCCATATCACCAATGTCAATTGCAAGAGATGGAAAAGCTGCAAAAACAATGTACAGTAACTATAAAGTATGTAACATGCAAACTATTCCATCAGCTCGCTGAAAAGGTGACTGCATCCATCGATATCTAAAGATCAAATGACAGCTGTCGAAGCTACGACCGTGGAAACTGACGCTATATGCCCATATATGGTCATGTCATTGTACATGTTCTCACTATGTCCATATATGGTCATGTCCTTGTACACATTCTCATAATAGCAACTGGGCACTGTGTCCATATATGGTCATTTGTCATTGTAAACATTCTTATGAAAGCTTTGATGTCTAGCAATGAGAGAATTTGTCCCGTTTCGCTTCGATGCAAACTGGCGAAAAATTTCAAAACATTGATTTTGCCGCCTGTGACAGTTCGCCGATGCCCATTAAAGTCAAAGGGCATCCATTTATCAGCTGTAGCGTCAAATTTGGTGCCGGTGTCAAAAAACTTGGATGCCGGCGTCGAAACCATCGCAGGCGTCAAATTTTTGCAGCAAATTTGCAAATTTATTCGCCGGTGGCAAAATGGGCAAATTCACCACAAATTCGTGCCTGATGAATAAATTCGCCCATCACTAGTGATGTCATTATTTTCAGCAGTGATGTCACAATACCACAGATATACAAAACAATGACAATATATGTTTTAACATGATTTGTATTTGTTTCTCACATGTAATCATACAAAATGAATTAAAAGATTTAGAACACTGCCGTGTGCCTTTTTATATGGTGTATCTGATATATTATAAAACAATCGAGACATACTTTGAACTGAGCCAGGGTTAAATTAAATGTAGAACAAGTGAATTAAAAACACAATAGAAATGAAACTATAAAATAAAAACAATAAAACTATTGACATAAAATGGTACTTTCTTTACATTAGAGTGCTCTACACTATAGTAACAGTCCCTTGATGAAATATGAATTCATTCTATAACAGATTTTGCTGCTATTAAACCTGAATAATCACTTCAGAAAGCTACATTGTTCTAGTTAAAACAATCTTTGCATCTTCATCTTGACCAAAATACTATGCAGACAATAAAATACTTTACTCAGCCTTCTCCTCCAACCTTTTCTGTGAAGAATTCCATATTCTTTTAAAGCTGTAGATTTTAACACTTGTACAAAGTCCCCTGTTGATGAAGGGTCCCATCTGGTCAGATAAGTTCAACTGGCCTATGGCTGATACTGCTTGTAAGGCCTTAAATGATCATTGTTAGGACTGGGGTTTTAGAAAAGGGGGACCCCAGACAGTTTTATCTGTCGATTCAGCTCCTTCTGTCTGAGTCGGCAGCTTATCTGCCCAGGCATGGGGAACTCCAATAGGCCTACCCAACAGATATCTGGAGCAAAATTGAGGAGATATGGTTCAGACTGTTTAAAAAATCTATTTGGTCATTGCCCCAGTGGCCTGTATCCAATTGTTTGGTCCTAGGCCCAAATGAACGGATCAATCTGATATTGCCCACCTATTGGGGAAAGGTCCACTCATTTGGTGATCTTGACAAAACGCAAATGTATTAATATATGGCCAGCTTAAGTTTTGGGCTTTTTCTGTACAAGTCCCACTTTACAGTCTGAAATTTTTGTTTACTGTCGTCTTTGCATCAAGATGTATGAAAAAGATGTCTGAAAGTACTGGTATTTTTGTACTCCTACTGCATTTTTGAGAATATCTAGTAAATACATTTTCACCGTAACCCTTTAACCGCCAAGCACATACGCCGTACGTGCTGGCGGTTCAGGGCTCAGGCTACCAAGAAGGTACCTCGTACATTCTCCTGCAGCTGAGCCCTTCTCTCTGCATTGGTGGCTTTTTGCCCTGGGCAACGAGGCTGGGGGGCTGTCAAGTCAGATCTGCGACATGATTGTCACAGATCCAACTTCAAAGTGGCAAATACGCTACAAATGGCTGTATGCTGCTACATACTCACCTCTTCCTTCCTGCACAGCCGCCCACACACTTCCTGCTGTGCATTGACTCTGCAGACTCGCTGTCCAGGCTGCCTCCATCGGTTCCAGCGATCCTCCTGCTACAAAAATGGTAAGTGCACGTTTTTTTACATACTTACCTGCACTTAGTTACATAGTTACATAGTTAAATTGGGTTGAAAAAAGACAAAGTACATCAAGTTCAACTCCTCCAAAGGAAAACCCAGCATCCACACATACACACCCCTCTCTACTTTAAAATTAAATTCTATATACCCATATCTATACTAACTATAGAGCTTAGTATCACAATAACCTCTGATATTATGTCTGTCCAAAAAAACATCCAAGTCATTCTTATAGTCATTAACTGAATCAGCATCACAACATCACCCGGCAGTGTATTCCTCAACCTCACTGTCCTGACTGTGAAGAACCCCCTACGTTGCTTCAAATGAAAGTTCTTGTCTTCTAGTCTAAAGGGGAGGCCTCTGGTACGGTGATCCACTTTATGGGTAAAAAGGTCCCCTACTATTTGTCTATAATGTCCTCTAATGTACTTGTAAAGTGTAATCATGTCCCCTCGCAAGCGCCTTTTTTCCAGAGAAAACAACCCGCAACCTTGACAGTCTACCCTCATAATTTAAGTCTTCCATCCCTCTAACCAATTTAGTTGCACTTAGTCTCTGCACTCTCTCCAGCTCATTTATATCCCTCTTAAGGACTGGAGTCCAAAACTGCACTGCATACTCCAGATGAGGCCTCACCAGGAACCTATAAAGAGACATAATTATGTTTTCATCCCTTGAGTTAATGCCCTTTTTTATACAAGACAGAACTTTATTTGCTTTAGTAGCCACGGAATGACACTGCCCAGAATTAGACAACTTGTTATCTATAAAAACCCCTAGATCCTTCTCATTTAAGGAAACTCCCAACACACTGCCATTTAGTGTATAACTTGCATTTATATTATTTTTGCCAAAGTGCATAACCTGCATTTATCAACATTGAACCTCATTTTCCAGTTTGCGGCTAAGTTTTCCAATTTAAACAAATCACTCTGCAAAGTGGCAGCAAAACTTGCAGATACTTACAGTACATTTATACACTTACACACATTTTAGTAAAGATAGGTATTTTTTATTTTAGCACACTTGGTCCCTTTTGTACACTTATTTACACGTATTTACGTGTATTTGCACACTCTTTTAGAAGTGCACAAATATGTATACACAAAAACTCACAAACAGGTGTTTTGTTTCAACTCTTTCTCTTTCTGTTTAACTATTAATGCTATAAGGTTCATGGAATAATTCTGCAAAATCTTTTTCCACTCCAGCATGAAATCGGCATCATCTCTGCTGAAGGTCGGCCATTTCTTTGTGATTCTTAGGCCCCTCGGTACTATCCCTTCAGCTGCATATTGTAAAAGAGTTTCTTTCTGCCACTATGCCTTCATTTCTTTTTCTCTATAATTTTGTAAATTTCGAAAATTATTTCTTATATCTTCCTCATCTCCAAAATGAACCTTTCCTGGGTATTTAAATTGTTTTGTCACTCTTTTCCTTACATCACTTAACATAGGGTCTGACAGACAAAAAGGTTGACTTTCTGCCATTGTGGTGATTAAAGGCTAAAATTAACCTGTTATTGAATTATAGTATTACTTAATTTATTTAATTTATTTCAATGTAGTACTTTCCATAAAAATGTCTTTAATGCACAAAGGAATGTATTTGATAGTACCAGCCCTTAGCCTGGATCTCCCGCAATTGGCCCCAGGCTGCACTTTGGACATGCCTGATCTAGCTCTATCTATCTATCTATCTATCTATCTCTCTATCTCTCTATCTATCTATCTCTTTATCTATCCAACTATTAAAATACTATCACTATTAAAATCCCTTTCACAAAAAATAACACATGCAAATTTAAATATCTATTTATCTATCTATCTATCTATCTATCTATCGGTTGTCCATCTATCTATCTATCTGTCTGTCTGTCTGTCTGTCGGTCTGTCTGTCTGTCTGTCTATCTATCTATCATATATCTATTTAATCTATCTATCCATCTTTCTTTCTTTCTTTCTATGTATGTAACGCCAATCTGGGCTATCCAGACCACAGATAGTTAAAGTGTCCAGCTATTGGTATGAGTATGGGTTATATTGGACTCAAGGTGTAGTGCAACACTCACTCAAATGATTGGGCGCCAGAAGGTTCTCATGGTGCAAACAAAGTAACTGTTTATTAGTCAGAGACAATGACCTCAGGCTTACTCACATCACCAGAGGTTAGCGGGAAAAAGGCACAGGCACATAACATTCAGCTTTCTCTGGGCCTTGCTGTACTCTGGCTCCCCTGGGCACACCCAGCCAGATCAACATCCAGCAGCCAAAGAGGAAGAGGCCACTCCTTACACACACTATAGTGCAGTGTGGCAGGAAGTTGTCATATCACCTCTTGGCCAATAACACTGAGCAACACAGGATTTTGCCTGGTAACTGAGAAAAGGGTAGGACCTAAAAGCCATAGGGGCAGATTAACCCCTATGGACCTCTACATCTATATAGGATTATTATTTTCTGTATGCTTCTAGGGACACCGAAGGCTTTAAAAAAGAGAGTCATTACATATTTGAATAATGTGCAAAAAATTGTAACCTGTCTGAAGTAATGGCTTGAAGAAATACAATAATGAAAAAAGAGACAACAATTGCCTAATATTCCATGGAAAATGTTTACATTTCAAAGTAAAGGGGTTTTTAGTTACAAGTTTATGATCATAAAATTGCCACCATAAATAGAAAACTATAAGCATTTAGCTACAATTATATGATCACAAAATTGCCAAGCCACCATACCACGGCAAGGTAACCCCCATATGGTGGATTTTTTTTTTTTTTTTTTTATTATTTTATTACTTAGAAATATTTAATTTGTGGGTGATTCATAATTTTTCTCAGACTGCTGAGATTTGATGACTCAAAGCAAATCTTTTATTTTCATCCTTTGTGCTCTTTCCTTCACTCGTGCCCTGAATACTGAACTGGGTGGAAATATATCATCTGATGCACACGCTTCCTTTCCTTCTATTTTCTGTGCCTCTGGTTTTCTCTCTAAGGCTTTGGGATGTACCTTAGGTCCTTTGCCCAATCTCAGCCTGAAATGCTTGGGGTTCCATAAAGCTGTATCTTCTGAGTTGGTGTCCAACTTTCGCTTTCTGGTTTCAGGAATTGGGTTCCTGAATAGAGGGGAATTTTCCTGTACTGAAAATGGTGACTCTCTCAGATGTTTCATTTGCTTCTGTAGAGCCACCTGTTGCTGATGTGCACGAGTGGCACGTTCCATGTCACTTAAAGCTATGTATTCATATATCCCCCTGGTTGTAGTAGAGAGATTCTGAGGGAACATGACATTATTTTGAAGATTCCACTGATTAAATTGCATAAAATTATATTGTTGTTGTGTAGAATTGCCTTTCTGTGCCATGGAATAACCGATTTTAGGCATCATTGTGTTACCAGTTGCTGGTAATGAAATTCCACCAACGTTCCCAGTGTTATTTGCATTGTGCTGTTCAAATCTACCTTTCTTCATCACCAAAGAGCTAGTACTTGGTATAGCGTTAGTATCTTTGGCTACAATTATTGTTGGTGGAGCAGATGTTTGACTAGTGACAACACTAGTGTTTGCTGCACTGCTAGTACTTGGTATAGCGTTAGTATATTTGGCTATAGTCATTGTTGGTGGAGCAGATGTTTGACTAGGGACAACACTAGTGTTTGCTGCACTTGTAGATATTACAAGAGCTTTGGCAAATGCATCCTGTAATGCTTCTAAATCAGACTGTTGCTGAGTAGATGAACTGGGCTGTGAAATGTTCCTATGCCTCATAGGTTTTTTAGTTTTTTTGCTTCTTTTTCTTCTCTTCTTTTTAGCCTTTTTGTCTTCTCTATGTTTTTTCTTATTTGTTGGCTCTTCGTCACTGGAAGAAGAAGAAGAAGTTCTTTTTCTCACAGAGGAGCTGGTACTCTGAGCCTCTTGCTCCTGGGTCCTAGCAATGCTTTGCTTGTGCCGAGTGCGTCTTTTTATTTTTTTATCTTTTCTTTTCACCTTTTGCGCTGCAGCATTTTGTTGTGATACTGGGGACCATGATATGATATGAGGGACCGTGGAACTGGTCTTATCATCTTTATCAATTCTTTGAGATGTATTACTGCTAGTCTGGTCTTCAGCAGAATGAACTCTTTTCCTTACAGAAGAGGTGGTACTTGGTCCTGCAGTTGAACTGCTGGCCAAGTTTGTACTGGCTGATTGTCCAGTTACAATGCCAGAGTTTGCTCCAACTAGAGCTCCAACTGAGCTAGAATTAGATGAAATGCCAGGGGCTTTTTCAATGGCATTCAAAACTGCTGTCTCTGATTCTCTTTGTTTTAAATTATTTTATTACTTAGAAATATTTAATTTGTGGGTGATTCATCCTTTTTCTCAGACTGCTGAGATTTGATGACTCGAAGCAAATCTTTTATTTTCATCCTTTGTGCTCTTTCCTTCACTCGTGCCCTGAATACTGAACTGGGTGGAAATATATCATCTGATGCACACTCTTCCTTTCCTTCTATTTTCTGTGCATCTGGTTTTCTCTCTAAGGCTTTGGGATGTACCTTAGGTCCTTTGCCCAATCTCAGCCTGAAACGCTTGGGGTTCCATAAAGCTGCATCTTCTGAGTTGTTGTCTAACTTTCGCTTTCTTGTTTCAGGAATTGGGTTCCTGAATAGAGGGGAATTTTCCTGTCCTGAAAATGGTGACTCTCTCAGATGTTTCATTTGCTTCTGTAGAGCCACCTGCTGCTGATGTGCACGAGTGGCACGTTCCATGTCACTTAAAGTTATGTATTCATATATCCCCCTGGTTGTAGTAGAGGGATTCTGAGGGAACATGACATTATTTTGAAGATTCCACTGATTAAATTGCATAAAATTATATTGTTGTTGTGTAGAATTGCCTCTCTGTGCCATGGAATAACTAATATTAGTCATCATTGGGTTACCACTTGCTGGTAATGCAATTCCACCAACGTTCCCAGTGTTATTTGCATTGTGCTGTTCAAATCCACCTTTCTTCATCACCAAAGAGCTAGTACTTGGTATAGCGTTAGTATCTTTGGCTACAATTGTTGTTGGTGGGGCAGATGTTTGACTAGTGACAACACTAGTGTTTGCTGCACTGCTAGTTCTTGGTATAGCATTAGTATCTTTGGCTACAGGCATTGTTGGTGGGGCAGATGTTTGACTAGTGACAACACTAGTGTTTGCTGCACTTGTAGATATTGCAAGAGATTTGGCAAATGCATCCTGTAATGCTTCTAAATCAGACTGTTGCTGAGTAGATGAACTGGGCTGTGAGATTTTACTATGCCTACTAGGTTTTTTAGGTTTTTTGCTTCTCTTTCTACGCTTCTTTTTAGCCTTTTTGTCTTCTCTATGTTTTTTCTTATTTGTTGGCTCATCGTCACTGGAAGAAGAAGCAGTTCTTTTTTTCACAGAGGAACTGGTACTCTGAGCCTTTTGCTCCTGGGTCCTAGCAATGCTTTGCTTGTGCCGAGTGCGTCTTTTTATCTTTTTATATTTTCTTTTCACCTTTTGCGCTGCGGCATTTTGTTGTGATACTGGGGACCATGATATGATATAAGGGACTGTGGAACTGGTCTTATCATCTTTATCAGTTCTTTGAGATTTATTACTGCTAGTCTGGTCTTCTGCAGAATGAACACTTTTCCTCACAGAAGAGGTGGTACTTGGTCCTGTAGTTGAACTGCTGGCCAAGTTTGTACTGGCTGATTGTCCAGTTACAATGCCAGAGTTTGCTCCAACTGGAGATTCAACTGGAGCTCCAACTGAGCTAGAATTAGATGAAGTGCCAGGGGCTTTTTCAATGGCATTCAAAGCTGTTGTCTCTGATTCTCTTTTTCTCTTCCCCAAAAGGGAACTAGTGGGTTTTTTTGGATCCATATCACCAATGTCAATTGCAAGAGATGGAAAAGCTGCAAAAACAATGTACAGTAACTATAAAGTATGTAACATGCAAACTATTCCATCAGCTCGCTGAAAAGGTGACTGCATCCATCGATATCTAAAGATCAAATGACAGCTGTCGAAGCTACGACCGTGGAAACTGACGCTATATGCCCATATATGGTCATGTCATTGTACATGTTCTCACTATGTCCATATATGGTCATGTCCTTGTACACATTCTCATAATAGCAACTGGGCACTGTGTCCATATATGGTCATTTGTCATTGTAAACATTCTTATGAAAGCTTTGATGTCTAGCAATGAGAGAATTTCAAAACATTGATTTTGCCGCCTGTGACAGTTCGCCGATGCCCATTAAAGTCAAAGGGCATCCATTTATCAGCTGTAGCGTCAAATTTGGTGCCGGTGTCAAAAAACTTGGATGCCGGCGTCGAAACCATCGCAGGCGTCAAATTTTTGCAGCAAATTTGCAAATTTATTCGCCGGTGGCAAAATGGGCAATTCACCACAAATTCGTGCCTGATGAATAAATTCGCCCATCACTAGTGATGTCATTATTTTCAGCAGTGATGTCACAATACCACAGATATACAAAACAATGACAATATATATTTTAACATGATTTGTATTTGTTTCTCACATGTAATCATACAAAATGAATTAAAAGATTTAGAACACTGCCGTGTGCCTTTTTATATGGTGTATCTGATATATTATAAAACAATCGAGACATACTTTGAACTGAGCCAGGGTTAAATTAAATGTAGAACAAGTGAATTAAAAACACAATAGAAATGAAACTATAAAATAAAAACAATAAAACTATTGATATAAAATGGTACTTTCTTTACATTAGAGTGCTCTACACTATAGTAACAGTCCCTTGATGAAATATGAATTCATTCTATAACAGATTTTGCTGCTATTAAACCTGAATAATTACTTCAGAAAGCTACATTGTTCTAGTTAAAACAATCTTTGCATCTTCATCTTGACCAAAATACTATGCAGACAATAAAATACTTTACTCAGCCTTCTCCTCCAACCTTTTCTGTGAAGAATTCCATATTCTTTTAAAGCTGTAGATTTTAACACTTGTACAAAGTCCCCTGTTGATGAAGGGTCCCATCTGGTCAGATAAGTTCAACTGGCCTATGGCTGATACTGCTTGTAAGGCCTTAAATGATCATTGTTAGGACTGGGGTTTTAGAAAAGGGGGACCCCAGACAGTTTTATCTGTCGATTCAGCTCCTTCTGTCTGAGTCGGCAGCTTATCTGCCCAGGCATGGGGAACTCCAATAGGCCTACCCAACAGATATCTGGAGCAAAATTGAGGAGATATGGTTCAGACTGTTTAAAAAATCTATTTGGTCATTGCCCCAGTGGCCTGTATCCAATTGTTTGGTCCTAGGCCCAAATGAACGGATCAATCTGATATTGCCCACCTATTGGGGAAAGGTCCACTCATTTGGTGATCTTGACAAAACGCAAATGTATTAATATATGGCCAGCTTAAGTTTTGGGCTTTTTCTGTACAAGTCCCACTTTACAGTCTGAAATTTTTGTTTACTGTCGTCTTTGCATCAAGATGTATGAAAAAGATGTCTGAAAGTACTGGTATTTTTGTACTCCTACTGCATTTTTGAGAATATCTAGTAAATACATTTTCACCGTAACCCTTTAACCGCCAAGCACATACGCCGTACGTGCTGGCGGTTCAGGGCTCAGGCTACCAAGAAGGTACCTCGTACATTCTCCTGCAGCTGAGCCCTTCTCTCTGCATTGGTGGCTTTTTGCCCTGGGCAACGAGGCTGGGGGGCTGTCAAGTCAGATCTGCGACATGATTGTCACAGATCCAACTTCAAAGTGGCAAATAACCTGCAAATGGCTGTATGCTGCTACATACTCACCTCTTCCTTCCTGCACAGCCGCCCACACACTTCCTGCTATGCATTGACTCTGCAGACTCGCTGTCCAGGCTGCCTCCATCGGTTCCAGCGATCCTCCTGCTACAAAAATGGTAAGTGCACGTTTTTTTACATACTTACCTGCACTTAGTTACATAGTTACATAGTTAAATTGGGTTGAAAAAAGACAAAGTACATCAAGTTCAACTCCTCCAAAGGAAAACCCAGCATCCACACATACACACCCCTCTCTACTTTAAAATTAAATTCTATATACCCATATCTATACTAACTATAGAGCTTAGTATCACAATAACCTCTGATATTATGTCTGTCCAAAAAAACATCCAAGTCATTCTTATAGTCATTAACTGAATCAGCATCACAACATCACCCGGCAGTGTATTCCACAACCTCACTGTCCTGACTGTGAAGAACCCCCTACGTTGCTTCAAATGAAAGTTCTTTTCTTCTAGTCTAAACGGGTGGCCTCTGGTACGGTGATCCACTTTATGGGTAAAAAGGTCCCCTGCCATTTGTCTATAATGTCCTCTAATGTACTTGTAAAGTGTAATCATGTCCCCTCGCAAGCGCCTTTTTTCCAGAGAAAACAACCCCAACCTTGACAGTCTACCCTCATAATTTAAGTCTTCCATCCCTCTAACCAATTTAGTTGCACGTCTCTGCACTCTCTCCAGCTCATTTATATCCCTCTTAAGGACTGGAGTCCAAAACTGCACTGCATACTCCAGATGAGGCCTTACCAGGGACCTATAAAGAGGCATAATTATGTTTTCATCCCTTGAGTTAATGCCCTTTTTTATGCAAGACAGAACTTTATTTGCTTTAGTAGCCACAGAATGACACTGCCCAGAATTAGACAACGTGTTATCTACAAAGACCCCTAGATCCTTCTCATTTAAGGAAACTCCCAATACACTGCCATTTAGTGTATAACTTGCATTTATATTATTTTTGCCAAAGTGCATAACCTTGCATTTATCAACATTGAACCTCATTTTCCAGTTTTCTGCCCAGTTTTCCAGTTTAGACAAATCGCTCTGCAAAGTGGCAGCATCCTGCATGGAACCTATAGTTCTGCACAATTTAGTATCATCTGCAAAAATAGAAACAGTACTTTCAATGCCCACCTCCAGGTCATTAATAAACAAGTTGAAAAGCAAGGGACCTAGTACAGAGCCCTGCGGTACTCCACTAACAACATTGGTCCAATTAGAAAATGTTCCATTTACCACTAGGGATGTAGCGAACTGCCGTTAATGTGTTCGCGAACACCGTTCGCGAACACCGGCAAAAAAGCGAACAGTTCGCGAACAGTTCGCGAACTTCGAACGCTCGATAAAATCGTTCGATCGAACGATCGAAGGATTTTATTCGTACGATCGAAGGATTTTCGTTCGAATCGAACGATCGAAGCTATTCGATCGAATGATTTTAATTCAATCGAATGCTTATAATCGTTCGAACGAATGGAAATCGTTCGATTTTAGCGATCGAATGGTCGAATGGTCGAACGAAATTTTACTTCGAATCGAACGCGAACACCAATTGGCGAACGTCGCGCGACGTTCGCGAACATTCGGCGGACGCGAACAGTCGAAGTTCGCGCGAACTAGTTCGCCGGCGAACAGTTCGCTACATCCCTATTTACCACCACTCTTTGTAGTCTATCTTTTAGCCAGTTCTCTATCCAGGTACAAATACTATGTTCCAGGCCAACATTCCTTAATTTAACCAGTAACCTTTTGTGTGGCACTGTATCAAATGCTTTAGCAAAATCTAAGTAAATCACATCCACTGCCATCCCAGAATCGAGGTGTCTACTTACATTCTCATAAAAAGAAATTAAGTTAGTCTGGCAAGATCTATTACGCATAAAACCATGCTGGCACAAACTCATAGTATTATGATTTGCTATGAAGTCCAGTATCTTATCCTTTATTAACCCTTCGAAAAGTTTTCCTACCACTGACGTCAGACTAACTGGCCTATAGTTTTGAGGCTGAGAACGGGATCCTTTTTTGAATAGAGGCACCACATTAGCAATTCGCCAGTCTCTCGGCACTATGCCAGATCTCAATGAATCCTGAAAAATTAAGTAAAGAGGTTTGGCAATCACAGAGCTAAGCTCGCTAATTACCCTGGGATGAATACCATCTGGCCCTGGACCTTTGTTAATCTTAACATGTTCTAGTCTCTTTTGAATTTCATCATGTGTGAACCATGCATCATTAGTTGTATTACTAGAATTGGGACTGTTAAGAAGGAAACCTTCACTTACTGATTCCTCATTTGTGTAGACAGATGAAAAATATGAATTCAGAATCTGCGCTTTTAATTTGTTTTCATCAACCAGCTGACCCCCCTCTGATAGTAAGGGACCCACCCCTTCCTGCTTCATTTTTTTACTATTAACATATTTAAAAAATAATTTTGGATTTTTTTTACTGCTTACTGCAATATCCTTTTCTATAGCAATTTTAGCTTGCCTTATAGCTTCTTTGCATGATTTATTGGCCTCCTTGTACCTTATAAATGATTCGGCTGTACCAGCTAACTTGAAAGTTTTAAAAGCACGTCTTTTCTTACCCACCTCAACACCAACGCTTCTATTGAACCAAAAAGGTTTTGCTTTGCAACGACGTTCCTTGCTTACAAGTGGAATATACTGACAAGTATATTTATTAAGCAGCATTTTAAAGACTTCCCATTTTTGTTCTGTGTTTAACCCTGAAAAAAGCATTTCCCACTTAATATGTTGCAGAGATGCCCTTATACTGTCAAAGTTTGCACGTCTGAAATTTAGTGTTTTAGTTACTCCCTTATAGAATTGCTTATGCAACAGAATCTCAAAGGAGACCATGTTATGATCACTATTCCCTAAATGCTCACCCACACAAATGTTAGAGATGAGTTCAGTATTGTTAGTTATTACAAGGTCCAAAAGAAAGTTATTCCTAGTAGGTTCTTGAACGAGCTGGAATAAAAAGTTGTCATTCAGCATATTTACAAACCTACTAGCTTTTTCTGTCTTAGCAACCCCATTACCCCAGTCAATGTCTGGATAATTGAAGTCACCCATAGCAACAACTTGACCCAGCTGTGAAGCCGCTTGTATCTGCAAGAGTAGCTCGGCTTCATACTCGACACTTATACGAGGTGGTTTATAGCATACACCAATGATAATTCTTTTTGACACCTTTTGCCCAGTCGAAATCTCTACCCAGAGTGATTCTACACCCTCACCAGTGCCAGCTATTTTTATTTCTTTAGCGCATGGCTTTAATTCAGGCTTTACATACAAACACACTCCTCCACCCTTTTTAATCCCTCTATCCCTCCTAAAAAGGGTGTAACCATTTAAATTCACAATCCAGTCACATGTTTCATCCCACCAGGTCTCAGTGATACCAATTATATCATAATTTTTTGAGCATGCAATTAATTCTAGGTCTCCCATTTTACCTGACAAACTCCGTGCATTTGCCAGCATACAGCGGAGGTTATTACTTTTACTTTTGAAATGTGCATTACTTGGTAAAGAATTATACGTTAAGTTAGTATTATTCTGTTTTCCTTGTAACAGAGGGACCTCCTTAGCTGGTAAACTGTATGCCCCCCTCACTCCTCCCCCATGACCCCTTACTAACCCCACTGCCCCGTCTACACTAGCTTCCCCATAATCCTTTCTCTCACCCACCCCCCCCTTGCCTAGTTTAAACACTCCTCCAACCTCTTAGCCATTCTTTCCCCTAGCACCGCGGACCCCCTTCCATTGAGGTGCAAACCGTCACGGCTGTATAAGTTGTACCCCAACGAAAAGTCAGCCCAGTGCTCTATGAACCCAAACCCTTCCTTCCTGCACCAAGACTTTAGCCACGCATTAAGCTCCCGCTGTTTTCCTAAACTTGCACGTGGCACAGGCAAAATTTCAGAAAAGATTACATTGGAATACCTTTCCTTGATCTTAGAGCCTAGATCCCTGAAATCATTCTTTAAGGTCTTCCATCTACCATATATTTTGTCATTAGTACCGATATGTACTAAGACAGCTGGGTCGTGCCCAGCCCCACCCAATAATTTGTCTATCCGATCAACCACATGCCGAACCCTGGCACCAGGTAGACAGCAAACTGTTCGGTTGTAGCGATCCGGACGACAAATTACCCTATCCACTTTCCTAATAATTGAGTCCCCTACAACCACAATCTGCTTAGGCCTGACTCTACTCTCCCCCCCACCACTACTAGAGAAACTGGTCTCCCGGCTGTTAGAGAGATCAGCCCCATCTAGAATTGCCAATCCAGAGTTCATACTCCCATCATCTTCACACAATCTGGCAAATTTGTTGCGATGTATAATCTCCGGATCAGCCTCCATTTTCCTTTTGCCCACCTTAGATTTTCTAACTGTCACCCAGCTAGCTGCCTCAACATCCTGCTGCTGTTCTGTTCCCCCCAAACTATCTGACTCCGCTAGGTCCTGCTCAGTGAGCAAAAGACTCCTTTCAAGATTGTCAATCGACCGCAGTGTTGCAATTTGTTGCTCTAGTGCTCTAACTTGAGCCTCCAAAGTGGCAATTTGCTCACAACCACCACAGAGGTAAGCATTTTGGATCTCTTGTTCCAAATCTGCATACATATGGCAGACTGTGCACTGAGTCAGACCTTCAATCTTGCTAGCACTCATTATCCCAGTTACAGATCAAAACAGGAAAAAATATAAATAATATATAAAATAAAAATGAGGGTTTAGAACAAAACTTTTGACCTAGTTTGAACCTCCTTTAGTTTTCAACTCCGGTGTTTGTAACTCCACTTACAGAACCCCCACAAACTCCGGTGTTTGTAACTCCACTTACAGAACCCCCACAAACTCCGGTGTTTGTAACTCCACTTACAGAACCCCCACTTAACGAGCAAACACTTAAGAGAAGCTAACACTAGAGCAAGCTCCACTGGAGTGCCAGGGGTTCTATTTATACAGTCTGTTCAGGTGCAACTAATCAAACCCCACCCCCTCAAATGGAGGGAAAACTGCAAAGTAAAGCAGGTTGTGACAAACTTGCTGTAAGCACACTAGCACACCAAACTTTGCTGTTTAGCACCCAAGACAGAAAAAAAAAAAAACCTTTTAAAAAACAATTAAACCACAGTAGTTAAATATAAACCTTAATATAAAAAAGCAGTTAAGAAATACTTATCCTTTTCAGATGATTTGTTTGCTTTAAGTTGCTTTAAACCTGTCAGCAGCCTGATTCAAACAGGTCAGCAGCCTGATTCAAACAGTTTCTTTCTGCCACTATGCCTTCATTTCTTTTTCTCTATAATTTTGTAAATTTCGAAAATGATTTCTTATATCTTCCTCATCTCCAAAATGAACCTTTCCTGGGTATTTAAATTGTTTTGTCACTCTTTTCCTTACATCACTTAACATAGGGTCTGACAGACAAAAAGGTTGACTTTCTGCCATTGTGGTGATTAAAGGCTAAAATTAACCTGTTATTGAATTATAGTATTACTTAATTTATTTAATTTATTTCAATGTAGTACTTTCCATAAAAATGTCTTTAATGCACAAAGGAATGTATTTGATAGTACCAGCCCTTAGCCTGGATCTCCCGCAATTGGCCCCAGGCTGCACTTTGGACATGCCTGTTCTAGCTCTATCTATCTATCTATCTATCTATCTATCTATCTATCTATCTCTCTATCTCTCTATCTATCTATCTCTTTATCTATCCAACTATTAAAATACTATCACTATTAAAATCCCTTTCACAAAAAATAACACATGCAAATTTAAATATCTATTTATCTATCTATCTATCGGTTGTCCATCTATCTATCTATCTATCTATCTATCTATCTGTCTGTCTGTCTGTCTGTCGGTCTGTCTGTCTGTCTGTCTATCTATCTATCATATATCTATTTAATCTATCTATCCATCTTTCTTTCTTTCTTTCTATGTATGTAACGCCAATCTGGGCTATCCAGACCACAGATAGTTAAAGTGTCCAGCTATTGGTATGAGTATGGGTTACATTGGACTCAAGGTGTAGTGCAACACTCACTCAAATGATTGGGCGCCAGAAGGTTCTCATGGTGCAAACAAAGTAACTGTTTATTAGTCAGAGACAATGACCTCAGGCTTACTCACATCACCAGAGGTTAGCGGGAAAAAGGCACAGGCACATAACATTCAGCTTTCTCTGGGCCTTTCTGTACTCTGGCTCCCCTGGGCACACCCAGCCAGATCAGCATCCAGCAACCAAAGAGGAAGAGGCCACTCCTTACACACACTATAGTGCAGTGTGGCAGGAAGTTGTCATATCACCTCTTGGCCAATAACACTGAGCAACACAGGATTTTGCCTGGTAACTGAGAAAAGGGTAGGACCTAAAAGCCATAGGGGCAGATTAACCCCTATGGACCTCTACATCTATATAGGATTATTATTTTCTGTATGCTTCTAGGGACAACGAAGGCTTTAAAAAAGAGAGTCATTACATATTTGAATAATGTGCAAAAAATTGTAACCTGTCTGAAGTAATGGCTTGAAGAAATACAATAATGAAAAAAGAGACAACAATTGCCTAATATTCCATGGAAAATGTTTACATTTCAAAGTAAAGGGGTTTTTAGTTACAAGTTTATGATCATAAAATTGCCACCATAAATAGAAAACTATAAGCATTTAGCTACAATTATATGATCACAAAATTGCCAAGCCACCATACCACGGCAAGGTAACCCCCATATGGTGGATTTTTTTTTTTTTTTTTTTATTATTTTATTACTTAGAAATATTTAATTTGTGGGTGATTCATAATTTTTCTCAGACTGCTGAGATTTGATGACTCAAAGCAAATCTTTTATTTTCATCCTTTGTGCTCTTTCCTTCACTCGTGCCCTGAATACTGAACTGGGTGGAAATATATCATCTGATGCACACGCTTCCTTTCCTTCTATTTGCTGTGCCTCTGGTTTTCTCTCTAAGGCTTTGGGATGTACCTTAGGTCCTTTGCCCAATCTCAGCCTGAAATGCTTGGGGTTCCATAAAGCTGTATCTTCTGAGTTGGTGTCCAACTTTCGCTTTCTGGTTTCAGGAATTGGGTTCCTGAATAGAGGGGAATTTTCCTGTCCTGAAAATGGTGACTCTCTCAGATGTTTCATTTGCTTCTGTAGAGCCACCTGCTGCTGATGTGCACGAGTGGCACGTTCCATGTCACTTAAAGCTATGTATTCATATATCCCCCTGGCTGTAGTAGAGGGATTCTGAGGGAACATGACATTATTTTGAAGATTCCACTGATTAAATTGCATAAAATTATATTGTTGTTGTGTAGAATTGCCTTTCTGTGCCATGGAATAACCAATTTTAGGCATCATTGTGTTACCAGTTGCTGGTAATGAAATTCCACCAACGTTCCCAGTGTTATTTGCATTGTGCTGTTCAAATCCACCTTTCTTCATCACCAAAGAGCTAGTACTTGGTATAGCGTTAGTATCTTTGGCTACAATTATTGTTGGTGGAGCAGATGTTTGACTAGTGACAACACTAGTGTTTGCTGCACTGCTAGTTCTTGGTATAGCATTAGTATCTTTGGCTACAGGCATTGTTGGTGGAGCAGATGTTTGACTAGTGACAACACTAGTGTTTGCTGCTCTGCTAGTACTTGGTATAGCGTTAGTATCTTTGGCTACAGGCATTGTTGGTGGAGCAGATATTTGACTAGTGACAACACTAGTGTTTGCTGCACTTGTAGATATTGCAAGAGATTTGGCAAATGCATCCTGTAATGCTTCTAAATCAGACTGTTGCTGAGTAGATGAACTGGGCTGTGAGATGTTCCTATGCCTCATAGGTTTTTTAGTTTTTTTGCTTCTTTTTCTTCTCTTCTTTTTAGCCTTTTTGTCTTCTCTATGTTTTTTCTTATTTGTTGGCTCTTCATCACTGGAAGAAGAAGCAGTTCTTTTTCTCACAGAGGAGCTGGTACTCTGAGCCTCTTGCTCCTGGGTCCTAGCAATGCTTTGCTTGTGCCGAGTGCGTCTTTTTATTTTTTTATCTTTTCTTTTCACCTTTTGCGCTGCAGCATTTTGTTGTGATACTGGGGACCATGATATGATATGAGGGACCGTGGAACTGGTCTTATCATCTTTATCAATTCTTTGAGATTTATTACTGCTAGTCTGGTCTTCAGCAGAATGAACTCTTTTCCTTACAGAAGAGGTGGTACTTGGTCCTGCAGTTGAACTGCTGGCCAAGTTTGTACTGGCTGATTGTCCAGTTACAATGCCAGAGTTTGCTCCAACTGGAGCTCCAACTGAGCTAGAATTAGATGAAATGCCAGGGGCTTTTTCAATGGCATTCAAAGCTGCTGTCTCTGATTCTCTTTGTTTTAAATTATTTTATTACTTAGAAATATTTAATTTGTGGGTGATTCATCCTTTTTCTCAGACTGCTGAGATTTGATGACTCGAAGCAAATCTTTTATTTTCATCCTTTGTGCTCTTTCCTTCACTCGTGCCCTGAATACTGAACTGGGTGGAAATATATCATCTGATGCACACTCTTCCTTTCCTTCTATTTTCTGTGCATCTGGTTTTCTCTCTAAGGCTTTGGGATGTACCTTAGGTCCTTTGCCCAATCTCAGCCTGAAACGCTTGGGGTTCCATAAAGCTGCATCTTCTGAGTTGTTGTCCAACTTTCGCTTTCTTGTTTCAGGAATTGGGTTCCTGAATAGAGGGGAATTTTCCTGTCCTGAAAATGGTGACTCTCTCAGATGTTTCATTTGCTTCTGTAGAGCCACCTGCTGCTGATGTGCACGAGTGGCATGTTCCATGTCACTTAAAGTTATGTATTCATATATCCCCCTGGTTGTAGTAGAGGGATTCTGAGGGAACATGACATTATTTTGAAGATTCCACTGATTAAATTGCATAAAATTATATTGTTGTTGTGTAGAATTGTCTCTCTGTGCCATGGAATAACTAATATTAGTCATCATTGGGTTACCACTTGCTGGTAATGCAATTCCACCAACGTTCCCAGTGTTATTTGCATTGTGCTGTTCAAATCCACCTTTTTTCACCACCAAAGAGCTAGTACTTGGTATAGCGTTAGTATCTTTGGCTACAATTGTTGTTGGTGGGGCAGATGTTTGACTAGTGACAACACTAGTGTTTGCTGCACTGCTAGTTCTTGGTATAGCATTAGTATCTTTGGCTACAGGCATTGTTGGTGGAGCAGATGTTTGACTAGTGACAACACTAGTGTTTGCTGCACTGCTAGTTCTTGGTATAGCATTAGTATCTTTGGCTACAGGCATTGTTGGTGGGGCAGATATTTGACTAGTGACAACACTAGTGTTTGCTGCACTTGTAGATATTGCAAGAGATTTGGCAAATGCATCCTGTAATGCTTCTAAATCAGACTGTTGCTGAGTAGATGAACTGGGCTGTGAGATTTTACTATGCCTACTAGGTTTTTTGCTTCTCTTTCTATGCTTCTTTTTAGCCTTTTTGTCTTCTCTATGTTTTTTCTTATTTGTTGGCTCATCGTCACTGGAAGAAGAAGCAGTTCTTTTTTTCACAGAGGAACTGGTACTCTGAGCCTTTTGCTCCTGGGTCCTAGCAATGCTTTGCTTGTGCCGAGTGCGTCTTTTTATCTTTTTATATTTTCTTTTCACCTTTTGCGCTGCGGCATTTTGTTGTGATACTGGGGACCATGATATGATATAAGGGACTGTGGAACTGGTCTTATCATCTTTATCAATTCTTTGAGATTTATTACTGCTAGTCTGGTCTTCTGCAGAATGAACACTTTTCCTCACAGAAGAGGTGGTACTTGGTCCTGTAGTTGAACTGCTGGCCAAGTTTGTACTGGCTGATTGTCCAGTTACAATGCCAGAGTTTGCTCCAACTGGAGATTCAACTGGAGCTCCAACTGAGCTAGAATTAGATGAAGTGCCAGGGGCTTTTTCAATGGCATTCAAAGCTGTTGTCTCTGATTCTCTTTTTCTCTTCCCCAAAAGGGAACTAGTGGGTTTTTTTGGATCCATATCACCAATGTCAATTGCAAGAGATGGAAAAGCTGCAAAAACAATGTACAGTAACTATAAAGTATGTAACATGCAAACTATTCCATCAGCTCGCTGAAAAGGTGACTGCATCCATCGATATCTAAAGATCAAATGACAGCTGTCGAAGCTACGACCGTGGAAACTGACGCTATATGCCCATATATGGTCATGTCATGGTACATGTTCTCACTATGTCCATATATGGTCATGTCCTTGTACACATTCTCATAATAGCAACTGGGCACTGTGTCCATATATGGTCATTTGTCATTGTAAACGTTCTTATGAAAGCTTTGATGTCTAGCAATGAGAGAATTTGTCCCGTTTCGCTTCGATGCAAACTGGCGAAAAATTTCAAAACATTGATTTTGCCGCCTGTGACAGTTCGCCGATGCCCATTAAAGTCAAAGGGCATCCATTTATCAGCTGTAGCGTCAAATTTGGTGCCGGTGTCAAAAAACTTGGATGCCGGCGTCGAAACCATCGCAGGCGTCAAATTTTTGCAGCAAATTTGCAAATTTATTCGCCGGTGGCAAAATGGGCAAATTCACCAGAAATTCGCGCCTGATGAATAAATTCGCCCATCACTAGGGATGTCATTATTTTCAGCAGTGATGTCACAATACCACAGATATACAAAACAATGACAATATATGTTTTAACATGATTTGTATTTGTTTCTCACATGTAATCATACAAAATTAATTAAAAGATTTAGAACACTGCCGTGTGCCTTTTTATATGGTGTATCTGATATATTATAAAACAATCGAGACATACTTTAAACTGAGCCAGGGTTAAATTAAATGTAGAACAAGTGAATTAAAAACACAATAGAAATGAAACTATAAAATAAAAACAATAAAACTATTGACATAAAATGGTACTTTCTTTACATTAGAGTGCTCTACACTATAGTAACAGTCCCTTGATGAAATATGAATTCATTCTATAACAGATTTTGCTGCTATTAAACCTGAATAATCACTTCAGAAAGCTACATTGTTCTAGTTAAAACAATCTTTGCATCTTCATCTTGACCAAAATACTATGCAGACAATAAAATACTTTACTCAGCCTTCTCCTCCAACCTTTTCTGTGAAGAATTCCATATTCTTTTAAAGCTGTAGATTTTAACACTTGTACAAAGTCCCCTGTTGATGAAGGGTCCCATCTGGTCAGATAAGTTCAACTGGCCTATGGCTGATACTGCTTGTAAGGCCTTAAATGATCATTGTTAGGACTGGGGTTTTAGAAAAGGGGGACCCCAGACAGTTTTATCTGTCGATTCAGCTCCTTCTGTCTGAGTCGGCAGCTTATCTGCCCAGGCATGGGGAACTCCAATAGGCCTACCCAACAGATATCTGGAGCAAAATTGAGGAGATATGGTTCAGACTGTTTAAAAAATCTATTTGGTCATTGCCCCAGTGGCCTGTATCCAATTGTTTGGTCCTAGGCCCAAATGAACGGATCAATCTGATATTGCCCAATCTATTGGGGAAATGTCCACTCATTTGGTGATCTTGACAAAACGCAAATGTATTAATATATGGCCAGCTTAAGTTTTGGGATTTTTCTGTACAAGTCCCACTTTACAGTCTGAAATTTTTGTTTACTGTCGTCTTTGCATCAAGATGTATGAAAAAGATGTCTGAAA
Organism: Xenopus petersii; assembly: GCA_038501925.1. Classification (NCBI taxonomy): domain Eukaryota; kingdom Metazoa; phylum Chordata; class Amphibia; order Anura; family Pipidae; genus Xenopus; species Xenopus petersii. The sequence goes on from CM076681.1 coordinate 17,507,752, forward strand.
GTACTGGTATTTTTGTCCTCCTACTGCATTTTTGAGAATATCTAGTAAATACATTTTCACCTTAACCCTTTAACCGCCAAGCACATACGCCGTACGTGCTGGCGGTTCAGGGCTCAGGCTACCAAGAAGGTACCTCGTACATTCTCCTGCAGCTGAGCCCTTCTCTCTGCATTGGTGGCTTTTTGCCCTGGGCAACGAGGCTGGGGGGCTGTCAAGTCAGATCTGCGACATGATTGTCACAGATCCAACTTCAAAGTGGCAAATACGCTGCAAATGGCTGTATGCTGCTACATACTCACCTCTTCCTTCTTGCACAGCCGCCCACACACTTCCTGCTGTGCATTGACTCTGCAGACTCGCTGTCCAGGCTGCCTCCATCGGTTCCAGCGATCCTCCTGCTACAAAAACGGTAAGTGCACATTTTTTTACATACTTACCTGCACTTAGTTACATAGTTACATAGTTAAATTGGGTTGAAAAAAGACAAAGTACATCAAGTTCAACTCCTCCAAAGGAAAACCCAGCATCCACACATACACACCCCTCTCTACTTTAAAATTAAATTCTATATACCCATATCTATACTAACTATAGAGCTTAGTATCACAATAACCTCTAATATTATGTCTGTCCAAAAAAACATCCAAGCCATTCTTATAGTCATTAACTGAATCAGCATCACAACATCACCCGGCAGTGCATTCCACAACCTCACTCTCCTGACTGTGAAGAACCCCCTACGTTGCTTCAAATGAAAGTTCTTGTCTTCTAGTCTAAAGGGGAGGCCTCTGGTATGGTGATCCACTTTATGGGTAAAAAGGTCCCCTACTATTTGTCTATAATGTCCTCTAATGTACTTGTAAAGTATAATCATGTCCCCTCGCAAGCGCCTTTTTTCCAGAGAAAACAACCCGCAACCTTGACAGTCTACCCTCATAATTTAAGTCTTCCATCCCTCTAACCAATTTAGTTGCACTTAGTCTCTGCACTCTCTCCAGCTCATTTATATCCCTCTTAAGGACTGGAGTCCAAAACTGCACTGCATACTCCAGATGAGGCCTCACCAGGAACCTATAAAGAGACACAATTATGTTTTCATCCCTTGAGTTAATGCCCTTTTTTATACAAGACAGAACTTTATTTGCTTTAGTAGCCACGGAATGACACTGCCCAGAATTAGACAACTTGTTATCTATAAAAACCCCTAGATCCTTCTCATTTAAGGAAACTCCCAACACACTGCCATTTAGTGTATAACTTGCATTTATATTATTTTTGCCAAAGTGCATAACCTGCATTTATCAACATTGAACCTCATTTTCCAGTTTGCTGCTAAGTTTTCCAATTTAGACAAATCACTCTGCAAAGTGGCAGCAAAACTTGCAGATACTTACCGTACATTTATACACTTACACACATTTTAGTGAAGATAGGTATTTTTTATTTTAGCACACTTGGTCCCTTTTGTACACTTATTTACACGTATTTACGTGTATTTGCACACTCTTTTAGAAGTTTTACCTAAAAACATGTTATTTTGACAGCGTGACTATTAGATAATCGATTTCAGCCACTAATTATGCTTTCGGATCAATTATTTTGTTATTTCATTGATTTACGCTATTTTTGTGGTTTTGTTGCAATTTTATCCCTGCATTATTGTTCCTTATGTATATTTAGTATAGTTTTGCTGTTTGGTGCTTTGGTATAGAAAGATTTATTTTACTTTGCTTGATTTGCCAGAATATATGCTTTCCAGTTTGGGGGTCTTACAGCACATAACGCACAATTGGGGCTCTCTTTTCTGCAGCTTAGTTGGCTAGCGTGAAAATTCATATGCATGTTTTTCATATGGGGTCTGTACACACCACATCCTTTGGTAAATCTATGCATATTGGGCATCAAACTATTCAGTAGACCTCTGAGGTCCATATTTAAGGTGATTTTTCTTTGTACATAAAACATTGTGTGCAATAAATGCGGCAAACTGCAACAATTTTAGACGATTTTCAGAAATGGTGTTAAAACCTCTACGTTTAGAAAAGCTTTGCAGTTTGGTAGTTTGGTGTAGAAAGACGTTTTTATATTTGTTGGATTCCTCAGAATGTGTACTTTCTAAAAATATATGGTTTTGGGGAGTCTTTGCTGTTAGGAGGGTCTTGAGGCACATAATATGAAGTCAAGGGTCTATGTTCACAGAAGGCGAATCGGCAGCAGAGAAAAATCATATGCACTATTTTCATTTGAGGTCCGCACATGCCAGTTGCCTTGGTATATCAATGCATATTGGGCATCAAATGGTTCAGTAGACCCTTGGCATCAGTATTTATGATGTTTTACAATTGTATGTAAGAAATTGGGTGAGATAAATGCGGCCAATTGCAATATTTTTAGGCAATTTTCAGAAATGTAAAAACTGTTGCTTTTATGCCAGATTTAGGAAAGGCTTGAGACTTGGTACTTTGGAGTACAAAGACATGCATACCCAATTTGGATTCATGGGAATGTGTACTTTCTGAAAATATATGGTTTTCTGGGGTGAAAGTACTTTTTTCTACCTTTGCTCTCCCCCAAAACGATGTATATGTGTTGATTTTGCAGTACCTGAAATGACAGACCATATGGGGGTCTTCATTTGGGGCCCCTATATACCACATGTATTTAAGGGTACACCTATACATATTGTTCATCAAACTGTTCAGAGGACCCTAACCTTTCATATTTGAGGTGATTTATCCTAATACCTAAAAGTATGTGGGAAATACGATGCTGCAGGATGGAAATTTTGAGGTGATTTTTGGAAATGTCACCTTTAAATTGGGACAAGTCTTTTTGTATTTCATTGATTTCAACATTTATATCTTTCAACTCTTTCTCTTTCTGTTTAACTATTAATGCTATAAGGTTCATGGAATAATTCTGCAAAATCTTTTTCCACTCCAGCATGAAATCGGCATCATCTCTGCTGAAGGTCGGCCATTTCTTTGTGATTCTTAGGCCCCTCGGTACTATCCCTTCAGCTGCATATTGTAAAAGAGTTTCTTTCTGCCACCATGCCTTCATTTCTTTTTCTCTATAATTTTGTAAATTTCGAAAATGATTTCTTATATCTTCCTCATCTCCAAAATGAACCTTTCCTGGGTATTTAAATTGTTTTGTCACTCTTTTCCTTACATCACTTAACATCGGGTCTGACAGACAAAAAGGTTGACTTTCTGCCATTGTGGTGATTAAAGGCTAAAATTAACCTGTTATTGAATTATAGTATTACTTAATTTATTTAATTTATTTCAATGTAGTACTTTCCATAAAAATGTCTTTAATGCACAAAGGAATGTATTTGATAGCACCAGCCCTTAGACTGGATCTCCCGCAATTGGCCCCAGGCTGCACTTTGGACATGCCTGATCTAGCTCTATCTATCTCTCTCTCTCTCTCTCTCTCTCTCTCTCTCTCTCTCTCTCTCTCTCTATCTATCATCTATTTATCTCTCTATCTCTCTATCTATCTATCTATCTCTTTATCTATCCAACTATTAAAATACTATCACTATTAAAATCCCTTTCACAAAAAATAACACATGCAAATTTAAATATCTATTTATCTATCTATCTATCTATCTATCTATCTATCTATCTATCTATCTATCGGTTGTCCATCTATCTATCTATCTATCTATCTATCTATCTATCTATCTATCTGTCTGTCTGTCTGTCTGTCTGTCTCTCTCTCTGTCTCTCTGTCTGTCTGTCTGTCTGTCTGTCTATCTATCTATCTATCATATATCTATCTATCTATCCATCTTTCTTTCTTTCTTTCTATGTATGTAACGCCAATCTGGGCTATCCAGACCACAGATAGTTAAAGTGTCCAGCTATTGGTATGAGTATGGGTTACATTGGACTCAAGGTGTAGTGCAACACTCACTCAAATGATTGGGCGCCAGAAGGTTCTTATGGTGCAAACAAAGTAACTGTTTATTAGTCAGAGACAATGACCTCAGGCTTACTCACATCACCAGAGGTTAGCGGGAAAAAGGCACAGGCACATAACATTCAGCTTTCTCTGGGCCTTGCTGTACTCTGGCTCCCCTGGGCACACCCAGCCAGATCAGCATCCAGCAGCCAAAGAGGAAGAGGCCACTCCTTACACACACTATAGTGCAGTGTGGCAGGAAGTTGTCATATCACCTCTTGGCCAATAACACTGAGCTACACAGGATTTTGCCTAGTATCTGAGAAAAGGGTAGGACCTAAAAGCCATTGGGGCAGATTAACCCCTATGGACCTCTACATCTATATAGGATTATTATTTTCTGTATGCTTCTAGGGACACCGAAGGCTTTAAAAAAGAGAGTCATTACATATTTGAATAATGTGCAAAAAATTGTAACCTGTCTGAAGTAATGGCTTGAAGAAATACAATAATTAAAAAAGAGACAACAATTGCCTAATATTCCATGGAAAATATTTACATTTCAAAATAAAGGGGTTTTTAGTTACAAGTTTATGATCATAAAATTGCCACCATAAATAGAAAACTATAAGCATTTAGCTACAATTATATGATCACAAAATTGCCAAGCCACCATACCACGGCAAGGTAACCCCCATATGGTGGATTTTTTTTTTTCTTTATTTTATTACTTAGAAATATTTAATTTGTGGGTGATTCATAATTTTTCTCAGACTGCTGAGATTTGATGACTCAAAGCAAATCTTTTATTTTCATCCTTTGTGCTCTTTCCTTCACTCGTGCCCTGAATACTGAACTGTGTGGAAATATATCATCTGATGCACACTCTTCCTTTCCTTCTATTTTCTGTGCCTCTGGTTTTCTCTCTAAGGCTTTGGGATGTACCTTAGGTCCTTTGCCCAATCTCAGCCTGAAATGCTTGGGGTTCCATAAAGCTGTATCTTCTGAGTTGGTGTCCAACTTTCGCTTTCTGGTTTCAGGAATTGGGTTCCTGAATAGAGGGGAATTTTCCTGTACTGAAAATGGTGACTCTCTCAGATGTTTCATTTGCTTCTGTAGAGCCACCTGCTGCTGATGTGCACGAGTGGCACGTTCCATGTCACTTAAAGCTATGTATTCATATATCCCCCTGGTTGTAGTAGAGGGATTCTGAGGGAACATGACATTATTTTGAAGATTCCACTGATTAAATTGCATAAAATTATATTGTTGTTGTGTAGAATTGCCTTTCTGTGCCATGGAATAACCAATTTTAGGCATCATTGTGTTACCAGTTGCTGGTAATGAAATTCCACCAACGTTCCCAGTGTTATTTGCATTGTGCTGTTCAAATCCACCTTTCTTCATCACCAAAGATCTAGTACTTGGTATAGCGTTAGTATCTTTGGCTACAATTATTGTTGGTGGAGCAGATGTTTGACTAGTGACAACACTAGTGTTTGCTGCACTGCTAGTTCTTGGTATAGCATTAGTATCTTTGGCTACAGGCATTGTTGGTGGAGCAGATGTTTGACTAGTGACAACACTAGTGTTTGCTGCACTGCTAGTACTTGGTATAGCGTTAGTATATTTGGCTATAGTCATTGTTGGTGGAGCAGATGTTTGACTAGGGACAACACTAGTGTTTGCTGCACTTGTAGATATTATAAGAGCTTTGGCAAATGCATCCTGTAATGCTTCTAAATCAGACTGTTGCTGAGTAGATGAACTGGGCTGTGAGATGTTCCTATGCCTCATAGGTTTTTTAGTGTTTTTGCTTCTTTTTCTTCTCTTCTTTTTAGCCTTTTTGTCTTCTCTATGTTTTTTCTTATTTGTTGGCTCTTCGTCACTGGAAGAAGAAGCAGTTCTTTTTCTCACAGAGGAGCTGGTACTCTGAGCCTCTTGCTCCTGGGTCCTAGCAATGCTTTGCTTGTGCCGAGTGCGTCTTTTTATTTTTTTATCTTTTCTTTTCACCTTTTGCGCTGCAGCATTTTGTTGTGATACTGGGGACCATGATATGATATGAGGGACCGTGGAACTGGTCTTATCATCTTTATCAATTCTTTGAGATTTATTACTGCTAGTCTGGTCTTCAGCAGAATGAACTCTTTTCCTTACAGAAGAGGTGGTACTTGGTCCTGCAGTTGAACTGCTGGCCAAGTTTGTACTGGCTGATTGTCCAGTTACAATGCCAGAGTTTGCTCCAACTGGAGCTCCAACTGAGCTAGAATTAGATGAAATGCCAGGGGCTTTTTCAATGGCATTCAAAGCTGCTGTCTCTGATTCTCTTTGTTTTAAATTATTTTATTACTTAGAAATATTTAATTTGTGGGTGATTCATCCTTTTTCTCAGACTGCTGAGATTTGATGACTCGAAGCAAATCTTTTATTTTCATCCTTTGTGCTCTTTCCTTCACTCGTGCCCTGAATACTGAACTGGGTGGAAATATATCATCTGATGCACACTCTTCCTTTCCTTCTATTTTCTGTGCATCTGGTTTTCTCACTAAGGCTTTGGGATGTACCTTAGGTCCTTTGCCCAATCTCAGCCTGAAACGCTTGGGGTTCCATAAAGCTGCATCTTCTGAGTTGTTGTCCAACTTTCGCTTTCTTGTTTCAGGAATTGGGTTCCTGAATAGAGGGGAATTTTCCTGTCCTGAAAATGGTGACTCTCTCAGATGTTTCATTTGCTTCTGTAGAGCCACCTGCTGCTGATGTGCACGAGTGGCACGTTCCATGTCACTTAAAGTTATGTATTCATATATCCCCCTGGTTGTAGTAGAGGGATTCTGAGGGAACATGACATTATTTTGAAGATTCCACTGATTAAATTGCATAAAATTATATTGTTGTTGTGTAGAATTGCCTCTCTGTGCCATGGAATAACTAATATTAGTCATCATTGGGTTACCACTTGCTGGTAATGCAATTCCACCAACGTTCCCAGTGTTATTTGCATTGTGCTGTTCAAATCCACCTTTCTTCATCACCAAAGAGCTAGTACTTGGTATAGCGTTAGTATCTTTGGCTACAATTGTTGTTGGTGGGGCAGATGTTTGACTAGTGACAACACTAGTGTTTGCTGCACTGCTAGTTCTTGGTATAGCGTTAGTATCTTTGGCTACAGGCATTGTTGGTGGGGCAGATGTTTGACTAGTGACAACACTAGTGTTTGCTGCACTTGTAGATATTGCAAGAGATTTGGCAAATGCATCCTGTAATGCTTCTAAATCAGACTGTTGCTGAGTAGATGAACTGGGCTGTGAGATTTTACTATGCCTACTAGGTTTTTTAGGTTTTTTGCTTCTCTTTCTACGCTTCTTTTTAGCCTTTTTGTCTTCTCTATGTTTTTTCTTATTTGTTGGCTCATCGTCACTGGAAGAAGAAGCAGTTCTTTTTTTCACAGAGGAACTGGTACTCTGAGCCTTTTGCTCCTGGGTCCTAGCAATGCTTTGCTTGTGCCGAGTGCGTCTTTTTATCTTTTTATATTTTCTTTTCACCTTTTGCGCTGCGGCATTTTGTTGTGATACTGGGGACCATGATATGATATAAGGGACTGTGGAACTGGTCTTATCATCTTTATCAATTCTTTGAGATTTATTACTGCTAGTCTGGTCTTCTGCAGAATGAACACTTTTCCTCACAGAAGAGGTGGTACTTGGCCCTGTAGTTGAACTGCTGGCCAAGTTTGTACTGGCTGATTGTCCAGTTACAATGCCAGAGTTTGCTCCAACTGGAGATTCAACTGGAGCTCCAACTGAGCTAGAATTAGATGAAGTGCCAGGGGCTTTTTCAATGGCATTCAAAGCTGTTGTCTCTGATTCTCTTTTTCTCTTCCCCAAAAGGGAACTAGTGGGTTTTTTTGGATCCATATCACCAATGTCAATTGCAAGAGATGGAAAAGCTGCAAAAACAATGTACAGTAACTATAAAGTATGTAACATGCAAACTATTCCATCAGCTCGCTGAAAAGGTGACTGCATCCATTGATATCTAAAGATCAAATGACAGCTGTCGAAGCTACGACCGTGGAAACTGACGCTATATGCCCATATATGGTCATGTCATTGTACATGTTCTCACTATGTCCATATATTGTCATGTCCTTGTACACATTCTCATAATAGCAACTGGGCACTGTGTCCATATATGGTCATTTGTCATTGGAAACATTCTTATGAAAGCTTTGATGTCTAGCAATGAGAGAATTTGTCCCGTTTCGCTTCGATGCAAACTGGCGAAAAATGTCAAAACATTGATTTTGCCGCCTGTGACAGTTCGCCGATGCCCAGTAAAATCAAAGGGCATCCATTTATCAGCTGTAGCGTCAAATTTGGTGCCGGTGTCAAAAAACTTGGATGCCGGCATCGAAACCATCGCAGGCGTCAAATTTTTGCAGCAAATTTGCAAATTTATTCGCCGGTGGCAAAATGGGCAAATTCACCACAAATTCGTGCCTGATGAATAAATTCGCCCATCACTAGTGATGTCATTATTTTCAGCAGTGATGTCACAATACCACAGATATACAAAACAATGACAATATATGTTTTAACATGATTTGTATTTGTTTCTCACATGTAATCATACAAAATGAATTAAAAGATTTAGAACACTGCCGTGTGCCTTTTTATATGGTGTATCTGATATATTATAAAACAATCGAGACATACTTTGAACTGAGCCAGGGTTAAATTAAATGTAGAACAAGTGAATTAAAAACACAATAGAAATGAAACTATAAAATAAAAACAATAAAACTATTGACATAAAATGGTACTTTCTTTACATTAGAGTGCTCTACACTATAGTAACAGTCCCTTGATGAAATATGAATTCATTCTATAACAGATTTTGCTGCTATTAAACCTGAATAATCACTTCAGAAAGCTACATTGTTCTAGTTAAAACAATCTTTGCATCTTCATCTTGACCAAAATACTATGCAGACAATAAAATACTTTACTCAGCCTTCTCCTCCAACCTTTTCTGTGAAGAATTCCATATTCTTTTAAAGCTGTAGATTTTAACACTTGTACAAAGTCCCCTGTTGATGAAGGGTCCCATCTGGTCAGATAAGTTCAACTGGCCTATGGCTGATACTGCTTGTAAGGCCTTAAATGATCATTGTTAGGACTGGGGTTTTAGAAAAGGGGGACCCCAGACAGTTTTATCTGTCGATTCAGCTCCTTCTGTCTGAGTCGGCAGCTTATCTGCCCAGGCATGGGGAACTCCAAAAGGCCTACCCAACAGATATCTGGAGCAAAATTGAGGAGATATGGTTCAGACTGTTTAAAAAATCTATTTGGTCATTGCCCCAGTGGCCTGTATCCAATTGTTTGGTCCTAGGCCCAAATGAACGGATCAATCTGATATTGCCCACCTATTTGGGGAAAGGTCCACTCATTTGGTGATCTTGACAAAACGCAAATGTATTAATATATGGCCAGCTTAAGTTTTGGGCTTTTTCTGTACAAGTCCCACTTTACAGTCTGAAATTTTTGTTTACTGTCGTCTTTGCATCAAGATGTATGAAAAAGATGTCTGAAAGTACTGGTATTTTTGTACTCCTACTGCATTTTTGAGAATATCTAGTAAATACATTTTCACCGTAACCCTTTAACCGCCAAGCACATACGCCGTACGTGCTGGCGGTTCAGGGCTCAGGCTACCAAGAAGGTACCTCGTACATTCTCCTGCAGCTGAGCCCTTCTCTCTGCATTGGTGGCTTTTTGCCCTGGGCAACGAGGCTGGGGGGCTGTCAAGTCAGATCTGCGACATGATTGTCACAGATCCAACTTCAAAGTGGCAAATACGCTGCAAATGGCTGTATGCTGCTACATACTCACCTCTTCTTTCCTGCACAGCCGCCCACACACTTCCTGCTGTGCATTGACTCTGCAGACTCGCTGTCCAGGCTGCCTCCATCGGTTCCAGCGATCCTCCTGCTACAAAAACGGTAAGTGCACGTTTTTTTACATACTTACCTGCACTTAGTTACATAGTTACATAGTTAAATTGGGTTGAAAAAAGACAAAGTACATCAAGTTCAACTCCTCCAAAGGAAAACCCAGCATCCACACATACACACCCCTCTCTACTTTAAAATTAAATTCTATATACCCATATCTATACTAACTATAGAGCTTAGTATCACAATAACCTCTGATATTATGTCTGTCCAAAAAAACATCCAAGTCATTCTTATAGTCATTAACTGAATCAGCATCACAACATCACCCGGCAGTGTATTCCACAACCTCACTGTCCTGACTGTGAAGAACCCCCTACGTTGCTTCAAATGAAAGTTCTTGTCTTCTAGTCTAAAGGGGAGGCCTCTGGTACGGTGATCCACTTTATGGGTAAAAAGGTCCCCTACTATTTGTCTATAATGTCCTCTAATGTACTTGTAAAGTGTAATCATGTCCCCTCGCAAGTGCCTTTTTTCCAGAGAAAACAACCCGCAACCTTGACAGTCTACCCTCATAATTTAAGTCTTCCATCCCTCTAACCAATTTAGTTGCACTTAGTCTCTGCACTCTCTCCAGCTCATTTATATCCCTCTTAAGGACTGGAGTCCAAAACTGCACTGCATACTCCAGATGAGGCCTCACCAGGAACCTATAAAGAGACATAATTATGTTTTCATCCCTTGAGTTAATGCCCTTTTTTATACAAGACAGAACTTTATTTGCTTTAGTAGCCACGGAATGACACTGCCCAGAATTAGACAACTTGTTATCTATAAAAACCCCTAGATCCTTCTCATTTAAGGAAACTCCCAACACACTGCCATTTAGTGTATAACTTGCATTTATATTATTTTTGCCAAAGTGCATAACCTGCATTTATCAACATTGAACCTCATTTTCCAGTTTGCTGCTAAGTTTTCCAATTTAAACAAATCACTCTGCAAAGTGGCAGCAAAACTTGCAGATACTTACAGTACATTTATACACTTACACACATTTTAGTAAAGATAGGTATTTTTTATTTTAGCACACTTGGTCCCTTTTGTACACTTATTTACACATATTTACGTGTATTTGCACATTGTTTAGAAGTGCACAAATATGTATACACAAAAACTCACAAACAGGTGTTTTTTTTTTTTTTTTTTACTTATTCATCGTACCATTTATTTTACCTAAAAACATGTTATTTTGACAGCGTGACTATTAGATAATCGATTTCATCCACTAATTATGCTGTCGGATCAATTATTTTGTTATTTCATTGATTTACCATATTTTTGTGGTTTTGTTGCAATTTTATCCCTGCATTATTGTTCCTTATGTATATTTAGTATAGTTTTGCTGTTTGGTGCTTTGGTATAGAAAGATTTATTTTACTTTGCTTGATTTGCCAGAATATATGCTTTCCAGTTTGGGGGTCTTACAGCACATAACGCACAATTGGGGCTCTCTTTTCTGCAGCTTAGTTGGCTAGCGTGAAAATTCATATGCATGTTTTTCATATGGGGTCTGTACACACCACATCCTTTGGTAAATCTATGCATATTGGGCATCAAACTATTCAGTAGACCTCTGAGGTCCATATTTAAGGTGATTTTTCTTTGTACATAAAACATTGTGTGCAATAAATGCGGCAAACTGCAACAATTTTAGACGATTTTCAGAAATGTTGTAAAAACCTCTACGTTTAGAAAAGCTTTTCAGTTTGGTAGTTTGGTGTAGAAAGACGTTTTTATATTTGTTGGATTCCTCAGAATGTGTACTTTCTAAAAATATATGGTTTTGGGGAGTCTTTGCTGTTAGGAGGGTCTTGAGGCACATAATATGAAGTCAAGGGTCTATGTTCACAGAAGGCGAATCGGCAGCAGAGAAAAATCATATGCACTATTTTCATTTGAGGTCCGCACATACCAGTTGCCTTGGTATATCAATGCATATTGGGCATCAAATGGTTCAGTAGACCCTTGGCATCAGTATTTATGATGTTTTACAATTGTATGTAAGAAATTGGGTGAGATAAATGCGGCCAATTGCAATATTTTTAGGCAATTTTCAGAAATGTAAAAACTGTTGCTTTTATGCCAGATTTAGGAAAGGCTTGCGACTTGGTACTTTGGAGTACAAAGACATGCATACCCAATTTGGATTCATGGGAATGTGTACTTTCTGAAAATATATGGTTTTCTGGGGTGAAAGTACTTTTTTCTATCTTTGCTCTCCCCCAAAACTATGTATATGTGTTGATTTTGCAGTACCTGAAATGACAGACCATATGGGGGTCTTCATTTGGGGCCCCTATATACCACATGCTTGGGTACACCTATACATATTGTTCATCAAACTGTTCAGAGGACCCTAACCTTTCATATTTGAGGTGATTTATCCTAATACCTAAAAGTATGTGGGGAATACGATGCTGCAGGATGGAAATTTTGAGGTGATTTTTGGAAATGTCACCTTTAAATTGGGACAAGTCTTTTTGTATTTCATTGATTTCAACATTTATATCTTTCAACTCTTTCTCTTTCTGTTTAACTATTAATGCTATAAGGTTCATGGAATAATTCTGCAAAATCTTTTTCCACTCCAGCATGAAATCGGCATCATCTCTGCTGAAGGTCGGCCATTTATTTGTGATTCTTAGGCCCCTCAGTACTATCCCTTCAGCTGCATATTGTAAAAGAGTTTCTTTCTGCCACCATGCCTTCATTTCTTTTTCTCTATAATTTTGTAAATTTCGAAAATGATTTCTTATATCTTCCTCATCTCCAAAATGAACCTTTCCTGGGTATTTAAATTGTTTTGTCACTCTTTTCCTTACATCACTTAACATAGGGTCTGACAGACAAAAAGGTTGACTTTCTGCCATTGTGGTGATTAAAGGCTAAAATTAACCTGTTATTGAATTATAGTATTACTTAATTTATTTAATTTATTTCAATGTAGTACTTTCCATAAAAATGTCTTTAATGCACAAAGGAATGTATTTGATAGTACCAGCCCTTAGCCTGGATCTCCCGCAATTGGCCCCAGGCTGCACTTTGGACATGCCTGATCTAGCTCTATCTATCTATCTATCATCTATCTATCTATCTATCTATCTATCTATCTATCTATCTATCTATCTATCTATCTATCTATCTCTCTATCTCTCTATCTATCTATCTCTTTATCTATTCAATGATTAAAATACTATCACTATTAAAATCCCTTTCACAAAAAATAACACATGCAGATTTAAATATCTATTTATCTATCTATCTATCTATCTATCTATCTATCTATCTATCTATCGGTTGTCCATCTATCTATCTATCTATCTATCTATCTATCTATCTATCTAACTATCTATCTATCTGTCGGTCTATCTGTCTGTCTGTCGGTCTGTCTGTCTGTCTGTCTGTCTATCTATCATATATCTATTTATCTATCTATCTATCTATCTATCTATCTATCTATCTATCTATCTATCTATCTATCTATCTATCTATCCATCTTTCTTTCTTTCTTTCTATGTATGTAACGCCAATCTGGGCTATCCAGACCACAGATAGTTAAAGTGTCCAGCTTTTGTTATGAGTATGGGTTACATTGGACTCAAGGTGTAGTGCAACACTCACTCAAATGATTGGGCGCCAGAAGGTTCTTATGGTGCAAACAAAGTAACTGATTATTAGTCAGAGACAATGACCTCAGGCTTACTCACATCACCAGAGGTTAGCGGGAAAAAGGCACAGGCACATAACATTCAGCTTTCTCTGGGCCTTGCTGTACTCTGGCTCCCCTGGGCACACCCAGCCAGATCAGCATCCAGCAGCCAAAGAGGAAGAAGCCACTCCTTACACACACTATAGTGCAGTGTGGCAGGAAGTTGTCATATCACCTCTTGGCCAATAACACTGAGCAACACAGGATTTTGCCTGGTAACTGAGAAAAGGGTAGGACCTAAAAGCCATAGGGGCAGATTAACCCCTATGGACCTCTACATCTATATAGGATTATTATTTTCTGTATGCTTCTAGGGACACCGAAGGCTTTAAAAAAGAGAGTCATTACATATTTGAATAATGTGCAAAAAATTGTAACCTGTCTGAAGTAATGGCTTGAAGAAATACAATAATGAAAAAAGAGACAACAATTGCCTAATATTCCATGGAAAATGTTTACATTTCAAAGTAAAGGGGTTTTTAGTTACAAGTTTATGATCATAAAATTGCCACCATAAATAGAAAACTATAAGCATTTAGCTACAATTACATGATCACAAAATTGCCAAGCCACCATACCACGGCAAGGTAACCCCCATATGGTGGATTTTTTTTTTTTTTTTTTTTTATTATTTTATTACTTAGAAATATTTAATTTGTGGGTGATTCATCCTTTTTCTCAGACTGCTGAAATTTGATGACTCAAAGCAAATCTTTTATTTTCATCCTTTGTGCTCTTTCCTTCACTCGTGCCCTGAATACTGAACTGGGTGGAAATATATCATCTGATGCACACTCTTCCTTTCCTTCTATTTTCTGTGCCTCTGGTTTTCTCTCTAAGGCTTTGGGATGTACCTTAGGTCCTTTGCCCAATCTCAGCCTGAAATGCTTGGGGTTCCATAAAGCTGTATCTTCTGAGTTGGTGTCCAACTATCGCTTTCTGGTTTCAGGAATTGAATAGAGGGGAATTTTCCTGTACTGAAAATGGTGACTCTCTCAGATGTTTCATTTGCTTCTGTAGAGCCACCTGCTGCTGATGTTCACGAGTGGCACGTTCCATGTCACTTAAAGCTATGTATTCATATATCCCCCTGGTTGTAGTAGAGGGATTCTGAGGGAACATGACATTATTTTGAAGATTCCACTGATTAAATTGCATAAAATTATATTGTTGTTGTGTAGAATTGCCTTTCTGTGCCATGGAATAACCAATTTTAGGCATCATTGTGTTACCAGTTGCTGGTAATGAAATTCCACCAACGTTCCCAGTGTTATTTGCATTGTGCTGTTCAAATCCACCTTTCTTCATCACCAAAGATCTAGTACTTGGTATAGCGTTAGTATCTTTGGCTACAATTATTGTTGGTGGAGCAGATGTTTGACTAGTGACAACACTAGTGTTTGCTGCACTGCTAGTTCTTGGTATAGCATTAGTATCTTTGGCTACAGGCATTGTTGGTGGAGCAGATGTTTGACTAGTGACAACACTAGTGTTTGCTGCACTGCTAGTACTTGGTATAGCGTTAGTATATTTGGCTATAGTCATTGTTGGTGGAGCAGATGTTTGACTAGGGACAACACTAGTGTTTGCTGCACTTGTAGATATTATTAGAGCTTTGGCAAATGCATCCTGTAATGCTTCTAAATCAGACTGTTGCTGAGTAGATGAACTGGGCTGTGAGATGTTCCTATGCCTCATAGGTTTTTTAGTGTTTTTGCTTCTTTTTCTTCTCTTCTTTTTAGCCTTTTTGTCTTCTCTATGTTTTTTCTTATTTGTTGGCTCTTCGTCACTGGAAGAAGAAGCAGTTCTTTTTCTCACAGAGGAGCTGGTACTCTGAGCCTCTTGCTCCTGGGTCCTAGCAATGCTTTGCTTGTGCCGAGTGCGTCTTTTTATTTTTTTATCTTTTCTTTTCACCTTTTGCGCTGCAGCGTTTTGTTGTGATACTGGGGACCATGATATGATATGAGGGACCGTGGAACTGGTCTTATCATCTTTATCAATTCTTTGAGATTTATTACTGCTAGTCTGGTCTTCAGCAGAATGAACTCTTTTCCTTACAGAAGAGGTGGTACTTGGACCTGCAGTTGAACTGCTGGCCAAGTTTGTACTGGCTGATTGTCCAGTTACAATGCCAGAGTTTGCTCCAACTGGAGCTCCAACTGAGCTAGAATTAGATGAAATGCCAGGGGCTTTTTCAATGGCATTCAAAGCTGCTGTCTCTGATTCTCTTTGTTTTAAATTATTTTATTACTTAGAAATATTTAATTTGTGGGTGATTCATCCTTTTTCTCAGACTGCTGAGATTTGATGACTCGAAGCAAATCTTTTATTTTCATCCTTTGTGCTCTTTCCTTCACTCGTGCCCTGAATACTGAACTGGGTGGAAATATATCATCTGATGCACACTCTTCCTTTCCTTCTATTTTCTGTGCATCTGGTTTTCTCTCTAAGGCTTTGGGATGTACCTTAGGTCCTTTGCCCAATCTCAGCCTGAAACGCTTGGGGTTCCATAAAGCTGCATCTTCTGAGTTGTCCAACTTTCGCTTTCTTGTTTCAGGAATTGGGTTCCTGAATAGAGGGGAATTTTCCTGTCCTGAAAATGGTGACTCTCTCAGATGTTTCATTTGCTTCTGTAGAGCCACCTGCTGCTGATGTGCACGAGTGGCACGTTCCATGTCACTTAAAGTTATGTATTCATATATCCCCCTGGTTGTAGTAGAGGGATTCTGAGGGAACATGACATTATTTTGAAGATTCCACTGATTAAATTGCATAAAATTATATTGTTGTTGTGTAGAATTGCCTCTCTGTGCCATGGAATAACTAATATTAGTCATCATTGGGTTACCACTTGCTGGTAATGCAATTCCACCAACGTTCCCAGTGTTATTTGCATTGTGCTGTTCAAATCCACCTTTCTTCATCACCAAAGAGCTAGTACTTGGTATAGCGTTAGTATCTTTGGCTACAATTGTTGTTGGTGGGGCAGATGTTTGACTAGTGACAACACTAGTGTTTGCTGCACTGCTAGTTCTTGGTATAGCATTAGTATCTTTGGCTACAGGCATTGTTGGTGGGGCAGATGTTTGACTAGTGACAACACTAGTGTTTGCTGCACTTGTAGATATTGCAAGAGATTTGGCAAATGCATCCTGTAATGCTTCTAAATCAGACTGTTGCTGAGTAGATGAACTGGGCTGTGAGATTTTACTATGCCTACTAGGTTTTTTAGGTTTTTTGCTTCTCTTTCTACGCTTCTTTTTAGCCTTTTTGTCTTCTCTATGTTTTTTCTTATTTGTTGGCTCATCGTCACTGGAAGAAGAAGCAGTTCCTTTTTTCACAGAGGAACTGGTACTCTGAGCCTTTTGCTCCTGGGTCCTAGCAATGCTTTGCTTGTGCCGAGTGCGTCTTTTTATCTTTTTATATTTTCTTTTCACCTTTTGCGCTGCGGCATTTTGTTGTGATACTGGGGACCATGATATGATATAAGGGACTGTGGAACTGGTCTTATCATCTTTATCAATTCTTTGAGATTTATTACTGCTAGTCTGGTCTTCTGCAGAATGAACACTTTTCCTCACAGAAGAGGTGGTACTTGGCCCTGTAGTTGAACTGCTGGCCAAGTTTGTACTGGCTGATTGTCCAGTTACAATGCCAGAGTTTGCTCCAACTGGAGATTCAACTGGAGCTCCAACTGAGCTAGAATTAGATGAAGTGCCAGGGGCTTTTTCAATGGCATTCAAAGCTGTTGTCTCTGATTCTCTTTTTCTCTTCCCCAAAAGGGAACTAGTGGGTTTTTTTGGATCCATATCACCAATGTCAATTGCAAGAGATGGAAAAGCTGCAAAAACAATGTACAGTAACTATAAAGTATGTAACATGCAAACTATTCCATCAGCTCGCTGAAAAGGTGACTGCATCCATCGATATCTAAAGATCAAATGACAGCTGTCGAAGCTACGACCGTGGAAACTGACGCTATATGCCCATATATGGTCATGTCATTGTACATGTTCTCACTATGTCCATATATGGTCATGTCCTTGTACACATTCTCATAATAGCAACTGGGCACTGTGTCCATATATGGTCATTTGTCATTGGAAACATTCTTATGAAAGCTTTGATGTCTAGCAATGAGAGAATTTGTCCCGTTTCGCTTCGATGCAAACTGGCGAAAAATGTCAAAACATTGATTTTGCCGCCTGTGACAGTTCGCCGATGCCCAGTAAAATCAAAGGGCATCCATTTATCAGCTGTAGCGTCAAATTTGGTGCCGGTGTCAAAAAACTTGGATGCCGGCGTCGAAACCATCGCAGGCGTCAAATTTTTGCAGCAAATTTGCAAATTTATTCGCCGGTGGCAAAATGGGCAAATTCACCACAAATTCGTGCCTGATGAATAAATTCGCCCATCACTAGTGATGTCATTATTTTCAGCAGTGATGTCACAATACCACAGATATACAAAACAATGACAATATATGTTTTAACATGATTTGTATTTGTTTCTCACATGTAATCATACAAAATGAATTAAAAGATTTAGAACACTGCCGTGTGCCTTTTTATATGGTGTATCTGATATATTATAAAACAATCGAGACATACTTTGAACTGAGCCAGGGTTAAATTAAATGTAGAACAAGTGAATTAAAAACACAATAGAAATGAAACTATAAAATAAAAACAATAAAACTATTGACATAAAATGGTACTTTCTTTACATTAGAGTGCTCTACACTATAGTAACAGTCCCTTGATGAAATATGAATTCATTCTATAACAGATTTTGCTGCTATTAAACCTGAATAATCACTTCAGAAAGCTACATTGTTCTAGTTAAAACAATCTTTGCATCTTCATCTTGACCAAAATACTATGCAGACAATAAAATACTTTACTCAGCCTTCTCCTCCAACCTTTTCTGTGAAGAATTCCATATTCTTTTAAAGCTGTAGATTTTAACACTTGTACAAAGTCCCCTGTTGATGAAGGGTCCCATCTGGTCAGATAAGTTCAACTGGCCTATGGCTGATACTGCTTGTAAGGCCTTAAATGATCATTGTTAGGACTGGGGTTTTAGAAAAGGGGGACCCCAGACAGTTTTATCTGTCGATTCAGCTCCTTCTGTCTGAGTCGGCAGCTTATCTGCCCAGGCATGGGGAACTCCAAAAGGCCTACCCAACAGATATCTGGAGCAAAATTGAGGAGATATGGTTCAGACTGTTTAAAAAATCTATTTGGTCATTGCCCCAGTGGCCTGTATCCAATTGTTTGGTCCTAGGCCCAAATGAACGGATCAATCTGATATTGCCCACCTATTTGGGGAAAGGTCCACTCATTTGGTGATCTTGACAAAACGCAAATGTATTAATATATGGCCAGCTTAAGTTTTGGGCTTTTTCTGTACAAGTCCCACTTTACAGTCTGAAATTTTTGTTTACTGTCGTCTTTGCATCAAGATGTATGAAAAAGATGTCTGAAAGTACTGGTATTTTTGTACTCCTACTGCATTTTTGAGAATATCTAGTAAATACATTTTCACCGTAACCCTTTAACCGCCAAGCACATACGCCGTACGTGCTGGCGGTTCAGGGCTCAGGCTACCAAGAAGGTACCTCGTACATTCTCCTGCAGCTGAGCCCTTCTCTCTGCATTGGTGGCTTTTTGCCCTGGGCAACGAGGCTGGGGGGCTGTCAAGTCAGATCTGCAACATGATTGTCACAGATCCAACTTCAAAGTGGCAAATACGCTGCAAATGGCTGTATGCTGCTACATACTCACCTCTTCTTTCCTGCACAGCCGCCCACACACTTCCTGCTGTGCATTGACTCTGCAGACTCGCTGTCCAGGCTGCCTCCATCGGTTCCAGCGATCCTCCTGCTACAAAAACGGTAAGTGCACGTTTTTTTACATACTTACCTGCACTTAGTTACATAGTTACATAGTTAAATTGGGTTGAAAAAAGACAAAGTACATCAAGTTCAACTCCTCCAAAGGAAAACCCAGCATCCACACATACACACCCCTCTCTACTTTAAAATTAAATTCTATATACCCATATCTATACTAACTATAGAGCTTAATATCACAATAACCTCTGATATTATGTCTGTCCAAAAAAACATCCAAGTCATTCTTATAGTCATTAACTGAATCAGCATCACAACATCACCCGGCAGTGTATTCCACAACCTCACTGTCCTGACTGTGAAGAACCCCCTACGTTGCTTCAAATGAAAGTTCTTGTCTTCTAGTCTAAAGGGGAGGCCTCTGGTACGGTGATCCACTTTATGGGTAAAAAGGTCCCCTACTATTTGTCTATAATGTCCTCTAATGTACTTGTAAAGTGTAATCATGTCCCCTCGCAAGTGCCTTTTTTCCAGAGAAAACAACCCGCAACCTTGACAGTCTACCCTCATAATTTAAGTCTTCCATCCCTCTAACCAATTTAGTTGCACTTAGTCTCTGCACTCTCTCCAGCTCATTTATATCCCTCTTAAGGACTGGAGTCCAAAACTGCACTGCATACTCCAGATGAGGCCTCACCAGGAACCTATAAAGAGACATAATTATGTTTTCATCCCTTGAGTTAATGCCCTTTTTTATACAAGACAGAACTTTATTTGCTTTAGTAGCCACGGAATGACACTGCCCAGAATTAGACAACTTGTTATCTATAAAAACCCCTAGATCCTTCTCATTTAAGGAAACTCCCAACACACTGCCATTTAGTGTATAACTTGCATTTATATTATTTTTGCCAAAGTGCATAACCTGCATTTATCAACATTGAACCTCATTTTCCAGTTTGCTGCTAAGTTTTCCAATTTAAACAAATCACTCTGCAAAGTGGCAGCAAAACTTGCAGATACTTACAGTACATTTATACACTTACACACATTTTAGTAAAGATAGGTATTTTTTATTTTAGCACACTTGGTCCCTTTTGTACACTTATTTACACATATTTACGTGTATTTGCACATTGTTTAGAAGTGCACAAATATGTATACACAAAAACTCACAAACAGGTGTTTTTTTTTTTTTTTTTTACTTATTCATCGTACCATTTATTTTACCTAAAAACATGTTATTTTGACAGCGTGACTATTAGATAATCGATTTCAGCAACTAATTATGCTGTCGGATCATTTATTTTGTTATTTCATTGATTTACCATATTTTTGTGGTTTTGTTGCAATTTTATCCCTGCATTATTGTTCCTTATGTATATTTAGTATAGTTTTGCTGTTTGGTGCTTTGGTATAGAAAGATTTATTTTACTTTGCTTGATTTGCCAGAATATATGCTTTCCAGTTTGGGGGTCTTACAGCACATAACGCACAATTGGGGCTCTCTTTTCTGCAGCTTAGTTGGCTAGCGTGAAAATTCATATGCATGTTTTTCATATGGGGTCTGTACACACCACATCCTATGGTAAATCTATGCATATTGGGCATCAAACTATTCAGTAGACCTCTGAGGTCCATATTTAAGGTGATTTTTCTTTGTACATAAAACATTGTGTGCAATAAATGCGGCAAACTGCAACAATTTTAGACGATTTTCAGAAATGTTGTAAAAACCTCTACGTTTAGAAAAGCTTTGCAGTTTGGTAGTTTGGTGTAGAAAGACGTTTTTATATTTGTTGGATTCCTCAGAATGTGTACTTTCTAAAAATATATGGTTTTGGGGAGTCTTTGCTGTTAGGAGGGTCTTGAGGCACATAATATGAAGTCAAGGGTCTATGTTCACAGCAGGCGAATCGGCAGCAGAGAAAAATCATATGCACTATTTTCATTTGAGGTCCGCACATGCCAGTTGCCTTGGTATATCAATGCATATTGGGCATCAAATGGTTCAGTAGACCCTTGGCATCAGTATGTATGATGTTTTACAATTGTATGTAAGAAATTGGGTGAGATAAATGCGGCCAATTGCAATATTTTTAGGCAATTTTCAGAAATGTAAAAACTGTTCCTTTTATGCCAGATTTAGGAAAGGCTTGCGACTTGGTACTTTGGAGTACAAAGACATACATACCCAATTTGGATTCATGGGAATGTGTACTTTCTGAAAATATATGGTTTTCTGGGGTGAAAGTACTTTTTTCTACCTTTGCTCTCCCCCAAAACTATGTATATGTGTTGATTTTGCAGTACCTGAAATGACAGACCATATGGGGGTCTTCATTTGGGGCCCCTATATACCACATGCTTGGGTACACCTA
Source organism: Xenopus petersii (assembly GCA_038501925.1). Taxonomy (NCBI): domain Eukaryota; kingdom Metazoa; phylum Chordata; class Amphibia; order Anura; family Pipidae; genus Xenopus; species Xenopus petersii. Next base: position 17,529,624 of record CM076681.1, read on the forward strand.
TACATATTGTTCATCAAACTGTTCAGAGGACCCTAACCTTTCATATTTGAGGTGATTTATCCTAATACCTAAAAGTATGTGGGAAATACGATGCTGCAGAATGGAAATTTTGAGGTGATTTTTGGAAATGTCACCTTTAAATTGGGACAAGTCTTTTTGTATTTCATTGATTTCAACATTTATATCTTTCAACTCTTTCTCTTTCTGTTTAACTATTAATGCTATAAGGTTCATGGAATAATTCTGCAAAATCTTTTTCCACTCCAGCATGAAATCGGCATCATCTCTGCTGAAGGTCGGCCATTTATTTGTGATTCTTAGGCCCCTCAGTACTATCCCTTCAGCTGCATATTGTAAAAGAGTTTCTTTCTGCCACCATGCCTTCATTTCTTTTTCTCTATAATTTTGTAAATTTCGAAAATGATTTCTTATATCTTCCTCATCTCCAAAATGAACCTTTCCTGGGTATTTAAATTGTTTTGTCACTCTTTTCCTTACATCACTTAACATAGGGTCTGACAGACAAAAAGGTTGACTTTCTGCCATTGTGGTGATTAAAGGCTAAAATTAACCTGTTATTGAATTATAGTATTACTTAATTTATTTAATTTATTTCAATGTAGTATTTTCCATAAAAATGTCTTTAATGCACAAAGGAATGTATTTGATAGTACCAGCCCTTAGCCTGGATCTCCCGCAATTGGCCCCAGGCTGCACTTTGGACATGCCTGATCTAGCTCTATCTATCTATCTATCTATCTATCTATCTATCTATCTATCTCTTTATCTATCCAACTATTAAAATACTATCACTATTAAAATCCCTTTCACAAAAAATAACACATGCAAATTTAAATATCTATTTATCTATCTATCTATCTATCTATCTATCTATCTATCTATCTATCTATCGGTTGTCCATCTATCTATCTATCTGTCTGTCTGTCTGTCTGTCTGTCTGTCTGTCTGTCTATCTATCATATATCTATCTATCTATCTATCTATCTATCCATCTTTCTTTCTTTCTATGTATGTAACGCCAATCTGGGCTATCCAGACCACAGATAGTTAAAGTGTCCAGCTATTGGTATGAGTATGGGTTACATTGGACTCAAGGTGTAGTGCAACACTCACTCAAATGATTGGGCGCCAGAAGGTTCTTATGGTGCAAACAAAGTAACTGATTATTAGTCAGAGACAATGACCTCAGGCTTACTCACATCACCAGAGGTTAGCGGGAAAAAGGCACAGGCACATAACATTCAGCTTTCTCTGGGCCTTGCTGTACTCTGGCTCCCCTGGGCACACCCAGCCAGATCAGCATCCAGCAGCCAAAGAGGAAGAAGCCACTCCTTACACACACTATAGTGCAGTGTGGCAGGAAGTTGTCATATCACCTCTTGGCCAATAACACTGAGCAAAACAGGATTTTGCCTGGTAACTGAGAAAAGGGTAGGACCTAAAAGCCATAGGGGCAGATTAACCCCTATGGACCTCTACATCTATATAGGATTATTATTTTCTGTATGCTTCTAGGGACACCGAAGGCTTTAAAAAAGAGAGTCATTACATATTTGAATAATGTGCAAAAAATTGTAACCTGTCTGAAGTAATGGCTTGAAGAAATACAATAATGAAAAAAGAGACAACAATTGCCTAATATTCCATGGAAAATGTTTACATTTCAAAGTAAAGGGGTTTTTAGTTACAAGTTTATGATCATAAAATTGCCACCATAAATAGAAAACTATAAGCATTTAGCTACAATTATATGATCACAAAATTGCCAAGCCACCATACCACGGCAAGGTAACCCCCATATGGTGGATTTTTTTTTTTTTTTTTTTTTTTTTATTATTTTATTACTTAGAAATATTTAATTTGTGGGTGATTCATCCTTTTTCTCAGACTGCTGAAATTTGATGACTCAAAGCAAATCTTTTATTTTCATCCTTTGTGCTCTTTCCTTCACTCGTGCCCTGAATACTGAACTGGGTGGAAATATATCATCTGATGCACACTCTTCCTTTCCTTCTATTTTCTGTGCCTCTGGTTTTCTCTCTAAGGCTTTGGGATGTACCTTAGGTCCTTTGCCCAATCTCAGCCTGAAATGCTTGGGGTTCCATAAAGCTGTATCTTCTGAGTTGGTGTCCAACTATCGCTTTCTGGTTTCAGGAATTGAATAGAGGGGAATTTTCCTGTACTGAAAATGGTGACTCTCTCAGATGTTTCATTTGCTTCTGTAGAGCCACCTGCTGCTGATGTTCACGAGTGGCACGTTCCATGTCACTTAAAGCTATGTATTCATATATCCCCCTGGTTGTAGTAGAGGGATTCTGAGGGAACATGACATTATTTTGAAGATTCCACTGATTAAATTGCATAAAATTATATTGTTGTTGTGTAGAATTGCCTTTCTGTGCCATGGAATAACCAATTTTAGGCATCATTGTGTTACCAGTTGCTGGTAATGAAATTCCACCAACGTTCCCAGTGTTATTTGCATTGTGCTGTTCAAATCCACCTTTCTTCATCACCAAAGATCTAGTACTTGGTATAGCGTTAGTATCTTTGGCTACAATTATTGTTGGTGGAGCAGATGTTTGACTAGTGACAACACTAGTGTTTGCTGCACTGCTAGTTCTTGGTATAGCATTAGTATCTTTGGCTACAGGCATTGTTGGTGGAGCAGATGTTTGACTAGTGACAACACTAGTGTTTGCTGCACTGCTAGTTCTTGGTATAGCATTAGTATCTTTGGCTATAGTCATTGTTGGTGGAGCAGATGTTTGACTAGGGACAACACTAGTGTTTGCTGCACTTGTAGATATTATAAGAGCTTTGGCAAATGCATCCTGTAATGCTTCTAAATCAGACTGTTGCTGAGTAGATGAACTGGGCTGTGAGATGTTCCTATGCCTCATAGGTTTTTTAGTGTTTTTGCTTCTTTTTCTTCTCTTCTTTTTAGCCTTTTTGTCTTCTCGATGTTTTTTCTTATTTGTTGGCTCTTCGTCACTGGAAGAAGAAGCAGTTCTTTTTCTCACAGAGGAGCTGGTACTCTGAGCCTCTTGCTCCTGGGTCCTAGCAATGCTTTGCTTGTGCCGAGTGCGTCTTTTTATTTTTTTATCTTTTCTTTTCACCTTTTGCGCTGCAGCGTTTTGTTGTGATACTGGGGACCATGATATGATATGAGGGACCGTGGAACTGGTCTTATCATCTTTATCAATTCTTTGAGATTTATTACTGCTAGTCTGGTCTTCAGCAGAATGAACTCTTTTCCTTACAGAAGAGGTGGTACTTGGTCCTGCAGTTGAACTGCTGGCCAAGTTTGTACTGGCTGATTGTCCAGTTACAATGCCAGAGTTTGCTCCAACTGGAGCTCCAACTGAGCTAGAATTAGATGAAATGCCAGGGGCTTTTTCAATGGCATTCAAAGCTGCTGTCTCTGATTCTCTTTGTTTTAAATTATTTTATTACTTAGAAATATTTAATTTGTGGGTGATTCATCCTTTTTCTCAGACTGCTGAGATTTGATGACTCGAAGCAAATCTTTTATTTTCATCCTTTGTGCTCTTTCCTTCACTCGTGCCCTGAATACTGAACTGGGTGGAAATATATCATCTGATGCACACTCTTCCTTTCCTTCTATTTTCTGTGCATCTGGTTTTCTCTCTAAGGCTTTGGGATGTACCTTAGGTCCTTTGCCCAATCTCAGCCTGAAACGCTTGGGGTTCCATAAAGCTGCATCTTCTGAGTTGTCCAACTTTCGCTTTCTTGTTTCAGGAATTGGGTTCCTGAATAGAGGGGAATTTTCCTGTCCTGAAAATGGTGACTCTCTCAGATGTTTCATTTGCTTCTGTAGAGCCACCTGCTGCTGATGTGCACGAGTGGCACGTTCCATGTCACTTAAAGTTATGTATTCATATATCCCCCTGGTTGTAGTAGAGGGATTCTGAGGGAACATGACATTATTTTGAAGATTCCACTGATTAAATTGCATAAAATTATATTGTTGTTGTGTAGAATTGCCTCTCTGTGCCATGGAATAACTAATATTAGTCATCATTGGGTTACCACTTGCTGGTAATGCAATTCCACCAACGTTCCCAGTGTTATTTGCATTGTGCTGTTCAAATCCACCTTTCTTCATCACCAAAGAGCTAGTACTTGGTATAGCGTTAGTATCTTTGGCTACAATTGTTGTTGGTGGGGCAGATGTTTGACTAGTGACAACACTAGTGTTTGCTGCACTGCTAGTTCTTGGTATAGCATTAGTATCTTTGGCTACAGGCATTGTTGGTGGGGCAGATGTTTGACTAGTGACAACACTAGTGTTTGCTGCACTTGTAGATATTGCAAGAGATTTGGCAAATGCATCCTGTAATGCTTCTAAATCAGACTGTTGCTGAGTAGATGAACTGGGCTGTGAGATTTTACTATGCCTACTAGGTTTTTTAGGTTTTTTGCTTCTCTTTCTACGCTTCTTTTTAGCCTTTTTGTCTTCTCTATGTTTTTTCTTATTTGTTGGCTCATCGTCACTGGAAGAAGAAGCAGTTCTTTTTTTCACAGAGGAACTGGTACTCTGAGCCTTTTGCTCCTGGGTCCTAGCAATGCTTTGCTTGTGCCGAGTGCGTCTTTTTATCTTTTTATCTTTTCTTTTCACCTTTTGCGCTGCGGCATTTTGTTGTGATACTGGGGACCATGATATGATATAAGGGACTGTGGAACTGGTCTTATCATCTTTATCAATTCTTTGAGATTTATTACTGCTAGTCTGGTCTTCTGCAGAATGAACACTTTTCCTCACAGAAGAGGTGGTACTTGGCCCTGTAGTTGAACTGCTGGCCAAGTTTGTACTGGCTGATTGTCCAGTTACAATGCCAGAGTTTGCTCCAACTGGAGATTCAACTGGAGCTCCAACTGAGCTAGAATTAGATGAAGTGCCAGGGGCTTTTTCAATGGCATTCAAAGCTGTTGTCTCTGATTCTCTTTTTCTCTTCCCCAAAAGGGAACTAGTGGGTTTTTTTGGATCCATATCACCAATGTCAATTGCAAGAGATGGAAAAGCTGCAAAAACAATGTACAGTAACTATAAAGTATGTAACATGCAAACTATTCCATCAGCTCGCTGAAAAGGTGACTGCATCCATCGATATCTAAAGATCAAATGACAGCTGTCGAAGCTACGACCGTGGAAACTGACGCTATATGCCCATATATGGTCATGTCATTGTACATGTTCTCACTATGTCCATATATGGTCATGTCCTTGTACACATTCTCATAATAGCAACTGGGCACTGTGTCCATATATGGTCATTTGTCATTGGAAACATTCTTATGAAAGCTTTGATGTCTAGCAATGAGAGAATTTGTCCCGTTTCGCTTCGATGCAAACTGGCGAAAAATGTCAAAACATTGATTTTGCCGCCTGTGACAGTTCGCCGATGCCCAGTAAAATCAAAGGGCATCCATTTATCAGCTGTAGCGTCAAATTTGGTGCCGGTGTCAAAAAACTTGGATGCCGGCGTCGAAACCATCGCAGGCGTCAAATTTTTGCAGCAAATTTGCAAATTTATTCGCCGGTGGCAAAATGGGCAAATTCACCACAAATTCGTGCCTGATGAATAAATTCGCCCATCACTAGTGATGTCATTATTTTCAGCAGTGATGTCACAATACCACAGATATACAAAACAATGACAATATATGTTTTAACATGATTTGTATTTGTTTCTCACATGTAATCATACAAAATGAATTAAAAGATTTAGAACACTGCCGTGTGCCTTTTTATATGGTGTATCTGATATATTATAAAACAATCGAGACATACTTTGAACTGAGCCAGGGTTAAATTAAATGTAGAACAAGTGAATTAAAAACACAATAGAAATGAAACTATAAAATAAAAACAATAAAACTATTGACATAAAATGGTACTTTCTTTACATTAGAGTGCTCTACACTATAGTAACAGTCCCTTGATGAAATATGAATTCATTCTATAACAGATTTTGCTGCTATTAAACCTGAATAATCACTTCAGAAAGCTACATTGTTCTAGTTAAAACAATCTTTGCATCTTCATCTTGACCAAAATACTATGCAGACAATAAAATACTTTACTCAGCCTTCTCCTCCAACCTTTTCTGTGAAGAATTCCATATTCTTTTAAAGCTGTAGATTTTAACACTTGTACAAAGTCCCCTGTTGATGAAGGGTCCCATCTGGTCAGATAAGTTCAACTGGCCTATGGCTGATACTGCTTGTAAGGCCTTAAATGATCATTGTTAGGACTGGGGTTTTAGAAAAGGGGGACCCCAGACAGTTTTATCTGTCGATTCAGCTCCTTCTGTCTGAGTCGGCAGCTTATCTGCCCAGGCATGGGGAACTCCAAAAGGCCTACCCAACAGATATCTGGAGCAAAATTGAGGAGATATGGTTCAGACTGTTTAAAAAATCTATTTGGTCATTGCCCCAGTGGCCTGTATCCAATTGTTTGGTCCTAGGCCCAAATGAACGGATCAATCTGATATTGCCCACCTATTTGGGGAAAGGTCCACTCATTTGGTGATCTTGACAAAACGCAAATGTATTAATATATGGCCAGCTTAAGTTTTGGGCTTTTTCTGTACAAGTCCCACTTTACAGTCTGAAATTTTTGTTTACTGTCGTCTTTGCATCAAGATGTATGAAAAAGATGTCTGAAAGTACTGGTATTTTTGTACTCCTACTGCATTTTTGAGAATATCTAGTAAATACATTTTCACCGTAACCCTTTAACCGCCAAGCACATACGCCGTACGTGCTGGCGGTTCAGGGCTCAGGCTACCAAGAAGGTACCTCGTACATTCTCCTGCAGCTGAGCCCTTCTCTCTGCATTGGTGGCTTTTTGCCCTGGGCAACGAGGCTGGGGGGCTGTCAAGTCAGATCTGCGACATGATTGTCACAGATCCAACTTCAAAGTGGCAAATACGCTGCAAATGGCTGTATGCTGCTACATACTCACCTCTTCTTTCCTGCACAGCCGCCCACACACTTCCTGCTGTGCATTGACTCTGCAGACTCGCTGTCCAGGCTGCCTCCATCGGTTCCAGCGATCCTCCTGCTACAAAAACGGTAAGTGCACGTTTTTTTACATACTTACCTGCACTTAGTTACATAGTTACATAGTTAAATTGGGTTGAAAAAAGACAAAGTACATCAAGTTCAACTCCTCCAAAGGAAAACCCAGCATCCACACATACACACCCCTCTCTACTTTAAAATTAAATTCTATATACCCATATCTATACTAACTATAGAGCTTAGTATCACAATAACCTCTGATATTATGTCTGTCCAAAAAAACATCCAAGTCATTCTTATAGTCATTAACTGAATCAGCATCACAACATCACCCGGCAGTGTATTCCACAACCTCACTGTCCTGACTGTGAAGAACCCCCTACGTTGCTTCAAATGAAAGTTCTTGTCTTCTAGTCTAAAGGGGAGGCCTCTGGTACGGTGATCCACTTTATGGGTAAAAAGGTCCCCTACTATTTGTCTATAATGTCCTCTAATGTACTTGTAAAGTGTAATCATGTCCCCTCGCAAGTGCCTTTTTTCCAGAGAAAACAACCCGCAACCTTGACAGTCTACCCTCATAATTTAAGTCTTCCATCCCTCTAACCAATTTAGTTGCACTTAGTCTCTGCACTCTCTCCAGCTCATTTATATCCCTCTTAAGGACTGGAGTCCAAAACTGCACTGCATACTCCAGATGAGGCCTCACCAGGAACCTATAAAGAGACATAATTATGTTTTCATCCCTTGAGTTAATGCCCTTTTTTATACAAGACAGAACTTTATTTGCTTTAGTAGCCACGGAATGACACTGCCCAGAATTAGACAACTTGTTATCTATAAAAACCCCTAGATCCTTCTCATTTAAGGAAACTCCCAACACACTGCCATTTAGTGTATAACTTGCATTTATATTATTTTTGCCAAAGTGCATAACCTGCATTTATCAACATTGAACCTCATTTTCCAGTTTGCTGCTAAGTTTTCCAATTTAAACAAATCACTCTGCAAAGTGGCAGCAAAACTTGCAGATACTTACAGTACATTTATACACTTACACACATTTTAGTAAAGATAGGTATTTTTTATTTTAGCACACTTGGTCCCTTTTGTACACTTATTTACACATATTTATGTGTATTTGCACATTGTTTAGAAGTGCACAAATATGTATACACAAAAACTCACAAACAGGTGTTTTTTTTTTTTTTTTTTACTTATTCATCGTACCATTTATTTTACCTAAAAACATGTTATTTTGACAGCGTGACTATTAGATAATCGATTTCAGCCACTAATTATGCTGTCGGATCATTTATTTTGTTATTTCATTGATTTACCATATTTTTGTGGTTTTGTTGCAATTTTATCCCTGCATTATTGTTCCTTATGTATATTTAGTATAGTTTTGCTGTTTGGTGCTTTGGTATAGAAAGATTTATTTTACTTTGCTTGATTTGCCAGAATATATGCTTTCCAGTTTGGGGGTCTTACAGCACATAACGCACAATTGGGGCTCTCTTTTCTGCAGCTTAGTTGGCTAGCGTGAAAATTCATATGCATGTTTTTCATATGGGGTCTGTACACACCACATCCTTTGGTAAATCTATGCATATTGGGCATCAAACTATTCAGTAGACCTCTGAGGTCCATATTTAAGGTGATTTTTCTTTGTACATAAAACATTGTGTGCAATAAATGCGGCAAACTGCAACAATTTTAGACGATTTTCAGAAATGTTGTAAAAACCTCTACGTTTAGAAAAGCTTTGCAGTTTGGTAGTTTGGTGTAGAAAGACGTTTTTATATTTGTTGGATTCCTCAGAATGTGTACTTTCTAAAAATATATGGTTTTGGGGAGTCTTTGCTGTTAGGAGGGTCTTGAGGCACATAATATGAAGTCAAGGGTCTATGTTCACAGCAGGCGAATCGGCAGCAGAGAAAAATCATATGCACTATTTTCATTTGAGGTCCGCACATGCCAGTTGCCTTGGTATATCAATGCATATTGGGCATCAAATGGTTCAGTAGACCCTTGGCATCAGTATTTATGATGTTTTACAATTGTATGTAAGAAATTGGGTGAGATAAATGCGGCCAATTGCAATATTTTTAGGCAATTTTCAGAAATGTAAAAACTGTTCCTTTTATGCCAGATTTAGGAAAGGCTTGCGACTTGGTACTTTGGAGTACAAAGACATACATACCCAATTTGGATTCATGGGAATGTGTACTTTCTGAAAATATATGGTTTTCTGGGGTGAAAGTACTTTTTTCTACCTTTGCTCTCCCCCAAAACTATGTATATGTGTTGATTTTGCAGTACCTGAAATGACAGACCATATGGGGGTCTTCATTTGGGGCCCCTATATACCACATGCTTGGGTACACCTATACATATTGTTCATCAAACTGTTCAGAGGACCCTAACCTTTCATATTTGAGGTGATTTATCCTAATACCTAAAAGTATGTGGGAAATACGATGCTGCAGAATGGAAATTTTGAGGTGATTTTTGGAAATGTCACCTTTAAATTGGGACAAGTCTTTTTGTATTTCATTGATTTCAACATTTATATCTTTCAACTCTTTCTCTTTCTGTTTAACTATTAATGCTATAAGGTTCATGGAATAATTCTGCAAAATCTTTTTCCACTCCAGCATGAAATCGGCATCATCTCTGCTGAAGGTCGGCCATTTATTTGTGATTCTTAGGCCCCTCAGTACTATCCCTTCAGCTGCATATTGTAAAAGAGTTTCTTTCTGCCACCATGCCTTCATTTCTTTTTCTCTATAATTTTGTAAATTTCGAAAATGATTTCTTATATCTTCCTCATCTCCAAAATGAACCTTTCCTGGGTATTTAAATTGTTTTGTCACTCTTTTCCTTACATCACTTAACATAGGGTCTGACAGACAAAAAGGTTGACTTTCTGCCATTGTGGTGATTAAAGGCTAAAATTAACCTGTTATTGAATTATAGTATTACTTAATTTATTTAATTTATTTCAATGTAGAACTTTCCATAAAAATGTCTTTAATGCACAAAGGAATGTATTTGATAGTACCAGCCCTTAGCCTGGATCTCCCGCAATTGGCCCCAGGCTGCACTTTGGACATGCCTGATCTAGCTCTATCTATCTATCTATCTATCTATCTATCTATCTATCTATCTATCATCTATCTATCTATCTATCATCTATCTATCTATCTATCTATCTATCTATCTATCTCTCTATCTCTCTATCTATCTATCTCTTTATCTATCCAACTATTAAAATACTATCACTATTAAAATCCCTTTCACAAAAAATAACACATGCAAATTTAAATATCTATCTATCTATCTATCTATCTATCTATCTATCTATCTATCTATCTATCTATCTATCTATCGGTTGTCCATCTATCTATCTATCTATCTATCTATCTATCTATCTATCTATCTATCTATCTATCTATCTATCTATCTGTCTGTCTGTCTGTCTGTCTATCTGTCGGTCTGTCTGTCTGTCTGTCTGTCTATCTATCATCTATCTATCTATCTATCTATCCATCTTTCTTTCTTTCTATGTATGTAACGCCAATCTGGGCTATCCAGACCACAGATAGTTAAAGTGTCCAGCTATTGGTATGAGTATGGGTTACATTGGACTCAAGGTGTAGTGCAACACTCACTCAAATGATTGGGCGCCAGAAGGTTCTTATGGTGCAAACAAAGTAACTGATTATTAGTCAGAGACAATGACCTCAGGCTTACTCACATCACCAGAGGTTAGCGGGAAAAAGGCACAGGCACATAACATTCAGCTTTCTCTGGGCCTTGCTGTACTCTGGCTCCCCTGGGCACACCCAGCCAGATCAGCATCCAGCAGCCAAAGAGGAAGAAGCCACTCCTTACACACACTATAGTGCAGTGTGGCAGGAAGTTGTCATATCACCTCTTGGCCAATAACACTGAGCAACACAGGATTTTGCCTGGTAACTGAGAAAAGGGTAGGACCTAAAAGCCATAGGGGCAGATTAACCCCTATGGACCTCTACATCTATATAGGATTATTATTTTCTGTATGCTTCTAGGGACACCAAAGGCTTTAAAAAAGAGAGTCATTACATATTTGAATAATGTGCAAAAAATTGTAACCTGTCTGAAGTAATGGCTTGAAGAAATACAATAATGAAAAAAGAGACAACAATTGCCTAATATTCCATGGAAAATGTTTACATTTCAAAGTAAAGGGGTTTTTAGTTACAAGTTTATGATCATAAAATTGCCACCATAAATAGAAAACTATAAGCATTTAGCTACAATTATATGATCACAAAATTGCCAAGCCACCATACCACGGCAAGGTAACCCCCATATGGTGGATTTTTTTTTTTTTTTTATTATTTTATTACTTAGAAATATTTAATTTGTGGGTGATTCATCCTTTTTCTCAGACTGCTGAAATTTGATGACTCAAAGCAAATCTTTTATTTTCATCCTTTGTGCTCTTTCCTTCACTCGTGCCCTGAATACTGAACTGGGTGGAAATATATCATCTGATGCACACTCTTCCTTTCCTTCTATTTTCTGTGCCTCTGGTTTTCTCTCTAAGGCTTTGGGATGTACCTTAGGTCCTTTGCCCAATCTCAGCCTGAAATGCTTGGGGTTCCATAAAGCTGTATCTTCTGAGTTGGTGTCCAACTATCGCTTTCTGGTTTCAGGAATTGAATAGAGGGGAATTTTCCTGTACTGAAAATGGTGACTCTCTCAGATGTTTCATTTGCTTCTGTAGAGCCACCTGCTGCTGATGTTCACGAGTGGCACGTTCCATGTCACTTAAAGCTATGTATTCATATATCCCCCTGGTTGTAGTAGAGGGATTCTGAGGGAACATGACATTATTTTGAAGATTCCACTGATTAAATTGCATAAAATTATATTGTTGTTGTGTAGAATTGCCTTTCTGTGCCATGGAATAACCAATTTTAGGCATCATTGTGTTACCAGTTGCTGGTAATGAAATTCCACCAACGTTCCCAGTGTTATTTGCATTGTGCTGTTCAAATCCACCTTTCTTCATCACCAAAGATCTAGTACTTGGTATAGCGTTAGTATCTTTGGCTACAATTATTGTTGGTGGAGCAGATGTTTGACTAGTGACAACACTAGTGTTTGCTGCACTGCTAGTTCTTGGTATAGCATTAGTATCTTTGGCTACAGGCATTGTTGGTGGAGCAGATGTTTGACTAGTGACAACACTAGTGTTTGCTGCACTGCTAGTACTTGGTATAGCGTTAATATATTTGGCTATAGTCATTGTTGGTGGAGCAGATGTTTGACTAGGGACAACACTAGTGTTTGCTGCACTTGTAGATATTATAAGAGCTTTGGCAAATGCATCCTGTAATGCTTCTAAATCAGACTGTTGCTGAGTAGATGAACTGGGCTGTGAGATGTTCCTATGCCTCATAGGTTTTTTAGTGTTTTTGCTTCTTTTTCTTCTCTTCTTTTTAGCCTTTTTGTCTTCTCTATGTTTTTTCTTATTTGTTGGCTCTTCGTCACTGGAAGAAGAAGCAGTTCTTTTTCTCACAGAGGAGCTGGTACTCTGAGCCTCTTGCTCCTGGGTCCTAGCAATGCTTTGCTTGTGCCGAGTGCGTCTTTTTATTTTTTTATCTTTTCTTTTCACCTTTTGCGCTGCAGCGTTTTGTTGTGATACTGGGGACCATGATATGATATGAGGGACCGTGGAACTGGTCTTATCATCTTTATCAATTCTTTGAGATTTATTACTGCTAGTCTGGTCTTCAGCAGAATGAACTCTTTTCCTTACAGAAGAGGTGGTACTTGGTCCTGCAGTTGAACTGCTGGCCAAGTTTGTACTGGCTGATTGTCCAGTTACAATGCCAGAGTTTGCTCCAACTGGAGCTCCAACTGAGCTAGAATTAGATGAAATGCCAGGGGCTTTTTCAATGGCATTCAAAGCTGCTGTCTCTGATTCTCTTTGTTTTAAATTATTTTATTACTTAGAAATATTTAATTTGTGGGTGATTCATCCTTTTTCTCAGACTGCTGAGATTTGATGACTCGAAGCAAATCTTTTATTTTCATCCTTTGTGCTCTTTCCTTCACTCGTGCCCTGAATACTGAACTGGGTGGAAATATATCATCTGATGCACACTCTTCCTTTCCTTCTATTTTCTGTGCATCTGGTTTTCTCTCTAAGGCTTTGGGATGTACCTTAGGTCCTTTGCCCAATCTCAGCCTGAAACGCTTGGGGTTCCATAAAGCTGCATCTTCTGAGTTGTCCAACTTTCGCTTTCTTGTTTCAGGAATTGGGTTCCTGAATAGAGGGGAATTTTCCTGTCCTGAAAATGGTGACTCTCTCAGATGTTTCATTTGCTTCTGTAGAGCCACCTGCTGCTGATGTGCACGAGTGGCACGTTCCATGTCACTTAAAGTTAAGTATTCATATATCCCCCTGGTTGTAGTAGAGGGATTCTGAGGGAACATGACATTATTTTGAAGATTCCACTGATTAAATTGCATAAAATTATATTGTTGTTGTGTAGAATTGCCTCTCTGTGCCATGGAATAACTAATATTAGTCATCATTGGGTTACCACTTGCTGGTAATGCAATTCCACCAACGTTCCCAGTGTTATTTGCATTGTGCTGTTCAAATCCACCTTTCTTCATCACCAAAGAGCTAGTACTTGGTATAGCGTTAGTATCTTTGGCTACAATTGTTGTTGGTGGGGCAGATGTTTGACTAGTGACAACACTAGTGTTTGCTGCACTGCTAGTTCTTGGTATAGCATTAGTATCTTTGGCTACAGGCATTGTTGGTGGGGCAGATGTTTGACTAGTGACAACACTAGTGTTTGCTGCACTTGTAGATATTGCAAGAGATTTGGCAAATGCATCCTGTAATGCTTCTAAATCAGACTGTTGCTGAGTAGATGAACTGGGCTGTGAGATTTTACTATGCCTACTAGGTTTTTTAGGTTTTTTGCTTCTCTTTCTACGCTTCTTTTTAGCCTTTTTGTCTTCTCTATGTTTTTTCTTATTTGTTGGCTCATCGTCACTGGAAGAAGAAGCAGTTCTTTTTTTCACAGAGGAACTGGTACTCTGAGCCTTTTGCTCCTGGGTCCTAGCAATGCTTTGCTTGTGCCGAGTGCGTCTTTTTATCTTTTTATCTTTTCTTTTCACCTTTTGCGCTGCGGCATTTTGTTGTGATACTGGGGACCATGATATGATATAAGGGACTGTGGAACTGGTCTTATCATCTTTATCAATTCTTTGAGATTTATTACTGCTAGTCTGGTCTTCTGCAGAATGAACACTTTTCCTCACAGAAGAGGTGGTACTTGGCCCTGTAGTTGAACTGCTGGCCAAGTTTGTACTGGCTGATTGTCCAGTTACAATGCCAGAGTTTGCTCCAACTGGAGATTCAACTGGAGCTCCAACTGAGCTAGAATTAGATGAAGTGCCAGGGGCTTTTTCAATGGCATTCAAAGCTGTTGTCTCTGATTCTCTTTTTCTCTTCCCCAAAAGGGAACTAGTGGGTTTTTTTGGATCCATATCACCAATGTCAATTGCAAGAGATGGAAAAGCTGCAAAAACAATGTACAGTAACTATAAAGTATGTAACATGCAAACTATTCCATCAGCTCGCTGAAAAGGTGACTGCATCCATCGATATCTAAAGATCAAATGACAGCTGTCGAAGCTACGACCGTGGAAACTGACGCTATATGCCCATATATGGTCATGTCATTGTACATGTTCTCACTATGTCCATATATGGTCATGTCCTTGTACACATTCTCATAATAGCAACTGGGCACTGTGTCCATATATGGTCATTTGTCATTGGAAACATTCTTATGAAAGCTTTGATGTCTAGCAATGAGAGAATTTGTCCCGTTTCGCTTCGATGCAAACTGGCGAAAAATGTCAAAACATTGATTTTGCCGCCTGTGACAGTTCGCCGATGCCCAGTAAAATCAAAGGGCATCCATTTATCAGCTGTAGCGTCAAATTTGGTGCCGGTGTCAAAAAACTTGGATGCCGGCGTCGAAACCATCGCAGGCGTCAAATTTTTGCAGCAAATTTGCAAATTTATTCGCCGGTGGCAAAATGGGCAAATTCACCACAAATTCGTGCCTGATGAATAAATTCGCCCATCACTAGTGATGTCATTATTTTCAGCAGTGATGTCACAATACCACAGATATACAAAACAATGACAATATATGTTTTAACATGATTTGTATTTGTTTCTCACATGTAATCATACAAAATGAATTAAAAGATTTAGAACACTGCCGTGTGCCTTTTTATATGGTGTATCTGATATATTATAAAACAATCGAGACATACTTTGAACTGAGCCAGGGTTAAATTAAATGTAGAACAAGTGAATTAAAAACACAATAGAAATGAAACTATAAAATAAAAACAATAAAACTATTGACATAAAATGGTACTTTCTTTACATTAGAGTGCTCTACACTATAGTAACAGTCCCTTGATGAAATATGAATTCATTCTATAACAGATTTTGCTGCTATTAAACCTGAATAATCACTTCAGAAAGCTACATTGTTCTAGTTAAAACAATCTTTGCATCTTCATCTTGACCAAAATACTATGCAGACAATAAAATACTTTACTCAGCCTTCTCCTCCAACCTTTTCTGTGAAGAATTCCATATTCTTTTAAAGCTGTAGATTTTAACACTTGTACAAAGTCCCCTGTTGATGAAGGGTCCCATCTGGTCAGATAAGTTCAACTGGCCTATGGCTGATACTGCTTGTAAGGCCTTAAATGATCATTGTTAGGACTGGGGTTTTAGAAAAGGGGGACCCCAGACAGTTTTATCTGTCGATTCAGCTCCTTCTGTCTGAGTCGGCAGCTTATCTGCCCAGGCATGGGGAACTCCAAAAGGCCTACCCAACAGATATCTGGAGCAAAATTGAGGAGATATGGTTCAGACTGTTTAAAAAATCTATTTGGTCATTGCCCCAGTGGCCTGTATCCAATTGTTTGGTCCTAGGCCCAAATGAACGGATCAATCTGATATTGCCCACCTATTTGGGGAAAGGTCCACTCATTTGGTGATCTTGACAAAACGCAAATGTATTAATATATGGCCAGCTTAAGTTTTGGGCTTTTTCTGTACAAGTCCCACTTTACAGTCTGAAATTTTTGTTTACTGTCGTCTTTGCATCAAGATGTATGAAAAAGATGTCTGAAAGTACTGGTATTTTTGTACTCCTACTGCATTTTTGAGAATATCTAGTAAATACATTTTCACCGTAACCCTTTAACCGCCAAGCACATACGCCGTACGTGCTGGCGGTTCAGGGCTCAGGCTACCAAGAAGGTACCTCGTACATTCTCCTGCAGCTGAGCCCTTCTCTCTGCATTGGTGGCTTTTTGCCCTGGGCAACGAGGCTGGGGGGCTGTCAAGTCAGATCTGCGACATGATTGTCACAGATCCAACTTCAAAGTGGCAAATACGCTGCAAATGGCTGTATGCTGCTACATACTCACCTCTTCTTTCCTGCACAGCCGCCCACACACTTCCTGCTGTGCATTGACTCTGCAGACTCGCTGTCCAGGCTGCCTCCATCGGTTCCAGCGATCCTCCTGCTACAAAAACGGTAAGTGCACGTTTTTTTACATACTTACCTGCACTTAGTTACATAGTTACATAGTTAAATTGGGTTGAAAAAAGACAAAGTACATCAAGTTCAACTCCTCCAAAGGAAAACCCAGCATCCACACATACACACCCCTCTCTACTTTAAAATTAAATTCTATATACCCATATCTATACTAACTATAGAGCTTAGTATCACAATAACCTCTGATATTATGTCTGTCCAAAAAAACATCCAAGTCATTCTTATAGTCATTAACTGAATCAGCATCACAACATCACCCGGCAGTGTATTCCACAACCTCACTGTCCTGACTGTGAAGAACCCCCTACGTTGCTTCAAATGAAAGTTCTTGTCTTCTAGTCTAAAGGGGAGGCCTCTGGTACGGTGATCCACTTTATGGGTAAAAAGGTCCCCTACTATTTGTCTATAATGTCCTCTAATGTACTTGTAAAGTGTAATCATGTCCCCTCGCAAGTGCCTTTTTTCCAGAGAAAACAACCCGCAACCTTGACAGTCTACCCTCATAATTTAAGTCTTCCATCCCTCTAACCAATTTAGTTGCACTTAGTCTCTGCACTCTCTCCAGCTCATTTATATCCCTCTTAAGGACTGGAGTCCAAAACTGCACTGCATACTCCAGATGAGGCCTCACCAGGAACCTATAAAGAGACATAATTATGTTTTCATCCCTTGAGTTAATGCCCTTTTTTATACAAGACAGAACTTTATTTGCTTTAGTAGCCACGGAATGACACTGCCCAGAATTAGACAACTTGTTATCTATAAAAACCCCTAGATCCTTCTCATTTAAGGAAACTCCCAACACACTGCCATTTAGTGTATAACTTGCATTTATATTATTTTTGCCAAAGTGCATAACCTGCATTTATCAACATTGAACCTCATTTTCCAGTTTGCTGCTAAGTTTTCCAATTTAAACAAATCACTCTGCAAAGTGGCAGCAAAACTTGCAGATACTTACAGTACATTTATACACTTACACACATTTTAGTAAAGATAGGTATTTTTTATTTTAGCACACTTGGTCCCTTTTGTACACTTATTTACACATATTTATGTGTATTTGCACATTGTTTAGAAGTGCACAAATATGTATACACAAAAACTCACAAACAGGTGTTTTTTTTTTTTTTTTTTACTTATTCATCGTACCATTTATTTTACCTAAAAACATGTTATTTTGACAGCGTGACTATTAGATAATCGATTTCAGCCACTAATTATGCTGTCGGATCATTTATTTTGTTATTTCATTGATTTACCATATTTTTGTGGTTTTGTTGCAATTTTATCCCTGCATTATTGTTCCTTATGTATATTTAGTATAGTTTTGCTGTTTGGTGCTTTGGTATAGAAAGATTTATTTTACTTTGCTTGATTTGCCAGAATATATGCTTTCCAGTTTGGGGGTCTTACAGCACATAACGCACAATTGGGGCTCTCTTTTCTGCAGCTTAGTTGGCTAGCGTGAAAATTCATATGCATGTTTTTCATATGGGGTCTGTACACACCACATCCTTTGGTAAATCTATGCATATTGGGCATCAAACTATTCAGTAGACCTCTGAGGTCCATATTTAAGGTGATTTTTCTTTGTACATAAAACATTGTGTGCAATAAATGCGGCAAACTGCAACAATTTTAGACGATTTTCAGAAATGTTGTAAAAACCTCTACGTTTAGAAAAGCTTTGCAGTTTGGTAGTTTGGTGTAGAAAGACGTTTTTATATTTGTTGGATTCCTCAGAATGTGTACTTTCTAAAAATATATGGTTTTGGGGAGTCTTTGCTGTTAGGAGGGTCTTGAGGCACATAATATGAAGTCAAGGGTCTATGTTCACAGCAGGCGAATCGGCAGCAGAGAAAAATCATATGCACTATTTTCATTTGAGGTCCGCACATGCCAGTTGCCTTGGTATATCAATGCATATTGGGCATCAAATGGTTCAGTAGACCCTTGGCATCAGTATGTATGATGTTTTACAATTGTATGTAAGAAATTGGGTGAGATAAATGCGGCCAATTGCAATATTTTTAGGCAATTTTCAGAAATGTAAAAACTGTTCCTTTTATGCCAGATTTAGGAAAGGCTTGCGACTTGGTACTTTGGAGTACAAAGACATACATACCCAATTTGGATTCATGGGAATGTGTACTTTCTGAAAATATATGGTTTTCTGGGGTGAAAGTACTTTTTTCTACCTTTGCTCTCCCCCAAAACTATGTATATGTGTTGATTTTGCAGTACCTGAAATGACAGACCATATGGGGGTCTTCATTTGGGGCCCCTATATACCACATGCTTGGGTACACCTATACATATTGTTCATCAAACTGTTCAGAGGACCCTAACCTTTCATATTTGAGGTGATTTATCCTAATACCTAAAAGTATGTGGGAAATACGATGCTGCAGAATGGAAATTTTGAGGTGATTTTTGGAAATGTCACCTTTAAATTGGGACAAGTCTTTTTGTATTTCATTGATTTCAACATTTATATCTTTCAACTCTTTCTCTTTCTGTTTAACTATTAATGCTATAAGGTTCATGGAATAATTCTGCAAAATCTTTTTCCACTCCAGCATGAAATCGGCATCATCTCTGCTGAAGGTCGGCCATTTATTTGTGATTCTTAGGCCCCTCAGTACTATCCCTTCAGCTGCATATTGTAAAAGAGTTTCTTTCTGCCACCATGCCTTCATTTCTTTTTCTCTATAATTTTGTAAATTTCGAAAATGATTTCTTATATCTTCCTCATCTCCAAAATGAACCTTTCCTGGGTATTTAAATTGTTTTGTCACTCTTTTCCTTACATCACTTAACATAGGGTCTGACAGACAAAAAGGTTGACTTTCTGCCATTGTGGTGATTAAAGGCTAAAATTAACCTGTTATTGAATTATAGTATTACTTAATTTATTTAATTTATTTCAATGTAGTACTTTCCATAAAAATGTCTTTAATGCACAAAGGAATGTATTTGATAGTACCAGCCCTTAGCCTGGATCTCCCGCAATTGGCCCCAGGCTGCACTTTGGACATGCCTGATCTAGCTCTATCTATCTATCTATCTATCTATCTATCTATCTATCTATCTATCTATCTCTTTATCTATCCAACTATTAAAATACTATCACTATTAAAATCCCTTTCACAAAAAATAACACATGCAAATTTAAATATCTATTTATCTATCTATCTATCTATCTATCTATCTATCTATCTATCTATCTATCTATCTATCGGTTGTCCATCTATCTATCTGTCTGTCTGTCTGTCTGTCTGTCTGTCTGTCTATCTATCATATATCTATCTATCTATCTATCTATCTATCTATCTATCTATCTATCTATCTATCTATCTATCTATCTATCCATCTTTCTTTCTTTCTATGTATGTAACGCCAATCTGGGCTATCCAGACCACAGATAGTTAAAGTGTCCAGCTATTGGTATGAGTATGGGTTACATTGGACTCAAGGTGTAGTGCAACACTCACTCAAATGATTGGGCGCCAGAAGGTTCTTATGGTGCAAACAAAGTAACTGATTATTAGTCAGAGACAATGACCTCAGGCTTACTCACATCACCAGAGGTTAGCGGGAAAAAGGCACAGGCACATAACATTCAGCTTTCTCTGGGCCTTGCTGTACTCTGGCTCCCCTGGGCACACCCAGCCAGATCAGCATCCAGCAGCCAAAGAGGAAGAAGCCACTCCTTACACACACTATAGTGCAGTGTGGCAGGAAGTTGTCATATCACCTCTTGGCCAATAACACTGAGCAACACAGGATTTTGCCTGGTAACTGAGAAAAGGGTAGGACCTAAAAGCCATAGGGGCAGATTAACCCCTATGGACCTCTACATCTATATAGGATTATTATTTTCTGTATGCTTCTAGGGACACCGAAGGCTTTAAAAAAGAGAGTCATTACATATTTGAATAATGTGCAAAAAATTGTAACCTGTCTGAAGTAATGGCTTGAAGAAATACAATAATGAAAAAAGAGACAACAATTGCCTAATATTCCATGGAAAATGTTTACATTTCAAAGTAAAGGGGTTTTTAGTTACAAGTTTATGATCATAAAATTGCCACCATAAATAGAAAACTATAAGCATTTAGCTACAATTATATGATCACAAAATTGCCAAGCCACCATACCACGGCAAGGTAACCCCCATATGGTGGATTTTTTTTTTTTTTTTTTTTTTTTTATTATTTTATTACTTAGAAATATTTAATTTGTGGGTGATTCATCCTTTTTCTCAGACTGCTGAAATTTGATGACTCAAAGCAAATCTTTTATTTTCATCCTTTGTGCTCTTTCCTTCACTCGTGCCCTGAATACTGAACTGGGTGGAAATATATCATCTGATGCACACTCTTCCTTTCCTTCTATTTTCTGTGCCTCTGGTTTTCTCTCTAAGGCTTTGGGATGTACCTTAGGTCCTTTGCCCAATCTCAGCCTGAAATGCTTGGGGTTCCATAAAGCTGTATCTTCTGAGTTGGTGTCCAACTATCGCTTTCTGGTTTCAGGAATTGAATAGAGGGGAATTTTCCTGTACTGAAAATGGTGACTCTCTCAGATGTTTCATTTGCTTCTGTAGAGCCACCTGCTGCTGATGTTCACGAGTGGCACGTTCCATGTCACTTAAAGCTATGTATTCATATATCCCCCTGGTTGTAGTAGAGGGATTCTGAGGGAACATGACATTATTTTGAAGATTCCACTGATTAAATTGCATAAAATTATATTGTTGTTGTGTAGAATTGCCTTTCTGTGCCATGGAATAACCAATTTTAGGCATCATTGTGTTACCAGTTGCTGGTAATGAAATTCCACCAACGTTCCCAGTGTTATTTGCATTGTGCTGTTCAAATCCACCTTTCTTCATCACCAAAGATCTAGTACTTGGTATAGCGTTAGTATCTTTGGCTACAATTATTGTTGGTGGAGCAGATGTTTGACTAGTGACAACACTAGTGTTTGCTGCACTGCTAGTTCTTGGTATAGCATTAGTATCTTTGGCTACAGGCATTGTTGGTGGAGCAGATGTTTGACTAGTGACAACACTAGTGTTTGCTGCACTGCTAGTACTTGGTATAGCGTTAATATATTTGGCTATAGTCATTGTTGGTGGAGCAGATGTTTGACTAGGGACAACACTAGTGTTTGCTGCACTTGTAGATATTATAAGAGCTTTGGCAAATGCATCCTGTAATGCTTCTAAATCAGACTGTTGCTGAGTAGATGAACTGGGCTGTGAGATGTTCCTATGCCTCATAGGTTTTTTAGTGTTTTTGCTTCTTTTTCTTCTCTTCTTTTTAGCCTTTTTGTCTTCTCTATGTTTTTTCTTATTTGTTGGCTCTTCGTCACTGGAAGAAGAAGCAGTTCTTTTTCTCACAGAGGAGCTGGTACTCTGAGCCTCTTGCTCCTGGGTCCTAGCAATGCTTTGCTTGTGCCGAGTGCGTCTTTTTATTTTTTTATCTTTTCTTTTCACCTTTTGCGCTGCAGCGTTTTGTTGTGATACTGGGGACCATGATATGATATGAGGGACCGTGGAACTGGTCTTATCATCTTTATCAATTCTTTGAGATTTATTACTGCTAGTCTGGTCTTCAGCAGAATGAACTCTTTTCCTTACAGAAGAGGTGGTACTTGGACCTGCAGTTGAACTGCTGGCCAAGTTTGTACTGGCTGATTGTCCAGTTACAATGCCAGAGTTTGCTCCAACTGGAGCTCCAACTGAGCTAGAATTAGATGAAATGCCAGGGGCTTTTTCAATGGCATTCAAAGCTGCTGTCTCTGATTCTCTTTGTTTTAAATTATTTTATTACTTAGAAATATTTAATTTGTGGGTGATTCATCCTTTTTCTCAGACTGCTGAGATTTGATGACTCGAAGCAAATCTTTTATTTTCATCCTTTGTGCTCTTTCCTTCACTCGTGCCCTGAATACTGAACTGGGTGGAAATATATCATCTGATGCACACTCTTCCTTTCCTTCTATTTTCTGTGCATCTGGTTTTCTCTCTAAGGCTTTGGGATGTACCTTAGGTCCTTTGCCCAATCTCAGCCTGAAACGCTTGGGGTTCCATAAAGCTGCATCTTCTGAGTTGTCCAACTTTTGCTTTCTTGTTTCAGGAATTGGGTTCCTGAATAGAGGGGAATTTTCCTGTCCTGAAAATGGTGACTCTCTCAGATGTTTCATTTGCTTCTGTAGAGCCACCTGCTGCTGATGTGCACGAGTGGCACGTTCCATGTCACTTAAAGTTATGTATTCATATATCCCCCTGGTTGTAGTAGAGGGATTCTGAGGGAACATGACATTATTTTGAAGATTCCACTGATTAAATTGCATAAAATTATATTGTTGTTGTGTAGAATTGCCTCTCTGTGCCATGGAATAACTAATATTAGTCATCATTGGGTTACCACTTGCTGGTAATGCAATTCCACCAACGTTCCCAGTGTTATTTGCATTGTGCTGTTCAAATCCACCTTTCTTCATCACCAAAGAGCTAGTACTTGGTATAGCGTTAGTATCTTTGGCTACAATTGTTGTTGGTGGGGCAGATGTTTGACTAGTGACAACACTAGTGTTTGCTGCACTGCTAGTTCTTGGTATAGCATTAGTATCTTTGGCTACAGGCATTGTTGGTGGGGCAGATGTTTGACTAGTGACAACACTAGTGTTTGCTGCACTTGTAGATATTGCAAGAGATTTGGCAAATGCATCCTGTAATGCTTCTAAATCAGACTGTTGCTGAGTAGATGAACTGGGCTGTGAGATTTTACTATGCCTACTAGGTTTTTTAGGTTTTTTGCTTCTCTTTCTACGCTTCTTTTTAGCCTTTTTGTCTTCTCTATGTTTTTTCTTATTTGTTGGCTCATCGTCACTGGAAGAAGAAGCAGTTCTTTTTTTCACAGAGGAACTGGTACTCTGAGCCTTTTGCTCCTGGGTCCTAGCAATGCTTTGCTTGTGCCGAGTGCGTCTTTTTATCTTTTTATATTTTCTTTTCACCTTTTGCGCTGCGGCATTTTGTTGTGATACTGGGGACCATGATATGATATAAGGGACTGTGGAACTGGTCTTATCATCTTTATCAATTCTTTGAGATTTATTACTGCTAGTCTGGTCTTCTGCAGAATGAACACTTTTCCTCACAGAAGAGGTGGTACTTGGCCCTGTAGTTGAACTGCTGGCCAAGTTTGTACTGGCTGATTGTCCAGTTACAATGCCAGAGTTTGCTCCAACTGGAGATTCAACTGGAGCTCCAACTGAGCTAGAATTAGATGAAGTGCCAGGGGCTTTTTCAATGGCATTCAAAGCTGTTGTCTCTGATTCTCTTTTTCTCTTCCCCAAAAGGGAACTAGTGGGTTTTTTTGGATCCATATCACCAATGTCAATTGCAAGAGATGGAAAAGCTGCAAAAACAATGTACAGTAACTATAAAGTATGTAACATGCAAACTATTCCATCAGCTCGCTGAAAAGGTGACTGCATCCATCGATATCTAAAGATCAAATGACAGCTGTCGAAGCTACGACCGTGGAAACTGACGCTATATGCCCATATATGGTCATGTCATTGTACATGTTCTCACTATGTCCATATATGGTCATGTCCTTGTACACATTCTCATAATAGCAACTGGGCACTGTGTCCATATATGGTCATTTGTCATTGGAAACATTCTTATGAAAGCTTTGATGTCTAGCAATGAGAGAATTTGTCCCGTTTCGCTTCGATGCAAACTGGCGAAAAATGTCAAAACATTGATTTTGCCGCCTGTGACAGTTCGCCGATGCCCAGTAAAATCAAAGGGCATCCATTTATCAGCTGTAGCGTCAAATTTGGTGCCGGTGTCAAAAAACTTGGATGCCGGCGTCGAAACCATCGCAGGCGTCAAATTTTTGCAGCAAATTTGCAAATTTATTCGCCGGTGGCAAAATGGGCAAATTCACCACAAATTCGTGCCTGATGAATAAATTCGCCCATCACTAGTGATGTCATTATTTTCAGCAGTGATGTCACAATACCACAGATATACAAAACAATGACAATATATGTTTTAACATGATTTGTATTTGTTTCTCACATGTAATCATACAAAATGAATTAAAAGATTTAGAACACTGCCGTGTGCCTTTTTATATGGTGTATCTGATATATTATAAAACAATCGAGACATACTTTGAACTGAGCCAGGGTTAAATTAAATGTAGAACAAGTGAATTAAAAACACAATAGAAATGAAACTATAAAATAAAAACAATAAAACTATTGACATAAAATGGTACTTTCTTTACATTAGAGTGCTCTACACTATAGTAACAGTCCCTTGATGAAATATGAATTCATTCTATAACAGATTTTGCTGCTATTAAACCTGAATAATCACTTCAGAAAGCTACATTGTTCTAGTTAAAACAATCTTTGCATCTTCATCTTGACCAAAATACTATGCAGACAATAAAATACTTTACTCAGCCTTCTCCTCCAACCTTTTCTGTGAAGAATTCCATATTCTTTTAAAGCTGTAGATTTTAACACTTGTACAAAGTCCCCTGTTGATGAAGGGTCCCATCTGGTCAGATAAGTTCAACTGGCCTATGGCTGATACTGCTTGTAAGGCCTTAAATGATCATTGTTAGGACTGGGGTTTTAGAAAAGGGGGACCCCAGACAGTTTTATCTGTCGATTCAGCTCCTTCTGTCTGAGTCGGCAGCTTATCTGCCCAGGCATGGGGAACTCCAAAAGGCCTACCCAACAGATATCTGGAGCAAAATTGAGGAGATATGGTTCAGACTGTTTAAAAAATCTATTTGGTCATTGCCCCAGTGGCCTGTATCCAATTGTTTGGTCCTAGGCCCAAATGAACGGATCAATCTGATATTGCCCACCTATTTGGGGAAAGGTCCACTCATTTGGTGATCTTGACAAAACGCAAATGTATTAATATATGGCCAGCTTAAGTTTTGGGCTTTTTCTGTACAAGTCCCACTTTACAGTCTGAAATTTTTGTTTACTGTCGTCTTTGCATCAAGATGTATGAAAAAGATGTCTGAAAGTACTGGTATTTTTGTACTCCTACTGCATTTTTGAGAATATCTAGTAAATACATTTTCACCGTAACCCTTTAACCGCCAAGCACATACGCCGTACGTGCTGGCGGTTCAGGGCTCAGGCTACCAAGAAGGTACCTCGTACATTCTCCTGCAGCTGAGCCCTTCTCTCTGCATTGGTGGCTTTTTGCCCTGGGCAACGAGGCTGGGGGGCTGTCAAGTCAGATCTGCGACATGATTGTCACAGATCCAACTTCAAAGTGGCAAATACGCTGCAAATGGCTGTATGCTGCTACATACTCACCTCTTCTTTCCTGCACAGCCGCCCACACACTTCCTGCTGTGCATTGACTCTGCAGACTCGCTGTCCAGGCTGCCTCCATCGGTTCCAGCGATCCTCCTGCTACAAAAACGGTAAGTGCACGTTTTTTTACATACTTACCTGCACTTAGTTACATAGTTACATAGTTAAATTGGGTTGAAAAAAGACAAAGTACATCAAGTTCAACTCCTCCAAAGGAAAACCCAGCATCCACACATACACACCCCTCTCTACTTTAAAATTAAATTCTATATACCCATATCTATACTAACTATAGAGCTTAGTATCACAATAACCTCTGATATTATGTCTGTCCAAAAAAACATCCAAGTCATTCTTATAGTCATTAACTGAATCAGCATCACAACATCACCCGGCAGTGTATTCCACAACCTCACTGTCCTGACTGTGAAGAACCCCCTACGTTGCTTCAAATGAAAGTTCTTGTCTTCTAGTCTAAAGGGGAGGCCTCTGGTACGGTGATCCACTTTATGGGTAAAAAGGTCCCCTACTATTTGTCTATAATGTCCTCTAATGTACTTGTAAAGTGTAATCATGTCCCCTCGCAAGTGCCTTTTTTCCAGAGAAAACAACCCGCAACCTTGACAGTCTACCCTCATAATTTAAGTCTTCCATCCCTCTAACCAATTTAGTTGCACTTAGTCTCTGCACTCTCTCCAGCTCATTTATATCCCTCTTAAGGACTGGAGTCCAAAACTGCACTGCATACTCCAGATGAGGCCTCACCAGGAACCTATAAAGAGACATAATTATGTTTTCATCCCTTGAGTTAATGCCCTTTTTTATACAAGACAGAACTTTATTTGCTTTAGTAGCCACGGAATGACACTGCCCAGAATTAGACAACTTGTTATCTATAAAAACCCCTAGATCCTTCTCATTTAAGGAAACTCCCAACACACTGCCATTTAGTGTATAACTTGCATTTATATTATTTTTGCCAAAGTGCATAACCTGCATTTATCAACATTGAACCTCATTTTCCAGTTTGCTGCTAAGTTTTCCAATTTAAACAAATCACTCTGCAAAGTGGCAGCAAAACTTGCAGATACTTACAGTACATTTATACACTTACACACATTTTAGTAAAGATAGGTATTTTTTATTTTAGCACACTTGGTCCCTTTTGTACACTTATTTACACATATTTATGTGTATTTGCACATTGTTTAGAAGTGCACAAATATGTATACACAAAAACTCACAAACAGGTGTTTTTTTTTTTTTTTTTTACTTATTCATCGTACCATTTATTTTACCTAAAAACATGTTATTTTGACAGCGTGACTATTAGATAATCGATTTCAGCCACTAATTATGCTGTCGGATCATTTATTTTGTTATTTCATTGATTTACCATATTTTTGTGGTTTTGTTGCAATTTTATCCCTGCATTATTGTTCCTTATGTATATTTAGTATAGTTTTGCTGTTTGGTGCTTTGGTATAGAAAGATTTATTTTACTTTGCTTGATTTGCCAGAATATATGCTTTCCAGTTTGGGGGTCTTACAGCACATAACGCACAATTGGGGCTCTCTTTTCTGCAGCTTAGTTGGCTAGCGTGAAAATTCATATGCATGTTTTTCATATGGGGTCTGTACACACCACATCCTTTGGTAAATCTATGCATATTGGGCATCAAACTATTCAGTAGACCTCTGAGGTCCATATTTAAGGTGATTTTTCTTTGTACATAAAACATTGTGTGCAATAAATGCGGCAAACTGCAACAATTTTAGACGATTTTCAGAAATGTTGTAAAAACCTCTACGTTTAGAAAAGCTTTGCAGTTTGGTAGTTTGGTGTAGAAAGACGTTTTTATATTTGTTGGATTCCTCAGAATGTGTACTTTCTAAAAATATATGGTTTTGGGGAGTCTTTGCTGTTAGGAGGGTCTTGAGGCACATAATATGAAGTCAAGGGTCTATGTTCACAGCAGGCGAATCGGCAGCAGAGAAAAATCATATGCACTATTTTCATTTGAGGTCCGCACATGCCAGTTGCCTTGGTATATCAATGCATATTGGGCATCAAATGGTTCAGTAGACCCTTGGCATCAGTATGTATGATGTTTTACAATTGTATGTAAGAAATTGGGTGAGATAAATGCGGCCAATTGCAATATTTTTAGGCAATTTTCAGAAATGTAAAAACTGTTCCTTTTATGCCAGATTTAGGAAAGGCTTGCGACTTGGTACTTTGGAGTACAAAGACATACATACCCAATTTGGATTCATGGGAATGTGTACTTTCTGAAAATATATGGTTTTCTGGGGTGAAAGTACTTTTTTCTACCTTTGCTCTCCCCCAAAACTATGTATATGTGTTGATTTTGCAGTACCTGAAATGACAGACCATATGGGGGTCTTCATTTGGGGCCCCTATATACCACATGCTTGGGTACACCTATACATATTGTTCATCAAACTGTTCAGAGGACCCTAACCTTTCATATTTGAGGTGATTTATCCTAATACCTAAAAGTATGTGGGAAATACGATGCTGCAGAATGGAAATTTTGAGGTGATTTTTGGAAATGTCACCTTTAAATTGGGACAAGTCTTTTTGTATTTCATTGATTTCAACATTTATATCTTTCAACTCTTTCTCTTTCTGTTTAACTATTAATGCTATAAGGTTCATGGAATAATTCTGCAAAATCTTTTTCCACTCCAGCATGAAATCGGCATCATCTCTGCTGAAGGTCGGCCATTTATTTGTGATTCTTAGGCCCCTCAGTACTATCCCTTCAGCTGCATATTGTAAAAGAGTTTCTTTCTGCCACCATGCCTTCATTTCTTTTTCTCTATAATTTTGTAAATTTCGAAAATGATTTCTTATATCTTCCTCATCTCCAAAATGAACCTTTCCTGGGTATTTAAATTGTTTTGTCACTCTTTTCCTTACATCACTTAACATAGGGTCTGACAGACAAAAAGGTTGACTTTCTGCCATTGTGGTGATTAAAGGCTAAAATTAACCTGTTATTGAATTATAGTATTACTTAATTTATTTAATTTATTTCAATGTAGTATTTTCCATAAAAATGTCTTTAATGCACAAAGGAATGTATTTGATAGTACCAGCCCTTAGCCTGGATCTCCCGCAATTGGCCCCAGGCTGCACTTTGGACATGCCTGATCTAGCTCTATCTATCTATCTATCTATCTATCTATCTATCTATCTATCTATCTATCTATCTATCTATCTATCTCTTTATCTATCCAACTATTAAAATACTATCACTATTAAAATCCCTTTCACAAAAAATAACACATGCAAATTTAAATATCTATTTATCTATCTATCTATCTATCTATCTATCTATCTATCTATCTATCTATCTATCGGTTGTCCATCTATCTATCTGTCTGTCTGTCTGTCTGTCTATCTATCATATATCTATCTATCTATCTATCTATCTATCTATCTATCTATCTATCTATCTATCCATCTTTCTTTCTTTCTATGTATGTAACGCCAATCTGGGCTATCCAGACCACAGATAGTTAAAGTGTCCAGCTATTGGTATGAGTATGGGTTACATTGGACTCAAGGTGTAGTGCAACACTCACTCAAATGATTGGGCGCCAGAAGGTTCTTATGGTGCAAACAAAGTAACTGATTATTAGTCAGAGACAATGACCTCAGGCTTACTCACATCACCAGAGGTTAGCGGGAAAAAGGCACAGGCACATAACATTCAGCTTTCTCTGGGCCTTGCTGTACTCTGGCTCCCCTGGGCACACCCAGCCAGATCAGCATCCAGCAGCCAAAGAGGAAGAAGCCACTCCTTACACACACTATAGTGCAGTGTGGCAGGAAGTTGTCATATCACCTCTTGGCCAATAACACTGAGCAACACAGGATTTTGCCTGGTAACTGAGAAAAGGGTAGGACCTAAAAGCCATAGGGGCAGATTAACCCCTATGGACCTCTACATCTATATAGGATTATTATTTTCTGTATGCTTCTAGGGACACCGAAGGCTTTAAAAAAGAGAGTCATTACATATTTGAATAATGTGCAAAAAATTGTAACCTGTCTGAAGTAATGGCTTGAAGAAATACAATAATGAAAAAAGAGACAACAATTGCCTAATATTCCATGGAAAATGTTTACATTTCAAAGTAAAGGGGTTTTTAGTTACAAGTTTATGATCATAAAATTGCCACCATAAATAGAAAACTATAAGCATTTAGCTACAATTATATGATCACAAAATTGCCAAGCCACCATACCACGGCAAGGTAACCCCCATATGGTGGATTTTTTTTTTTTTTTATTATTTTATTACTTAGAAATATTTAATTTGTGGGTGATTCATCCTTTTTCTCAGACTGCTGAAATTTGATGACTCAAAGCAAATCTTTTATTTTCATCCTTTGTGCTCTTTCCTTCACTCGTGCCCTGAATACTGAACTGGGTGGAAATATATCATCTGATGCACACTCTTCCTTTCCTTCTATTTTCTGTGCCTCTGGTTTTCTCTCTAAGGCTTTGGGATGTACCTTAGGTCCTTTGCCCAATCTCAGCCTGAAATGCTTGGGGTTCCATAAAGCTGTATCTTCTGAGTTGGTGTCCAACTATCGCTTTCTGGTTTCAGGAATTGAATAGAGGGGAATTTTCCTGTACTGAAAATGGTGACTCTCTCAGATGTTTCATTTGCTTCTGTAGAGCCACCTGCTGCTGATGTTCACGAGTGGCACGTTCCATGTCACTTAAAGCTATGTATTCATATATCCCCCTGGTTGTAGTAGAGGGATTCTGAGGGAACATGACATTATTTTGAAGATTCCACTGATTAAATTGCATAAAATTATATTGTTGTTGTGTAGAATTGCCTTTCTGTGCCATGGAATAACCAATTTTAGGCATCATTGTGTTACCAGTTGCTGGTAATGAAATTCCACCAACGTTCCCAGTGTTATTTGCATTGTGCTGTTCAAATCCACCTTTCTTCATCACCAAAGATCTAGTACTTGGTATAGCGTTAGTATCTTTGGCTACAATTATTGTTGGTGGAGCAGATGTTTGACTAGTGACAACACTAGTGTTTGCTGCACTGCTAGTTCTTGGTATAGCATTAGTATCTTTGGCTACAGGCATTGTTGGTGGAGCAGATGTTTGACTAGTGACAACACTAGTGTTTGCTGCACTGCTAGTACTTGGTATAGCGTTAATATATTTGGCTATAGTCATTGTTGGTGGAGCAGATGTTTGACTAGGGACAACACTAGTGTTTGCTGCACTTGTAGATATTATAAGAGCTTTGGCAAATGCATCCTGTAATGCTTCTAAATCAGACTGTTGCTGAGTAGATGAACTGGGCTGTGAGATGTTCCTATGCCTCATAGGTTTTTTAGTGTTTTTGCTTCTTTTTCTTCTCTTCTTTTTAGCCTTTTTGTCTTCTCTATGTTTTTTCTTATTTGTTGGCTCTTCGTCACTGGAAGAAGAAGCAGTTCTTTTTCTCACAGAGGAGCTGGTACTCTGAGCCTCTTGCTCCTGGGTCCTAGCAATGCTTTGCTTGTGCCGAGTGCGTCTTTTTATTTTTTTATCTTTTCTTTTCACCTTTTGCGCTGCAGCGTTTTGTTGTGATACTGGGGACCATGATATGATATGAGGGACCGTGGAACTGGTCTTATCATCTTTATCAATTCTTTGAGATTTATTACTGCTAGTCTGGTCTTCAGCAGAATGAACTCTTTTCCTTACAGAAGAGGTGGTACTTGGTCCTGCAGTTGAACTGCTGGCCAAGTTTGTACTGGCTGATTGTCCAGTTACAATGCCAGAGTTTGCTCCAACTGGAGCTCCAACTGAGCTAGAATTAGATGAAATGCCAGGGGCTTTTTCAATGGCATTCAAAGCTGCTGTCTCTGATTCTCTTTGTTTTAAATTATTTTATTACTTAGAAATATTTAATTTGTGGGTGATTCATCCTTTTTCTCAGACTGCTGAGATTTGATGACTCGAAGCAAATCTTTTATTTTCATCCTTTGTGCTCTTTCCTTCACTCGTGCCCTGAATACTGAACTGGGTGGAAATATATCATCTGATGCACACTCTTCCTTTCCTTCTATTTTCTGTGCATCTGGTTTTCTCTCTAAGGCTTTGGGATGTACCTTAGGTCCTTTGCCCAATCTCAGCCTGAAACGCTTGGGGTTCCATAAAGCTGCATCTTCTGAGTTGTCCAACTTTCGCTTTCTTGTTTCAGGAATTGGGTTCCTGAATAGAGGGGAATTTTCCTGTCCTGAAAATGGTGACTCTCTCAGATGTTTCATTTGCTTCTGTAGAGCCACCTGCTGCTGATGTGCACGAGTGGCACGTTCCATGTCACTTAAAGTTATGTATTCATATATCCCCCTGGTTGTAGTAGAGGGATTCTGAGGGAACATGACATTATTTTGAAGATTCCACTGATTAAATTGCATAAAATTATATTGTTGTTGTGTAGAATTGCCTCTCTGTGCCATGGAATAACTAATATTAGTCATCATTGGGTTACCACTTGCTGGTAATGCAATTCCACCAACGTTCCCAGTGTTATTTGCATTGTGCTGTTCAAATCCACCTTTCTTCATCACCAAAGAGCTAGTACTTGGTATAGCGTTAGTATCTTTGGCTACAATTGTTGTTGGTGGGGCAGATGTTTGACTAGTGACAACACTAGTGTTTGCTGCACTGCTAGTTCTTGGTATAGCATTAGTATCTTTGGCTACAGGCATTGTTGGTGGGGCAGATGTTTGACTAGTGACAACACTAGTGTTTGCTGCACTTGTAGATATTGCAAGAGATTTGGCAAATGCATCCTGTAATGCTTCTAAATCAGACTGTTGCTGAGTAGATGAACTGGGCTGTGAGATTTTACTATGCCTACTAGGTTTTTTAGGTTTTTTGCTTCTCTTTCTACGCTTCTTTTTAGCCTTTTTGTCTTCTCTATGTTTTTTCTTATTTGTTGGCTCATCGTCACTGGAAGAAGAAGCAGTTCTTTTTTTCACAGAGGAACTGGTACTCTGAGCCTTTTGCTCCTGGGTCCTAGCAATGCTTTGCTTGTGCCGAGTGCGTCTTTTTATCTTTTTATATTTTCTTTTCACCTTTTGCGCTGTGGCATTTTGTTGTGATACTGGGGACCATGATATGATATAAGGGACTGTGGAACTGGTCTTATCATCTTTATCAATTCTTTGAGATTTATTACTGCTAGTCTGGTCTTCTGCAGAATGAACACTTTTCCTCACAGAAGAGGTGGTACTTGGCCCTGTAGTTGAACTGCTGGCCAAGTTTGTACTGGCTGATTGTCCAGTTACAATGCCAGAGTTTGCTCCAACTGGAGATTCAACTGGAGCTCCAACTGAGCTAGAATTAGATGAAGTGCCAGGGGCTTTTTCAATGGCATTCAAAGCTGTTGTCTCTGATTCTCTTTTTCTCTTCCCCAAAAGGGAACTAGTGGGTTTTTTTGGATCCATATCACCAATGTCAATTGCAAGAGATGGAAAAGCTGCAAAAACAATGTACAGTAACTATAAAGTATGTAACATGCAAACTATTCCATCAGCTCGCTGAAAAGGTGACTGCATCCATCGATATCTAAAGATCAAATGACAGCTGTCGAAGCTACGACCGTGGAAACTGACGCTATATGCCCATATATGGTCATGTCATTGTACATGTTCTCACTATGTCCATATATGGTCATGTCCTTGTACACATTCTCATAATAGCAACTGGGCACTGTGTCCATATATGGTCATTTGTCATTGGAAACATTCTTATGAAAGCTTTGATGTCTAGCAATGAGAGAATTTGTCCCGTTTCGCTTCGATGCAAACTGGCGAAAAATGTCAAAACATTGATTTTGCCGCCTGTGACAGTTCGCCGATGCCCAGTAAAATCAAAGGGCATCCATTTATCAGCTGTAGCGTCAAATTTGGTGCCGGTGTCAAAAAACTTGGATGCCGGCGTCGAAACCATCGCAGGCGTCAAATTTTTGCAGCAAATTTGCAAATTTATTCGCCGGTGGCAAAATGGGCAAATTCACCACAAATTCGTGCCTGATGAATAAATTCGCCCATCACTAGTGATGTCATTATTTTCAGCAGTGATGTCACAATACCACAGATATACAAAACAATGACAATATATGTTTTAACATGATTTGTATTTGTTTCTCACATGTAATCATACAAAATGAATTAAAAGATTTAGAACACTGCCGTGTGCCTTTTTATATGGTGTATCTGATATATTATAAAACAATCGAGACATACTTTGAACTGAGCCAGGGTTAAATTAAATGTAGAACAAGTGAATTAAAAACACAATAGAAATGAAACTATAAAATAAAAACAATAAAACTATTGACATAAAATGGTACTTTCTTTACATTAGAGTGCTCTACACTATAGTAACAGTCCCTTGATGAAATATGAATTCATTCTATAACAGATTTTGCTGCTATTAAACCTGAATAATCACTTCAGAAAGCTACATTGTTCTAGTTAAAACAATCTTTGCATCTTCATCTTGACCAAAATACTATGCAGACAATAAAATACTTTACTCAGCCTTCTCCTCCAACCTTTTCTGTGAAGAATTCCATATTCTTTTAAAGCTGTAGATTTTAACACTTGTACAAAGTCCCCTGTTGATGAAGGGTCCCATCTGGTCAGATAAGTTCAACTGGCCTATGGCTGATACTGCTTGTAAGGCCTTAAATGATCATTGTTAGGACTGGGGTTTTAGAAAAGGGGGACCCCAGACAGTTTTATCTGTCGATTCAGCTCCTTCTGTCTGAGTCGGCAGCTTATCTGCCCAGGCATGGGGAACTCCAAAAGGCCTACCCAACAGATATCTGGAGCAAAATTGAGGAGATATGGTTCAGACTGTTTAAAAAATCTATTTGGTCATTGCCCCAGTGGCCTGTATCCAATTGTTTGGTCCTAGGCCCAAATGAACGGATCAATCTGATATTGCCCACCTATTGGGGAAAGGTCCACTCATTTGGTGATCTTGACAAAACGCAAATGTATTAATATATGGCCAGCTTAAGTTTTGGGCTTTTTCTGTACAAGTCCCACTTTACAGTCTGAAATTTTTGTTTACTGTCGTCTTTGCATCAAGATGTATGAAAAAGATGTCTGAAAGTACTGGTATTTTTGTACTCCTACTGCATTTTTGAGAATATCTAGTAAATACATTTTCACCGTAACCCTTTAACCGCCAAGCACATACGCCGTACGTGCTGGCGGTTCAGGGCTCAGGCTACCAAGAAGGTACCTCGTACATTCTCCTGCAGCTGAGCCCTTCTCTCTGCATTGGTGGCTTTTTGCCCTGGGCAACGAGGCTGGGGGGCTGTCAAGTCAGATCTGCGACATGATTGTCACAGATCCAACTTCAAAGTGGCAAATACGCTGCAAATGGCTGTATGCTGCTACATACTCACCTCTTCTTTCCTGCACAGCCGCCCACACACTTCCTGCTGTGCATTGACTCTGCAGACTCGCTGTCCAGGCTGCCTCCATCGGTTCCAGCGATCCTCCTGCTACAAAAATGGTAAGTGCACGTTTTTTTACATACTTACCTGCACTTAGTTACATAGTTACATAGTTAAATTGGGTTGAAAAAAGACAAAGTACATCAAGTTCAACTCCTCCAAAGGAAAACCCAGCATCCACACATACACACCCCTCTCTACTTTAAAATTAAATTCTATATACCCATATCTATACTAACTATAGAGCTTAGTATCACAATAACCTCTGATATTATGTCTGTCCAAAAAAACATCCAAGTCATTCTTATAGTCATTAACTGAATCAGCATCACAACATCACCCGGCAGTGTATTCCACAACCTCACTGTCCTGACTGTGAAGAACCCCCTACATTGCTTCAAATGAAAGTTCTTGTCTTCTAGTCTAAAGGGGAGGCCTCTGGTACGGTGATCCACTTTATGGGTAAAAAGGTCCCCTACTATTTGTCTATAATGTCCTCTAATGTACTTGTAAAGTGTAATCATGTCCCCTCGCAAGTGCCTTTTTTCCAGAGAAAACAACCCGCAACCTTGACAGTCTACCCTCATAATTTAAGTCTTCCATCCCTCTAACCAATTTAGTTGCACTTAGTCTCTGCACTCTCTCCAGCTCATTTATATCCCTCTTAAGGACTGGAGTCCAAAACTGCACTGCATACTCCAGATGAGGCCTCACCAGGAACCTATAAAGAGACATAATTATGTTTTCATCCCTTGAGTTAATGCCCTTTTTTATACAAGACAGAACTTTATTTGCTTTAGTAGCCACGGAATGACACTGCCCAGAATTAGACAACTTGTTATCTATAAAAACCCCTAGATCCTTCTCATTTAAGGAAACTCCCAACACACTGCCATTTAGTGTATAACTTGCATTTATATTATTTTTGCCAAAGTGCATAACCTGCATTTATCAACATTGAACCTCATTTTCCAGTTTGCTGCTAAGTTTTCCAATTTAAACAAATCACTCTGCAAAGTGGCAGCAAAACTTGCAGATACTTACAGTACATTTATACACTTACACACATTTTAGTAAAGATAGGTATTTTTTATTTTAGCACACTTGGTCCCTTTTGTACACTTATTTACACGTATTTACGTGTATTTGCACACTCTTTTAGAAGTGCACAAATATGTTGTTAGGATATGCACAGTGGTTTATTTTGTCTGCCTGTATGTGTGATATAAATGTTTTTCCTCTCTCTGTATTGCTGGCCAGCAAATCTCTTTTTCTTCCCATTTTTCTTCCTATGCAGACAAACTAATAAACTATGCTCTCCACATTTTATCCAGCATTACAAGAATTAAAAATATTACTTACCAAGTGTGTCTGTTCCCATTTGGTATAATGGGAGCAAAACCTAAGCACTGGGTGTTTGCAGGTTGCATGCACTGAGCTTAATTACCAATTGGTAAAAGCTGCAGCAGGTCACATGTAAGCAAAATGTGTTTTTCTTATATGCTGATAATGGGGTTTTGCCTGTGTTTGTTTTGTGAATAATAAGATTGTAAGCTCCTATTATGGGGAGATAGAAAGCAAAATGTATATGTATATAAAGGTATTATTTTGTTAATAATTTCAACTTTGTTGTAGCTGAATGTGCCTTTAAGAGCATGGGCTGCTGGGAAAGGCAGACTTACCTACTTAAAGAACATACAAAATGCTGTTTAGTAGAACTCCTGATCTCAGAGCAAGCAGTCTGAGTGCAGAGGGTAGCTGCCTGGAAAGGGGTAGTTGCAAAGTGCCCTGTTTATTTTTGTTATATGGAGTTACCACAGTGCTTTCTGTGAAAAGTTAGCAAAAATACTTTTCTTCTGTTTTTTTTTTTTTTGTATAATTTTCCTCTGGAAATAAAAAACCTTCCAACAACTGCTGACTCCTGATACTTGATGAATGCAGGAAGAACTCACATCCCAACATATGGTGGCTGCGGTGAGATTGCATTTGGTGTTGAACTAAGCACTGCATGGCAGGAGTAAAAGCACGTGGAAGGGAATTCATAAGGAGACGTGCAAAGGAAGCTGAGCTCCTGAATCAGTCTGGCAAAAGTCTTAAAGTGACGGAGAGATCACATCAAATAGCCAAGATGGCAGGAGCCAGGCCAAAGCAGCGTGAACCTTTGATCCCAGAGGAACCTCCAGAGGAGGGCGCTATATCTGATGAAGGTGCTAAAATTTCAACTGAGACTGGGACCACTCCTAAAAATGTGGAAGAACTTTTAGTCTGGTTGGTAAAGTGCCAAGAAATAGGTGATCAGCACAGACTGGAGGAGGAGAGATTTTATCGTGAGCAAGAAAGGTATCGTATGGAAAAAGAGGAACAGCAATGTAAGGATGAGTTGAGGCATCAGGAAGCTGAGAGAGCAAAGAGAGATGACCAGTTTCTCAAGTTACTGCAAGCAATGCAGCATAATGTGCCTCCTGTGCCAAGTTTAAAACTCACTAAACTGTCAGAGACTGATGACATAGAAGCATATTTGACAGTATTTGAGAGAGTTGCTCAAGCAAGTCAATGGCCAGAAAATCAATGGGTCATTCATCTTGCACCCTTCCTCACCAGCAAGGCTCAGCAAGCATATAGCCAAATGAGGATTGAGGATGCTGGGGACTATCAAAAAGTCAAAAGTTCCATTTTGAGACGGTATAATATTCATACGGAGACCTTCCGACAGAGGTTCCGAAAAGGAGGGACCCAGAGAGACCTATACCCATCTGACTGAATTGTGCCAAAAGTGGATTGTTCCAGAAAATAAGACTGTCCAACAAGTCTTGCAAACCATTATTCTTGAACAATTTCTAGAAATCCTTCCTGAACCGTTGAGAGTTTGGCTAAAGGAGCATCAGCCAGAGAGCGGTGACCAGGCTGTGATATTGGCAGAGAATTATTTACTCGCAAGAAAAGGACTATCACGTAAGATGCATATGGTAAGAGCTACTCCAGTTGTTGGCAGTGGTGATAAACCCAGACAAGACACTTTAAAAAACAAAGGTCACACTAAAGATGTTATCTGTTTCTTGTGTCATAAAGTGGGACATTTAGCCAAAGACTGTTTAAGTAAGAGGGTAAAGTCTGGCAAGGAGACTGTTACAAATTGTGTTGGTGTGGTGAATGATTATTTACAACCTGTCAAAATCAACTCCCAAACTGTAAAAGCTTTAGTTGATACAGGGAGCCAACAATCTTTAATACGGTCCAATTTGCTAGCTTCCCCAAATGTCACTGGTCAGTTACCTTTGAAATGTGTTCACGGGGACACAAAAATATACCCTAAGACAGTACTACCTGTGGAAATAGCCAATACACGGGTGTCGTTAGAAATGGGCATAGTACCTAACTTACCTTACCCTGTTATTTTGGGGCAAGATACACCTGGTTTCAGTGATATATTGAACAGGGACAGTAAGGTGTCTGCTGTGTCAACAAGGTCTCAAGTTAAAAGCCAGTCTACAGCTGAAAACTTGGGTGAAATATTTCCTTTTGAAAAAGATGTGTTTCAGGGTACAGGTAAAGGTCACCTTTCTAGAAGGGAAAAGAGGCTTGCCTGTGAAAATTGGAGGTCTCAAAATTCAAATTCTGTTCTACAAGGGGAACCATTTAAATCTCTGAAGTGGGAGGTGGATATTTCTGCTAAGCAATTGCAAGATATCACCCTTTGCCCACTGTTCACTGAGGCAAATGAAGGGAGAAACAAACCTGAACATTTTCCTTGTTTACAACTAAAAAATGGTACATTATATCGTGTGTGTGTGAACACCCCCAAACTAAAGAACAAGTATGGCAATTAGTGGTACCTTCAGAGTACAGAGAGCCAATTATGAAAATAGCTCATTCTATACCATTAGCAGACCATTTGGGTAGAAAGAAAATGGTGGCCAGAATATTAAATCGTTTTTTTTGGCCAAATATACATTCAGATGTGGCTACTTTCTGTGAATCCTGTGCCGAATGTCAATATACTTCTCCAGGTGGGAAAAAATCTAAACTGGTTCCAGTTCCTTTGGTTGATACTCCATTTGAAAGAGTAGCCATGGATATCGTTGGTCTTTGCAAAAAAGCAGTAAAGGAAACCAATATATATTAGTTGTGAGTGATTATATGACTCGCTATCCAGAGG
This sequence comes from Xenopus petersii, assembly GCA_038501925.1. NCBI lineage: Eukaryota > Metazoa > Chordata > Amphibia > Anura > Pipidae > Xenopus > Xenopus petersii. The sequence continues at coordinate 17,569,436 of CM076681.1, forward strand.
CTATTCCTTTGAGAAGTATCATTACCAGGAAAATTGCAGAAGAACTGATTAAACTGTTTAGCCACATGGGTATTCCTCAAACTATACTTACAGACCAAGGTTCAAATTTCCAGTCCAGTCTAATGAGACAGATAAACCAGCTTCTGGGTATACAAGCGGTAAGAACCTCTCCATACCATCCACAAACTGATGGTCTGGTTGAGCGTTTTAATCAAACGCTAAAAAAAAATGCTCAGGAAGTTTGTGAGTCAAGATCCAAAACATTGGGATCAATTACTCCCATATCTATTATTTGCATATAGGGAGGTTCCTCAAGCATCCAGTGGCTTCTCTCCATTTGAGCTGCTTTATGGCAGGCGGCCAAGAGGACCACTAGATGTTATTAAGGAAAACTGGGAGAAACCTAAATGTCAACAAAAGAATTTTGTGGATTATGTGATTTCTATGAGAGACAGGTTAAATCAGATGACTGAATTTGCCAAAGCTAACCTCACTGAATCACAGTCACACATGAAGCAATGGTATGACAAAAATGCCAAAGAGAAACATTTTTCACCAGGTGACAAAGTTCTACTTTTATTACCATCTTCTGAGAATAAGTTGCTAGCTAAATGGCAAGGACCATTTAAAGTAATACGTCAGACTGGTCCAGTAGACTATGAAATTTTTATACTGTAGATTCCTCGCTAGCAGCGCCGGCCATTCAACGGAAGGAATACCACTGTTTAATATCAATCCGGCTTTATTATTACACACAATGCGGAGTTACAATTTCAGTGGGTGTGCTGAAATTGTAACTGAAATTGTAACTCCGCATTGTGTGTAATAATAAAGCCGGATTGATATTAAACAGTGGCATTCCTTCCGTTGAATGGCCGGCGCTGCTAGCGAGGAATCTACAGTGCGAAGATTGGAGTATCTGGGGCTAATACCCGAAGTCTCGCGATAGCTGCGACCAGGAAGGGAACGCTGAACGCCGAGGTGAGCTCCGCCATAACTGCTTCTTTAATTGTTTTATGACATTTTTATGCCTGGTAGAGCACAGCAAAAGAAAATTTTTCATGCCAATTTATTAAAAAAGTGGGTTGACAGATCTTCTAGTGTGTGCACTATTCTCTCAGAATGTTGCCCAAATGTCATTGAGCAAGCTTATTCTAGTTTGTCCCATAATTGTTCTGAATTATCAGACCTAAAAAGGGGTACAGAACTGACATCTAAGCAGAACACAGACTTAGATCTGTTGTTTAAGAAACACAAGGCAACATTTGTATCTAAACCCGGTCATACTAATGTAGTTAAACACATTATTGACACTGGGGATGCAAAACCAATACATCAAAAACCCTACAGGGTACCAGAGAAACTTAAACCAATAATAGAGGCAGAATTGGAAAATATGGTAGAGCTAGGTGTCATTGAACCATCTACTAGCCCATGGTGTTCTCCAATTGTCATTGTACCCAAGAAAAATGGGGAAAAGCGATTTTGCATAGACTTCAGAAAAATTAATCAAGTTTCAAAATTTGACTCTTATCCAATGCCCCTCATTGACAATATGATTAGCCAGCTGGGTGAAGCCCAATATATCTCTACATTTGACCTAACAAAAGGTTACTGGCAGATTTTATTGGATAAAGAATCCCGTGAGAAAACTGCATTTGCTACACCCCAAGGGTTATTTCAGTTTACACGTATGCCATTTGGGTTACACGTGGCCCCAGCCACATTTCAGCGTCTAATGGATATAGTGACAAAGCCACACAGTTCATACTGTGCTGCTTATCTTGACGATGTCATTATATTTAGCTCAGATTGGAAGTCTCATCTTGTCCATTTAGAGAAAGTCATTTGTGCCATTTCTAATGCTGGACTTACAATAAACCCAACCAAATGCTCTATAGCACAAAAAGAAACCTCTTATCTAGGATATGTGATAGGTAATGGCAAAGTTAAACCAGAAACTTCGAAGGTAAAGGCAGTAAAAGAAGCCCCTGTTCCTAAGACGAAAAAAGAAGTTAGGTCTTTTTTAGGTCTAGCAGGTTATTACCGCCGTTTTATCTCAAATTTCTCTGACTTAACAGCTTGTCTTAGTGATCTTACAAAAAAGACCCAAAGGAATGTTGTTGAGTGGACACCAGTTTGTGACAAAGCATTTACAATTCTAAAAGAAAAACTTTGCACAGCTCCAGTCTTGACTAATCCAAACTTCTCACTGCCATTTCAAGTGCAGGTTGATGCATCAGAGAGAGGTATAGGAGCTGTTTTGTGCCAAATTCAAGATGAGAAAGAACACTCAATTTTATTCATTAGCAGAAAGTTGTTTCCAAGAGAACAGAAATATTCCACTATAGAAAAGGAATGTTTGGCCATTAAGTGGGCCATAGAGAGTTTACGTTATTATCTGACCGGAAAGGAATTTGTTTTAGTTTCCGATCATCATCCATTATATTGGTTGAACCAAATGAGAAATAACAATGCTCGTTTAGCAAGATGGTACCTGGCGTTACAACCTTACAAGTTTACAGTAAATTACAAACCAGGGAGTCAGCATAAAAATGCTGATCACCTATCTAGGTTTGGTACTGAAGTCCAGGAAGAGTTTGTGGAAGAACAAGCTTCCACTTAATCTGGAAGGGTATGTTAGGATATGCACAGTGGTTTATTTTGTCTGCCTGTATGTGTGATTAGGGATGGCGCGAACTGTTCGCCGGCGAACTTGTTTGCGCGAACATCAGGTGTTCGCGCTCGCCGGAAGTTCGCGAACGTCGCGCGACGTTCGCCATTTTGGGTTCGCCATTGTTGGCGCTTTTTTTTGCCCTCTCACCCCAGACCAGCAGGTACATGGCAGCCAATCAGGAAGCTCTCCCCTGGACCACTCCCCTTCCCTATAAAAACCAAAGCCCTGCAGCGTTTTTTCACTCTGCCTGTGTGTGCTGAAGAGATAGTGTAGGGAGAGAGCTGCTGCCTGTTAGTGATTAGTGACAGTTGAAAGTTTGCTGGCTAGTAATCGTTTTGATACTGCTCTGTTATTGGAGGGACAGAAGTCTGCAGGGGTTTGAGGGACATTTAAGCTTAGGTAGCTTTGCTGGCTAGTAATCTACCTTCTACTGCAGTGCTCTGTATGTAGCTGCAGTGGGCAGCTGTCCTGCTTCTGATCTCATCTGCTGACTGCTGCAATAACAGTAGTCCTTGTAAGGATTGCTTTTATTTATTTTTTTGTTCCAATACAGAGCAGTATCAAGCAGATTACTAGCCAGCAAACTTACTATCATCTGTCCCTGAAATCACTAACAGCTCTCCCCCTACACTATCTCTTCCAAGCACACACAGGCAGATTTTTCAGATACATTTTTGCCCTTGATCCCCCTCTGGCATGCCACTGTCCAGGTCGTTGCACCCTTTAAACAACTTTAAAATCATTTTTCTGGCCAGAAATGTCTTTTTTAGATGTTAAAGTTCGCCTTCCCATTGAAGTCTATGGGGTTCGCGAACCGTTCGCGAACCGCTCGCATTTTTGCGCAAGTTCGCGAATATGTTCGCGAACTTTTTTTCCGACGTTCGCTACATCCCTATGTGTGATATAAATGTTTTTCCTCTCTCTCTATTGCTGGCCAGCAAATCTCTTTTTCTTCCCATTTTTCTTCCTATGCAGACAAACTAATAAACTATGCTCTCCACATTTTATCCAGCATTACAAGAATTAAAAATATTACTTACCAAGTGTGTCTGTTCCCATTTGGTATAATGGGAGCAAAACCTAAGCACTGGGTGTTTGCAGGATGCATGCACTGAGCTTAATTACCAATTGGTAAAAGCTGCAGCAGGTCACATGTAAGCAAAATGTGTTTTTCTTATATGCTGATAATGGGGTTTTGCCTGTGTTTGTTTTGTGAATAATAAGATTGTAAGCTCCTATTATGGGGAGATAGAAAGCAAAATGTATATGTATATAAAGGTATTATTTTGTTAATAATTTCAACTTTGTTGTAGCTGAATGTGCCTTTAAGAGCATGGGCTGCTGGGAAAGGCAGACTTACCTACTTAAAGAACATACAAAATGCTGTTTAGTAGAACTCCTGATCTCAGAGCAAGCAGTCTGAGTGCAGAGGGTAGCTGCCTGGAAAGGGGTAGTTGCAAAGTGCCCTGTTTATTTTTGTTATATGCAGTTACCACAGTGCTTTCTGTGAAAAGTTAGCAAAAATACTTTTCTTCTGTTTTTTTTTTTTTGTATAATTTTCCTCTGGAAATAAAAAACCTTCCAACAACTGCTGACTCCTGATACTTGATGAATGCAGGAAGAACTCACATCCCAACATATGTATACACAAAAACTCACAAACAGGTGTTTTTTTTTTTGTTTTTTTTTACTTATTCATCGTACCGTTTAATTTACCTAAAAACATGTTATTTTGACAGCGTGACTATTAGATAATCGATTTCAGCCACTAATTATGCTGTCGGATCAATTATTTTGTTATTTCATTGATTTACCATATTTTTGTGGTTTTGTTGCAATTTTATCCCTGCATTATTGTTCCTTATGTATATTTAGTATAGTTTTGCTGTTTGGTGCTTTGATATAGAAAGATTTATTTTACTTTGCTTGATTTGCCAGAATATATGCTTTCCAGTTTGGGGGTCTTACAGCACATAACGCACAATTGGGGCTCTCTTTTCTGCAGCTTAGTTGGCTAGCGTGAAAATTCATATGCATGTTTTTCATTTGGGGTCTGTACACACCACATCCTTTGGTAAATCTATGCATATTGGGCATCAAACTATTCAGTAGACCTCTGAGGTCCATATTTAAGGTGATTTTTCTTTGTACATAAAACATTGTGTGCAATAAATGCGGCAAACTGCAACAATTTTAGACGATTTTCAGAAATGTTGTAAAAACCTCTACGTTTAGAAAAGCTTTGCAGTTTGGTAGTTTGGTGTAGAAAGATGTTTTTATATTTGTTGGATTCCTCAGAATGTGTACTTTCTAAAAATATATGGTTTTGGGGAATCTTTGCTGTTAGGAGGGTCTTGAGGCACATAATATGAAGACAAGGGTCTATGTTCACAGAAGGCGAATCGGCAGCAGAGAAAAATCATATGCACTATTTTCATTTGAGGTCCGCACATGCCAGTTGCCTTGGTATATCAATGCATATTGGGCATCAAATGGTTCAGTAGACCCTTGGCATCAGTATTTATGATGTTTTACAATTGTATGTAAGAAATTGGGTGAGATAAATGCGGCCAATTGCAATATTTTTAGGCAATTTTCAGAAATGTAAAAACTGTTGCTTTTATGCCAGATTTAGGAAAGGCTTGAGACTTGGTACTTTGGAGTACAAAGACATGCATACCCAATTTGGATTCATGGGAATGTGTACTTTCTGAAAATATATGGTTTTCTGGCGTGAAAGTACTTTTTTCTACCTTTGCTCTCCCCCAAAACTATGTATATGTGTTGATTTTGCAGTACCTGAAATGACAGACCATATGGGGGTCTTCATTTGGGGCCCCTATATACCACATGCTTGGGTACACTTATACATATTGTTCATCAAACTGTTCAGAGGACCCTAACCTTTCATATTTGAGGTGATTTATCCTAATACCTAAAAGTATGTGGGAAATACGATGCTGCAGGATGGAAATTTTGAGGTGATTTTTGGAAATGTCACCTTTAAATTGGGACAAGTCTTTTTGTATTTCATTGATTTCAACATTTATATCTTTCAACTCTTTCTCTTTCTGTTTAACTATTAATGCTATAAGGTTCATGGAATAATTCTGCAAAATCTTTTTCCACTCCAGCATGAAATCGGCATCATCTCTGCTGAAGGTCGGCCATTTCTTTGTGATTCATAGGCCCCTCGGTACTATCCCTTCAGCTGCATATTGTAAAAGAGTTTCTTTCTGCCACCATGCCTTCATTTCTTTTTCTCTATAATTTTGTAAATTTCGAAAATGATTTCTTATATCTTCCTCATCTCCAAAATGAACCTTTCCTGGGTATTTAAATTTGAATTATAGTATTACTTAATTTATTTAATTTATTTCAATGTAGTACTTTCCATAAAAATGTCTTTAATGCACAAAGGAATGTATTTGATAGTACCAGCCCTTAGCCTGGATCTCCCGCAATTGGCCCCAGGCTGCACTTTGGACATGCCTGATCTAGCTATCTATCTATCTATCTATCTATCTATCTATCTATCTATCTATCTATCTATCTATCTATCTATCTATCTCTTTATCTATCCAACTATTAAAATACTATCACTATTAAAATCCCTTTCACAAAAAATAACACATGCAAATTTAAATATCTATTTATCTATCTATCTATCGGTTGTCCATCTATCTATCTGTCTGTCTGTCTGTCTGTCTGTCGGTCTGTCTGTCTGTCTGTCTATCTATCTATCATATATCTATCTATCTATCTATCTATCTATCTATCTATCTATCTATCCATCTTTCTTTCTTTCTTTCTATGTATGTAACACCAATCTGGGCTATCCAGACCACAGATAGTTAAAGTGTCCAGCTATTGGTATGAGTATGGGTTACATTGATTGGGCGCCAGAAGGTTCTTATGGTGCAAACAAAGTAACTGTTTATTAGTTAGAGACAATGACCTCAGGCTTACTCACATCACCAGAGGTTAGCGGGAAAAAGGCACAGGCACATAACATTCAGCTTTCTCTGGGCCTTGCTGTACTCTGGCTCCCCTGGGCACACCCAGCCAGATCAGCATCCAGCAGCCAAAGTGGAAGAGGCCACTCCTTACACACACTATAGTGCAGTGTGGCAGGAAGTTGTCATATCACCTCTTGGCCAATAACACTGAGCAACACAGGATTTTGCCTGGTAACTGAGAAAAGGGTAGGACCTAAAAGCCATAGCGGCAGATTAACCCCTATGGACCTCTACATCTATATAGGATTATTATTTTCTGTATGCTTCTAGGGACACCGAAGGCTTTAAAAAAGAGAGTCATTACATATTTGAATAATGTGCAAAAAATTATAACATGTCTGAAGTAATGGCTTGAAGAAATACAATAATGAAAAAAGAGACAACAATTGCCTAATATTCCATGGAAAATGTTTACATTTCAAAGTAAAGGGGTTTTTAGTTACAAGTTTATGATCATAAAATTGCCACCATAAATAGAAAACTATAAGCATTTAGCTACAATTATATGACCACAAAATTGCCAAGCCACCATACCACGGCAAGGTAACCCCCATATGGTGGATTTTTTTTTTTTTATTATTTTATTACTTAGAAATATTTAATTTGTGGGTGATTCATCCTTTTTCTCAGACTGCTGAGATTTGATGACTCAAAGCAAATCTTTTATTTTCATCCTTTGTGCTCTTTCCTTCACTCGTGCCCTGAATACTGAACTGGGTGGAACTATATCATCTGATGCACACTCTTCCTTTCCTTCTATTTTCAGTGCCTCTGGTTTTCTCTCTAAGGCTTTGGGATGTACCTTAGGTCCTTTGCCCAATCTCAGCCTGAAATGCTTGGGGTTCCATAAAGCTGCATCTTCTGAGTTGTTGTCCAACTTTCGCTTTCTGGTTTCAGGAATTGGGTTCCTGAATAGAGGGGAATTTTCCTGTACTGAAAATGGTGACTCTCTCAGATGTTTCATTTGCTTCTGTAGAGCCACCTGCTGCTGAAAGTGCATGAGTGGCACGTTCCATGTCACTTAAAGCTATGTATTCATATATCCCCCTGGTTGTAGTAGAGGGATTCTGAGGGAACATGACATTATTTTGAAGATTCCACTGATTAAATTGCATAAAATTATATTGTTGTTGTGTAGAATTGCCTTTCTGTGCCATGGAATAACCAATTTTAGGCATCATTGTGTTACCAGTTGCTGGTAATGAAATTCCACCAACGTTCCCAGTGTTATTTGCATTGTGCTGTTCAAATCCACCTTTCTTCATCACCAAAGAGCTAGTACTTGGTATAGCGTTAGTATCTTTGGCTACAATTGTTGGTGGAGCAGATGTTTGACTAGTGACAACACTAGTGTTTGCTGCACTGCTAGTTCTTGGTATAGCATTAGTATCTTTGGCTACAGGCATTGTTGGTGGAGCAGATGTTTGACTAGTGACAACACTAGTGTTTGCTGCACTGCTAGTACTTGGTATAGTGTTAGTATATTTGGCTATAGTCATTGTTGGTGGAGCAGATGTTTGACTAGGGACAACACTAGTGTTTGCTGCACTTGTAGATATTACAAGAGCTTTGGCAAATGCATCCTGTAATGCTTCTAAATCAGACTGAGTAGATGAACTGGGCTGTGAGATGTTCCTATGCCTCATAGGTTTTTTAGTTTTTTTGCTTCTTTTTCTTCTCTTCTTTTTAGCCTTTTTGTCTTCTCTATGTTTTTTCTTATTTGTTGGCTCTTCGTCACTGGAAGAAGAAGCAGTTCTTTTTCTCACAGAGGAGCTGGTACTCTGAGCCTCTTGCTCCTGGGTCCTAGCAATGCTTTGCTTGTGTCGAGTGCGTCTTTTTATTTTTTTATCTTTTCTTTTCACCTTTTGCGCTGCAGCATTTTGTTGTGATACTGGGGACCATGATATGATATGAGGGACCGTGGAACTGGTCTTATCATCTTTATCAATTCTTTGAGATTTATTACTGCTAGTCTGGTCTTCAGCAGAATGAACTCTTTTCCTTACAGAAGAGGTGGTACTTGGTCCTGCAGTTGAACTGCTGGCCAAGTTTGTACTGGCTGATTGTCCAGTTACAATGCCAGAGTTTGCTCCAACTGGAGCTCCAACTGAGCTAGAATTAGATGAAATGCCAGGGGCTTTTTCAATGGCATTCAAAACTGCTGTCTCTGATTCTCTTTGTTTTAAATTATTTTATTACTTAGAAATATTTAATTTGTGGGTGATTCATCCTTTTTCTCAGACTGCTGAGATTTGATGACTCGAAGCAAATCTTTTATTTTCATCCTTTGTGCTCTTTCCTTCACTCGTGCCCTGAATACTGAACTGGGTGGAAATATATCATCTGATGCACACTCTTCCTTTCCTTCTATTTTCTGTGCATCTGGTTTTCTCTCTAAGGCTTTGGGATGTACCTTAGGTCCTTTGCCCAATCTCAGCCTGAAACGCTTGGGGTTCCATAAAGCTGCATCTTCTGAGTTGTTGTCTAACTTTCGCTTTCTTGTTTCAGGAATTGGGTTCCTGAATAGAGGGGAATTTTCCTGTCCTGAAAATGGTGACTCTCTCAGATGTTTCATTTGCTTCTGTAGAGCCACCTGCTGCTGATGTGCACGAGTGGCACGTTCCATGTCACTGAAAGTTATGTATTCATATATCCCCCTGGTTGTAGTAGAGGGATTCTGAGGGAACATGACATTATTTTGAAGATTCCACTGATTAAATTGCATAAAATTATATTGTTGTTGTGTAGAATTGCCTTTCTGTGCCATGGAATAACTAATATTAGTCATCATTGGGTTACCACTTGCTGGTAATGCAATTCCACCAACGTTCCCAGTGTTATTTGCATTGTGCTGTTCAAATCCACCTTTCTTCATCACCAAAGAGCTAGTACTTGGTATAGCGTTAGTATCTTTGGCTACAATTGTTGTTGGTGGGGCAGATGTTTGACTAGTGACAACACTAGTGTTTGCTGCACTGCTAGTTCTTGGTATAGCATTAGTATCTTTGGCTACAGGCATTGTTGGTGGGGCAGATGTTTGACTAGTGACAACACTAGTGTTTGCTGCACTTGTAGATATTGCAAGAGATTTGGCAAATGCATCCTGTAATGCTTCTAAATCAGACTGTTGCTGAGTAGATGAACTGGGCTGTGAGATTTTACTATGCCTACTAGGTTTTTTAGGTTTTTTACTTCTCTTTCTACGCTTCTTTTTAGCCTTTTTGTCTTCTCTATGTTTTTTCTTATTTGTTGGCTCATCGTCACTGGAAGAAGAAGCAGTTCTTTTTTTCACAGAGGAACTGGTACTCTGAGCCTTTTGCTCCTGGGTCCTAGCGATGCTTTGCTTGTGCCGAGTGCGTCTTTTTATCTTTTTATATTTTCTTTTCACCTTTTGCGCTGCGGCATTTTGTTGTGATACTGGGGACCATGATATGATATAAGGGACTGTGGAACTGGTCTTATCATCTTTATCAATTCTTTGAGATTTATTACTGCTAGTCTGGTCTTCTGCAGAATGAACACTTTTCCTCACAGAAGAGGTGGTACTTGGTCCTGTAGTTGAACTGCTGGCCAAGTTTGTACTGGCTGATTGTCCAGTTACAATGCCAGAGTTTGCTCCAACTGGAGATTCAACTGGAGCTCCAACTGAGCTAGAATTAGATGAAGTGCCAGGGGCTTTTTCAATGGCATTCAAAGCTGTTGTCTCTGATTCTCTTTTTCTCTTCCCCAAAAGGGAACTAGTGGGTTTTTTTGGATCCATATCACCAGTGTCAATTGCAAGAGATGGAAAAGCTGCAAAAACAATGTACAGTAACTATAAAGTATGTAACATGCAAACTATTCCATCAGCTCGCTGAAAAGGTGACTGCATCCATCGATATCTAAAGATCAAATGACAGCTGTCAAAGCTACGACCGTGGAAACTGACGCTATATGCCCATATATGGTCATGTCATTGTACATGTTCTCACTATGTCCATATATGGTCATGTCCTTGTACACATTCTCATAATAGCAACTGGGCACTTTGTCCATATATGGTCATTTGTCATTATAAACATTCTTATGAAAGCTTTGATGTCTAGCAATGAGAGAATTTGTCCCGTTTCGCTTCGATGCAAACTGGCGAAAAATTTCAAAACATTGATTTTGCCGCCTGTGACAGTTCGCCGATGCCCATTAAAGTCAAAGGGCATCCATTTATCAGCTGTAGCGTCAAATTTGGTGCCGGTGTCGGAACCGTTGCCGGTGTCAAAAAACTTGGATGCCGTCAAATTTTTGCAGCAAATTTGCAAATTTATTCGCCGGTGGCAAAATGGGCAAATTCACCACAAATTCGTGCCTGATGAATAAATTCGCCCATCACTAGTGATGTCATTATTTTCAGCAGTGATGTCACAATACCACAGATATACAAAACAATGACAATATATGTTTTAACATGATTTGTATTTGTTTCTCACATGTAATCATACAAAATGAATTAAAAGATTTAGAACACTGCCGTGTGCCTTTTTATATGGTGTATCTGATATATTATAAAACAATCGAGACATACTTTGAACTGAGCCAGGGTTAAATTAAATGTAGAACAAGTGAATTAAAAACACAATAGAAATGAAACTATAAAATAAAAACAATAAAACTATTGACATAAAATGGTACTTTCTTTACATTAGAGTGCTCTACACTATAGTAACAGTCCCTTGATGAAATATGAATTCATTCTATAACAGATTTTGCTGCTATTAAACCTGAATAATCACTTCAGAAAGCTACATTGTTCTAGTTAAAACAATCTTTGCATCTTCATCTTGACCAAAATACTATGCAGACAATAAAATACTTTACTCAGCCTTCTCCTCCAACCTTTTCTGTGAAGAATTCCATATTCTTTTAAAGCTGTAGATTTTAACACTTGTACAAAGTCCCCTGTTGATGAAGGGTCCCATCTGGTCAGATAAGTTCAACTGGCCTATGGCTGATACTGCTTGTAAGGCCTTAAATGATCATTGTTAGGACTGGGGTTTTAGAAAAGGGGGACCCCAGACAGTTTTATCTGTCAATTCAGCTCCTTCTGTCTGAGTCGGCAGCTTATCTGCCCATGGGGAACTCCAATAGGCCTACCCAACAGATATCTGGAGCAAAATTGAGGAGATATGGTTCAGACTGTTTAAAAATTCTATTTGGTCATTGCCCCAGTGGCCTGTATCCAATTGTTTGGTCCTAGGCCCAAATGAACGGATCAATCTGATATTGCCCACCTATTGGGGAAAGGTCCACTCATTTGGTGATCTTGACAAAACGCAAATGTATTAATATATGGCCAGTTTAAGTTTTGGGCTTTTTCTGTACAAGTCCCACTTTACAGTCTGAAATTTTTGTTTACTGTCGTCTTTGCATCAAGATGTATGAAAAAGATGTCTGAAAGTACTGGTATTTTGTACTCCTACTGCATTTTTGAGAATATCTAGTAAATACATTTTCACCTTAACCCTTTAACCGCCAAGCACATACGCCGTACGTGCTGGCGGTTCAGGGCTCAGGCTACCAAGAAGGTACCTCATACATTCTCCTGCAGCTGAGCCCTTCTCTCTGCATTGGTGGCTTTTTGCCCTGGGCAACGAGGCTGGGGGGCTGTCAAGTCAGATCTGCAACATGATTGTCACAGATCCAACTTCAAAGTGGCAAATACGCTGCAAATGGCTGTATGCTGCTACATACTCACCTCTTCTTTCCTGCACAGCCGCCCACACACTTCCTGCTGTGCATTGACTCTGCAGACTCGCTGTCCAGGCTGCCTCCATCTGTTCCAGCGATCCTCCTGCTACAAAAACGGTAAGTGCACGTTTTTTTACATACTTACTTGCACTTAGTTACATAGTTACATAGTTAAATTGGGTTGAAAATAGACAAAGTACATCAAGTTCAACTCCTCCAAAGGAAAACCCAGCATCCACCAATACACACCCCTCTCTACTTTAAAATTAAATTCTATATACCCATATCTATACTAACTATAGAGCTTAGTATCACAATAACCTCTGATATTATGTCTGTCCAAAAAAACATCCAAGCCATTCTTATAGTCATTAACTGAATCAGCATCACAACATCACCCGGTAGTGCATTCCACAACCTCACTGTCCTGACTGTGAAGAACCCCCTACGTTGCTTCAAATGAAAGTTCTTGTCTTCTAGTCTAAAGGGGAGGCCTCTGGTACGGTGATCCACTTTATGGGTAAAAAGGTCCCCTACTATTTGTCTATAATGTCCTCTAATGTACTTGTAAAGTGTAATCATGTCCCCTCGCAAGTGCCTTTTTTCCAGAGAAAACAACCCGCAACCTTGACAGTATACCCTCATAATTTAAGTCTTCCATCCCTCTAACCAATTTAGTTGCACTTAGTCTCTGCACTCTCTCCAGCTCATTTATATCCCTCTTAAGGACTGGAGTCCAAAACTGCACTGCATACTCCAGATGAGGCCTCACCAGGAACCTATAAAGAGACATAATTATGTTTTCATCCCTTGAGTTAATGCCCTTTTTTATACAAGACAGAACTTTATTTGCTTTACTAGCCACGGAATGACACTGCCCAGAATTAGACAACTTGTTATCTATAAAAACCCCTAGATCCTTCTCATTTAAGGAAACTCCCAACACACTGCCATTTAGTGTATAACTTGCATTTATATTATTTTTTGCCAAAGTGCATAACCTGCATTTATCAACATTGAACCTCATTTTCCAGTTTGCTGCTAAGCTTTCCAATTTAGACAAATCACTCTGCAAAGTGGCAGCAAAACTTGCAGATACTTACAGTACATTTATACACTTACACACATTTTAGTAAATATAGGTATTTTTTATTTTAGCACACTTGGTCCCTTTTGTACACTTATTTACACGTATTTACGTGTATTTGCACATTCTTTTAGAAGTGCACAAATATGTATAGACAAAAACTCACAAACAGGTGTGTTTTTTTTTTTTTTACTTATTCATCGTACCGTTTATTTTACCTAAAAACATGTTATTTTGACAGCGTGACTATTAGATAATCGATTTCAGCAACTAATTATGCTGTCGGATCAATTATTTTGTTATTTCATTGATTTACGCTATTTTTGTGGTTTTGTTGCAATTTTATCCCTGCATTATTGTTCCTTATGTATATTTAGTATAGTTTTGCTGTTTGGTGCTTTGGTATAGAAAGATTTATTTTACTTTGCTTGATTTGCCAGAATATATGCTTTCCAGTTTGGGGGTCTTACAGCACATAACCCACAATTGGGGCTCTCTTTTCTGCAGCTTAGTTGGCTAGCGTGAAAATTCATATGCATGTTTTTCATTTGGGGTCTGTACACACCACATCCTTTTGTAAATCTATGCATATTGGGCATCAAACTATTCAGTAGACCTCTGAGGTCCATATTTAAGGTGATTTTTCTTTGTACATAAAACATTGTGTGCAATAAATGCGGCAAACTGCAACAATTTTAGACGATTTTCAGAAATGTTGTAAAAACCTCTACGTTTAGAAAAGCTTTGCAGTTTGGTAGTTTGGTGTAGAAAGACGTTTTTATATTTGTTGGATTCCTCAGAATGTGTACTTTCTAAAAATATATGGTTTTGGGGAGTCTTTGCTGTTAGGAGGGTCTTGAGGCACATAATATGAAGTCAAGGGTCTATGTTCACAGAAGGCGAATCGGCAGCAGAGAAAAATCATATGCACTATTTTCATTTGAGGTCCGCACATGCCAGTTGCCTTGGTATATCAATGCATATTGGGCATCAAATGGTTCAGTAGACCCTTGGCATCAGTATTTATGATGTTTTACAATTGTATGTGTGAGATAAATGCGGCCAATTGCAATATTTTTAGGCAATTTTCAGAAATGTAAAAACTGTTGCTTTTATGCCAGATTTAAGAAAGGCTTGCGACTTGGTACTTTGGAGTACAAAGACATGCATACCCAATTTGGATTCATGGGAATGTGTACTTTCTGAAAATATATGGTTTTCTGGGGTGAAAGTACTTTTTTCTACCTTTGCTCTCCCCCAAAACTATGTATATGTGTTGATTTTGCAGTACCTGAAATGACAGACTATAAGGGGTCTTTTTTGTGGCCCGTATATGCCACGTGCTTGGGTACACCTATACATATTGGGCATCAAACTGTTTAGAAGACCCTAGGCTTTCATATTTGGGTTTTTTTCTCTTGATACCTAAAAGTATGTGAGTAATACGATGCTGCAGGGTAGACATTTTGAAGTGATATTTAGAAATGTCACCAAAATCACCAAATTTAGGAATGGTTTGCGGCTTGGTACTTTGGAGTACAAAGACATGCATACCCAATTTGGATTCAGGGGAATGTATACTTTCCGAAAATATATGGTTTTCTGGGGTGAACGTACTTTTTTTTACCTTTGCCCCCCCCCCAAAACGATGTAATTGTGTTGAATTTGTAATACCTGAAATGACAGACCATATGGGCGTCTTCATTTGGGGCCGCTATATGCCATGTGCTTGGGTACACCTATACATATTGTTCATCAAACTGTTCAGAGGACCCTAAGCTTTCATATTTGAGGTGATTTATCTTGATACCTAAACGTATGTGGGAAATACGATGCTGCAGGATGGAAATTTTGAGGTGATTTTTGGAAATGTCACCTTTAAATTGGGACAAGTCTTTTTGTATTTCATTGATTTCAACATTTATATCTTTCAACTCTTTCTCTTTCTGGTTAACTATTAATGCTATAAGGTTCATGGAATAATTCTGCAAAATCTTTTTCCACTCCAGCATGAAATCGGCATCATCTCTGCTGAAGGTCGGCCATTTCTTTGTGATTCTTAGGCCCCTCGGTACTATCCCTTCAGCTGCATATTGTAAAAGAGTTTCTTTCTGCCACCATGCCTTCATTTCTTTTTCTCTATAATTTTGTAAATTTCGAAAATGATTTCTTATATCTTCCTCATCTCCAAAATGAACCTTTCCTGGGTATTTAAATTGTTTTGTCACTCTTTTCCTTACATCACTTAACATAGGGTCTGACAGACAAAAAGGTTGACTTTCTGCCATTGTGGTGATTAAAGGCTAAAATTAACCTGTTATTGAATTATAGTATTACTTAATTTATTTAATTTATTTCAATGTAGTACTTTCCATAAAAATGTCTTTAATGCACAAAGGAATGTATTTGATCGCAGCAGCCCTTAGACTGGATCTCCCGCAATTGGCCCCAGGCTGCACTTTGGACATGCCTTATCTATCTATCTATCTATCTATCTATCTATCTATCTATCTATCTATCTATCTATCTATCTATCTATCTATCTATCTATCCAACTATTAAAATACTATCACTATTAAAATCCCTTTCACAAAAAATAACACATGCAAATTTAAATATCTATTTATCTATCATCTATCTATCTATCTATCTATCTATCTATCTATCGGTTGTCCATCTATCTATCTATCTATCTATCTGTCTGTCTGTCTGTCTGTCTGTCTGTCTGTCGGTCTGTCTGTCATCTATCTATCTATCTATCTATCTATCTATCTATCTATCCATCTTTCTTTCTTTCTTTCTATGTATGTAACACCAATCTGGGCTATCCAGACCACAGATAGTTAAAGTGTCCAGCTATTGGTATGAGCATGGGTTACATTGGACTCAAGGTGTAGTGCAACACTCACTCAAGTGATTGGGTGCCAGAAGGTTCTTATTGTGCAAACAAAGTAACTGTTTATTAGTCAGAGACAATGACCTCAGGCTTACTCACATCACCAGAGGTTAGCGGGAAAAAGGCACAGGCCCATAACATTCAGCTTTCTCTGGGCCTTGCTGTATTCTGGCTCCCCTGGGCACACCCAGCCAGATCAGCATCCAGCATCCAGCAGCCAAAGAGGAAGAGGCCACTCCTTACACACACTATAGTGCAGTGTGGCAGGAAGTTGTCATATCACTTCTTGGCCAATAACACTGAGCTACACAGGATTTTGCCTGGTAACTAAGAAAAGGGTAGGACCTAAAAGCCATAGGGGCAGATTAACCCCTATGGACCTCTACATCTATATAGGATTATTCTTTACTGTATGCTTCTAGGGACACTGAAGGCTTTAAAAAAGAGTCATTACATATTTGAATAATGTGCAAAAAATTGTAACCTGTCTGAAGTAATGGCTTGAAGAAATACAATAATGAAAAAAGAGACAACAATTGCCTAATATTCCATGGAAAATGTTTACATTTCAAAGTAAAGGGGTTTTTAGTTACAAGTTTATGATCATAAAATTGCCACCATAAATAGAAAACTATAAGCATTTAGCTACAATTATATGACCACAAAATTGCCAAGCCACCATACCATGGCAAGGTAACCCCCATATGGTGGATTTTTTTTTTTTTATTATTTTATTACTTAGAAATATTTAATTTGTGGGTGATTCATCTTTTTTCTCAGACTGCTGAGATTTGATGACTCAAAGCAAATCTTTTATTTTCATCCTTTGTGCTCTTTCCTTCACTCGTGCCCTGAATACTGAACTGGGTGGAAATATATCATCTGATGCACACTCTTGCTTTCCTTCTATTTTCTGTGCATCTGGTTTTCTCTCTAAGGCTTTGTGATATACCTTAGGTCCTTTGCCCAATCTCAGCCTGAAACGCTTGGGGTTCCATAAAGCTGTATCTTCTGAGTTGTTGTCCAACTTTCGCTTTCTTGTTTCAGGAATTGGGTTCCTGAATAGAGGGGAATTTTCCTGTCCTGAAAATGGTGACTCTCTCAGATGTTTCATTTGCTTCTGTAGAGCCACCTGCTGCTGATGTGCACGAGTGGCACGTTCCATGTCACTTAAAGTTATGTATTCAAATATTCCCCTGGTTGCAGTAGAGGGATTCTGAGGGAACATGACATTATTTTGAAGATTCCACTGATTAAATTGCATAAAATTATATTGTTGTTGTGTACAATTCCCTTTTGTGCCATGGAATAACTAATATTAGTCATCATTTTGTTACCAGTTGCTGGTAATGAAATTCCACCAACGTTCCCAGTGTTATTTGCATTGTGCTGTTTAAATCCACCTTTCTTCATCACCAAAGAGCTAGTACTTGGTATAGTGTTAGTATCTTTGGCTACAATTGTTGTTGGTGGGGCAGATGTTTGACTAGTGACAACACTAGTGTTTGCTGCACTGCTAGTACTTGGTATAGCGTTAGTATCTTTGGCTACAGGCATTGTTGGTGGGGCAGATGTTTGACTAGGGACAACACTCGTGTTTGCTGCACTTGTAGACATTACAAGAGATTTAGCAAATGCATCCTGTAATGCTTCTAAATCAGACTGTTGCTGAGTAGATGAACTGAGCTGTGAGATTTTACTATGCCTCGTAGGTTTTTTGCTTCTCTTTCTACGCTTCTTTTTAGCCTTTTTGTCTTCTCTATGTCTTTTTCTTATTTGTTGGCTCATCGTCACTGGAAGAAGAAGCAGTTCTTTTTTTCACAGAGGAGCTGGTACTCAGAGCGTTTTGCTCCTGGGTCCTAGCAATTCTTTGCTTGTGCCAAGTGCGTCTTTTTATCTTTTTATATTTTCTTTTCACCTTTTGCACTACGGCATTTTGTTGTGATACTGGGGACCATGATATGATATAAGGGACTGTGGAACTGGTCTTATTATCTTTATCAATTCTTTGAGATTTATTACTGCTAGTCTGGTCTTCTGCAGAATGAACTCTTTTCCTCACAGAAGAGGTGGTACTTGGTCCTGTAGTTGAACTGCTGGCCAAGTTTGTACTGGCTGATTGTCCAGTTACAATGCCAGAGTTTGCTCCAACTGGAGATTCAACTGGAGCTCCAACTGAGCTAGAATTGGATGAAGTGCCAGGGGCTTTTTCAATGGCATTCAAAGCTGCTGTCTCTGATTTTCTTTTTCTCTTCCCCAAAAGGGAACTAGTGGGTTTTTTTGGATCCATATCACCAATGTAAATTGCAAGAGATGGAAAAGCTGCAAATCAATGTACAGTAACTATAAAGTATGTAACATGCAAACTATTCCATCAGCTCGCTGAAAAGGTGACTGCATCCATCGATATCTAAAGATCAAATGACAGCTGTCGAAGCTATGACAGTGGAAACTGACGCTATATGCCCATATATGGTCATGTCATTGGACACATTCTCATAATAGCAACTGGGCACTGTGTCCATAAATGGTCATATGTCATTGTAAACGTTCTTCTGAAAACAACAGCTTTGATGTCTAGTGATGGGAGAATTTGTCCCGTTTCGCTTTGACGCAAACTGGCGAAAAATTAGCAAAACATCGATTTTGCAGCCTGTGACAATTCGCCGGTGTCCATTTATCCGCATTAGCGTCAAATTTGGTGCCGGTGTCGGAAACGTTGACGGTGTCAAAAAAACTTAGATGCCTGTGTCAAAACCATCAAAGGCGTCAAATTTTTTTCTAAGCTGTCGAATTTTTGCCAGCGGAGTTTTGCAGCAAATTTGTAAATTTATTCGCCAGTTGCAAAATGGACAAATTCACAGCAAATTTGCGGCTGATGAATAAATTTTGCCCATCACTAGTGATGTCATTATTTTCAGCAGTGATGTCACAATACCACAGATATACAAAACAATGACAATATATGTTTTAACATGATTTGTATTTGTTTCTCACATGTAATCATACAAAATAAATTAAAAGATTTAGAACACTGCCGTGTGCTTTTTTATATGGTGTATCTGATATATTGTAAAACAATCGAGACATACTTTGAACTGAGCTAGGGTTAAATTAAATGTAGAACAAGTGAATTAAAAACACAATAGAAATGAAATTATAAAATAAAAACAATAAAACTATTGACATAAAATTGTATTTTCTTTACATTAGAGTTACATACAGGCCCGGACTGACCATAGGTCAGTTCAGCAATTTCCCGAAGGGCCGCTCCATTTGCCTTTGAAATGGGCCGCTTCTGATTTGCGGCGTCTGGGCAGGGAGAGATTTACAGCGTGCACGCTGGGCTTCTCCTTCACACACACCAAGCAGCTGCGTGTTCCTCCTCCCTCCTCCCTCGATCAGTCAGGGAAAGGCAAAGGTGATTGGCCAGCAGACGGGTTGGGAGGTGTCAGAGTTCCCGTGCTGTTTCACAAAGCTCCTAGGAGAGGTAGGGGTGTCTGTGTGTGTGTGTTTGTGTCTCTCTGTTTCTGTGTGTCTCTGTGTTTGTTTGTCTCTGTGTGTGTGTGTGTTTGTGTATCTCTGTTTGTGTCTTTTTGTGTGTGTGTGTCTCTGTATTTGCGTGTCTCTGTGTCTCTCTGTGTTTGTGTGTCTTTCTGTGTCTGTGTGTTTGTGTGTCTCTGTGTGTCTGTATGTGTGTTTGTGTCTCTCTGTCTCTGTTTGTCTCTGTGTGTGTGTTTCTGTGTGTGTCTGTGTGTCTCTCTGTTTGTTTGTCTGTCTTTTTGTGTGTCTGTGTGTTTCTCTGTGTTTGTGTGTCTGTGTGTTTCTCTGTGTTTGTGTGTCTGTGTGTTTCTCTGTGTCTGTGTGTCTCTGTGTGTGTGTTTGTGTCTCTCTGTCTCTGTGTGTGTATCTCTGTGTTTGTCTCTCTGTTTGTGTGTCTTTTTGTGTGTGTGTGTCTGTGTTTGTGTGTGTCTCTCTGTGTTTGTGTGTCTCTGTGTGTGTCTGTGAGTTTCTCTGTGTTTGTGTCTTTTTGTGTGTTTGTGTCTCTGTGTTTGTGTGTCTCTGTGTGTGTGTGTGTGTCTCTCCGTGTTTGTGTGTCTCTTTGTGTGTGTGTGTGTTTGTGTGTGTGTTTACATGTGGGCTGCTTTGTTTGTTTTTTGCCCGGGCTGCTTTTTGCTCCCAGTCCGGCTCTGGTTACATAGTTAGTTACATAGTTAAATTGGGTTGAAAAAAGACAAAGTCCATCAAGTTCAACTCCTCCAAATGAAAACCCAGCATCCATACATACACCTCTCTACTTTTAATTAAATTCTATATACCCATACCTATACTAACTATAGAGCTTAGTATCACAATAACCTCTGATATTATGTCTGTCCAAAAAATCATCCAAGTCATTCTTAAAGGCATTAACTGAATCAGCCATCACAACATCACCCGGCAGTGCATTCCACAACCTCACTGTCCTGACTGTGAAGAACCCCCTACGTTGCTCCAAATGAAAGTTTTTTTCTTCTAGTCTAAAGGGGTGGCCTCTGGTACGGTGATTACAATGTAATTCGCCTACCGCACATCTGTAGTTCACCAATCCTGCAAGCTGGTGGTGCGTTCCTACAGTTGACCCGGCAGGGTCCCTTAGCAACCAAAGTGTAAAAGAAACGGATCCGCACACACTACATGCACATTAATGCAGTCGGGGAATATCCCCTTTTATTCAGCCACCAAACATCAACGTTTCGGGGGGGAACAACGTTTCGGGGGGGAACGCCCACCCTTCATCAGGATACAATTATTTGTGCAGTCACCCATTTAAACCCAACTTCCCACGCCTTCTTTTCCCATCATGCAGTTTGCCACAATTAACCCTTATGTGGGATACAGGAAAAGTGCCCAAGTGCAATAATTATATATATATAAAATGGTATCAAAAACATTTTTTTAAACAAATTTTTTGTTAAAAAAACCACATACATTAAACAACATATTGCAAAAATCCATGTGTTGTATTATAATACTTTACTGCCCTTGGGATTTTCTAATAACCCTTAATATTATATGTGATCATTCAGCAGTTCTTATCTGTAAAAAATAAATAAAAACATGCAAGAAGGTTAAAAACAGTTTTTCTCTCATAAGAAACACATATAACTAAAATTCTCTTTAAGGCCCTTTGGTGTGAGTGTTTTTAGCTGCCAAATCCAAAAGGCCTCCCGTCTCAGCAGTGACCTCTTATCTATTACACCTTTCTGCCTGTGTATAACCTCCAATATTTGCCATCTGATTTGTGAAATGTTATGTTTTGCTTCGAAAAGATGTTTCGCCAGTAGGGTTTCCTTTTTAAATTTCTCTTTTTCTTTCTCTTTTTTTGGCCTTTAGTAGCCCCTTCACCCTTCTCTTCAGGTGTATAATTCCTTATTCTCCTCTTATGTTCATTCATCCGGGTTTTAAACGCTCTGGAAGTCTGTCCCACATAACATAGGCCGCATGGGCACTTTAACAAATAAACCAACCCTTCTGTATCACACGTTGCGTATTGTTTTAATTTAATATCGTGGCCCATAGTGGGGTGTTGGCATATTTCCCCTTTAATGACCCCATTACAATGCCCGCACTGAAAGCATGGATAATTGCCTTTCCTGTTAGATATTGGTTTCTTTATTATTTTTCTAAAATCAGTTTTGGTAAGTCCATTAGCTATACTCTTTCCTTTTTTTGTAGCTAAAAAGGGGTTTATCATCAAAGAGTTTACCAAAGGTTTTATCTCTCTGTAAGATCGGCCAATGCTGTAATATAGTTTTTCTAATAAAAGCAGAGTGTGGGCCAAAAGTAGTTACACAAACCGTATTTTGTTTTTTGTTATTCATCTCTTTTTTCTTAGTTTCCAAAAGTTCTTTCCTGTCAATGCCCTTGACTTCATCTTTTATAGCCTGCAGGTCCTTTCCTTCATAACCCCTCTCTTGGAATTGTTGCACAAGCCCTTTTGCTTGACTATCATACAATTCATTAGAAGAGGTAATTCTTCTAGCACGTATAAATTGACTTTTAGGCAACCCTCTGGTGACCCCTACTGGATGAAAACTATCTTTCCTCAATAGATTATTTCTATCTGTCAATTTCTTATACAGGTCTGTAATAAACCTCCTTCCGAAAATGTCACCTGCACATCTAGATAGTTAACCGTTAGGGGGCCCTTAGTCAAGGTAAATTTTATAGTGTCATGTATTCCATTTAAATAGGTGAAGAAGTCAGATAATGTTTCCTCACTCCCTGTCCATATCAGAAACATATCGTCCACGTAGCGTTGCCACATGGCGAGATGTTGCTTATACACTGGATGTTTTAATACATGTGTATGTTCAAATTGGTGCATGTACATATTAGCATATGCGGGCGCCATATTTGCCCCCATACTTGTTCCCTGTATCTGTAGATAAAATTTGGAATCAAAACGGAAATAATTCCGTTTGAGGATAAGTTCCATTCAATCACATAAAAAGTTAACTTCATGCATGGGCAATTTTTCTTTAGACAAATATTCTCTACAGCACTCAATCCCTTCGTCATGCCTGATATATGTATACAGGTCCTTGATGTCAATTGTGCACAAAATGGGTGCACGGGCATCTATATTGACCTCATTCAAAATATTCAAAAAATGTGTAGTGTCTTTGAGACAAGTATCCAACTTGGACAGGATCTCTTGCAGGTATGTATCAACATAAATTGCTAGGGGTTGCAACAGTGAGTCCACACCGGAGACAATAGGCCTTCCTCGGGGATTAACCAATGTTTCGTGAACTTTGGATAATAAATAGAAAATTGGTACCCTTGGATTTTCTTTCACCAACAGACCTTCTATCTCTGGTGTGATACTCCCTGAGAGACAAGCTTCATTCAAAAAAACCTTAATATCAGTTTTCAGTCTGTCAGTGGGGTCAGACTCCAATTTGCAATAATGGTTAGTATTAGACCTCTGTATTGGTTAGTATTAGACCTCTGTCAGATAATCATCTGTAGTAACAATAACTATTCCTCCCCCTTTATCTGCCTTTTTAATAGTAATACTTTTATCGTTTTGTAGATTAGACAATGCTTTTCTTTCGTTGTAAGTAAGATTATTTATTTTAGGCACCAAATATGCCTGTAATTCTCTTTCAATATCACTATAGACCATATTGGAAAAAGTTTCAATGGAAGCATTGTTTACTACCGGATTAAAAGTACTATGATTCTTCAATTTGCTATACATCACCTCTTTTTTGTTTCTAGGCCATATCCCCTTATTCTTATTCATGAATAACATTTTTAACTTAAGAGATCTCACAAATTTAAACATTTCAATCTGTACCACAAATGGATCACATTTTGCTGTTGGAACAAACCCTAGACCTTTATTTAATACAGTCAGTTCATGTGGGGTTAAAGTCTTAGATGATAAATTTATAACCAAGTCTTTTACCTCCTCTTTCTTGGATGGTAATTCCTGTCCCCTGGTTCTTTTATTCCAGCCACTGCTGTGCCTTAGCATGTATTGGGGCGTCCTGCTGCCATGCTGCCCCCTGTGTCCTCTCCTTGTGTGTCTGTAAGAGATAAAAAAGAAGAGGAAGAGGACATGGCTGCTGGGTTCTCTCCTGCTTGGAGCGATTCAAAGGTGCGCTCCTGCGACTCAATGGAGGAAGCGCTTGTTCCACGGCGTTCCCTCTGCACCTGCCCATCTACTGACATCATCACTGAAGGCCGACCACGTGGGCGATGGCGTCCACCTCCAGGAAACCGGCGTTCTCTTGTCTGCACCCAGGTATACACGTGCCCCTGCTCATAATCAAGCGTATCTCTTTTAAATTTCTTTAATTTCTTTTGGAGGATAATTTCCTGCAGCTTATCTAGATCTGCTTTTGTGTTATTCAGCGTTTCTGTAACTTTCTCAGCTGGCAGGGTCTGTTTGAATTCAGCTGTCAGTTTGTGGATTTTTTACGCTGTTTCCTGGATTTCCCCTTGTAATGCTTGTATGGTAAGGGTCATGAGGTCAAGGCTGCAGCGATCCAAGATTTGATGCCACTTATCTCTGAACTCTTTATTCTCCTTGCATAATACAGGTTCCAAATGCACACGAAGGCCCCTTGGAATCCTGGAAACTTTAACATATTCGGTTATGGTAGAAAGGTGTAAGGTGAGACTTAATTCTTTTCTCTGCACTGAACAGCCAGAAAAAGAAACAAAGTTTCTCACTTAATTGGCTTTTAGCAGAGAGCCCAGAACAGGTAACAGGTGCAAATAAGATACTTTGTAACAATTTTGAGACACAAAAACTCAGTTTAGATAAGGAGAAATATTTTCAAACTTTCACCCCTTTCTGGTCACAGAAAGGGGTGTGGTCAAAAAAAAATTGCTGCGCTATGTGCGGAAAAAAATGTTTTGGCCCTCTTTTTACTTCCAAAATGTTGGGAGGTATAGCAGCAGGACGCCCCAATACATGCTAAGGCACAGCAGTGGCTGGAATGAAAGAACCAGGGGACAGGAATTACCATCCAAGAAAGAGGAGGTAAAAGACTTGGTTATAAATTTATCATCTAAGACTTTAACCCCACATGAACTGACTGTATTAAATAAAGGTCTAGGGTTTGTTCCGACAGCAAAATGTGATCCATTTGTGGTACAGATTGAAATGTTTAAATATGTTAAATGTGTGTTATTCATGAATAAGAATAAGGGGATACGGCCTAGAAACAAAAAAGAGGTGATGTATAGCAAATTGAAGAATCATAGTACTTTTAATCCGGTAGTAAACAATGCTTCCATTGAAACTTTTTCCAATATGGTCTATAGTGATATTGAAAGAGAATTACAGGCATATTTGGTGCCTAAAATAAATAATCTTACTTACAACTAAAGAAAAGCATTGTCTAATCTACAAAACGATAAAAGTATTACTATTAAAAAGGCAGATAAAGGGGGAGGAATAGTTATTGTTAATACAGATAATTATCTGACAGAGGTCAAACGGCAGTTGTCTAATACTAACCATTATTGCAAATTGGAGTCTGACCCCACTGACAGACTGAAAACTGATATTAAAGGAAAACTATACCCCCCAAACAATGTAGGTCTCTATTAAAAGATACTGAGTAAAACAGCTCATGTGTAAAACCCTGCTTCATGTAAATGAACCATTATCATAATAATATACTTTTTTATTAGTATGTGCCATTGGGTAATCATAAATAGAAAATTGCCATTTTAAAAAATAAGGGCCGCCCCCTGAGATCGTAAGATTCACTGTGCACACATACAAACCACATGTTAGGTCACATGAGCCAATTAACAGACAGAGTTCTGCCTTTTGCTTCCTCACTTCTTCCTGTTACAGTTAGTGTTGTAGTATTTCTGGTCAGGTGATCTCTGAGGCAGCACAGATAGAGTCACGAAATGGTGGTTCAAGGCAAGAGATTTTAAAGGGCAATATTTATGTAAATATATATTCCAGTTTGGTAAGATTCTTTAATATGTCATTCAATTTGATATAAACTATCTGTTGCTTAAGTATTCATTTTGGGGGTATAGTTTTCCTTTAAGGTTTTTTTGAATGAAGCTTGTCTCTCAGGGAGTATCACACCAGAGATAGAAGGTCTGTTGGTGAAAGAAAATCCAACGGTACCAATTTTCTATTTATTATCCAAAGTTCACAAAACATTGGTTAATCCCCGAGGAAGGCCTATTGTCTCCGGTGTGGACTCACTGTTGCAACCCCTAGCAATTTATGTTGATACATACCTGCAAGAGATCCTGTCCAAGTTGGATACTTGTCTCAAAGACACTACACATTTTTTGAATATTTTGAATGAGGTCAATATAGATGCCCGCGCACCCATTTTGTGCACAATTGACATCAAGGACCTGTATACATATATCAGGCATGACGAAGGGATTGAGTGCTGTAGAGGATATTTGTCTAAAGAAAAATTGCCCATGCATGAAGTTAACTTTTTATGTGATTGTATGGAACTTATCCTCAAACAGAATTATTTCCGTTTTGATTCCGAATTTTATCTACAGATACAGGGAACAAGTATGGGGGCAAATATGGAGCCCACATACGCTAATATGTACATGCACCAATTTGAACATACACATGTATTAAAACATCCAGTGTACAAGCAACATATCGCCATGTGGCAACGCTACGTGGACAATATGTTGCTGATATGGACAGGGAGTGAGGAAACATTATCTGACTTCACCTATTTAAATGGAATACATGAAACTATAAAATTTACCATGACTAAGGGCCCCTTATCGGTTAACTATCTAGATGTGCAGGTGACATTTTCGGAAAGAAGGTTTATTACAGACCTGTATAAGAAATTGACAGATAGAAATAATCTATTGAGGAAAGATAGTTTTCATCCAGTAGGGGTCACCAGAGGGTTGCCTAAAAGTCAATTTATACGTGCTAGAAGAATTACCTCTTCTAATGAATTGTATGATAGTCAAGCAAAAGGGCTTGTGCAACAATTCCAAAAGAGGGGTTATGAAGGAAAGGACCTGCAGGCTATAAAAGATGAAGTCATGGGCATTGACAGGAAAGAACTCTTTGGAAACTAAGAAAAAAGAGATGAATAACAAAAAACAAAATACAGTTTGTGTAACTACTTTTGGCCCACACTCTGCTTTTATTAGAAAAACTATATTACAGCATTGGCCGATCTTACAGAGAGATAAAACCTTTGGTAAACTCTTTGATGATAAACCCCTTTTTAGCTACAAAAAAAGGAAAGAGTATAGCTAATGGACTTACCAAAACTGATTTTAGAAAAATTATAAAGAAACCAATATCTAACAGGAAAGGCACTTATCCATGCTTTCAGTGCGGGCATTGTAATGGAGTCATTAAAGGGGAAATATGCCAACACCCCACTATGGGCCACGATATTAAATTAAAACAATACGCGTGATACAGAAGGGTTGGTTTATTTGTTAAAGTGCCCGTGCGGCCTATGTAATGTGGGACAGACCCGGAAGAATGAACATAAGAGTAGAATAAGGAATTATAAACCTGAAGAGAAGGGTGAAGGGGCTACTATAGGCCAAAAAAAAGAGAAAGAAAAAGAGAAATTTAAAAAGGAAACCCTACTGGCGAAACATCTTTTCGAAGCAAAACAACATTTCACAACTCAGATGGCAAATATTGGAGGTTATACACAGGCA
Source organism: Xenopus petersii (assembly GCA_038501925.1). Classification (NCBI taxonomy): domain Eukaryota; kingdom Metazoa; phylum Chordata; class Amphibia; order Anura; family Pipidae; genus Xenopus; species Xenopus petersii. The sequence continues at coordinate 17,597,041 of CM076681.1, forward strand.
GAAAGGTGTAATAGATAAGAGGTCACTGCTGAGACGGGAGGCCTTTTGGATTTGGCAGCTAAAAACACTCACACCAAAGGGCCTTAAAGAGAATTTTAGTTATATGTGTTTCCTCTAAGAGAAAAACTGTTTTTAACCTTCTTGCATGTTTTTATTTATTTTTTACAGATAAGAACTGCTGAATGATCACAGATATAATATTAAGGGTTATTAGAAAATCCCAAGGGCAGTAAGGTATTATAATACAACACATGGATTTTTGCAATATGGTGTTTAATGTATGTGGTTTTTTAAAAAAAATTTGTTTAAAAAAATGTTTTTGATACCATATTTTATATAAATAATAATTATTGCACTTGGGCATTTTAAGATAGAAAAAGATCATTTTGTAACCTGTCTTACCAAATTGACTACATTAATCGGAATATGTGCGGATCCGTTTCTTTTACACTTTGGTACGGTGATCCACTTTATGGGTAAAAAGGTCCCCTGCTATTTGTCTATAATGTCCTTTAATGTACTTGTAAAGTGTAATCATGTCCCCTCGCAAGCGCCTTTTTTCCAGAGAAAACAACCCCAACCTTGACAGTCTCCCCTCATAATTTAAGTCTTCCCTCCCTCTAACCAGTTTAGTTGCACTTCTCTTGATACCTAAAAGTATATGGGTAATACGACGCTGAAGGGTAGAAATTTTGAGGTGATTTTTGGAAATGTCACCAAAATCACCAAATTTAGGAATGGTTTGCGGCTTGGTACTTTGGAGTAGAAAGACATGCATACCCAATTTGGATTCAGGGGAATGTGTACTTTCCGAAAATATATGGTTTTCTGGGGTGAACGTACTTTTTTCTACCTTTGCCCCCCCCCAAAACTATGTAAATGTGTTGATTTTGCAGTATCTGAAATGACAGACCATATGGGGGTCTTCTTTTTGGGGCCCCTATATGCCACGTGCTTGGGTACACCTATACATATTGGGCATCAAACTGTTCAGAGGACCATAGGCTTTCATATTTGGGGTGATTTGTCTTGATAACTAAAAGTATGTGGGTAATACGATGTAGCAGGGTAGAAATTTTTAGGTGATTTTTGGAAATATAACCATGCTTTTATTGGTATCAAAATGGAAACCAAGAGCCAACATTTCCTGTAGGTATGTTTGCATTTCCTTTGTTCCTTGATTGATAATACAATTTCTGACATTCTACCAAATGGGTAGAACCAATGGGTAGTGTGGGAACCAAATGTGCACAAGTCACTGGGAGGAAGGATATGCTTCTGCTCTGCTATTAGTTCACAGTTCTTTTCAATCTTTACAGTTAACACTTGCAGCTTTGTTTCTAACGTCACCTTACTAGCTCAGCATTGGGAACAACTCTTGTTTCTTAGTACTACAGGAAAGGGACCTGATATCCAGAATGCTTGGTACCTGGGGGTTTCTGGATAATGGATCTTCCCATAATTTAGATCTTCATACCTTAAGTCTACTAAAATAATATTTATGAATGAATGAATGAAACCCAAAGGCATTGATGAAAATGGAGTCTATTGGAGACGGGATTTTGGTAATTTAGAGCATTCTGGATAACGGCTTTTTGCTGCCCCTTGTAACTGGTTGCCTGAGGCAAAGTTCTCACCTTGCCTTATGGCAGGAGTGGCCCTGGCAGTGGCAGCTTCTAATTACATCTCTGGCATGATATAATGCCTTGAAAAGTCAGCTAACCCCATAATTCATCTCTATATATAATTGATCTCTAACATTTGCTTGAAGACATGTCAAAAAAACCCACAGTAACATGTCTGTCACCTGCTCTTAGTGAAGTGCAACCAAAACCTAACCTACCTACCTGCTCTATTAAAATCCATAGAATTGTCAACTGAAGGCCGCGAATAACCTTCCAACAATGGAGCAGGGAGCACCACAGGGGGTGAGGTTGAATGGGGGGGGGGAGACAGGCATGGACTTTAGATCCAAGTTGTCATCTCTGTAATGGCCACACCAAGTAATGGCCACACCATGATAATATTGTAGAGGTCAAAACACCTATGACCACTTGTCACCACTCCTCAATGTGCCTAGCCCTTAGCATGGATATGCCTGCAGCTGATTCGACAATGAGAGTGGATGGGATACAGTAAGAAACAATATATTCCCAAATAAACATATGAAATCTTAAGCTCCAATGTACCAGAAAGCAGCAATTAAACATGAAGAACATAAAATTGTATTATTATAAAACAGTGTAATTGTGTGATATAATGACATGTTGATACTACTTCTTTAACACTCCACAAAAAATAATCTAATCAGAGAAGCTAACTAGTTACCTGTCTATGTTTAACTAGTTATCTGTGATACATATCTGTGCTGTTCCTTGAAATTAAACCATGGATTTTGAAGTGGATCTTCTAACTAATTTAGTTCACCCACATACAATAAACAGAATTTATACCACAGGAATAGTATGTTCTGTGCAACCACAGTAATGATATTGCTGTAACAAGAGTAGATATGATGTGCGCATAATAAATTGTGACAAGTTTAATGAAGGGCAACTAATCAAACAAGTTCCAATTTATATTTTTCTTCTGCCATAGGAGCCGTTATTCTAATACCAACTCTGTTGTGAATGATTGATCCATATTTTCTTTCCTGCATTAAACGAGGCTTTGTCTCAGTGCCTAGAAGACCTTGTTGCAGAGAGTTGTTAGAAAGGGTCGATAGTGAGCAGCATTTTTAAACCAAATGACTTGATTCTGGCTAAGGGTAAAGAAATGGAAGAAGAGAAATGAAGAAATGAAAGAAGAGAGGTGAGGAAATAGAAGAAAGAGGTGAAGAAATTGAAGAAGAAGGTGAAGAAATGGAAGAAGAGAGGTGAAGAAATGGAAGATGAGAAGTGAAGAAATGGATGAAGAAATGAAAGAAGAAAGGTGAAAAATGGAAGAAGAGAGGTGATGAAATTGAAGAAAGAGGTGAAGAAAAGGTAGAAGAAGGGTAAAGAAATTGAAGATGAGAGATGAAGAAATGGAAGAAGAAGTGTGAAGAAATGCAAGAAGAGCTATGAGGAAATGGAAGAAGACAGTATCGGACTGGGACACCAGGGGCCCACACAAAAACCTTCAACCAGGGGCCCTCTTTACTATTATTCTTCTTCTCCTCACTCAAACCCTATTCTCCTAGACTCTTTTCTTTACATACCATAATTCATTATTCCATCTATTTAGCCTCTTTGTTCTCATAGAAATAGGGAATGGCCATGAAATTTAGCAGCATGATGGCCCACCGAGAGTTTTCCTGGTATCCGACGCTGGATGAAGAAGGGTGAAGAAATGGAATAAGAGAAGTGAAGAACTGGAAGAAGAGAAGTGAAGAAATGGATGAAGAGAAGTGAAGAAATGCAAGAAGGGGGCGTGGTTTGGATGGCGGAGTGAGCAGTCGCATGCTAGCTGAGCTCCCGCTTCCCTGACCCTTACAGCTTGTCTGATATCATAGAAACGGCCAAAAACATGAAGAAATCTCAAAAGAATTCTTCACAGGGGGCATCGCAAAGAACTACGGTGACCCGAAAGGAGAAGGATATCGATAGATTCTTCAACAGATCATCGCCGCTGCGTACTAACGACAGTGACTCCAACATGGCCGACGAGGAACACGAGGAGGAAAGGCCGTGCAGTCAGCGGCCCTCCTTATCCCCGCATTCTTCGGCAACACTGACGCCTGACCTTACGGCCTTAATTGCGGCTCTGCCACAGAAAGCAGACCTCACTCGCCTGCTCGATGATATCAAAGAGGCGCAGAGGAAAGAGACTGCGGAAATCAAGCAAGAATTGGCTGCCATGTCCACGAGAATTGGAGCCCTCGAGGTATCGCAAGGCGACCTCTCACTGTCGGTTCAACGAAATGCCGAACAAATAACCAGACAAGCTCGTCATCTCTTTATTCTTAGAAGATTGCTGGAAGACGCCGAAAATCGTAATAGGCGTAACAATCTCAGAATAAGGGGCCTACCGGAGGAGATCCTACAACCAGACCTCAAGCAAACGCTCACGGATCTCTTTAACGATCTCCTGGGACAGGACAGAGGCACTGATATCCTTATTGACAGACTGCATCGGGTTGCCGGTAACAGACCAGGGAGACCGAGAGATGTGCTGTGTTGCCTTCACAATTTTACCACGAAGGAAAGGATACTCCGCAAGGCCAGAGACATCAAGTCGGTGCAACTGGACGAGACCACGATTGAGATATATCAGGATCTAGCACACTCAACGGTGTTCCAGAGGCGCTTACTCAAGGAAGTTACTTCTCTTCTCAGGGATCGCAATATTAAGTATAAATGGGGGTTTCGCTTCACTCTTCTTGCGAACAACAACGGGAAAACATACGCACTCAAGGAACCTTCGGATGCCTCGCGCTTTCTCAATGACCTGGGCCTACCTAGCGTGGATCTCCAGGAGTGGACTAAATTTGTCTACGCCGACGACACCACCCCACACATCCAGGACAAGGTCCCGGTTCCGTGAGTAATGGGCCCTTCCTATCTGACTTTACCGCATTGATCCCAAATCAATAGGCTTCGCCTGCAATGTTTATTAGGGCCGTGACTCTGTAGTTCCATCTCACCCCCCTTAGGTTTTACCACTCTGTTCATTTCCACAAACACATGCGGCCTAGAGGACGCCTATACTAGCTGACACTTGGTTATGAAACTTCAGCTGCGGGACATGTGCCACTAGATTTATCTCTGTTGTGTGTAACCGACATAACTGACCCTTCTTCCACAAACACGCTGCCTTGCTCCTGGGCCTACCACTGGGCAGTAGAAATTTTTATTACATAAGGTCGGTGTATGTTTGGTTTTCCCTACTGTTTTATGGGTAACGCTTTGCTTTTCCATGCCAGAGAATCACACGTCTGTTGACCCCACCCTGCATTGTTTAAAATGGTCAACCTCCCACATAGGCACATGACAACAAGCAGCGAATCCCACAAGTTCATCTGTCCCCACCAATTAGTGTGATACACTGTTCGAACTTTTTTTTTTTTTTTTTTTTTCCTTCATGGCAGCTCTCATTTGAGTGACGCATACCTTAGCCTACTGGAAGTCACAGCTTATATGGTGCTTATACTTCCCCACGGAGGATTCTACAGGACTTTTCCTGCTACTCAATTTGGATAATGGTTTGCAGTGGGCGTTTACCCCACTTTGGAGTTATGATACATGTTTCCCACTCAGAGGCTCTAATGCTACTGTAGACTAGCTATAGCGCCGTGCATCGATTTGCTTGTTAATTGGCACTTGCCGCTGCGATCATAAGCACATCGTGAAGCTTACCTCACGGGAACGTCATGAACTCTGGTTATATGGCGGGGACATAAGGTTTTTCAGTTTTGTGTTTTTTTTTCTTTTTTTTTCTTTTTTTTTTCTTAGTGAGACTATATAAGACTATATAAGATTTTTCCTACAAGCCACTGTCTCATGCTGCAGTAGGTGGCGTCTAACACTTAGGACCTTACGTTATGATACGTGTTTATTTACGGTCAGTTCTTATACCAATGTCTGTCAAAATGTGTTTCTGTTGGAACTCACCACTGTGCATGCCATACTAATATCTCCTGAGCATCTGACTCGATGACGTACGCCTATTATGTCGGACAGCGATAATATATCTTTATATATACAGTTTTTTTTTTTTTTTTTTTCTGGAAACGTCATTGCATCACATATCGCAGTGGTAAACAAATCTGACCCACATCTAATGTTTAATCTGTAGTTTTGGAGTTTGTTCATTCATGTTCTATATTACTCTTGCTCAGTTTTTCTTCTGTCAGTGTACATCTCTATACATCCGTGGTGGCCCCCCTCTATACGTATATACTGATACTGAGCCGTACGAGCCTCCCCCAACGGCCATATATTTGACTCATATTTTGGATGAGATGGAGGGGGAGTGGGAGGTCTGATAGAACGAGGGGACTCCCCCACCCTCTCATTCCTTCATTATTTTATGACCATACCTCCATAGAGAAACCTCATACCATGCCGTGGTGTCCACTTGGGGAATGTTTGGAATGCCCTCCAGTTGGTCTTTCCACAGTTATAGGCATTCCCCAAGTGCCATTTACATACTGTGTGGTAGCTCGCATTTTGCCTACATTTTCCCCCAATCTGCTTGATCATGTAGAATTTTCCTTCCCCCCCCTTTTTTTTTTTTTTTTAAATTAATTAATTAATTAATTAATTAATTTTGCTTAGTTTTGTCGTATGTACATCCAAACCTTACACTGACTTTTCACACTGAGTTTCTATTACTCTGTACCTAGGTTATATGTGTTAACATGCATGTTATACCATTTTCATTCCAATCTCCCCACCATTCCACCCTCTTATGCTTGGATAGTGTACTGTGTCAAGACTTTGTGCGTGCTCCCTTCCCCCCCCTTCCTTTCCCCTTTTTTTTTTTTTTTTTTTATTATTTTTGAGCAACCGGGTCCTTGACCCTACCCTCACCAGTCACCCAGCTTGTCTCTCTATCATTGCCACCCTTCATAGAACCCATGTACCCCTGCAAATCCAGCCTCAACCATTTTTCTAGTGCCCCCAACTTACCCTCTCATGGGAAATATCACCCTTTCTGTTTTCACAAGTTACTGAGATTGATCCCCGACGGCGTGGCCACCCAATTTGCAGGGTCCAGGGGGCGGCCGCTCTCACGCTAGGTCATTGTAAGATAACTCGCAAAGCCTACAAACCTCACCTATCGCGCCATTTGTATTATCTACTCAAGGAATGCTCTAAGCTTCCTGTGAGCAGAGGCGCTCTCTAACTCTCCTCCCTTCCTAAAAAAGGAAGAGATCGTTCTATCACTCTACTAATTTCCTTTTCCCTACTCTCAATCTCAACTTTTCTTTACTTCTTACTACCTACCTGACCTACTGGTGCAGCAGGGGGAACTAGCTTACTTGATCCCCATTATCTCCTTTTATCGTTCTTGCATACTTCCACGTACTATGTCCGAACGTAAGCCAGACTCATTCCAGATCGTCAGCATTAATGCAAATGGGCTCAACTCTCCTCAAAAAAGGATTCTTCTCTCAGCAGATTTACAAAAAAGTAGAGCGAGTGTCGCATTCGTACAAGAGACACACTTCAAAGAAGGAAGCACCCCTAAGTGGAATAACAAGCATTTCCCAGACATATATTATAGCAGGCCTCAACCCACAAAGGTCAAAGGAGTCGCTATTTTATTAGCTCGTAACTTTGAATTCACACTGTCAGATAGAAAAAGCGACCCTAGTGGCCGCTATATCTTTGTAAAAGGTACATTTCTCGGGAAAATGTATACTCTAGCGAATATTTATCTTCCTAATTCAGAACAAGCTACAGAGCTTTCTCGCATTACCGACCAACTGCTCTCCTTCACTGAAGGTACTCTCATTCTAGGAGGGGATTTCAACCTCCCCATGGAACCCCTACTTGACTGCTCGGCAAGTCATACCAGTGTCCCCAGATCACTTATACTCAAAGTCAAAAAACTCCTTCACCAACTCCAGTTAGCGGACCCTTGGCGTATACTCTTCCCAACCACAAAAGACTACACATTCTATTCCCATAGACACCACACTTACTCCAAAATTGATCACCTCTTTCTCTCACATACTGCTCTACCGGACGTACTTAACAGCCAAATCCTGCCTAGGACATGGTCTGATCATTCCATGATTACTCTCACCCTTCGCACACCCCTTAACAGACCTAAAACCCAATCGTGGAGACTTAACGAATCTCTGCTGAAAGATGAACAACTGACTTCGGATTTAGCCTCCAAAATCACAACATATTTTGAGGAGAACGATTCTCCAGAAATTTCGACGGTTATTTGTTGGGAGGCACACAAGTGCGTGATTAGGGGGTACTTGATCCAAATGGGTGCCAGAAAGAAAAAAGAAAGAGAACAAAAATACCGTTCCCTCTTAGATAAAATAGCCTCATTAGAGTCAATTCACAAGCGCACATCACAACGGGACACGCTCAAGGAACTAACGGAGGTTCGGAAACAACTGGCAGATCATTTGGAATATTACACGAATAAAGTGCTGACGCTGACAAAACATCGTTTCTATGAACACGGCAATAAATGCGGGAGATTACTGGCCAGAATATTAAAATCCTCACAGTCCAAGAACTTTATCCCTTCCATACGCGATAACAGAGGCACGATTGAACATATTTCAGATAAAATAGCATCGGTCTTTAGGGAGTTCTACACTGCGCTATATCAATTACCAAATCCGACTCCGCCAACTCCTGACTTACTGTCAGATAAAATTGACGAGTATTTAACCTCTGCCAACTTGCACCATTTCTCCCCAGCTGTCACCGCTACTCTGGAGGAATATATTACTATTGAAGAATTAGAGTCAGTCCTCAAAGATACGGCCTCTGGCAAAAGCCCAGGCCCAGACGGGTTCACCATCCCCTATTGCAAAATATTCAAAGACAAATTGCTGTCGCATATGTGCTCAGCCTTTAATAGCATTTCTCTGGGAAGAACCTTAGATAACTCCTCATTAATGGCACATATCACGTTACTCCTGAAACCAGGCAAAGACGTAACAGACCCAAGTAACTATCGACCCATCTCTCTGATAAACACGGACATAAAATTGCTGGCGAAAATCCTATCCCGTAGACTACAATCCCTCCTTCCTACTCTTATACATCCTGACCAAGTGGGGTTTGTCCCTGGACAGGAGGGTAGGGATAACACGAATAAACTGATTAATCTACAATTCTGGGCCAAAAAACATAAAATTGAGAATATGCTTTTATCTACTGACGCAGAAAAAGCCTTCGACAGGGTTAGTTGGAAGTTCATGTTCTCGTGCCTAAAACACTTGGGAATAGGACCTAACATGCTGGCATGGATTATGTCTCTATACAAGCAGCCGACGGCACGTTTAAAAATTAATGGTTACCTGTCTGAATCCTTTGATATTCGTAATGGCACGAGACAAGGTTGCCCGTTATCCCCCGCGCTTTTTATCATAGCCTTAGAGCCCCTACTTTGCCACATTAGATTAAATCAGCAAATATCTGGCATTCCTGTACACAACACGCAACATAAAATAGCTGCATACGCAGATGATCTGCTATTTTTCCTTACAAAACCTGTCACATCCATTCCGGCACTGCACAGAGAGTTTCAGACGTATGGGACTCTTAGTAACTTCAGGATCAACTTCTCCAAATCCACAGCCCTGAACGTTTCAATTTCAGACCTAACAACTCCTGCTCTATCCACGGGTTTCCCCTACAAATGGGCGCAGAAATCGTTTACATATCTAGGCCTCCAAATAACCAAAGACTTTTCAGATATCGAAAATAAAAAAAGACCTATGCGCTTGGAAAGACAAACCTATTTCGTGGTTTGGGAGAATGAACGTTGTAAAAATGAACATTATGCCCAGAATTTTATATGTCTTCCAAACTCTCCCACTATCGGTAGGGGAGACGCAATTGGCTAACCTACAAAAAATAATAAAAAACTTCGTGTGGCAAGACAAAAAAGCTAGAATCAGTTATAATATGTTGACCAAATCCAAACGGCACGGAGGTGTAGCCTTGCCGGATTGCCGCTTGTATTACTTTGCGTCGGTCCTGCTAAGAATAATTGACTGGTCCCATTACGCAAACACAAAGCTCTGGGTGGAAATAGAACAACAATCCGTTTATACCTATTTATTACATCTACCATGGATAGAACGCTCTTATAGACGGCTGAAACATGCAGACCATCCCCTTCTCTCTAATACAATGATGATTTGGGACAAATGCCGTACAAAATATTCCCTCACTAGCTACCCATCGCTCTTGCTGCCGCTGATCAATAACCCTGCTTTCCCCCCAGGTTTACGACCTAATTACTTTCAGGACTGGTTAATTGAGGGAAATCTCCAATTCATTCATTTCATAGAGAATAAAACACTTATCCCCAAAGACAAATTGCAAACTACCACTCAATTTCAGAGAATGGACCACCTAAAATACGCACAAATTTCCCATTATTTCCATAGTTTAGGGGGAGCACAAACATTAGGAAGAGACTTAACAAAATTTGAAACTGCTTGCTCACTTCAAGACCCACCGCGCCATACTATTTCGCTTTTATATAAACTGTTGCAGCCACCCACCAATTGGGACTCGGTCTCATACATAAATAGATGGTCCAGGGATCTGGATATCCAACTGGACGAGACACAGATCGAACATATGATCTCCAAATTATTGAAATGCTCCAAATGCAGCCGGATACAAGAATTAAACTACAAGATAATTACTAGATGGTATTATACACCATCCAAATTACAATATATATATAAACATTCCAATGGCATATGTTGGCGATGTTCCAGAGAAAAGGGCACCTTGCTCCATGTTTTCTGGTCCTGTGAACTTCTGAGACCTTTCTGGGAAGAGGTATGCTCGATGTCCAGCCAGATCCTCGGTATGGCCGTACCGGCGGACCCCTCCCGGGTACTGTTATTCCTTAATACTCAACCGGTAGCTTCTTTCAATTCGGGCCTAGAACCACAACTGCTGAATGCGGCCAAACTTCTCATACCGCTCCACTGGAAAACTACTTATATTCCTACTATAAAAGATTGGCTCAATAAAATTTCTGAAATTTATAGATTTGAAGAAATGTCGTCTTACAATGCTGATCAATTTATTAAGTTTTCCACAGTCTGGGCGCGATGGCTTATGTTCAAAGAAACGGACGTGTATAAATCTTACCTATAATAGGATTGGGTGAGACATCTCCCTGCTGCGCCCCCTCTACCCCCCCCCTTTTTTTTTTTTTTTTTTTTTTTCTTCTCTTCTCTTCTTCCCTTCTCTTTCGTTTCTTCCTCTTTTCTTATCCTTTTTCTGCTTTAACCACAATACACAAACTGCTTCTGGTGAGAGTAAAGATGACTTCAAGGCGTGCTGCAAAAAACGATTACAGCGTTCTAAGGTCTTATTGACTGAAGTGACATACTGTTGAATAATGTATATGTGGATGTTACCTTTTTAACAGCTGTACTGTATATGATGTAATTGTTCATGCATCTTGACTATGTATTGCTGGAAGTTATTAATAAAGCTTTGAAAAAAAGAAATGCAAGAAGAGGGGGCGAATAAACAGGAGAAGAAGGGGAAAGAAATGGAAGAAGTCGGATAAAGAAATGGAAGAAGTAGGGTGGAGAAATGGCTTCAAAGTCCATACCCATGTTTTACTCTGTATTAATTCATAAATGTGTTCAACACCAGAAGGAACTCTGAAAATAGCATTCTTATATATAAATATACACAGAAAGTGTTTTCTATACTTAATCTTGTAGGCCATTAAACTTACTTTTTTTTCATGATGGTAATTTTTTCCCCCCCAATCGGCAGAATATTTACAGAACCCTCTTTTGCATTAGAAAACCCCAATAAGTATTTTTCAAGTTGCAATGAGAGCTGCACGGTTCCATTCATGTATAACAATTAGGCTGTTTTGAATAATAAAATATGTTGTAAGTACTCTTTCTATTGGCTTCTGTAGGGATTGCATTTGAATTTTTATGAATTGAATACGAATTCAGAAAACTTACATTTCAAAGCGGTTCGGGGGCCCTACCATGGGTATAGTCCTCATAACGAAGCATGGGGTCAGTGGAACACACAAAAAAAACGCTGCAGTCAATTACCTATATTTTTGTATGTGTAAGAGCCCTTAAAATAAGTGGGTATTATCTCCCCCACACTCTCTCAGTTTAAAAGGGATACTGTCCTTTTTTTTTAAACAGTTCTTTTAAATTTTCAATAGCAATAAGAGATGAGCGAATCTGACCCATTTCACGTTGCAGAAAAATTTGTGAAACACATTGAAGTTAATGTGAGTCAAAACATTTTCTCACTCCAAATGCATTAAAGTCAATGGACATTTTTTAGGGGCAGATTTATCAAAGGTCGAAGTGAATTTTCCAAGTAAAAAATTCGAATTTCTAAGTAATTTTTGGGTGCTTCGACTAGGGAATAGTCCAACTTCGATTCGAATTTGAAAAAACTTCGAAATTTGAAGTTCTGTCTCTTTAAAACTTCGACCATTCGCCACCTAAAAGCTGCCGAAGTGCTGTTTTAGCCTATGGGGGACCTCCTAGAACCTGTATGGAGGCAATTGGGGAAGTTTGTGAGATCGAAGGTGGAAGTAAAAAAAGCTTTGAATCGAATTAGATCGAAGTAGCGCTACTTTAAAAAACTTCAACCACCATTCGATTGGTCTTTTTGAATTTGAAGTTTTTTTAACTTCGACCTTTGATAAATATGCCCCTTAATGTGGCAAATTTTGTCTCTGCGACAATTATGTTTCAGCAACCCTTTTGTTGTGTCAAAATTTTTAACGCCAGCTTTTTGTCACAGTTTCGGGAAAAAAATTTGCAGATGGAGAATCCATAAATTTGCTGTGAATCCATGCTCATCACTAATAGCAATCGTTTAAAAAAATATCTGGAATTGAAACATCAAGTACTCATCAAAGTTATATATGGTTGACAGTTTAAGGCTAGGGTTAGATGGGGCAGAAAATAGCCTGCTGAAATCCACAGACTGATTTAAGCCCGACTGCTAGAAGAAACCTCTTCTGTGTCCTCGAACGGAAGCCTTGTGTCAGCTCCGGTGCAAACACATGTAAGGACCCGTAGGCAGGGCCGCACCGGCCATGAGGCAAGGTGAGAATCTTGCCTCAGGTGGCATGGAGCGGCCAGTTACCAAGGGCGGCAAAAAGCGTTTTTTTAAAACGGATATTCTGCACTTCTAGTGCAGTGAGCGCAATAGTGATGCGGCATTGGGGCTGCTGCCTCAGGCGGCAGCAGCCCCTGAAATGTGCCTACCCGTAGGGTTAATTCCCCTACGGTCTGAACCACATGGTGTGGAAATCCCCCTATGTGAGCTACAGGGTCTATCTAGAGCTTTGGGAGGGGCTGGAGCCTTGTCCCAGTGCAGCATGTCTGGCAGATTCCGGAGGGTGTCACAAGGTGTCGCTGCTACACCACTTTTGTATATATAGGAGATGCCATGTACTCACAGCCATTATTGCTGCCAGTGTTCCACTTTCACTTTGGATGCAGGATGGACTGATTGTCGGCTGGGGTACTGCAGGGGCAGACCTCGGGCTATGGAGACACACCACATGGCTGCTATGCCCTGTGTGGGCTCAGGGATAACTAGACCCTGATATTCATGGAAATGGATGCAAAAAACTGGACTACGTGTGCTATGGACAGTACTGGATGCTCTAGTTCAGCTGCTGATCAAAGCAAGAGCGGGCTCGGCTTGGAGCCTTTAAGAATGCCATCACGTGGATGCCTGCTTCAGCTCTGTGTGAGTCCCTGGGTGAGTCTGCCTGGGGAGGGTAGAGGAAAAGCATCCAATATGTCTTCTATTGTGATACAGGATTTTTGTGTGCCTGCCACGTGGGAGCAAATACCTTGTTCATCGGGAAAGGTTTTATGGCAGTAGCGCTACCTGGGACCAAATGTGCTCTTTTGGGAAAAGGGACTGAGACTCTTTGTCTGCAAAGGAGTAGTGCAGGACTTTGCCTGGCAGGGAATTACCAGGATAGGACTGGCACAGATTCCCCAGGGTAGTGCGTCATGCTATTGAATGCATATTTGTAAAAACTTAACGAAGAATATTACAACACGCCAGGTGATTTTTTATTCTACTTTGTGAATTTCCCCCTTATTATCTGTAAATGCATTTAAACACACAGTTATATCAAGCTTCCATCTTTACAAGTGGATAGGTCACATTCGCCTGAGTCAGATGACCTATAACAAAGCAGAGGTCACACTAAGCCAAAGAGCCAGAAACCTCTTAGCTAATGGTTTAGTGATCAGGCACCTGCGTCAGCCGCATCCTTCACAAGCGTATGGGATGTCAACCCAATCACAGAGCCAGTATTTTTCTATAATTCCAAATCTCTAGACATTGTTGATATATGGACAGGGTTCCTCCAGGGAGCACTTTCTCAGCTTTTGTGCCCCAATAGCTCGAATGAAATCTGAAGCTGAATACATCTGACAGTGTCCTGATTTCTCACCCTTCCAAAACGCCTCTGAGAATGGCTTTTATTTGTGGAAAAGCGTGAACTTGTCCTATTAACAATGAAGGCAAGACAAGAAAAATATATTAAGCTAAGGGGAAAATGAGATTCATGTGCTGAGAGATATATAATTTCCTGTTGTCCTGCACTGGTAAAACTGGTGTGTTTGCATCAGAAACACTAATAGTCTATATAAACAAGCTGCTATAGCCACACGGGCAGCCATTCAAGCTGGAAAAAAGTAGAAAAGGCACAGGATACACAGCAGATAACAGATGAGCTCTGTAGTGTTCAATGAGATTCTTCAGAAAAAATCTGTTATCTACTGTGTATCCTGTGGTTGAATGGCTGCCCCCATGGCTACACAGCAGCTTGTTTATATAAACTATAGTAGTACTTATCTGTTATCTACTGTGTATCCTGTGCTTGAATGGCTGCCCCCATGGCTACACAGCAGCTTGTTTATATAATCTATAGTAGTACTTATCTGTTATCTACTGTGTATCCTGTGCACTGGCGTAATTACCGGGGAAGCAGGGGGTGCGATTGGGCCAGGGCCCACACACCCTCAGGGTCCCCCGGCAGTTTGCGCACTGCTTATTCCGGCCAGTTCCAGGCGTACGGAGGGGGGCGGAGGGCCCTGCTGCACGTCCTGCGCCAGGGCTCGCCCCCCTCTAGTTACGTTGCTGATCCTGTGCTTGAATGGCTGCCCCCATGGCTACACAGCAGTTGTTTATATAAACTATAGTAGAGTAGTTTCTAAAGCAAACACACCAGATTTACCAGTGCAGTGCAACAGTACATAATATTTAAATTACTTTAAGCCACTTTTATTTTTTGGTGTTACTGTTCCATTAAAGGAGAAGGAAACCTAGTCAGCGCAAAAACCCTCCCCCCTCCCCTGTGTTGCTTCCCCTCCCCCCTGGCCTACCTGTCCCGCTGGGCAAATGTCCCTAACTTGTTACTTACCCTTCTGCGCAGGTCCAGTCTACGGAGTTCACCGACGCCATCTTCTTCCAATCGATCTTCTTCCTGCTTTGACCGGCGTTTTGGCGCATGCGCAGTAGGAGCATTTCGCCGGTACGCCCTACTGCGTATGCGCCAAAACGCCAGTCAAAGCAGGAAGAAGATCGTGTGGAAGAAGATGGTGCCTGTGAACTCCATGGACTGGACCTGCGCAGAAGGGTAAGTAACAAGTTAGGGGCATTTGCCCAGCGGGACGGGTAGGCCAGGGGGGAGGAGGGAGGGTGGGCAACACACGGGAGGGAGGAGGGTTTTGCGCCGACTGGGTTTCCTTCTCCTTTAAGGTCCTGTGAGATGTGGCCCTGCACAGCTGACAGAGGGCTCAGAGAGAAAATCCTCAGAGGTGAAGAACCACTGAAAAGAATAGAGTGCTTCTTTTCTCCGCATTGAAGTCAATGGGCGTCGCAACAATTTTTACACACACAACTTTTTTGTCTAAATGCATTAAAGTCAATGAGCATCAAAGTAATTTTTATGAGTGACAATTTGTACATAACAATTTTTACACGCGCGACTCTTTTGTCCGAATGCATTAAAGTCAGTGGGTATAACTGCCTAATGTGCCCTGAGAATGTTCCCTGGAAAAAACTACCATTAGCTTAAGCCCTCTCGACTTAGAAGAGTAGTTAAAGTCTTGGACCAAGTGTCTGGGTCGGGGTTCACAACATTAGGGGAGCATGGACTTGATCTCTGTACGATTGAATGACCTCTTCCTGTCTCTCACGTCAGGCTTACCCGCATTACAGAGAAGACCATTCAGTAACGCTAAATCCTCCCACTATTTTTATCCCAGAGAAACATTATCACTTAGAAATCGGTTCCACCATTTGTGTTTTGAGGCTCCACACATAAGACTGACTCTTAAAAGTTGATTTATAAATCTTTATCAAAAACTTGGCCTCAGTTTAACTAGTCTGAAAACCACTTAATTGCTTCAATTTATAGATTCCTTTTTTATTTTTAACTGTGTTATTATGTGCATGCATCATAAGCCACACAAGTATAATACTGTATATCGCAATTCCAATATTCTTAGTACAAGGCCAGCAGTTCAAACTTTGTTTATACTGTTGGTTATAAAACCAAGTGTTTTTACACAAAAATCAGTGGAGCCCTTTCCATGGCCTAAATACATCTAAAGTCACTGAATTATTGCTGTTTCCCTATAGAACCTTATTCCTTTACTGGCAGAATAAATCTCAAGCTGGGAAATTGACAATATGTCTAGCCCCATGTCAGATTTCAAAATTGAATATAAAAAAATCTGTTTGCTCTTTTGAGAATTGGATTTCAGTGCAGAATTCTGCTGGAGCAGCACTATTAACTGATTCATTTTGAAAAAAAAATGTTTTCCCATGACAGTTTCCCTTTAATCAAGATTTCCAAGAATATCTTGGAAGATCAAACTTGCAACTTGCTGCTCTCTGCTCTGCTGCGGATACTTCAGAATTCCTTTATTAAAGGCTATTTAGTAAAAAACACACATATAATACAAGGTTTTGATGAGCTGATAAAGCCATGGACTTGATACTCATGATTCTAAAGCTGGCCATGCATGCACTGACCTTAATACCAGCATTAGGGGCATGTTTACTAACATTGGAGATAAATATCTGGAGAGATTTCTGGAGATGTTGCCCATAGCAACCAATCAGATCTTTGCTTTTGTTTTCTAACTTGGCTGTGGCTGTTTAAATCTAATTGCTGATTGGTTGAAATTGGCAACATCTCCAGAAATCGCTCCAGATATTTATCTCCAATGTTAGTAAACATGCCCCTTAGTCTTGGGTTCCCTCCTTAGTCTTGGGTCCTCTCTTAGTAAATTTACTAAGGGGCGAAAATTTGCAGCCATCGCAACACTTCACCAGGCGAAAATTTGCTCAGACAATGCTAATTTACTGAAATGCAAAGTTGTCTCCAGGGAGCCGAACGCTGCCAAATTTTCACTAGCGTTACTTTGGCAATGCAAGCAAATCAAAGCGAAGATGCGCTAGCGTTCAATTCTGCCTAGCTAATTTGCATACAGCGGGAAATTTAAAGTTGAATGGATGTATATGTTGCTTTTTAGTGAATTTGCGGAGTCCATTCGCCAGATCAAAAATTCGCCTTGCGATAGAGTGTGAATCACCGCTAGTGTCTATCACCTTCGCTAGTGAAGTGACGTCTGCGCCCGTTAGTAAATCAGTAAAGTCCCTGAAAACGGTAACGCTGGTGAATCTTCGCCAACGTTAGTCACTTTAGTAAATCTGTCCCTTAGAGGGTTAAATCAACAGTTGCACCAGACTTGTGGCCAGAATCGGATGCATGCACCGTTTTGCATGTGTGCTCTGGAAGTGACACAATCCCTGCTCTAAAAATGCTACACACAGCTTATACCCAGTTAGGTCCAAAGTGCAAGCACCACTCCAAATCTATTTTGAGGATTCAGATATAGCTTGGAGCGCTATCACAATTATGCTCGAATGATGGGGGAAGCACTGCAGCCAAATAATACTCTGCGCAAAGCCCTTCATTACTCTGCACCCCACTACATCTCTTCTCTTGTGTCTCCATACGTTCCTGGCTGAATCCTTTGCTCCTCTCAGAGCAACCACTTGGGTGCACCACTCACCAATCCTCACCTTATCTGCCTTAAAGGAGAAGGAAATATGTATTTACTTGGGGTGCCAAAAGTAAGGCACCCCCAAGTGATTGTATATTCTTACCTGAAACCCCAGGCCAGTGCTCAAATCAACAGAAAGCTGCACTGGTTCAGGCACTGGCTTGCGAGCTCTTCTTCCTTGTGCAGGTGCACATGTGCAGTAGAGAGAAAAGCTGAACTTTAAACAAGAAGTCTTCTATTTCATTCTACTGCGCATGCGTCTTCCCCGGGAAATTTGAAGAAAGAAGAAGAAGAAGGAAGCCGCTCACTCCATGGTGCTCGCTGGAAGAATCCCCAGAACGCTGCCTGATGTGAGATATGTATATATAATCACTTAGAGGTGCCTAACTTTTATAACTTTTGGCACCCTTCTTCTTTAAACATTTTTCTCTGCTGCCCTTTATTTTCGGAATGCCCTCTTTGAATTCCTCCGAAAAGAATTCTCCCTCAGTCTCTTTAGAACCAAATGCAAAAACTGCCTCTTGGAGCACTCGCATAACACCTGAACTGGCACTTACATGGCAGTGTCACCCACTGTAACCTGATGGACTGTGCTGCATACTATGTGAATAAATAAATATAAAATATTCATATACTTTGCTAAAGCATTTGATACAGTGCCACACAAATAGGGATGTAGCGAACTGCCGTTTTGGTGTTCGCGAACGCCGTTCGCGAACACCGGCAAAAATGCGAACAGTTCGCGAACAGTTTGCGAACTTCGAACACCCGCAAAATCGTTCGATTCGAACGTTCGAAGGATTTTTCGTTCGATTCGAACGTTTGAAGGATTTTCATCGTTCGATCGAAGGATTTTCATTCGAATCGAACGTTCAAAGGATTTTAATCGTTCGAACGAATGGAAATCGTTCGAACGAATGGAAATCGTTCGATTTTAGCGGTCGAATGGTCGCGAACTCAAATTGCGAACGTTCCCAAACGTTCGCGAACATTAGGCGGACGCGAACGGTCGAAGTTTGCGCGAACAAGTTCGCAGACGAACAGTTCGCTACATCCCTACACACAAAAGGTTACTGATTAAATTAAGGAATGTTGGTCTGGAACATAGTATTTGTACCTGGATAGAGAACTGGCTAAAAGATAGACTACAAAGAGTGGTGGTAAATGGAACATTTTCTAATTGGACCAGTGTTGTTAGTGGAGTACCGCAGGGCTCTGTACTAGGTCCCTTGCTTTTCAACTTGTTTATTAATGACCTGGAGGTGGGCATTGAAAGTACTGTTTCTATTTTTGCAGATGATACTAAATTGTGCAGAACTATAGGTTCCATGCAGGATGCTGCCATTTTGCAGAGTGATTTGTCTAAACTGGAAAACTGGGCAGCAAACTGGAAAATGAGGTTCAATGTTGATAAATGCAGGTTATGCACTTTGGCAAAAATAAGATAAATGCAAGTTATACACTATGGGGCACATTTACTATGGGTCGAATATCGAGGGTTAATTAACCCTCGAAATTCGACCATCGAAGTTAAATCCTTCGAATATCGAAGTCAAAGGATTTACCGCATTTCGTTCGATCGGAGGAAAAATCGTTCGATTGAATGATCAAATCCTTCGCATCAAATGATTTGAAGGATTTTAATCCATTGATCAAACGATTTTCCTTCGATCAGAAAATAGTTAGAAAGCCTATGGGGAAGGTCCCCATAGGCTAACATTGGTGCTCGGTAGGTGGCGAAGTAGGCGGTCGAAGTTTTTTTTAAAAAGATAGTACTTCGACTATCGAATTTTTAGTTTGAATTGTTCGATTCGAAGTCGTAGTCGAATGTTGAAGTAGCCAATTCGATGGTTGAAGTAGCCAAAAAAATACTTCGAAATTCGAAGTATTTTTAATTCTAAATGTGCCCCTAAATGGCAGTGTGTTTGGAGTTTCCATAAAGGATCACTTGTACATAACAAGTTTTCATTCTGTGGCCACTAAAGCAAATAAAGTTCTGTCTTGCATAAAAAAGGGTATTAACTCAAGGGAAGAAAACATAATTATGTCTCTTTATAGGTCCCTGCTGAGGCCTCATCTGGAGTATGCAGTGCAGTTTTGGACTCCAGTCATTAAGAGGGATATAAATGAGCTGGAGAGAGTGCAGAGACTAAGTGCAACTAAATTGGTTAGAGGGACGGAAGACTTAAATTATGAGGGGAGACTGTCAAGGTTGGGGTTGTTTTCTCTGGAAAAAAGATGCTTGCAAGGGGACATGATTACACTTTACAAGTACATTAGAGGACATTATAGACAAATAGTAGGGGACCTTTTTACCCATAAAGTGGATCACCGTACCAGAGGCCTCCCCTTTAGACTAGAAGAAAAGAACTTTCATTTGAAGCAACGTAGGGGATTCTTCACAGTCAGGACAGTGAGGTTGTGGAATGCACTGCCGGGTGATGTTGTGATGCTGATTCAGTTAATGACTATAAGAATGACTTGGATGATTTTTTGGACAGAGATAATATCAAAGGCTATTGTGATACTAAGCTCTATAGTTAGTATAGGTATGGGTATATAGAATTTATGTGAAAGTAGAGAGGGTGTGTGTATGGATGCTGGGTTTTCATTTGGAGAAGTTGAACTTGATGGTCTTTGTCTTTTTTCAACCCGATTTAACTATGTAACTAACTATGTAACAATGTAACTATGTAACTATACACACATACATACATTTGGGTTCATTAAATGACCCCTCTTATTTTCACATGACTTTTTCAAGTTACTATTTTTAAATAATCCTCAATAAACTGGTAGTGGCTCTTGTCTGCAGAGCAGGAGTGTGAGACAATGCTGTCTGATGAGGTTTATTAATACGCGTTTCTGAATGCGGAACGAGGGGCTTCCTGTCTTGTTCTTGTAATGACTTTCCTCGCTGACACCGTGTGCCCCCACAGAGCTCGTAATTAGAGCCTGCCGCTAGAAGGGCACATCACGGGGCACAGTATCACGCCACCTGCTGCACTTTACTGTTCATTTCTGCATCTCCTACTTCTAGCCACCCTACATTAAAATGCAAGAAAAAAGTACGTTATTGACGACCCTATAGCAGATTAGAATACAGAACTCAACCAGCTATTATTTGTCTGCTGACGAGGAGGCGACTGTAAACGTCAGCTTGGTATGGGGTAACAATTAGAAAACTGTTACCATGGAGATAAAAAGGCTTTGCATTAATTTTATGGGTAGAAGTAAAATGACATAGATCAGACTGAGTTATTTGAGTCTATTGAGTTGAATCAGTAAGCTATTTTCTCATAGCAATGAGCACAATGCCACGTCTCAGTAGGTGCATGTGAGGAATTCACCTCTTCTTTTGATACAAAGGGGTACAACACAATGGATCAGACCAGCCTTTGACTAAGTGCCCGTTTGGTATGAAACTCGTTAGGCTACTACTGTATGTCCTAAATAAACAATTTTTTTCTTTATAATTTTTACTACTGCATTCATTATCACTAGGTCTCTCACACGGATTTCGACTATAGACCACTATAGGGTGGACTATGAAAATTCGGCATGGTCCACTGCAGAAGTTGCATCACACTTGCCTTATATAAAAGGCAAATACGCAAGTATAAAAATATGGTTGTCACCCTGATACAGGGGTGTGTATATATATATATATATATATATCCACCTAAATAGGATTGGCACCTTTTCAATTGCTTAAGTCTGGGGGTGACATTTCGTGGGTGGGTCAGTGACGACACTATGCTGCTGCAGTTGATTGCTGTGTATTTCTCTTTACAGTCCTGTCCAAAACTGGGCTGTCCAGATGAAAGGCAGACAGGTGGCAACCCTATACCTAAATGATGCACATGATGGGGGGATTGGGGGGGATTGCATCATTTATTTGCCTCCCCCTACCTGTCCCTCCTGCATACAGTGCCACTGAGCACATTTTGGAGCACAGACACCTGCAGCAATTCATCAAAGTGCAGTGAAAGAGGTTTGTACTTGTATTTGCACTGTGCACCCTGCCCCACACTTGGCAAATGACCCTCTGATTTTGGACCACTGACAAGAGAGTTGACCAGAGCCGGGCCAACCTGACCAGGCACCCTAGGCAACCTGGCCAGCCACCACGCCGGCTAAGTGTGCGATTGATTTCGCATGAGCGAAACTGTGCTCGAGCTCGCATGTGCAAAATGTCGTGCACACATGCACAGAAGCGCATTTACGCAAAGAATAGAAGCGCCAGTCGGGGAAAGATGGGACCGGACATGGGTAGGCAACAGAACAGGTGCCTGGCGCCCCTCCAGGTTTGCGCCCTAGGCACGTGCCTACTCTGCCTACCCCTAGTTCTGGCCCTGGAGCTGACAGTTTGATGACTACTCGTACATAAGCGACCACGACAATTTGATGACTACCGCCTACATATTCACAAAAGTGACCATGACTTTTTCAAAATGTAACTAAACCACATTTGTTTCTAAAATGACTTGACTACAATTTTCCCCATCCATCACAGTGTCCCTTTAAGTAAATGCCTGAAGAAAATGAGAGCACAAAGAAATAAACATAGCCAAGAACTCATTATTTCTGAAAAATCTGCCAAAACCGGGGATGAAGAGCTGCTGGCCAGAGGGATGCATGATGTTCACATGAGCTCTCATTGCCCAAAATTGCTCTAAAGAAAGTCAATTAAATATTACTTTTTAAAATGATACTTTCATGCCCTTGAACCGAGGGTTCAATGCGGCTCATATTCCAGCAGCAGAGGACACTTGTAGGAGGACACATGTACAGCATACAGCCACATAATTATTCTCCGTTTAGAAAAAAAATCCAAGTGCTTTTCACATGCTGATATTCTAAATAACTCCAGTAAGTGCTGCTGCGCTAGCTGCCTATTTTACTGTCATTCACTGTGGGAATTTAACTATCGCCTTCACTTTCAGTGCATAAAAAATGTTGTGGTATCTGTCATACAGACAATGTCCAAAGCAGACAAATCCCACAGACAAAAAGGCACTTACAGCCGGGCTGCAAATGGATCTGAGAGTCATTATGATGGAGTACAGACTGGATTGTGCTTTGTAACCAGAGGGACTAACAAATATTCAGCTGTTTCAGACTCCAATAGACTTGTAATACATGTGAAGCAGTGCAGAAATGTGCAATTACTTCCCCTTTATTGCCTGTTAGAATGAGCACCATTCTCCTTTTTGCTTTATATCTTGTTTCATAGGAGGAGCAACGTGGGCATAACAAAAAAATCTTTACAAAGGAAAATTATTTAAAGGAGTTGTACTAATACATTAGTATTTTAGTATGTTCTAGAATGGCCAATTCTTAGCAACCTTTTTCATTATTTATTTATAATAGAATAGAATGCACAGGACCTGGGGCTTTCCGGATAATGGATCTTTCCTTAATTTGGATCTTCATACCTTAAGTCTACTAGAAAATGTAAACATTAAAGCCAATAGGCTGGTTTTGCTTCCAATAAGGATTAATTATATCTTATTTGGGATCAAGTACAAGCGACTTTTTTTATGACACAGGAAACAGAAATCATTTTTAAAAATCTGGATAATTAAATGGAGTCTATAGCAGGTGGCCTTTCCGTAATTTGGAGCTTTCTGGATAATGGGTTTCCGGATAATGGATTCTATACCTATAGTTTCTTTCTAATAATTTGCCTTCTTCTTTTGATTCTTTCTGGATTTCAAAAGCTCATTAAGGCTACACAATTAGAGGGTTATTTACTGAAGTCCGATTTTTTTCTGGTCGAACTTTTAAAGGGGAAAAACACAATTTTTTCCGCAGATTTTTTTGTTATTTATTAAACCCCCAATGGTGTCTCAAAGTCTGAATAAAAAAACTACTCAAACTCAGTTCATGTAGAAGTCAATGGCAGAGGTCCCGATGATATCCTGATCTGCGCTGGGTTTTTGTTTTTCAATGTGGTATTCGGGCATCAAATCCAAAAAAGTCTCAGTTTTCTGCGATAAATCTGAAAAATTCATACAATTCAGATTTTCTTCACGATTTTATCGATTTTTTTGCCCGCACAATACATTTTTAGAAAAATATTTTGATAAATAGGGGGGACAGTCTGTGCGGATTTGGTCGGAGTAGTTTTAAGAATAGTGAAAACTTTTTGGATTTTATAAAATAAATATCCCCTTATTGTTTTATTACTCATCTTTCCATTCGGACCCCGTCTTATTCATTTTCCAGTCTCTTATTCAAATCAATGCATGGTTGCTAGGGTAATTTACCCTAGCAACAAAACTGTTGGAATTGCAAACTGGAGAACTGAATAAAAAACTAAATAACTCAAAAACCACAAATAATAAAAAATGAAAACCAAAGGCAAATTTAATCTCAGAATATCACTCTCCGCATCATACTAAAAGTTAACTCAACGATGAACAATCCCTTTAAAAGGTACAAATAGGGGTTTGTATGAAAGGAATATGGCTTCTATAGCTGCCTCTAACCAAAAATGTCATTAATGTATTAATCTAACACCAGCATGTGTTCGGAGCTCTTCTTTTTTGTTCTTTACATATACAACCTTCACAAAGACTTTTTATTTAGGCAAGGGAGTCCTTAGAAGGTTTAGGGGCTCGGGACAATTCTACAAGCACTGGCTCCTCCACCATCCTACTCAAGTGCAGGACCCAGGACAGCAGCCCTTATTGGTCAACTGAGATAGGGCATGATCATATTTTCCACTAAAAATAATGAAAATACCCCAAAAATCCCATCACTATCTATCTATCTGTAGCGCTATAGTAAACTGCTTTATGTGAAAACAGTTTTAGCTACTTTCCTTTGTGGGCTGGGACCACAGATGAGCTCTCTTTCTCAGGGGTAGGCCCTCGCAGCGGGGTAGAGGCAGGGTGTAGTGTAACTGCAACTGTGTGCAATGCACAAGAGATTGGGCGCGAGTAGTTTTATTAACCAAAACCAGAGTTCACCATGGAGCATGAAACATAGAGTAAAACAGAGATCAATCATGGTAACACAATATACTCACTGTATGAATATAGAACAACTCTCTGAGGAGTAAG
This sequence comes from Xenopus petersii, assembly GCA_038501925.1. Taxonomy (NCBI): domain Eukaryota; kingdom Metazoa; phylum Chordata; class Amphibia; order Anura; family Pipidae; genus Xenopus; species Xenopus petersii. Next base: position 17,621,869 of record CM076681.1, read on the forward strand.
GAGTACATGTAGAGAACAATGCAGCTTGTTGGAAGGTATTTCCCCAATCTTCAAGATTACCTTAAGTGGAACTCAGAAACTCTTACTTCCCTGAGTTTAACACTTAGGCCCTATTATGGGGTCAGTAATACCCGGGATCTTAATCCCTCTAATCTCCTCGGCGGAGCTTTGAGCTGCTCAACTAAATACCCTACCTATCACTCCTAGAGTGATCTATTAAAGGGTATAACTATCACTTCACTAAACTCAGGATGAGTTCCACCACCCCTAACCTCTGTGGCCTAACAGAGGAAAGGTTCAGCAGCAATGGCCTCCACCTCATGGCTTTCAAGCCCTTTTATACCACAGTGCCTCTAGCATCCACTGTGTGAACTGCAGGGATGACATAAGCACAAGGTCCCCATAAGGACCCACTGAGGTGTCCATATTACTAGGGATGTGTCTGTCTGTAATGGGTAAGGGTGTCTAAGATTTTCACATCCCTACATATCTATCTAACTCTCTCGCTATTATAGGGATCCCTAGGATTAATTCGCTTATGATCCTAAAAGTACCACATGGTGGGAAATCCCCTGCCTGGCCAGCTACAGGTTAGACCTAGATTAAAGGGGGTGGGGAGCGAGCCCTTTCTCCATAATGCAGTGTGTTCTGGCGGATACCGGAGGTGGCCAGAAGGTGTCGCTGCTGTGCAACTGCTTCATATAGCTTAGTTGCCATGTGCTTATGGCCATTGTTAGTTTCACTTTCAAGGAGAATGGAACTGTAACTGTTCTGCTTGGGGAGCTGGAGCGCCAGGCCCCAGGTTATGGAGAAACCACATGGTTGGCAGTGCCCTGTGTAGGCTCAGGGATAACGGGACCCTGATATTTGTGAGAGAGACCACCCAGGATAGAAGATTCCTGGAGATGGATGCCAGTCAGATTGGCTTTGCTGTGCACACACTGTGCATAGTGTTGGGATCATGCCCAAAAGGTTTAAGCAAGTTGTGTGCTTGGCTAGGAGAACCTTGGAGCATCTGAGGATGTCATTGAAGTGGATGCCTGTTCCAGCTCTTTGTGAGCCCACTGGTGAGTTGCCTGTTGGATCCAGCAGCCCCTGTTTGAAAAACAGGCTGTGTTAGTGTGCCTGCTATGTGGGAGCAACTACCTCTGTCCATCTGGAGCTGTATTTGGGCAGGTAGCACTACCTGGGAAAAGTTAAGAGCTCCTTGGGGAAAAGGGACTGAGACTATCTTTGTCCACCAAGAGTGGAATGTGGGAGTTTGCCTGGCCAGGAGGTGCCAGGATGGGACTGCAAAGGGTTCCCAGGGTAGTGGGTCAGTAATATGTAACTTGCATATTTACTGTGCACTTTTCTTCTGATATATAAAGTTATTTGTTATACTGCAACTCTGTGTTTTATTATTGTTTCCACCCGCAGGTGTATACCCGGATCCCATTAGGTGGAGGCACTGCCATGAGAGGTAAATTCTCAGTACCCTTTCACTTAGCAAAGGGAAGTCAGGACCTGTATATGGTAAGAAAGAAATTGTGTATAACTTATGGCACAGGTGGGTGGTTAAGATGGGGTTATCTATCTATCTATCTATCTATCTATCTATCTATCTATCTATCTATCTATCTATCTATCTATCTATCATCTATCCTTTCAGTTTTGCTCATGCAATCATATTGACCCTGTGGTATTTGATTATTACACAGATTTTACTGGGCTCTGGTTGGAATATAGGCTCTTCCAGTGCTTTTAAAATATTTTGAAGGGCCTTCTTCTGTAGAATGGCATTGTTTGCTACAGCTAAGTCCACCCTCCCCTCCTAGGTCCCGCTTTATCAGGAAGTCTTAGACCTGTCTTCTCTTGTCCCAGTATGTCTATACAGTAATAATCCTGCATATTGTTACTCCAAATGCAGGGACATCTAATCCCTAGTTATATTCCAGTATATTTTAATTGAAGGCAGAGGTGCTTTGTTCAAAGTGCACATGTAAAATGCACACCCGTTGCATCAGGAGTGTAGTGACTTAAAATCCAAAATCTCCAGGACCACCTGGTCAAAAGACACAAAATAATCCTGAAGCCTTTGGTGAAGTGGAGCCCCTTTATACCCAACCTCCCCAGCTAAAAGGCCCTCAGGAGGCAAGGGTCTTCAGACCCCCTTCACCAAAAGGCTACCGGGGTCCCTTTGTCCTTCCACCTCCTACCCAAAGATATATGAGGGGTTGGGATAACCAATGGTCCTCCAAATAGGGCCCAAGTACTTTTGTAAATATAGGTAAATTTCATAACAAAGTGTGGCTGTGGACTTCCCCTTAGCCTAACAACTGGATAAAACTGCCAACAATCTTTCCTGATTGCCAGCTGAGTTCCTAATGGATCACCAGCTGGAAGTTAGACAGTTTTTGTGAATAATCAACGAATAGGTTCCAAAGACATCTGACTAGTTATTATCCGTAATATGTCATAAAGCGCCGGATTAAAAAAACCTCTTTGCCTTCAAGAGCTAAAGGCTGGGGTTAACAAGCAAAAGTGAATACAAGAGTGCACCAAGTACCAGTGCCCAGGGTGTCATCTATACCACCCATGATCTTCTGGCACCCCAGGTTTGCAAGGCCTGAGGCTGTTTTTTGGGTCCAGTCTTAAAATGCAGGACCTTTGGCCAGAGGATCACGTGCCTCACTGCTTCACCAATGGATGGAATCTTCCATACCTAGGATATATCCCTCCCACTGCTAAGTACAGATACTACACTTGATCTTATCCAAAATGCAGAGAAGCAATAGTTATATTTCATGATTTCTTTGGCTTTTATGACTGCAGAAATAGTTAAAAGACTACGCAACGGCAGCAAATCTAAGGCTGTGTCATTTTTGATGATTTATGCTCCCCTTGTTTTTAAACTGTTCAGTGTATTTTAACACTTTGCTCCTCTTTACACAATTAAATCCATTTATCCTATGGGGACTCTGTGGGCGTGTAAGTGTGCCGTGAGCAAACTATGTGCATAAATAGCACAGTGCCAGATCTATATAGATTGCCACGTTCTCATTGGTGCCTTCAGCATCCATTTTCCCAGTTTAGAGAAATGAGTGAAAAACCCGGAGCTTTATGACATATTACGGATAATAACTAGTCAGATGTCTTTGGAACCTATTCGTTGATTATTCACAAAAACTGTCTAACTCCCAGCTGGTGATCCGTTAGGAACTCAGCTGGCAATCAGGAAAGATTGTTGGCAGTTTTATTACAAAGAACGCATTGTTTTAAAAAGTAAATGTCTGATAATAAGGCTGTAAGACATGAGCACTGAAGTGAAACACATTAGGGTTTTTTTTCTAGATTTCTTTTAATCTTGCAGTAACAGAAAATAATTATAGATGCGGGGCATTTTTATGGTGGCCTCTATAGAGCGCTAGCAGTTACATCTGTAAGGCTCATGTGAATATAAAATAAAAATGTATGATGAGATATTCTGCAGTTGTATTATGGGTGATCCATGAGATTGCAAGAAGGTAGGGGCCTCAGATCTGGATGCTGAACAAACATTGAGACTTTTCAACCTGCAGAACATCGGCTATTACAAGTCACAGAATCCTCAGAAGACATTAGGTATTACAAGATAAGAAATTATTTTTCAGGCCCTCAAAATGTCTAAAGGTTTACCAATAGTTTTTGAAATTGAATATGAATTAGGGCCTTATGGGGCCCCTATACCTCCTGGGCCCCCCCAGCAGCCGCAGGGTCTGCTTTCTCTGTAGGCACGCCCCTGATTCCAGTTGTACAAGTTGAAGGCTGGAAGTGCCTGACTTATATAATACAAATATCAGTAAATGAAGAAAGAATATAATATGCCCTTTCTACATCTAACACCATCCCAACCAAGTTACAGCAAGAAAACCTTCCCTCGTGTTAAATTCTGATCATGGAAAGAAAAAAGGTTTACATTGATGTAAGAGCAGAGAGAAGATGCTGATCAAAGCCTTAAAGATGATGATAAGAGCTGCTGCATCTGGGTCAGGCTTTTACCCTTCAGTGCTAATATAGGCCACTTAAGGGAGAGCTAAAGCCTAAAAATAAATATGGCTAAAAATTGCTATATTCTATATACTGAACTCCCTGCACAGCTTAAAGGTCCGGCATCTCTGTAACAGGAAATATCCAGGCCTGCAAAGTTGTGTTCAAGAACTCACCATCTTAAGAGTGTCAGTGGCACTGCACATGCTCAGTGGGCTCTGAGCAGCTGTTGAGAAGCTAAGCTTAGGGTGTAATTGCAAATCATCAAGCAGAAAATGAGGTTTTGTTACAGGGCTGATGTCAATCGCATTGGTTTTGAGCTTCCATGCAATATGAATCTGAATTAATCGCTAATCAGAATTGATGGGCAAACTTACTGGCCAGGCGCAAATTCGCGGCAAATTCCCAAGATTTGCCGCCATTGAATAACTTTGCAAAACCGGCCCAAAAATTCACCGGCGAAGATTCGCTGGTGTCAAGAGAAAAATGGATGCCAGCGTCTGTTTTTTTGGACGCCGGCACCGTTTTACAAATTTTTTGCTGTTTCGAGAATTTTGCGGGAAATTCGCAAATTATTCGGCGAAGCAAAATGCCACCGATTCACCCCTCACTACTAATCAGCCTTGTTTTGCGATTTTTTTTTATTCTATATACTGCATACAGGTCCCTAAGCTCATTAAGTGACAGCAGCATGTGCTTGAAATCTGTAGAAAAAAAGATGGGAAGCTACTGGGGCATCTTTGGGGGCTCAGATCTTCCTGGATAATGCTAAAGAACTGTTTTTGCCTTGGGCTGGTACAAAACCCCAGAAGATAACGTACAGCATATCTACTCTACTTCTTTGTTAAGCTTTATTACTCCTTTAAGCGTGTATGGGAGTATGGATGAACACCTAGTGAAATGAAGGCTTCTGCTTGATCTAAATTTTTAGTATTACAGGCATGAGACCTGTTATCCAGAGTGCTCGGACCTGGGGTTTCCCAGATAATGGGTCTTTCAGTAATTTGCATAGTCATACTTTGTCTACTAAAAAATGATTTAAACATTAATTAAATCCATTAGGATTGTTTTGCCTTCAATAAGGGGTGCAGGGTGCCTGCTTTTTTGTGGATAACCCGCGGGTACACGACCCGCTGCAGGACTCTATCATCATCATTTATTTATATAGCGCTGTCAAGATACCCTGTCCTGTCTACACATTTAGCTATCCTGTGCATTATTTATTGTGCAATTATTTATATTTATAAGTCACTGCCTTTCTTTTTTGCTCTAAGGCAGGCTCGGACTGGCAATCTGTGGGTTCTGGCAAATGAAAGAGGGGCTGCTATAAGGTCCCATAGAAAGTCAGTATTTAGTGGGCTGGTGGGGTCTGTGTGGGCGTCTGTGTGGGCTGATTGGGCCTCTGTGTACCTAAAATGCCAGGGTTTATTTTAATTCTCAGTCTGGACCTGCTCTAAGGTCAACTTGCACAACTTTTCTTCTTTCGTTGTTCCTCAGGAAATAATGCAGATTTACCAGGTCTGGCCTAGTGAGCAAGTTTTATATATCTTTTTGGGAATTTGGATGTTGAAGTTCTTTTATAAATAGGGTGAAGTGAGAAACTACTGGTTGTTGTATTAGGAGTAAATGTTCCTCTATATCATGGCATCTTTGGCACTCAGGAAACATTTCTAACTATAATCACTATCAACTTTCCAGGGCTACTCAGCCAACTGCTCTTTGGGATTCTCTGAGGATCTTGCATCTTCTACATCTTCCACCAGTCTGCTGAGCGCAGGAACCATGTCTCTTCCAGCTGGAGATCTTTTCATATGATCCATTTAATATAGCTATATACTAATCCTATCCTCTTTAGTTTTGCTTTGCAGCTGAAAGTTGATGTTTAAAGAAAGTGGATAACACAACAATATTGTTCTTACCAGTCAAAATAAAACATGCCAGTTTCAACAGATTTATATTGGATCAATGGCTGAGGTTTAGTGGTCTGACACTAATAGATAACACATAATGAAACACGAGATGTGATAGGTGGTTTAACTTGTTTGTGGATAGTTATTATCCAATATAGGACCTGTTACATTCTAATGCCTCATCCTTAAAGGAAAAGTTCACTGTAAAAATAAAAACTGGGTAAATAGATAGGCTGTGCAAAATAAACAATGTTTTTGCATTTATACATTACATAGCCTTTATACATTACATTTTTGGCTAACTTACTATATTAGAAACATTTTTTATTTTGCACAGCCTATCTATTTAGCCAGTTAGAATGTTGGCATTGAACGGCATCTAAATCTTCTGTAATACTGTGTCCCAATAAAAATTATGCTTACCAAAGGAGAAGCAGAACCTGTGACTCTTTAAGGAGGACCAGGAACATAAAGGGTGCAATTTCAATTCAACGTTAACACTGATCATGTTCCAGAAGTGTTCAGTTCCCACAACAAGATTATTCCGTGTGGACCACTAAGTCACTAAGAAGGAGTGAGACCCTGTGGGCCTAGGCCACTCCTTATTATCTCTTTATTCAGAATGCACAAACAGAAATAACGTTCCTTAAACTTAAAGGGATACTGTCATGGGAAAAAATGTTTTTTTTTTTCAAAATGAATCAGTTAATAGTGCTGCTCCAGCAGAATTCTTCACTGAAATCCAAATTTCTCAAAAGAGCATTTTTTTATAATCTATTTTGAAATCTGACATGGGGCTAGACATATTGTCAATTTCCCAGCTGCCCCAAGTCATGTGACTTGTGCTCTGATAAACTTCAATGACTCTTTACTGCTGTACTGCAAGTTGGAGTGATATCACCCCCTCCCCCCCCCAGCAGCCAAACAAAAGAACAATGGGAAGGTAACCAGATAACAGCTCCCTAACACAAGATAACAGCTGCCTGGTAGATCTAAGAACTACACTCAATAGTAAAAACCCATGTCTCACAGAAACACATTCAGTTATATTGTGAAGGAAAAACAGCAGCCTGCCAGAAAGCATTTCTCTCCTAAAGTGCAGGCACAAGTCACATGACAGGGTAGCTGGGAAATTGACAAAATATCTAGCCCCATGTCAGATTACAAAATTGAATATAAAAAAAATCTGTTTGCTCGTTTAAGAAATGGATTTCAGTGCAGAATTCTGTGGAGCAGCACTATTAACTGATGTGTTTTGAAAAAAAAACATGTTTTCAAATGACAGGATCCCTTTAAGGAATATTTGCCTTTACATGTCCTTTTACACTTATGCCCACTCAAATCAGTTTCGCAAAAGCTCATTTCACATTTAGGGGACTATTTCTTAAAGTCTGAATGGTAAAAACGCAAAGAATTCAAATTTTTCGAGATTTAATATGTCCCGAGTATGCAAAAAGTCCGAATCTGAAAATACTCCCTCTTCAACCTGTCGAGGTCCTGTAGAAGTCAATGGCAGTGGTCCTATTAGCAATTTGAAGATATTGTTATCTGCTCTGGGTTTCCGACGATAATCCGAACTTTGGGGCTTTTCCACCGATTTCAACTAAAAATTCAGACTTTTTCGGGTGTCACATCTGAAAAATTCTGATTTTTCATGCGACAATCTGAAAAAGTCGAGGTTTTCGTGTGGCAATCCAAAAAAGTAGCGGTTTTTGTCGATCCGATTTTGTGTTTTGTTAATGATTAATAAGGGTGAATTGTGGATTCTAGTTTATTGTTTAGACTTTTTTATTTTAAAAACTCGGATATTGATAAATAACCCCCTTAATGTTTTGTTAATTCAAACTAATGATCTGTATAAATAGATATATAATCAGCTATTATTTTTGAATGATTTATCAGATATCTGACTAAGCGGCCGGTGTTTCATAATTGCCGTGTTAGTCCAGTCAAAATGAAAGGCAACTTTTGGAGGAAACATAAAGAAAAATGTACAAATCTTTCCATTATTTATGGGAAGAATGTTCAGGTCTGTGTATCCAGTACTGCTGTATAAATAAAGCACAATAAATATACAGTAATTACACTCAAACTATGGTTCCCATTACACAAAAAAGACATCTAGGAAAAGCTATATAAAACAATAGCACCTATCACGGCAGGAAGGGTAGGCAGTTGGCAAAGGCTATGCAAACTAAAGGCTGAAGGCAGATTACTCAATTCCTACTACTATTAATATATTTAAATGACCCCAGCAAACCCAAAGTAATTCTGGGAAAACCATGGTGATACAGCCCTAAAGTCTGATATTAATATCGATTTCAGTCTTCTGCCACTGTGCCCCAAGCTTTTATTAATATCCCCAAACTTGGTCTTTTGGCCAAACATAATTAGAAAGATTTAACAAACAAGGGAAAGTTGTGCTCACCACTAATTATTAAAAACATTAGGCGGGGGTGCAATGAGACTGTGACCATATAGATAAATACAAGAGTCCTCTGTACTCAACCCATTATCAATATATTAAGGACATTGAGACATTTGTGCATACTGCTACTGAAAAATGCCTTAGTCTTTAAACAAAACAGGGATTGTTTGTCCATATATTGCAATATATTTAAGCTGAACAACTACGTCAAAGTCATCCCATATCTGGCCAGTCCTACACTCAAATTGCATCTGATTCGTTAGGAATAATATTGTTTCATTATACATTTTACATAGGGCCTAAGTTTTACCTGCAACTTACTTGCTGCTTCACAGTTCAAAGTTAAAACTCCCAAACTTGGTTGAGCAGTTTGCAAACTTCTCCTGGTGTCTCAGTTTTGGGAATATCCTAAATATCTACATGCCAGAGAAGGGATCCAATAAGTGTATAGGTAATAGTGTACATGTGTTATCTAGAATGCTTGGCACATGGGGTTCTCCGGATAATGGTTCTTTATACCTTAAAGTAAAAGCAAACACAACAGCTAAAAAAACCCCTATCCCCCTACATAGACAGCTCCCTCCACTCCCTAGCCTAAGTGTTACCCCGGGTAAATGCCCCTAACTTTTCACTTAATCCTCTGTGCAGATTCAGGCATCTGAGTTCACGGGCGCCATCTTCAGCTGCTTCGGAAATCTTCGGCAATTTGTGTGAGTTCCGGCTCATGCGCAGTTGTCAAGAAACAGAAAATGTCTCGAACTGCTCATGTGCCGCTCTGCCGATGATTTCCAAAGAGAAGTAGATGTCCCCTGTGAACTCCGCTGGACAGAATCTGCACCGAAGGGTAAGTAAAGACTTAGGGGCAGGGGAAGAGGGAGTGGGGTCTATGTAAGGTAGGGGGTAGGGTTTTTTTAACCTTTGGTTTGCTTCTCCTTTAAGACTACTAGAAAATCATGTAAACATTTAGGGGCACATTCACCAAGCTCGGGTGAATGAATAGAGGGGAAAAAAACTCGAATTTCGAGTAGTTTTTTGTGCTCCTCGACTATCGAATTGGCGTAAATTCGCCTGAGTAGAATGATTCGAATAGATCGAGCGAAAAAACGCTGCAACTATTCGCCCATTCGATAGTCGAAGTACTGTCTCTTTTAAAAATACTTTGACTGCCTACTTCGCCACATTAAACCTACCGAATTGCTTTAAAAGCCTATGGGAAAGTCCCATAGGCTTTTTTCTACGTTTTTGATCGAATAAAAAGGCATTCGATCGAATGAAAATCCTTCGATCGAATATTCAATCGTGCGACTATTCTTCGGGCGAATATTCGCCTATTCGCCAGCGTGTAAATTCGCCCGAATTCCCTATTTGATTCTATTCCCCAGTCGAATTTCGAGGGATTTAACCCCTCGAAATTCGACCCTTGATACATCTGCCCCTAAATAAACCCAATAGGCTGGTTTTGCTTACAATAAGGATTAATTATATCTAGGGATGCACCGAATCCACTTTTTTGGATTCGGCCGAACCCCCGAATCCTTCGTGAAAGATTCGGCCGAATACCGAACCGAATCCGAACCCTAATTTGCATATGCGAATTAGGGGCGGGAAGGGGAAAACATTTTTTACTTCCTTGTTCTCTGACAAAAAGTCACGCAATTTCCCTCCCCACTCCTAATTTGCATATGAAAATTAGGATTCGGATTCGGTTCGGCCGGGTAGAAGGATTCGGCCGAATCCGAATCCTGCTGAAAAAGGCCGAATCCTGGCCGAATCCCGAACCGAATCCGGGATTCGGTGCATCCCTAATTATATCTTAGTTGGGATCAAATGCAAGTAACTATTTTGTTATTACAGAGAAAAAGGTAATCATTGTTATTTTGGATTATTTGGCTAAAATGGAGTCTATGGGAGAGGGCCTTTCCATAATTCAGAACAGAATCTGAATAACAAGTTTCTGGATAATGGATCTCATACCTGTACTACATTTACAACATCAGAGCTGATATAGCTTCTAGACACAGATTTTGGTCTCTATAGTCCATGCACCCCTGTGGAGTCATTGGTAATACAAGATATAGTTGATTCTTACTCTGAGACAGAGGGACTTAAATAGCTGAAATGACATTTTGTAAAACAAACATTCATTTTTCACAAGAGGTTCTGTTAATCTTCCTCTGTGTTTTGAAGATCATAGAAGCCACGCCTTTCACCTTCCTAGTCTATCTTCTGTTCTGTTCTTTCTCTATGGCTTGAAGATCATAGAAGTGAGGGTTTTTGCATTCCTAGTCTATCTTTCACCTTGAAATGCAATTAGAGCAGCTCCATAACGCTACAGAGTTTAATGAAAATACAAGGCGACTAAAAGGGGTAACGCGAGGGAGGCAGCATCAGTCTGCACCGGAGGTCACCTTCACAATAGCGATTCAATGACAGAGGAATAAACCATCTCCAAGAGATCTGGAGAAGGAAATGCAAATGGTCCAAAAATTATAAGGGAGCCCTACCATCTCACTGAATTGAGTCTGCCCATGCGAGAGATGGTGAATACCTAACGTTTTTCAAAAATATTCATTAAACATCCCCGCGTTGCTTTTATTATACTTTTTATCGAAAGTATCTCAGATGGAATGTTGGATGCTTTTAAAGTGACCTCAATTAAAATGGTAACCTTTACATAGAAAAAGCGGCTGAAGGCAAAAGATAAGATGGGTGTAAGATTAAAAGTAATGTTCAACATGCCAAGCAGATCATATCATGGTCCATTTAATAATGCTGCGGGTCAATGCAATCAATGGCCATACTATCCAGGGCTGCCTTCAACAGTATCTTTTGACATTATTATCAGGGAGAAAGATGTTCTATTATCTACTTGAAGGGGATTCTGGTGTTAACTCCTTATAGTTCTTCCATAGTACCTTTCTGCTCCAAAATGTAGTGCAGAGGCCTGCGGTTATATGCACAATGTCCAATTGCATTGTAAATGAGCCCTCGTATATTCATATCCAACATTTTTATCTGCACTTTATTTATCTTATTAAAAATTGAACATAAAGGAGCTTATATCTCATACATTAAGCCAAATAGAGCTTCTAGTGCCCTCTTTATGCCTATTAAGTTTCTCGCACAAATAGGACGATTAGGAGTTCTTCTTCTAACCATTTAAAGCTTAACATCTTCTAGCATTCATACTTTTAAAGGGATACTGACATGAGAACATGTGTTTTTAGTCAATAGTGCTCCTCCAGCAGGACCCTGCATTGAAATCCATTTTTCAAAAAAGCAAACAGATTTTATGTTTAATTTTGAAATCTGACATGGGGCTGGATATGTTGTCAGTTTCCCAGGTGCCCTAATTCATGTGACTTGTGCTCTGATTAACTTCAGTCACTTTTTACTGCTGCACAAATAACCAGAATAACGGGAAGGTAACCAGATAACAATTTCCTGACACAAGATAACAACTCCCTGGTGGATACGAGAAAATCACTCAGTAGTAAAAATCCAAGCCCCACTGCGACTCCTCCAGTTACATTGAGTAGTAGAAACAACAGCTTATCTGAAAGCAGTTCCAATATGAAGTGCTGGCTCTTTCAGAACATGGATGCCTACACACCAATATTTCAGCTAAAACAATACATTTATTGGTTCAAGAATAACATTTAAAATGGTAGAATGAATTGCAATGTACACAGTGTAATTTAGTAATAAAAACTATATCATAAAAAGTATGACAATCCCTTAAATAACACACGAAAACTTTATACAAAATATTTTTGGAATGCAGGATAGGTAGAATGTATGGCCCAATATAGCAGTAGACTGCAGACATCACAATAAGAAAATCTATTCATAAACTCAGTTAATTAACGTACATGTTTTATCAGTCTCTTTCCCTACTACTTACTAATTGCAAAATAGTTTCCTTTGATGTTGTGAATGTATTTTATCTTTTTTTTCTGTCTCTTTTTTTTAGCTTTTTGTTATGCTTTAGCTCGGTTACAATTTTGAATTCAAATAATCTTTTTGAATGTATTAGAACAGATGGGGACAGTCTGGATGCCATTGTCTGCCGAGGTTTGCCAGAGCCTCCTTGTTTGTATATGAATGAAAGAGAGAGGGGGTTGAAATAATACACAGGGACAACACTTTCTGTATGTTTTCATTGTTTTATACAATAATATTTAATCTCAACTTGTGTGTAAAGGGTTTGAAAATATAATTTATTCAAAGAATGTACCAGGAACAAATCTCTCTCTCTCTATAGAGTGAAGAACTACAATAAAAAATATATCAACCTCCTGTCCAGAATCAAGCGCAGTTGCACCTATTGCTACGGGGAAACCTTGAACTTGCACCCCGTCTGACCAGGAGGCAGCTCCATGTTTCCCTTTTTTATTGGCTGTATTCATTTTATCCACCCCTGTGCCCACGACATGTAGCATGTGACATCATTCACTCTGCAGGCCTGCTGGTTTATAGACAACTAGAGATTAGGGACATCATCGGTGGCTCAAGGGTCAGGGGTGAGTTCCTAAAGCTGACACATGAGCAATAAGCATGGTATGACTGGCACTTAAATCCAAGATGAGATGCAGATAAAGTACAAAATACTGAGACTTCAGTATTGGGCATAATATGCATTCACATTTCCCAAACATTTGGGATTATTTGTTACACTCTTGGCACTATCTATATCTTGATGTTCCTTGCCACACAGGCAATGTTTTGCTGCCCAAATTTGGTCTTCTTTTTCTCCGTAGTTAAATCCTTAAGGAAAAGTCAACCCTTTGCCATGCGAGTTTTATTTTGGTGCTGAGGTTCCTTCTGAGTATTTACCGTGTTAAATGTCCCGATTTGTTCCATCTGCTTTCATGTCCTGATTTTGCTCAGTCAGAGAATGTGTCGCATAGTGTAATGCCAGACACGCACTTTTCTCTTTGTGTCTTTGATCTACACATCAAACAATACAAATGCACAGCTTCCCTTTAATCCAACCTTCAGAACAGAGAACAAGTGACACGTCTGTTTACAGCATTGCTGATGTTCCCTCTGGAGTTTTCTATGGTATTAATTTTTAAGTATGAATCAAACCTACTTTATGATTAAACCCATCTTTATTAAATTCCCCAGCTCCAATCCTTCTATATCCTATGTTCAGTAAACTGATGCTTTTGCCACATTTTAACATGCTATATTAGAATATTTTTACTTGATAGCTCTTATAATTCTGATTTAAAGGCTGTTTATGGAAGTAATGATGGCTACATTGCTTGGGATTAAATCCGAATGACCCAGTGTACTAAGAATGGATTTGGAGGCTTAAGCTGGCCATAGATGCAAAGATCCAATTATTCCAATCCTTGAACGATCAGACTTCCCCCATCTCCCGACCTGCCACTAACCATTCCGATCAAATAAAGTAGTTAAAGAACAGATCAGCCGATGTTCTTCCCCTGACACAATCATACGAAAGTTATGTCCGACAAAGCTGGTGAAAGTCTCTCACTGAAAATCGTCTGATCGGCAATACATGCAGAGAAATTATCGGCAGCCGACATAAATCTTTTAACCTGTCCGATTGTCCAAACGACCGATCTCCATGGTACGAAAAATGCCGGGACTCTCCACACACGGTCCAAAAATAGTACGAATCGAGGATTCGTATGATCGGATCTTTGCGTCTATGGCCAGCTTAAAGTATAAACCTTACTTTGTTCTCTGGCATAGCTGCAGATAAGATCTCTGCACATCTCTAAATGTATCATTGCCCAAAATTGTGCCTAAGACATCTGGGTGAAGGACCACAGGATGGGTGACCCTGATACAAAGGGTTACTTGCTGTTTCTATTTTGGCCTGCTGTCGTCTTCTGTACCTTCTTTCTCCTTATTTCTACAAGATCACTTGCCCCTTTTGTGTATCATCTCAAAAGAATTGAAATTTACAGGCAGTATAGCAAAAGAGGCAATATACTAGGGAGCTGCTGGGTGACCCAGTAGAATAAAGTGCCCTATGGGGGTCCTGACTGATGCCCATTTTATTATACAGTACATATTAGAAAAAGATGCCAGGGGTAGTGACTATTAGTTATCCCACCCAACACTTTTCTTATTTTATCTTCATGAAGGGGAGGTTGAGGTTATAGTAGCCAATTATTTCTTTATATATACAGTTCCAAGGAGATCCACTCAAAGCACAGTGTTTTGCTATAATAATGTACAAAGTAGGGTGCTGGAAAAAAAGCATTGAACAGAAAGTTCCACACTCCTTAGATTTCAACAAAAATTGTTGTTCATTGCGTCAACATCTCAGAGAAGGTTTGACTTTACAGCTGAATCATGTACCAAAACTATTTTAAACCTCAAAAAAGCTACTGAGCTACTATGGTATGGATGGACCCATGCCAATCTCTCTTATCTCCTAGGCCCAGGTTTGCTTTTAGCCCCACAGCAGTTAGTAGACCTACTCAGCAGTTCCCTACTGGGCTACATATGTAAATAATTGAGTTGCACTCTACTGTATGTGCTTCAAAATAAACCTTCTGTTTGTAACCTGTTCCCCTGATGCCAGCTCTTCAGGGAATGCACCACGGGCACTGACACGGTTAATTACCTTATGACTGGCTGATGATAGATCTGTATTATTATGTTGACACACGTTGTCAGATGGAATACTGCTTCACAAGAAACTGTAAGGGGAATGAAAGACAAAGATGTCTAATAGAGAAATAACGGCACATGTCTGCTCTAATGTTGTGCCATAGCAGCTGTTGACTTGTTGATGGAAAACAATGCTGTAATTGAGTTTTTATAGGACATAAAATAACAGGATCTTATTACATTGCAGAGTATTTGTTGTTTTGTTTCAACCCCTCTTCTTCCCAGTTCTGCTACAGCCAATTCCTAATCTTGAAGGAATAATCAGTAATGGCATTGAAGCATGTAAATATCTAGGGGCAGATTTATCAAGGGTCGAATTTTGACGTACAAAAAACGTCGAAATTCGACCATCGAATTAAAAAACTTTGAATTCAAATATCGAATTCAATGGTATGGGTCTCCAGTCTGTGTCTGTGTACCCTTGAACCAACTAAAGAAGCTGCCTTCCATTACCTGCATCATGTAGTTCAACTTTAGGGGCAACGCTAGCCTTATGGTCTACATCCATGCCCCACACGTCCCCAGGACCAGACTGTATCTGCATCTTAGACAGAAAGAAACCAGTCCAGTACACACTTCAGAAATTAACTTTGCTACATGCTATAGATATACAGTAAGCAATAAAATAGCGTTATGAGAGTAGGTAAGGGAAGAAAGGCCAAGAATGTTTTGAGATTGGTGAGCTCCTGTTGTGTGGTTTTATGGTAGTGATGATGGGGAGGTTATTTTATCTCAACAGTAAGGGAGAAATCGTGGTTGATATCTCTGTTGAATACAAAGGACATTTTATTGGCAAAAACATCTCAGTCCGAGTTGTCTATCTTAAATCTTGGACCATTAGCCTCTGATAGGTCTGATTTGTTTTCTTTTAACTAACCAGAAAATCAACTCCATATAAGAGGGCAGGTTGACATTTTCACATGACTGAAGAAAAATTAGAAACAGAAGTATTTAAAAAATTCAGTAGAAATGTACAGGCTTCAAAACGTCTATAGACACAAGTAAAAACTTGAGATGAAACGTTACAATTTTGAGGGGACCTCTAACCCAATAAAATTATTCAAAATCATATTTTATCAAATTAGTCAAGCAAAATTAACTTTAATAAATTAAATATCACATTATAAATTAGTTGAATCTTGTTTCCTTCAGTCTGAGAACTCATAATTATAGCAAGGGCATGGGGATGAACATAAGGTCCCCCATTCTGGTGCACAAACAAGATTCTGAGATGATGCAAGACTTGTCTTAATAACAGTGTCGACAAAATGGCTCCTGCCTGCTTGTTATAATTGTTATAATTATGAATTCCCAGACTGATGGAAACAAGATTCAAATAATTTATAGTGTAATTAAAGTTTATTTTACTTGACTAATGTGTTAAAATAGGATTTTGAATATTTTTTTTGGGTGACGGGTCCACTTTAATTTTAAAATGACTTTTATTATACAAGATTTGTGTCTGGTTGACAGGTCCACTTTAATACAGTTCTCACCACCTCATTTGATTCCAAGCTAACATGTATTTTCATAGCTTACCATGTTTGGCAGTGGCCTTGTAGACAATAATAGATGGAGGCATAGTCAATCAGAGGGAAACCCCTCAATCAATAGATGCATTCTGGGACAGATCAGGGCATGGGTGGACTTATTCCCAAGGAGCAAATCAAGCAAATAACTGTGGCTGCTGTTCATGCAGTAGTCTACCTGATGGCCAGGACACCTTGAGGTGAATGTGCAGACTTCAGAATCTTCTATAGTTTATTGGCAGGGCTATTGACCAAAAGACAGACCCTAAGTTGGTGTACACTATGTGCTCTTACATTTATCTGCTTTTACTTTCCTATAAGCAGAATCCAATGCTGTGCATGCAGTTGTGATAGATTTCAAGGCTGAAATACCCATGCTCTGTGCCTGAGATTCCACCCTCAGCATCTATTAATACTTTGTACATTGTTCTACTGTATATCAGTAAAGATTCCTATTAATTATCATAGAACAGTGCTGGAACCTTTTTACTTTAAACTTTAGTTTCTCCGTAAGTTTATCTTTCAAGTAAATTAGTTATTTCCCAGCAATTGACACAGCCATAGCATTGTTAAAGGAATTGTTCAGTATAAAAATAAAAACGAATTAAATAGATGTATGTGCATGTGCAAAATAAAAAATGTATCTAATATAGTTAGTTAGCCAAAAATATAATGTATAAAAGCTGGAGTGACTGGATGTGTAACATAATAGCCAGAACACTACTTCCTGCTCTTGGTTTCCACTGATTGGTTACCTGGGCAGTAACCAATTAGAGACTTGAGGGGGCACATGAGTCATAACTGTTGCTTTTGAATCAGAGCTGAATACTGAGGAAACTCACTAAACATTTATGTTCCATATGGCCCCCCTTCAAGTCACTGACTAACACTAAGTAGTGTTCTGGCTATTATGTTAGACATCCAGTCACTCCAGCCTTTCTACATTATATTTTTGGCTAACTAACTATATTAGAAACATATTTTATGTTGCACAGCCTATCTATTTACCTAGTTTTTTTTTTACACTGAACTTTTCCTTTAAGACATAAGTGGACAAGGGAGGTAAACAAGAAACAAGTGTGGGAAAGGGGTGACTCATAGTGACGGGCGAATCTGTACCGTTTCACTTTGCTGAATAATAATTTTTGAAGTCAATGGGCATCAAAATAATTTTAATGTGAGCGACAATTTTGTCCAAATGCATTGAAGTCAATGGCATCTGAATAATTTTGACGCGCAACAATTTTTATGCACACGGCAATTCTGACGCACAACAATTTTTCTTTTTGTCGCTTTGGATTTTTCGCAGAGAATCCATGCCTGCCGGATTTATTCGCCCATCAGTAATGACTCAAGCTAAAGACACATGTTCAGACCCATGTTGCACATTCCACTTGGATTAACCACAAGGCAGCCAATTGTTTATATACTTATTTGTACTAACCTAAATGTTTAGATGCACCTTTTGTTTGGACTGTAATTTTGAACCCACCAATATACCTCACAAAATTTTGTAAATAGAAAGAGTGGCAAAAAGATTTGCAGCCCTGATTTTTGACCACACCCGTGTTTGTGGCCACATCCCTAATTACCATGTTCTCGTTTTTGACGCTGGCCTCCGTTTTTGACGCCGATGTCCATTTTTTCGCCAACAAATTTTCGCAGCCATTTCACGATTTTATTCACCACGAATTTGCACCTGGCGAATAAATTCGTCCATCACTACCTGCCACATACAGTATTCTGGGCTTTCTGCCAATTCAGTTTTAGAAACTTTGTATCTTTTTCTGGCTGTTCAGTGCATGAGATCCAAGAGAAAGTTGGGACATTTCACTAACAACACGGGACAGCGGGTTGAGCTGTCAAAATCGGAACTGTCCCCTGAAAAACAGGACAGTTGGGAGGTATGCACCAATGAACATGCATAAGACCTTGTTCAGTTTGGCTCTGCATTTCGGGCAACCCACTTTGGTGTCATCAAAGCATATATTAAGCTGCCAAACAGGGAGTCACTGGGTCAGAAACGTTCAAATAATAAATCTATATGTGTCAAGTTTGGAGAGATCAAGCTCAGATGCCTCCTGCTTGTTTTCACCAGTATTTGTATTCTCGTCTGCTTTTTGTGGTGTTCCTAAGATAGTTGCAAAGACATGCGTATATCTGCAAAGTATTCATAAACGTGGCATTACATTAACAAAGGCAAAAATCCAAATGTAGCATCTGGTAAGGATTGTCTCCTACTCAGAAGCTTTCTATTGCTCTCCAAACCTGTCAAGGTATTTACTTTACACATTCTCCAGCTATTGCCTTCATAACAGAACGGTCTGGATTTACAGTGTCTTAATTAACTAAGCCGTCAGTTTAATATGAAA
Source organism: Xenopus petersii (assembly GCA_038501925.1). NCBI lineage: Eukaryota > Metazoa > Chordata > Amphibia > Anura > Pipidae > Xenopus > Xenopus petersii. The sequence goes on from CM076681.1 coordinate 17,640,773, forward strand.
CATATGTTCTTGTGTTCTGAATGAGCATGTGTGTCACTGTCTCCTGTCCCTAAGGATATTGGCCACAGCACAGTGGCTTTTGTTCTTAGGGAGATGTTAGTATTCAGCCCATAAAATGTGATTAAAGAACCAAATTAGCAAATTGGCAGGCATATGAATGCAAAATCTAACAGCGTTTACTACACAATCAATACACGCCAGACGTGTTTCCAATTAACATCAATTGCACTGCTTCCTGGACAGAAACCCTTGAATATTTCAGCTTTAGAAGAATGACTGCTTAAATTAGCTGAATTGTCCGTCCTGTCTAATGGTCAGTCCACACGAGCAGATTCGGGGAGATTAGTCGCCCCAACAACAAATTGCCTCTTCTTCGGGGCGACAATCTCCCTGAACTGCCTTCCCCCTGCCCTCCGCCGGCTAAAATGAAAATCACCTGCGGCAATGCACACACGGCGCTTCATTTTCCGAAGTCGCTTGTAGTGGCCTCACGAAAACTAAGCATCGCGTGTTGGGACACTTTGGAACCATTCAGTTTTGTTTTTGGTTTTAAGGCTTCCTGCAAAACAAGTTGATTTAGGTGAGAAATTATGTCTAAGGGTAGGACTACACAGGCATTTTCGGTGCGATACATCGCGCTGCGCAAAAACGCAGGCGTCAAGTCGGATGCAACGGAAATAAGGTAACATATACAAATGTCGGATGGTGTCGCAGAGTTGGTCCGACACAACACGACTGTCGGATGAAGATGCTGCGCACTGCCTCTGCATCCAACAATCGTGTCACGTCAGATCAACGCTGCAACTTCATCCGACATTTGTACATCTTACCTTATTTCCATCGCATCCGACTTGATGCCTGCATTTTTGCGCAGCGTGTTAGATCGCGCTGAAAACGCCCATTTAGTTCTTCCCTGAAACTGTCAGTTTTGTACAGGTCTGAACCCAGTGGAATTGAGATCAGCATTAAATATTAGATGGAAATCTTTCGTCATTTGTCTTTCCTCCTATTTAGCATTTAACCCCTTGGATGCTGAACTTTACCACATTGGATTCTGTCTAGTGGAATGCAATGGAATACACTGCACTTCCTGGTAACCAGGGCCAAATTTCCCATAGAAACACACGCTGAAACCTGCCATTCTAAGCTGGGCGCATTTTAATTCCACATCCTCCATGAATGTTTAGCAAATTAGTTTAGTGACATGATGAGGGCTACATTATTTTTTGTGCAACCCTAAAATTCAAGTCTATACAATACAACTAAATCAGTCGTTCAATGCACTGGTTATTTACTAGGCCATATGCCCTAAACAGGATTATTTTCATACAATGACGACTGCTGTCAGTAAAACTACCTTAAATGGCCAGTAGACCTCTAGTTAAAGGGCATGTAAAGGCAAAAAAATAAAATCCCATTTTTACTTTCTTTAATGAAAAAGAAACCTATCTACAATATACTTTAACTTAAAAATATGTACCGTTTTAAAAGAAACCTGACTGTATGCAGTGAAATTCTCCCTTCATTTACTGCTGTGGATAGGACTTGTCAGACGGTCCCTAATTGCTGAGCAGGGAAACAATCATACTTATGAACAGCAGGGGGAACCCCCGCCTTACTTCCCAGCCATGCAGAACTCAAGCAGCTTTGTTTATGACGATCCCTAAGCAGCCCAGACCACACTGAGCATGTGCACAGTCTTAGTCTTGCAAAGATGTTTAACAAAGTTACAAGTTGGTGACCCCCTGTGGCCAACTTTGAAAGCATAAATTATTTGTTTTATTAGGCTTGTGGTACAGTAAATTCATGTTTATATTTAGTATACAAAATACAGCATTTCTAGCCTTATTCTATTTTAGACTTTACATGCCCTTTAAAGGAACAGTAATACCAAAATGTTAAAGTTTTTTAATGTAATGAAAATATAATGTAGTGTTCCTTTGCACTGGTAAAACCAGTGTATTTGCTTTAGAAACACAACTACAGTTTATATAAACAAGCTGCTGTGTAGCCATGGGGGCAGCCATTCAAGCTGGAAAAAAGGAGAAAAGGCACAGGATACACAGCAGATAACAGATAAGCTCTGAAGTATACAATAGAATTCCTCAGAACTTATCTGTTATCTACTGTGTATCCTGTGCTTGAATGGCTGCCCCATGGCTATACAGCAGATTGTTTATATAAACTATAGTAGTACTTATCTGTTATCTACTGTGTATCCTGTGCTTGAATGGCTGCCCCCATGGCTATACAGCAGATTGTTTATATAAACTATAGTAGTACTTATCTGTTATCTACTGTGTATCATGTGCTTGAATGGCTGCCCCCATGGCTACACAGCAGCTTGTTTATATAAACTATAGTAGAGTTTCTGAAGCAAACACACCAGTTTTACCAGTGCAGGGCAATAGTACATTTATTCCTTACTTAAATTATGTGGTTTTACTGTTCCTTAAATCTTGGTCTATACTGATAGCGGAGTAGAAATCCAGCTTGTCCTCGTTGTAATGGAAACCAGCTGTACCCACTGATGTGTATGGAGTATTTCTGGGCCCAAAACTGCCTATGCCAGCAGTGACACTCAGACGAAGATTTATCAATGGTCGAATTTCGAATTAGATTTTCCTCAAAATTTGATTGGGGTTATTTATTAAAAAAATCAAATATGTAAAACTAAAATTTTACCGACTCAAAACTAATTCTATTCGAATAGACCAAACTAGAATCGAGTTTTTTGTCCAAAAAAACTCGAATGTCAGGCAGTCTACTAACATCTTCAAATTGGTCCCATTGACTTATACATGAATTCGTCAGGTTTAAGTGGCGAATGGTCAAATTCTAATTCTTAAAGGGCCAGAGTTTGAAAAGAGTCTCGAAAATCAAATTGGAATTTTTAAAAAAGTTTGGATAATTCCCTATTCAAATTTGACAGTTAAGACCATAAAAAAAAATCATAAATTCGTATTTTCTATTCAACCCTTAATAAATCTGCCCCTCAGTTTCCATCACACCCAGTTGGAAGCAGCACCCACAGTTTTGTTTTTTGTTTTTTTTCTTTTACTGGTAGAAATGCACCACCTTATCTGACTTTAGGTTCTTAGGACAATGTCCTTGTGATCTACTGCTACAGTTTTGTTGATACAGGCCAAAGCTGGCTTAATAAAGGCTGTGACATTATTATTAGCGGGACGTATAATTAACTGATATAATTTCCTGCATTTCACATATATCCTGCAGTGCTGTCTTCCTAGTAGTTAAATCACATTTTGATTATTTACAGTGGAGTTGATATCCACAGAACGGATTGACCAGTCGTATCGGCAGTATCTGACGACACAATAGATATATATATATCTGCATGTGCATGGTGATAACCTACATTGACAAAGAAAGACTGAAGGTCTTATTTTATGGAAGGCATATATTAACATTTCCAACAGTGTGTTCCATGAGTGTATTATCATTCTTGTGGGGAATTCTCTCTGGTATCTGCCATAACAGCTGTATCATTCTTTCACAGCGACATTTTAGATAATTTTAAATAATGTCATTTAAACTGATGTTAAATCATTACTGTTCTCAATTTATTCCCTTTAGGAGTAAACCTAGAAGCTCTAAGAATCACCCTATGTGGCTTAATACAGAAGTAAAGAAGTTATTAGGAAAGAAGAGAAAGCCATTTAAAAACTACAAGTCTGTTGGGGCAGAAGCTGCATTTAATAAATATAAACACTATAATAAATCTTGTAAATCAGCAATCCGGAAGGCAAAGAAAGGAAATGAGGAGTACATTGCGGCGGAGGCTAAGACTAACCCTAAAAAGTATTTTTAAATATATTAATAGTAAAAAGACACAGGTTGAGAGTGTTGCTCCATCAAATAATTGTACCAGTATGGTTGTAACAGATACAGAAAAGGCATCTGTGCTAAATCAGTTCTATTCTTCAGTGTATACAATAGAGGAGTCTGAGTTCCCAGGCTCACTTTATAGCTGCACTGATGGCTCAGTTCAATCTAGTCAGTGGCTGACTCAGGATATGATCCTTAAGGGGTGATATGATAACTAGGTATAAATATATAAGGGGATCATGTATTAATCTCTCTAATGCTTTATTTACCAGTAGGTCTTTCCACCTGACACAAGGTTACCCATTCCGATGAGAATAAAAGAGGTTCTGCCAAAATATTCAGAAGGGGTTTTTTACAGTCAGAGCTGTGAAGATGTGGAATTCTCTCCCTGAACCAGTGGAACAGGCTGATACATTAGATAGCTTTAAGAGGGGTTGGATGGCTTTTTAGCAAGTGAGGGAATACAGGGTTATAGGAGATAGCTCATAGCACAAGTTGATGCCTAGTACGATTAAGTCCACTGGAGCAGCACTATTAACTGATACATTTTGAAAAAACAATAGTTTTCCCCCAGTATCCCTTTAATTGATTTCCCCCCGTTAGAGTAAAAGCACAGCAGATCCTATGGTGCATTCAAGCTCCTTGCCACTGGGTAATTAATTCCATTATAAAGAATCCATTTGCTGCTTGATTAAAAACATTTGCTCTTTAATTACCGGGTGGGGGGTAGCTAAGTATAACCTCTGGCTCCTCAGCTGTTTGGTAATTGCAGTAGTTACTGCTCCCATCTTGCCCTACTGTCTCCATTTTGCTCTACTAGAGCTACTTTTTGTTATTCATTCTTTATTCAATTGCTGCTAGGCATAATGGACACCCCAATTTATACCCCCCTAAAGACAGCTTTGGCTGGCAGAAAGTAGCCACCAATAGATCCTCATATCTACACGGGTAGGAAGACTTTTCTGGACATGGTTGACGGACATGAAGAGCAAGGGAAAGGAGAGAGTGTGTTGTTGTGAAGGATAAAGAAGGGGGCGGAAGTATTCACAGCAGCCGGCTGCTTTCTGGAAGCCAAAAGTTGACATGTAATTATTTCTTATAAGTTCAATGCTGAGTGCACACCAAGCCGATGGAGCGCCAAGCTATTATGGAATTATCTGGACTGTGTACCAGCGTGAAAGAGTTTATTCAAATGGAAATTACAGCATTGCCTGCTGCAAACTAAAATGTTATGCATCATGGAACAAAAATAGATGGTAGGACTGAGGACATTAACGCAACAGGTCTACAGATCTCTTGTTTTATTAATCAACAGACGTGGGGCCGGTTTTATGGACGTTGCATTATATGTGGCCATGTGTCTTAATTGGACTATTAACAATACAAAATAGTACCTAGCTTCATCCTTATTCCATTGAAAAGCCTGTATGTTCAGCTGCCAAGAAAACACTCCCTATCCTTGGCAGACCTGATGAAGGCCACAAAAATATTCTTCATGTCTCTTACAGAAACAAATGCTCACATAGGTCCAGTGTGTGAACTTAGCAAATTATTCTGTGTGAGTAGATTGTTCACACTTAACATATTCCTTTGATACATGAATGTAAGAAAAAGCAGTGTTTTTTAAGATCATAAAGTATTTTAGATAATAAAGCAATATTTGGAGAGACCGTACTTTCCAATGACATCAGTTGGGTTTGCTCAGGGTGGTGACCCACAGTGGGTACAGGTTGTATTCATCTCAACTACTTGTCCTTGTATCCAGCATGATTTAAATGTCATGTGTGGAATAGCTTCAATAATAATTGGACATTAAATTATAGATTGGTGTACAGAAACGTAGGGGCACATTTACTAAACTAGAGTGAAGGATTCGAATGAAAAAAACTTCGAATTTTGAAGTATTTTTTTGGGTACTTCGACCATCGAATAGTCTATTACGACCTTCGACTTCGATTTGAACGATTCGAACTAAAAAACGTTCGACTATTCGATAGTCGAAGTACTGTCTTTTTAAAAAATACTTCGACTACATACCTCAGCAGTTTAAACCTACCGAGGTACAATATTAGCCAAAGGGGACCTTCCCCAGCACTTTTATAGCATTTTTTTGATCGAAGAAAAATCCTTCGATCGATATTCGAATTAGAAGGGTTTAACTTCGAGGGTCGAATTCGAGGGTTTATTAACCCTCGTTATTCGACTCTTGTGCCCCGTATTATACTAAACAAATTTCTGTACAATATTCAGAGTGTGTATGGCAGGAGACGAGCTGACCGATATCGGCAGAAGACTTGGATATTGGTCGGCTCGTTGATCGGCTCAGGTGGAAAATTTTGATCGGGCGACTTTGAAGGCACCTAAACAGTTGCTGCAATTCAAGAGCCTCCATGATGGACTTGTGTGTTTAACAGTGAAACAGAAAGTCAAGTAAAGCGATAACAAAACATAAATCACATCTCGAAGCCTAATTTTTAATGTAGCAAATGAATTGTGTTCTCTGAATTATCTCTTGCATACACATTAAAGAAAATGAAACATATACAAGACTTAAGAGACTAAATGGCTATTTTTCCTCAGAAAGGTTGCAACCCCACTGAGACTATGTAAACAAAAGACACAATTTCCATTGAAATATTTCAAAGTGCAAATGTATTATGCTTTCCATAATTTACTCTTTAAAAGAGAACTAAACCCCCCCCCCAAGTAGAAAAGCCCCATCTACTACCCTAGATAGTTCCCCCTCCCTGCTTCCTACGGCATAGTGCATTATTCCAAAAAGGGTCCCTGGACAGCATGCTCACTTATTTATGCAGAGTAGCCCAGCGGCGCTCATGGCAGCCATCTTCCGGGTCTTCGGTCTTCTTTGGATCTTCGGCAATTGGTAGGAATACCGGACTGCTTCAACTGTGCATTTGCCAAATAAGGTGTTCCCTTACAGAAGACCGAAGACCCAGAAGAAGGCACCCATAAGTTCTGCTGGGCTACTCTGCATAAATAAGGGGGGTTTAGTTCTCCTTTAAAGTCACATTGCTTTTGAAATTATATGATTACTTTAGTATGGCAAGGACATTTTCATATAGATGCCCATGAGCTAGATGTGCATTTCAAGGAATTCTTCATGATCGCAGCCGTTCTAAGTTTTTCATAATGTTATGTGTATTTATAAAGAATATATACAGGGATAGGATCTGTTAGCCGTACACCCGTTATAAACCCGTATAAACAAATAATCCAAATTTTTAAAAAAGTTTTCCTTTTTTTCCCAATAATAAAACAGAAGCTTGTACTGGATCGCAACTAAGATGCTTATTTTGCTTCAAATAATGCTTATTTGAAGCAAAACCAGCCTATTGGGTTTATTTGATGTTTATATGATTTTCTAGTAGACTTAAGATATGAAGATCCACATTACAGAAAGATCCATATCTGGAAAACCCCAGGTCCCGAGCATTCTGGATAACAGGTCCTTTACCTGTATATATAAATATATATATACAAAATATCAAAAAAATACTGCACTCAGCAGGCTCAGTAACTGATTTTAATAGACAATAATAGTATTGCAATGGTATGTAATAATAAAACAGTACCTTGTATGTAATCTAAACTAAGATATAATTAATGTTATTGGTGGCAAAACCAAAAAACCTTTTGGGGTTATTTAACATTTACATGATTTTCTACTAGAGTTACAGTATAAAGATCCAAATTACAGAAAGATCCATTATCTAGAAAACATCAGGTCCCGAGCATTCTGAATAATAGATGCCATACCTGTACTATCCTTTATTCGTTTGCAGATACTTTCTGCAGCAGCCATCTATTCTAACTCCAAAGGACAATGGCACATAACGTGGCGGCTCATTACCAATTTGTGAAAATGGCCCACTGTGTATATGGTCTGTTAAAATGACTCATGCTTCACAAAGAACTTATTTTAGTGTTCCTGTATTTCTTTGGGAACATTATCTAGAATAAAATGATGTTTTGAGGCTAAATGTCTTTACAGCATATCATTAATGAATCAACCAGCGTCACAATTAGTCACATCCCAGTTATTCAGTTCCCCAGGCCCTATCAATGTTTTATATCACATAGATGCAATTAGCACCTAGACAGGTCTCTAATAATCAGCACTTTCTTTACAAGAGAGTTGAACATGACCTTAATGTGCCATTTAGTTCTGTCAGATCATCCCAGATGTGCCCGGCCCAGCTTGCTAACTCGCTATCTAATGCATTAAAATTGCTGCTTGAATAAATAAAACGTTCTCAAATAAGAAGAGGAAGACACATGCATACAAAATATACTGAGCCTAAGAACTGACTGACTGATATGCCCACTGAACTTGATTAAAAAGCCACCAGTTATAATTCTGAGATATTGGCCATCTTGTTTATTGGGAACCTGGTCACTCTCATAGCTCAGTGATATCTAAAGCTGGTCGTATACCTTTGTTTAAATAATTGTTCCAAAGGCAAACATAAAATGTATCAGTTGCCAAAGAGAAAGCCTAAGGGTACGGTCACACATGGAGATTCGGGGAGATTTAGTCGCCCGACGACTAATCGCCTCTTCTTTGGGGCAACTAATCTCCCCGAACTGCTTCCCCCTGTCTTTCACCTGCTAGAATGAAAAAACGCCTGCGGCATGGCATTCGCGGCACTTCGTTTTCCAAAGTCGCCTCACGAGGAAACTTAGGGTCGACTTCGTAAAAAGAAGTGTAGCGAGTGCAATGCCGCAGGCATTTTTTCATTCTAGCAGGCGGAAGCAGTTCGGGAAGATTAGTCGCCCCAAAGAAGAGGCAAGTAGTCGCCGGGCAAATAAATTTCCCCGAATCTCACAGTGTGACATTACACTAAAGGGATTTTGTCATTATTTTTATGGTGTAGTTTTTATTTCTAAATTAATTCACTCTACCATATAAACCAAAAAGTGGAAGTGCTTTCCAATAAGCTACTGTTTCTCCTACTTAGGGGCAGATTTATCAAGGGTCAAAGAGAAAATTCAAGCTATTTTTGTGTAGTTCGACTATCGATAGTCCAGAATTCGATTCGAATTTGAAAAAAATTTGACTTTTCAAACATTGAAATGTATCATGTACTGTCTCTTTAAAACTTCGAATTTGACCATTCGCCATCTAAAAACATGCCAAATTGCTGTTTTAGCCTATGGGGGACCCCCTAGAACCTATTTGGAGTCATTTGGTGGACTTTGAAAAATCAAAGTTTTTTGGGGCAAATACTTTGAATTCGATCAAATGTGCTAAAACTTCGGTTTGAACGATTCAATTACAGACTATTGACCCAAAGTTCAAAAGTTTGATTATTTTAAATAAATTTAGATTGCTCTTTTTTTATTCAAATTTCGAAGTTACTGGAGTTCAAAAAATTCGACCCTTGATAAATCTGCCTCTTAATATAACTGAAGGAGTCACAGTGGGAATTTTATTCTTACTATTGAGCTGTTCTCTTGTGTCAGGGAGCTGTTATCTGGTTACTTTCCCATTGTTTTGTTGTTAGGCTGCTGGGGGGGAGGGGGTGATATCACTCCAAATTGCAGTGCAGCAGTAAAGAGTGACTGAAGTTTATCAGAGCACAAATCACATGACTGAGGTCACCTGGAAAACTGACAATATGTCTAACTCCATGTCAGATTTAAAAATTAAATATAAAAAAAAAACAGTTTGCTCTTTTGAAAAACAGATTTTAGTGGTGAGGTCTGCTGTTATGTTTTCCTATGACAGTATCCCTTTAAGTATACACATAATGAGTGAAATCTTGGCAGTGAGATTGGTTTGTAGGAAAGATTGGCCGGCTGACTGTCCAAGCATGTAAACAGGCCAGTCTAGAAACTAGAAACAAGTCTTCAGCCTGTGCCCCACTACTATTATCATCTGACCCATAACAACTGTTACCTGGCAAGCAACTATAGGCAAGTGCAGCATTAGTCTATGACAACTGTTTCTGGTGCTTCAATGCTGCATTTTTGGACGACTTATAATCATGGAGATTAATATGCCCCCTGTGACTGGTACTGATCACTGTATGTATCTCACTAAATCATTCATGCACGTAGTGTAGAGCAGACTTTGTTTTCACAAATTTGCCTTAATAAACATTTGGAATTAATGAAAATATATTTATAAAAGGGGCAACTCTCTTTAAAATCATCTTTTTCTTCTGGAAACCCATTATCCAGAAAGCTCCAAATTACAAGAAGGCCATCACCCATAGACTCCGTTTTAATGAAATAAATAAAAAATTTTAACAATGATTTTCTTTTTTCTCTGTAATAATAAAACAGTATCTTGTGCTTGATTCCAAATTAGATATAATTAATCCTTATTGGAGGCAAAACCAGCCTATTGGGTTTGTTTTCCTCGCGTCCATCGTTGCTGCGCTCTGCACCTGGTACCGAATTTCCAATACAGCTCTAGGTGCAGAGTGAAGCCAGACCCTGGACAGCGTTTGTTATCTTTAGCGCTCTAACACTTGCACCTGAGCATCTGTAAATGACCCAACTATAGAAAAGAAATTAAATATTTTTTAAAAACCCCAAAGACTAAAAAGAAAAAAACAATTAGCAAATAAGCTGCATTGCATCCCTATCTGTTTATATTAATACATGATATCAAGGTCAACTAGTGATTGACTTTTATCATTACTTGCCCCTCTTCTTGCTATTGAGTAGGTGCCTTGGACATTGGACTAATTTAATTGGAAGATTTATATACTGTATTTTAGGAAATGTGAATGATAAATGCTTTTGAATATACAGGTATGGGACCTGTTATCCAGAATGCTTGGGACCTGGGGTTTTCCGGATAACCGATCTTTCTATAATTTGGATCTTTAGACCTTATGTCTACTAGAAAGTCACTAAGATGCACATTTATCAATGGTTGAATTTTGAATTTGTGTGATTTTTTAAAAACTCCCCTAAACTCCCATAAATTTGAAATTCGACTAATTAAAAGTTAATAATAAAATCATTTTTTTTTTAAAAAAAAAAAAAAACGATAAATGGAATCAACCCGTAAACTCAAATCGAATTCAAATCTAATTAGATTCGGATTTTAAAAACTCGGTTCGAGTTTTTTCTCAGAAAAAAACTCAAATGTCAGCAGGGTTGCAAACAACTTCAAATTGATCCCTGGACCTCTCCCATTGACTTAAACAGCAATGCGGCAGGTTTTAGGTGGCGTATAATCGAATTCGAGTTCTTAAAGGCCCAGAGTATGATAAATCTCGAAAAACCTTGAATCGAATTTTAATAAGCCCCTAGTTGAAAATTAGAATTTTGAATTGATAAATGTGATAAATCTGCCCCCTAAACATTAAATAAAGCCAATAGGTTGGTTTTGCTTCCAATAAGGATTAATTATATATTAGTTTGGATCAAGTACAAGCTACTGTTTTATTATTACAGAGAAAAAGGAAATATTTTTTAAAAACTTAGATTATTTTGATAAAATGGAGTCTATGGGTGACGGCCTTCCTGTAATTCGGAGCTTTCTGGATAACGGGTTTCCGTATAATGGTTCCCATACCTGTGATATGTGAAGAATAAATAAAGGATTATGTGCCATGGACATATTTGGTCTGATTAGCATCAGTTACTTAAAAACTTATATATATATATATATATATTTTTATATATATATATATATATATATATATATATATAGGGATCCGCTGAGCACAGCTAAATCATAATGTGAGGCAATGGTTCTTGGCAATTATGTCTGTTGGGTCAGGAGACCGTGCATGAAAGGAATGTTGTATGAGCCCTGAGCTTTTTAGCTGTCTGTTCATCAGAATCCGAGGGCTTTGATCAGAGGCATCATTAGGGTTTATGTAACTATCATTAGCTGCAGCATAATAAAGAATGAGCGCTATAGAAACGATGCCTCCTCATATCTCAAGGTTATAAAAGCCCAAGCACAGGACAAGGGCTCTACATTACTCAAATTGCCATCGTTGCACCCACATATTTCCATTGAAATAATCTCCATGACAGCTGTGCTCCCAGTGATAACTGTTGTTCTGGGAATAATGGAAAGTTGGATAACTGGCAGTGCAAGAATTGACTTTGAATACACTGCTGTTTCTCCACCCATGTTTCATGTAAATATTCTGAGTGATCTTTCACTGCAGTGTAAAAATAAATATCCATGAACGTAATAATAGAATATATATGGTTTTTACCCCCAGAGGTGCTGCTTAAAGAAAGCCTTTCTTGAATTAACAACAAGGGGTTGTTCACCTTTGAGATAACTGTTAGTCTGATGTAGAGAGTGATATTCTGAGACAATTTGCAATTGGTTTTCATTTTTTATTATTTAAGGTTTTTGAGTTATTTAGCTTTCTATTCGGCAGCTCTTTAATTTGTATTTTAAGCAATCTGGTAACTAGGGTCTAAATGACCCCAGCAACCATGCATTGATTTGAATAAGAGACTGGAATATGAATAGGAGAGGCCTGAATAGGAATAGATGAGTAATAAAAAGTAACAATAACAATACATGTGTAGCCTTACAGAGCATTTGTTTTTTAAAAGGGGTCAGCGACCCCGTTTGAAAGCTGCAAAGAGTCAGAAGAAAAAGGCAAATACATTTAATACTAGAAAAATAAATAATGAAGACCAATTGAAAAGTTGCTTAGAATGGGTTATTCTATAACATACTAAAAGTTAACTTAAAGGTGATCCACTCCTTTAAACGACTTTTTGCAATAGACTTTTCCCACTCAGTTTACAATGTTTCATGGCCCAAGGTAGCAGTGGAAATGCAACTAAATATAAATAATAAACCAGTATAAGTTGATTTTGTGAAAGGATGCCAACTACTGTGTCCTAAACCGATGCGCTGTATGCTTTTAACTCAGAGATCCTCTGACTTTTTGGTTTCAGAGTCCTCTTTTTGGTTAGTCATTTAGTTGCCTTAGCTCATAACAGTTATATAAAACCATGGCTATAACATTCACTCTCTACCACATGGAACAAGAATTGGACCCCAGATTTTGGCCTGTTTGGCTACAAGGCTGCCCCCTTTCACTGCTTTGGACCAACCTAGGAGGGCCAGCTACACTATCACGGAGCCACAATTTTAAAATATGTAAAATGTATGTGACACCTGCCTTAGGAACTCCAAAATTCCCTCTAAATCTACGACTTGACATGCTGGTATTAATCTAACTTTTATTATCTCTGGTGCATATGTGTGTTCCCAGGCTCACTGGCCATGATGGAAAGAAAGATTGAGGCTTAAGGATGGCATTGTGCCCTATCTGTCTGTCAGCTGAAAGGCAAAAGATAACCAATATGATGAGTTTCAGAGTAGATTCTTACCCCTATACATGGCGGGTGCAGGTGCACATGCCCAAGACCTTCAGTAGACTGAGTTACATGAAAACCTGATGTGTTTCGTGTCACCAGGTGAGATTGGTTAGCCTATGACTAGGTGTCCCCTTTTCAAATGAAACATGTCAGGCTTTTATTTTAATTTTGAAAGATAAAATGTGATTTTTTTTTTTTTTGTAACAGTTTAATCACCGGCTCCTGTATTTTCAACTATTTATGGTCCAGCCAGCTTTGATGTTTCCATACTACTTTTCAGCTGCCAACTGCAACCAACCTGATGTCCACCGTGGCTTAGTTTATCCAACTTAGTTTGTCTTAGCTCCTCACTTCCTGCTATTCTCATTACTTGTGGCACCAATCTTACAGGTTTTATATTGTTATTGTCTGGGATGGACATGGAGTGAAGACAGTTACACAAAAAAAGCAAACACCACTTACCACATAATGTAACATAAGTCTTATTTTTATCTTTGTCATGTTCTTTAGTGTCACTCATAGTGACGGGCGAATAAATTTGCCTTCCGCGAATTCGTTGCAAATTTCCACGTTTCGGCACCAGCGAATAAATTTGCAAAACTGGCGTGAAAATTCTCTGTGTCCAAAAATTTTGGATGCATGTCGGAAAAGTCGCTCGTGTCAAAACTGTTGTTCGTCAACATTATTCGGACGTTCATTGACTTTAATGTCGGCGCAAGCATGAGAATTTTGCAAATTTCGCCCATCGCTGGTCACTCATTATTTCCTACAACTAGCAACTGGAACTTCAGATATTCCTAATGCCTTTTCCTCTTTATAAGTCTGGTTCCTTCTTTAGAAAAAGAACCAATATACCCGTTTATCTGATTCTAATGTCTATCCATTTGCAGAATGAAGTATGTTACAACTCTATTACTATTGATAACTCCATCTGCAATCACAAGCAATCTATTGGCAATGTTTCCTAAACGGTAGCCACAATCTGATGGTCTTTAAAACCGGAGATTAATCTGCTCCTTCAACCTGAAACAGCTAACAGGACTAGACACTAATGGAAAAATCTGAGGAAAGCGAGAATTACATGTACAGTGGATGACATAAACTATTCTCAGCTTACACTAATGAATATTAGAAGCCACCGGGGTTCTGTGATTATGTACAAGTAGGGTGATTTTGACAGCACACATATATTTTTACCATGTAATTAAGGAACAGAGTCTCCCACTTTTAAAAAAAAAATCCAAATCTGACATTGGTGTCTTGTAAATGCCTTAAATATATTTCTGTAGGTCTTACTGACCTTATATCTGTATGTATGTATGTATGTATGTATGTATGTATTATGTATAATATCATATTTACTGCAATAGACCAGTTCATGGTACCAGATATCTTATTCATTTCTTGCAAATCACACACTATTGACTTCTGAATCATTATAACCCCAATTCCTGACTGAGTGATACCATAAATGATTGCACCTTTAGTGGAGTTCCATATATATATGTGGAGGTTTATCCGACAATTCCCTGCACAGAAGCACAGGAGGATGTGGGTAGTCAATCAAAACTCTGGGTCTGACTGGGCCAACGGGAAAAAACCCAGTGAACCCCGCAGTTCCCACCAACCCAGTCCTGCTCCATCTGAAAAAGGTCCCCTCCACCCGGAACTGCAGCCGCCAACACTCCCCTCCCTGCAGAAAGAAAGTACCAAAGTTAACAACGTTCTGCAAGGTGAGGGTGGGTTTTGGGGGAGCTTGAGCTCTCAAGTGGAGTGGGGGCCCACAGGTGGCAGCCCTGGTGGGCCGGGACGCCCCAGTCCAACACTTCCGTCAGCCCAGTTAATGATTGGCCAGATCTTACAGAGCAAAGAGTTGAATACTGCCTCCTCTAGTGAGCAGCCTGGGGAAACAGCCAGTAGGATGGTAAGGCAGGTTTTTGGGGAAATTTACTTTAAAGCAGTGCAAAAAATACACTTTCAAAGACACACTGCCAATGTTAAAGACATATGATGCAATGGGAAATAACTATTATTGCCACTTTATGGCCCTTTTAATTGAATAATTATTTCCTTTCTGTACATATAATGCTAAGGACTTTGGGGTTTCCAGTACATTAATGCGGAATACCATGCCTTAAAGGAGAAGGAAAGTTCCGAAGCAGTTTATTGCCAATAGATTAGCCACAATAGTGCATTCTATAACACTATATTTATTCTGCAGAATGCTTTACCATACCTGAGTAAACAGCTCTAGAAGCTCTCTCTGTTTGTTTAGGATAGCAGCTGCCATGTTCATTTGGTGTGACATCACTTCCTGTCTGAGTCTCTCCCTGCTCACTCATAGCTCTGGGCTCAGATTACAGCAGGGAGGGGGGAAAAAGGAGGAGGGAGAGGAGCAAACTGAGCATGCTCAAGCCCTAGCCCTGGAGGTTTATGCTGAAAACAGGAAGTCTGATACAGAAGCCCATGAGTACACAATAGAAGGAAAGAAATGTGGTGTTTCTTTTTACAGAGGACTCAGATCAGCATTACTTTGAGGGTTTACTGGTGTATTTATTTAGACCTTTCTGATGAAGCTTACTTAGTTCTAAACTTTCTTTCTCCTTTAAGGCTTCCAAAAAACATTTTAATTCAAGAAGATTGTTTTGCCAGCCAAATGTAAAGTGCAGAAAACATAGACAAGCGACCGTAATTTTCGATTTTCTCCTTGTCCAGCTGTCAGCTTGGAATGTAAGAATGGAGCACAAGGACCTGTATTCCTCCCATGAGTGCAGCACTGTCTGCATTTGACATCACTGTATTCATAAGAAGCAAGCAGAGGGATGCATGTTGGAGTCCCCTTCCCACCCCTCCACTGCTAGGTGCTAGAACACGACCAGACCCAGCACTTGTATCTGGGGGTTAATAGCAAATGACTGCTAATATTCTATTTCAACAGAAAATCATTTGCCCTGGGCAATTTTAATGGCAGCTGATTATTCATGATTATGGCACATTAACAGGTTTGGGATCTGAATTAAGGTAAGGCCATCTCTTATTTTATTCAAATAATTTAAAGAAAAATAATTACCTTTTTCCCTGTAATAATAAAACAGTACCTTGTACTTGATGCCATGTAAGAAATAATTAATCCTTATTGGAAACAAAACCAGCCTATTGGTTTTATTCAATGTTTACATTATTTTCTAGTAGATGTAAGGTATGAAGGTCTAAATGAGCAAAGGTCTGTTATTTAGAAAACCCCAGGTCCCGACCATTCTATATAACAGGTCCGATACCTGTATTATATTTTAACTCTGCTAAAAGAAAAAAAAATCACTACCTTCTTTGTATCCCAATGTCAAAATAAAGCTAATGTCAAAAAGAAAAACAGGGCAAAAATTTTAAAAATGTTATGTTGTCAAATATAGATATAAAGAAAATTTGATAAAATAGGGTAGCTTTTTTTTTTTTTTTTTTTTTTTTTAAAAGTCACTAATATGTGATTTTCAAAGAAAGAGTTTCCGGCTGTCTAATGTGATCTCTCTAGATAAAGAACTGCCAGCCTCCTGGTTTCTATTTCGTAAGATGTTTTCTGCTTATATCATATCTGCTTTTATCTGAGATCTAAACAGCTCCGGTTGTGCTCGGAGCAAAGTCCAACATCAGTCTATTCCCCGGCAGCTTTCTGGTGTTCTGCGCTTGTATACGGCAGCATCAGTGATCTCAAGCGGAATATGTGACTGCTGCCCACGGAATTCTCTGTCTGTGCCCCGGGCTCAGTGTTGTCACTCTCTTGTGTGTCACAGAGATGCTAAGCTTTCCACTAATCTTTCCGGCTGCTTGTGACATTGAATCCCTAAGAAAAAATCTTCTGTATTCTCAATTCCATATATAAATGAATAAAATCCCCTCACTTCCGTTGTACAGGATTATCTTGAACTTGAGTTACAGCAGGAATTTCCGACCCCTCTCAACTCTTATTTTAGCACATACTATGGAGCAGATTTATCAAGGGTCGAATTTCGAGTTCATGAGAGTTTCTAAAAACTTCCATCAACTCCCATGAACTTGAGATTAGAAAAAAAAATTACCAATCGAAATTTATTTAAAAAAAATCAAATGTTTAAAAAAACGGGTGAATAGGATTGAGCTGCAAATCGATCCAAATTACAATTTTTTTTTTTTTTTTTTAATCTTTTTCCGAAAGTCCACCAAACGACTCCAAATTGATTGTAGCAGGTCCCCCATTGCCTAAAACACAAATTCGGCAGGTTTTAGATGGCGAAGAGTCGAATTTGAATTCTTAAAGGGACAGTACATGAAAAATTTCAAAATTCAAATTTCGAATTTTTCTTAATTTCAAATCGAATTTGGACTATTCCCTAGTACAATTACACTAAAATAAACTCAAAATTAAAATTTAAAAATTAAAATTTTCAATTCGACCCGTAATAAATCTTAGACCCCTTAGGTCGAATTTTGAATTGAAAAAACTTCGAAGTTTGAACTTTTGAATTGAAAAAACTTCGAAGGTCCGTATTTGGCGGAATTTCAATCGTACAAATCGAAGGAATATCGCATTCGATCAAATTTGATTCAAAGTTTTTCAGAAAAAAAAAACTTAGATTTTTCAAAGTCCACCAATTGATTTCAAATAGGTTCTAGGAGGACCCCCATAGGCTATAACAGCAATTTGCAAGGTTTTAAATGGCGAATGGTCGAAGTTGAATTTTTAAAGATGTACATGATAAATTTCAATATTCGAATTTTTGAATTTTTTTCAAATTCAAATCGAATTTGGAATATTCCTTAGTCAAAGTACACAAATAAATAGCTTGAAATTCCATTTTTTTTTTCACCTCGAACTTTGATAAATCTGTCCCTAAGTGTTATATGCACTTATAAATAACTTCATTTTACTTCATTTACTTTAATGAAAACATCACATTGATGATTCCAGTGACTTATACCTTTGTCTACAACACACAAAAGAATTTAAAGGAGAAGTAAAATCACTGCTGGATATCAAATGTTAAAGGGCACCTGTTGTCACTCTGAGCCAGAGGTACAGGCTATTAGAGACTAAACTCCGGAGGAAACAATAGTTTGTTTTTTTAAATGCCCCCGCCAGCGCTACGCTACCTAACCGAGAGGTGCAAGCAGCCATGTTGTGTAGTGAGCATTCGCATAATGAGCTTCTGATGTAGGCACCTTACAGTATCTGCATAATGAGCATATTGCAGCACTCAATATACACATGCATGTACCCCAACTTGTCTGCTGCACCAGGAGCTCCCCTCACAGGCGAGGGCAATTATTTCTTAAAAAAATATTGTTTCCCCCAACCAGGTTCTATCAGCACCTACCTCTGTTGTGGGAGGCTATTTAAAGGGGTGGTTCGCTATTAAGTTATCTTTTAGTATGTTATAAAATGGCTAAATTCTATTTTTTATAGGTTTTTAATTATTTGTCTTTTTCTTCTCTTTCCAGCTTTCAAATGGGGCCACTATTTAAAAACAAATGCTCTGTAACGCTACTATGCTCAGCAGATGTCTCTGGTGATAAAGGAACATGGATTCATTGCTGCATGGCTGATGAAATTGGCTATTACTGGCCATTATACCTCACTTAGGATGGACTGGGGAAATACAAATGGTTGTGCGTGTCTTTATTCTAGAGATTGTTTGAAGCCAAGTATAAAAGATGCATAAGCACATAAATTAGTCATAAGACTGATGGATGGAAAAGTAGAAGTTTACACAAAATATATCATGCATCTATTCAACAGACAGACAAAACATGTCTTATATATTCGTTGTGTGCGTAGTTCACAGCAACAAATACAAGAAAATGAGTAGAAATGTGGCTTAACTGAAAAAGAAAGAAAGAAACAAGGGGGGGAAGAAATCAAATGGAGACAAACATGATTTTAAAGTTAAACAAAAAACATAAAAGAACAAAATACCTCCCAACCATAGGGCATTGGGTTGTGGGGATGCTGGAGACTTCCCTTGAGTTTTAGTCACATATAGAGTTAGAATGGAAATCATCTGTCCTAGACTTAGCGGAAAAGAAGCAGCAGGACCAGGGGAAAATGTTTGGGCAATGCAAAACCCACGAAATCCCATGAAAATATTACAGAGCTTCAGATGAGGAATTTATATTTTTTACTGTTAATCTATGGAAACCATGGCCAAGAGGGTTTGAACCAAAAAGATGAGGCACGAAGGTGATGAGAGCAATGAAAAGCCAAGATGTCATGCTTGAAAAGGCAGCAACTTTAATACTCCAACCTTGGGGCAAATTCTCTTACAGGCGTAAATTCGCCAGGACACTGCTAATTCCATAAAATCCGAAGTTGCATCGACAGCGCCGAATGCTGGCGAAGTTGTGCTAGCGTTACTTCAGCAAGCAAAGCAAAGTTGCGGTAGCGTTGGCTAATTTGCATGTGGTGGGAAGTGAAAGTTTAATGGACGTATATGTTGCAACAAATACATTACATTACACAAGCCCAGGGAACCATAATAAAATAGAACAGAGTTGTTATATTGCCCTACACATGAGCCCAGTGTATAGTTTAAGTGCCATATGTCAGGAAATGTAGGGGGGAACCCGGTTACCCAAAAAAATATTTACGCTCTTTTGCAGCCTATCACCCTGAAAAAAGTAAAAGATGCCAGCGTTTTGGGACTTAGAAAATTTTTCAACAAAAAAATGAGGAAGTCCTATCCACTCCATTGCACTTCTCCTGGTCTGAGGTGGTGAAGGCAAGTCTGGCGCAAGAGGTAACGTTCAGTAAAATCCGCATCTTAGTGAATTTGCTGCGTTACATCCCTTCGCAAAACCGGAAATTTGTCTGCCGATAGAGTGGGGATGATCGCTAGCGCATGTCTCTTTCTCTAGCGGATTTACGCCTGGGCCCGTTAGGGAATTGGCAAAGTACCGAATTGACGTTATACTTTGCCCTCTAGGGAATCTGCCCCCTTGTGTCTTGCTACAGAGGAGAGATACCTATGGAAGGTGGTGCCTTGAATTCTTTATCTAAACTGCACCATTAAAAACCAAATTGTCAGCAATCCTTTATTTAAAAAGTCCCAGATATCTACAATGCAAAAGCAGGTATACAAACACATGTGAGGTCATATAATATTTGCTGGGCATACTCCACCATGTTTTCTGCACTCTGCATTCAAGTAAATTGCCAAAAGTCTCTGCATTCCAAAACAGAGAACAGTGTCCTTCATTCAGAAATAATGTTTATGACCTGTAATTGTATTATTATTCGATAAATATATAAATAATCATGGCAGCTTGGGGAATACTAAACCAATTAAGAAGCAAAGATAAGAGAATCAATTGAAACTATAAAAGAGGAGGATCCTGAAAGATACTTTACTTTCAGCTGGCGGAAAAAATCTTTTTTCCAACTGCCACAAATGGACAAAGATTGAGTATGGAAAGGGAATGCGGAAGGAAAGGGGGAAAAGGTGCCTCAAATTAATTAGCTGCAACAGATTTGACTTGATATGGTTTATGTTCATTTGGGGATGTGCATTAACAATGAATGTGGATTGCTGTCTAAGACCTTTTAAAGCTCAACCATCTCAGTGGCAGGAAGATACAAGGCCTATATTAGAGTCCAAAGTTGGAGTTTGATAAAGACTGTTGTTCCCTCTGTTTACCCATTACAGTTCTTTTAAAGGGGTGATTCACCTTCAAGTTAACTTTTAGTATATTGTAGAATGGCCAATTCTAAGCAACTTTTCATATGGTCTTCATTATTTATTTTTTAGAGCTTTTTAATTACTTGCCATTTTCAAATGGGGGTCACTGACCCCATATAAAAACAAATGCTCTGTAAAGCTACACATTGGGAGGGTCATTTATCAAAGGTCGAATTTCAAATTCATGGGAGTTTTGTTAAACTCCTTTAAATTCAACTATACTCGAAATAAAGAAATCGAATATCTAAAACTCTAAATCAAATTTTACCGACTCGAAAACTCGAATCTAATTCGACTAAACTTGATTCAAGTTTTTTCTCTGAAAAAAACTCGAATGTCAGGAAGGCTACTTACATGTCCAAATTAGTCCCTGGACCTCTCCCATTGACTTATTCATGAACTCGGCAGGTTTCAAACAGTCAAATTCGAGTTCTTAAAGGGCCAGCATATGATAAATCTCAAAATTCGAATTAAAACTCAAATCAAGTTTGAATAGTTCACAATTTCGAAATTGAGAGTTTTGACCATAGAAAAATACGAAAATTTGAATTCTAATTTTCAATTAGACCCTTAATAAATCTGCCCCTTACTATTATTGCTACTTTTTATTACTCATCTTTCTATTCAGTCCCTCTCCTACTCATATTCCAGTCTCATATTGAAATCAATGCATGGTTGCTAGGGTGTGTTTGGACCCTAGGAACCAAACCATAAATAATATAAAATGTAACCCAATTGTTGCAAATTGTCTCAGAATATATCTCTCTACATCATACTAAGGGGCATATTTAAGTCAATGGTTTTTTTTAGGTCCTTTTTGATTTAATATATCCGTATTCAGCTGAATTAGAATAATACGAAACAAAGGAAAAGCACATTTGATTTTTTCAAAGTTTTTCCCAAAAAACTTTCAATCTTTCAAAGTCCACCAATTGACTCCAGATAGGTTCTAGGAGGTCCCCCATGGGCTAAAACAGCAATTCGGTAGGTTTTAGATGCCTAATGGTCAAAATCAATTTTTTTTTACATGATACATTTTGAAATTCTAATTTTTGAATTTTTTTCAAATTCTAATCGAATTCCCTAGTCGAAGTACACAAAAAATACTTGTTACTTGTGAGTTACTGGTTGGGGATCACTGCTCTAGGGTATATTTGCCTCTCTTTCAAAAAAAGTCTAAAAAATATTGCAATGGAAAAATGTGTTTGTTCATATTTCTGCCCTTGCAAAATCCCTGTAAAATCTCAATTGTACGCTAACGCTCGGAGAAGCCGACCACGTAGATCAAAGGAAACATAAAACTGCCATTTATATTTGCCTTAATTATTTCCCTTTTTTTGTTCTGCAGCTCTCCAATTAGGCTTGACAATTGCTACCTCATTGCCAGGGGCAGCAGCTTTCTGGTTGCCATGGTCACCGACCAAAGTCAAAATTCCAGGTTCCAGGTGGAATAGAAATGGAAAATAATTTAAAACCCACATAAAATAAAGACCAACTGCCGTTATTATAAATGCATCCTTAAATGCTAGGAGTTTTAAGGATGAGGAATGAGGTCCCTGGCCCAAAGAGCTCCCAATCTAATAGATAAGAAATGTTCTACATATTCTAAATGCTGGATTATAAATCTATATCTGAAATAATCAAGTGACTGTTCACTATACCCCTCTCCACGATCTGCCTCTCTTCATGCAGGAGTTGGATTATGATTGATACATTGGTGTGTGCTCCTTTTAGAGCTAACACTGTCCTTCAACATAACATAAGATTCTAGACCCCCACAGAAAGTATTGAGCTGCCTTCTTATACTGCAGCCTCACTGAAATGCAGAAACAGGAGCAAAACAAATTAACGAAGCAGAAATTTAAATGCAAAATGTAATTTCACGGACTAATAACAGAATTACTTGAATGCCCGACTGCCATTTCCATCTCCTTGGCACCAGGCGTGTGCCGCATATCAGTCGAGCTCCAGCCGTCAGTAATACCTGGTGTTTGTTCCCCATAGCAACTGCGATATTTGTTACAAACACCGTTGCAGCATAAACAGCAGGGTCTAAACATCTATTTTTAACAGGAGCCAAAAATCATGGCTCTGTTTCTGTTCATGAATCATTCAGCCTTTTGTTGTTAAAGGGCCAGTAGGACAATAAATAAACTAAAGGTGACACATACTTGTCGTATACTCCTTAAAGGGATTCTGTCATAATTTTTTATTTCTAAATTACACTGTTTACGCTGAAAATAATTTACTCTACAATATAATATTTAATTCCTGAACCAGCAAGTGTATTTTTTTTAGTTGTAATATTGGTGTGTAGGTGCATCTCAGGTCATTTTGCCTGGTCATGTGCTTTCAGAAAGATCCAGCAATTTAGGATGGAACTGCTTTCTGGCAGGCTGTTTTTTTTACTACTCAATGTAATGTATGTGTCACAGTGGGTCATGGGATTTTACCATTGAGTGCTGTTCTTAGATCTACCAGGCAGCTGTTATCTTATGTTAGGGAGCTGCTATCTGGTTACCTTCTCATTGTTCTGTTGTTAGGCTGCTGGGGGGATGGAAGGGGGTGATATCACTCCAACTTGCAGTACAGCAGTAAAGAGTGATTGAAGTTTATCAGAGCACAAGTCACATGACTGGGGGCAGCTGGGAAACTGACAATATGGCTGACAACTGGCTATAAAACAGCCCCATGTCAGATTTCAAAATTAAATATACAAAAATCTGGTCTTTTGAGAATTGGATTTCAAGTCTGCTGGAGCAGCACTATTAAAGGAAAAGGAAAGGCTTGGTACACTTGGGTGACAAGTGATTGTATTGACTTACCTGAAACCAGTGCTCCTATCAGCAAAAAACTGCACCGTCCCGGGGTTATACCAGTGAGCTTCACTGAACGATCTTCTTCCGTCTTCTTCTGTCCTCGCATGGCTACGCATGTGCAGTAGAACGAAAAGCCAAACTTAAACGAAAAAGTCGGCTATTTCGTTCAACTGCGCATGCATTTGCCCCAGGAAATTTGAAGAAAGAAGAAGCTGGAAGAGGATCGCTCCTTGATGCTCACTGGTATAACCCCTGGCCGGTGCAGTTTTCTGCTGATAGGAGTACTGGCTCAGGGTTTCAGGTAAGTCAATAAAATCACTTGGGGTGCCTAACATTTGGCACCCCAAAGTGCACCAAGCCTTTCCTTCTCCTTTAACTGATGCATTTTGAGCCATGAATGGCTTTCAACTAGGCTTGGGTGAATTTGACCCATTTTGCCAAAAATTTGCCGCCGGCAAAATGTCGCCTATGCCAATTTTTGTTGACGTGAGCCACCATAAAAGTCTATGGGCATCATTTCCACAGCGTAACAAGGCGAAAAAATTCGCCCATCCCTACTTTCAACCTCTGTTTATCTCCACTCTTTGTTAACCTAATGTGGGCCCTACAGTCCAACTGGAAGTTGTTTGGCAGTTCCCATGTCAATACATAAATTCATGAGGGTTTCCTAGGCACCTGTTCCTTAACCTTACGTCCCTATAATCAAGGGTAAAGGAGTCATGGAAGCTGTAGTCCAGCAACATCTGGGGAACCAAGGTTAAGAAGCAGGTGCTTTTATTGATTTGCAGTATTATTACAATATATAAGCAGGGACAGTTTTAAGGGAGCTCAGAAAAGAGATTTGGCCTGAACCCCTAGCAACAAGTCCCAGGGATCTGCTTTATTTTCACTACAACGTCAAAGTTGTCCAAAATGCCTACCTGTAGAAGATGAACTGCAGCTCCTTGAATCCTGCAGAAATTCCTTGGTGTTAATGTCAACATTTCTGATTTATGTCATTTCTTACAACTAAGGGCAGAGACACACGCTCAGATTTGGGGAGATTTAGTTGCCTCATGAGGCAACTTCGGGCGACTTTGGACAACGAATCGCACCGATTGCCATCCCGCCGTCGATTTACATTCTAGCCTGTGGGAGGCAGTTCAGGGAGATTAGTTGCCCCAAAGAAGAGGAGATAAGTCGCTGGGTGACTAATCTCCCCGAATCTGAGCTTGTGTCTCTGCCCTAAAATAGGCCCCCAGACTCCTGCATGAATGGGTCCCCCTTATCTAACTCCAGCTCTCCAAATTCCCTGCATTGCCAGGGGACCTCTGTTATTTAACCCCAGCTCTCTATATTATTATCCTTTAATAGGGGTTATTCACCTTTGAATTAACTTTTACTATGATGAAGAGAGTGATATTCTGAGACAATTTGCAATTGTTGTTTTATTTTTTATTATTTGTGGTTTTTGAGTTAATTAGCTTTTTATTTAGCAGCTCTTCGGTTTGCAATTTCTCTGGTAGCTAGGGTTCAAATTAACCTAGCAACCATGCATTGATTTGAATAAGAGACTGGAATATGAAAAGGAGAGGGCCTGAATACAAAGATGAGTAATAAAAAGTAACAATAACAAAAAATATGTAGCTTCGCAGAGCATTTGTTTTTTAGATGGAGTCAGCGACCCCTATTGGAAAGCTGGAAAGAGCTGGAAGAAAAAGGCAAATAATGTAAAGACTATAAAAAATAAATAATGAAGACCAATTGAAAAGTTGCTTAGAATTAGCCATTCTACAAGATAACTTTACTGTAAACCACCTCTTTATTATAATTCTTTTCAGTAGAGTTTTTTTCTGATACAGAGGAGACAGTTCTCCTCAATCCAAGTTCCCTACTAGTCATTTAATCCTAGTATATGTATAGAATTAGCATAACAGAAAATACCAGTAACAGTGTCCCAATACAATGCATTATTTACTAGCCATTCTATGCTGGGACCTATTATTTACTTTACAGCCAGACATAACTGAAGAATCTGTGACAATCAAACTAGTAACACATTTCCTTTTATTTAAGTCACATACATAAATAGCTGTACATACCACATAACTGACACTTATGAAGGTCTTTTCACAGGACAATCTGGCAGTTTTGTAAAGTCATTTTCAGCCGTTCTGGAAAAGAATTCCACCTCATATTGTTTGCTGTATTGGAAATGTGACCCAGTAGTCACTAGAACTCTTGAAAAGGGGTTTGTTTAACCACTGCCGCATTTTATAAGAGTCAGGAAAAGTCAATTTACTTGCAGCTCTGAAGCCTCGTTCTGTGGTGTTTCTCCTCCGTCAAAGCCTGGATGAATGTATCACTGTGAGAAACCTTCATGTGATCTCTGACTGATAGTCCTCTGCCTTCAGACAGCTCCTTAGAACTTCCAGAAGCACCCAAGTACCCACCATTGGAATGAAGTTCCATAAGTTCCAGTTCGTGTTTGGTTGCTGTCTCCAATACTCTCTGCTTGTTGTAATACTTCACAAAATTGTTGATGATGGGGTGGATTGGGAGGGCAATGGCAATCACCCCACAGAGAAAACTTGTGGCTGCGTTGAGTTTTCCCAGGGTAGTTTTAGGGTAGATGTCTCCATAGCCAACAGTGGTCATAGTGATAATTGCCCACCAGAAAGACTGGGGGATGCTTTTAAACAGGGTTTCAGGGTGACTCTGTTCCATAGTGTATCCCAATGCTGAGAAGACAAATATCCCCACGGCTAAATACATTAATAGTAGTCCAAGCTCCTTAAAACTACTCTTAAGGGCATAGGTTAGGGTCTGAAGCCCTGAAGAATGACGAGCTAGCTTAAAAATCCTGGCAATCCTCATAATTCTGAGAGCCTGGATGGCCTGCTGGACGTTAGTGAGTCCCATAATACCGGCCCCTAGGTGAGTCAAGACAATGCTGACGTAGAAAGGGAGAATGGCCAGGACATCAATGATGTTCATGAAGGAGAGGGCAAAATGGAGCTTGTTGGGGGATGAGATCAGTCTCAGTAGGTACTCCAAGGTGAACCACCCTATACAGACCGTCTCAATGTTATCCAGAGTTGGGTGCTCCACATGGTTGCCCTGCAAGTCCTCAACTTGCATCTCTGGTATTGTCCCAATGCACATGACAACGGAAGAGATCAAGATGAAGAGAAAAGACAGAATAGCAGTGATTCTGGCTGGGAAAGAGGATTCTGGTTTCTCCATAAACTTCCAAAGACATTTCTGGAACCTTTTCCATTTGCTGTCCGAGGTGTCCCCACCTAAATCATCCAGAATGGTTTGCACTCTCCTGGCTATCTCCCCCAGCTCCTCGTTCTTCTCATTCAGGTGGCTCTTACAGCAGTCGTCCAACAAGTCCAAGTCCACTCTCCAGAAGTCCATTTCGTTCTTAAAACATATGGGGCACATTCCTTTCTTCATGTGGACCTCCCCATACAAGTAGACCTCGATTATACACTTGAAGGTGTCAGGGTCACGGTCAAAGTAGAACTCCTTCTTGCCTGGGTCGTAATCGTCGCACAGAGAGAAGATGGCATCGTACCCTCCAGCCAGGCAGTTGACCAGCTCCGCCAGCCTGGTCTCTGGGTATCGGTTAAGAATATCTCCGTAGAGCACCTGTCTTATCCCCCCAACATTCACTGTGATTTCCACTTCTTCACTGCATTCAGACCCACTCCCACTGAGCTCTTCAGAGCTGTTGCCCAAAACCATGGTGCCTACAGAAGAACACTCAGGGGGCACCAGGATAAGTTGGTTGACTGGCACCAGGGCAAAGGGCTGTGCAAACGATGGGATTCTAAGTGCAGTGGCATTAAACCTTGGCACCGCTGTGGCTACTCCGAATTTCTGATTGTTGCCCTTCTCTCTCAGATCTGGGCTCTGCCCCCTGGTACATCGTTAAAGCCCAGGTTGATGCTGCTGTCCCTGTGTTTTCTCTCCCACCGACCGAGTCAAAGCGATTTCATGGAGTTATCCAAACAGCGGAGG
This sequence comes from Xenopus petersii, assembly GCA_038501925.1. Lineage (NCBI taxonomy): Eukaryota > Metazoa > Chordata > Amphibia > Anura > Pipidae > Xenopus > Xenopus petersii. Next base: position 17,668,497 of record CM076681.1, read on the forward strand.
TCGGGTGAAAGTTAGCAAGCGAATGGCAGTTGCGACTCGCTCTGAGTGTCATGCTGGCAGTAGCAGAGTATAAGGAATTCCTGGCTGACGTCACGGCACTTTAATCAGATTCCCCCTCCCGAGCATAGAGCGAGCGCTGGAACAGGCGATTGCAGCGCCACAGTGAGCGCTAATTAATAGACGCGGGAACCTGCGCTTCTCAAGGTGCTGCAGCTAAACTGAATTTTGCACCTGAATTGGCCCTTGTCAGAAACACGAGGCAATAAGTTGACCAGTCTGGAAATTCTGTTGCTCACATATATTTATGTTGAACTACAACTCTCTATCCCCCTCCATTGGTGGTGGGCAATAATATAGCTCAACGACCACTCGAGGATAGCGAACTGGACATCTGTGGATAGTATGACCTTAGTTTAATACTAATATTTTCATTCATGCACTGCAAAAGTATTTTGGGAAAGAGTTCTGGAGTAGATATTAAGGTGGTACACGTACACGCATGGGATACTGTCTTGGGGAAAAACCAAATAAAAAACGCATCAGTTAATAGTGCTGCTCCTGCAGAATTCTGTACTGAAATTTCTCAAAAGAGCAAACAGATTTTTTATATTTAATTTTGAAATCTGACAAGAGGCTGAACATTTTCCCAGGTGTTCCCAGTCATGTGACTTGTGCTCTGATAAACTTCAATCACTCTTTACTGCTGTACTGCAAGTTGGAGTGATATCACCCCTCTCCCTTCCCCCCCCAGCAGCCAAACAACAGAACCAGAGCCAAGCCAGGCCAGCCAGGCACCCTAGGCAACTTGGCAGTCACGGCACCGGCTGGTTGAGTGCATGTGCAAACTGCCGCTTGCGGCGCACATGAGCGAAATGCCGTTCATAGCACGCAAATGCGAATCCATGTGCGCATGCGTGAATGCATGCGTGTATGCGCAAAAGCACAGATACACAAGCACATAAATCAGACAGGCAGAGAGAACGGAGATTGGACATGTGGTAGGTGACAGAGGCATTAAATGCCTGGCGCCTCCCAGCTTTTGCACCCTAGCACGTGCCAACTCTGCTGACCCCTAGTTCCGGCCCTGAAAAGAACAATGGGAAGGTAACCAGATAACAGCACCCTATCACAAGATAACAGCTCCCTGGTAGATCTAAGAACAGCACTCAATAGTAAAATCCAGGTCCCACCTCGACACATTCAGTTACATTGAGTAGGAGAAACAACAGCCTGCCAGAAAGCAGTTCCATCCTAAAGTGCTGGCTCTTTCTGAAAGCACATGACCAGGCAAAAAATACTATAAATAAAAAAAAATACACTTGCTGGTTCAGGAATGAAATTTTAATTTGTAGAGTGAATTATATACAGTGTAATTTAGAAATAAAAACGACATAAAAATCATGTCAGAAATTCCCTTCAATACTCCATAGACTATACTCAGCTGTCCCAGTGGAACACAGAAAGCATCACTAGTGCTCCAGCTTGTGTTAAAAGAAGAGACTGTGAGACCTTTGTGGTTCAACTGAGCTATGCATTCTGACATTTATATAACGTCCCCTTGTATCCCAGTAGTGTGAAAAATGTTACTATGGACACAACCATTGCCCTGCTATAGTTCCAGTAATAGATGATGCTGCTAATATGCTTTCACTCCTCTAATTTAGTTTGGAATATTAACCACTGCTTTGGGTCCCTTTGGCAATCTCTGGTCTAGAGTAGAGTTTTAAAGGGGTTGTTCACCTTCCACACTTCCAAACTTCAACACTTTTTTAGTTCAGGTATTTTCAGATTGTTTCCCAGAAATAAAGACTTTTTTCTATTACTTTCTATTATTTATTTTTTACAGTTTTTCCAAAATCTAAGTTTAAAGTTTAATGTTCCTGTCTCTGGGTTTTTAGTCTGGCAGCTCAGTCATTCAGAATCCAATTCTGAACTGTTACAATTTGGCAACATGTAGTTGATACATTTTTCAGCAGCATCTGTGGGAATATTAGCAACTAAGGTATCAAACATATGTATCTATTGAGGAAATACACGGTGGAGTACATAATTGCTTATGTTTCCCTCCTGCAATCCTCCAGTTAACTAGTTCAGGTGCTGAAGTGAATAGTAAATTAAAACACAACTTTTATTAGTCTCACTTAAAAGATCACGCTTCAAAGACACATCATTGGGGATCCTCCTCAATGAAGCTGGACCATGTCCATAAAAATACATACAATTTAAAAACACATAGGATGGATCAGTGGGGAAATAGTGCACTGATATCCAGTCACCCACTATAACTACAAATATAGTCAGTAATGGGGTATATGTAGATTATTCCCTTGCTCTTATCTGTATATATAAACAGATAATGAGACACCCAGTATTAATTCTGGTAATTCTGTCCACCTATGCCACCCTGGGTGGCATAGGTGGACAGTGGGGGACCAGCTCCCATTTGCTCCCTACATAGCTTGGCAGAATCACTCTGGGTAACAAATGGAAGGGTGGTCTGGGAGGGCTGGCTATACTGTGAACCAGCTTTTGGAGCAAACTCTAATGTTTGGTTACTAAGATACACATTTGCTCTTTGGCTAAGAGGGAATGCCATCTTTTTGTGGCTTTCTAGAACGAATTACCAACTACCAGAATTAATACTGGGTGTCTCATTATCTGTTTATCATTTTTCAGAAGAGGAAACAGATATTTTTAGATTAAATATAAAATTAACATGGGGCTAGATATGTTCTTAGCTTGCCAGGTGCTCTTAACCATGTGACTTGTGCTCTGATAAACTTCAGTCACCTTCCCCTCAGCAGCCCTTCAGCAGAACAATAGCAAGGTAAGCAGACATCAGCTCCCTGACACATGCATTGCTAAAAATGCTACCATGCAGATATGGGAATAGCACTAAGTAAAACACCCAAGCCAGACTACTGTGTCTCCTCCAGTTACATTGAGTAGGAGAAATACTAGCTTATCTGAAAGTGAAGTGATGGCTCTTTCTGAAAGCACAGGATATATGAAAACACTATCAACCATTCAGTCTCCAGTAATATCTTCTAGGATAACAACAAAAGTTTCATGATAATTTTACTTTAGGGTTTCTATGGAATATGCTTACCCTGAATTTCATCAGAACTGGCCTTCAAACTGAACCTCCCCAACCACTGCGATCTACTGATCCACTGCCTGTCACACAGAGCAGATTTGAGCCTGAAAGCATAAGATTGTATGCTTTTGGATACCATCTCATTGTGTATTTCCATAGTAAAAAATATTGAATTCTCAGCTGGAATCGGAGTTTACAAAGAAAAATGGTTTCCCACAGGCAGTGGAAAAAGAAGATGTATCAAATGTATGTAGAAGTAAAGCCTTTAATATCACCCCTTCCAGCACAAAACTTAATGTTAGGTTAAGATTTGGGCAGAATGCTTATTTCCCCTTGTACTATCCTGATGGCCATATATGGTATAAATGTATCGGCTTGGAATTACAGCGGTGGTACCATTGTTATACAGTTATATCAACTGCTGGACACCAAAGGGAAAGGGAAAAGAGTCTGGAAACCATTTCCATAGACAGCCAGTAGATTGTTTTCCGTTTTAACCTTTTGTTAAATATTCCTGGTGCCAAACAGGGACCTGATAAAGTTGCATTGTGTTCACATAGGAGCTGTTAGTGCACAGTGGTAAGGTTTCCATCCTGGTATTGGAATAAGACTGCATTTGAATTGAGAATGCAACACAATGCGGGCAATGCTCAACTATACCAATTCGCTTGTTGTAGTATTGGGTGCAAGCTGCTAGTCTCACTGTCAGGGACCCACATATAACTCCAAAGAAGATGTGCTGCAGCACCCCGAATCTTGTGACCCACCAATTAATCTTAGACCAGGGGCCCACTCTCAGTACTATTTCTCTTCCTCTCCTCACTCAACCTCTATTCTCCTAGTCTCTTTTCTTTACATACTATACTCTATTTTTCAAACTATTTAGCCTCTTTGTTCTTATAAAAATAGGGAATGATCATGAAATAGGCCAAATGTTTAGCAACATGAGGGCCCACTGACCCACTGACACCTGGGCCCACTGGGAGTTTTCCTGGTATCCTGGTGGGCCAGTCCGACACTGGACTTCAGCATATAGATCCTGCTTTGTTCCTAGCTCTTCTTATTTAAACCTTTAACGCATAGACTCTATTCATCTGTCTGTCAACCTATCTATTTATCATCTATCTATCTATCTATCTATCTATCTATCTATCTATCTGTCTGTCTGTCTGTCTGTCTGTCTGTCTGTCTGTCTGTCTGTCTGTCTGTCTGTCTGTCTGTCTATAAATCTATCTATCTATCTGTCTGTCTGTCTGTCTGTCTGTCTGTCTGTCTGTCTGTCTATTCTATCATCTAGTCATCTGTCTATCTATCTCTATCCTTATATTAGGGCAATTCACACTCTAAGCAACAGTATGATTGTTGCTTGATGTGATATAGCGTTTCATAATAGTATATTAACAGCTAATTATCAACCATTGATAGTACTGGCTCCATATCTCAATTAGCTGTATGGGCAGTCCGACCCACTACACCCTCTCACGATGAGAGCTCCAAATTTTCTGAATGAATAAGATATATGGGAAAGCTTAAAATCTCAGGATATTTTTCAGACAAGGGGTAGGATTCAAATGAGCATAGGCACCTACATATAGTGCTGGAGGCAGGTATTACAAAGGCAGCAAGGAGATGCATTCAGTGACATAATAATTATATTATAGGTCCAGGAAAAGAACTAATGCATCTGCAACGACTGCAAAAAACTCAGGGGATATGACAAAAACCTGGTAGGTTTTGCTGAGAATATGAGAGCTTTCTACCCTTGTCTAGCTTTCAGCTTGGGGAATGGATCATACCATTTCAAAATTCATCATTCAAAAGCTGATACTATTTCAAAATTTCGCATCCCATAAATATTTCATAAAATAGTTTTTGGCAAAAACACTTTAAATAATCTCACAACAAACCTTGTTCATCCACAGGATCTGCACTGACTTGCTCTGGGCATATGAATCCCCAAGATTCCTCAGTTCACCCGTGAAGGGGAAAACAACAACTGCGTTGACCTATGTTGTACAACAGAGGGTGTGAGGGACAATGGACATATGTGTAAAATGAGATCAAGCAATACAGACATTGTGTTGTGTCAAGTAACCTTTGCATTCCACATCCATGTCTGTGTGGTGGAGATCTTGTATAAGTTGATGATGTACATACACTTCAGGAGACAGTGGGTCCAGCAATGCAGAGACATCTATCAAAACACAATAATGGAGAAGCCAACTCTCATACCAGAGATAAATATACATCTCCAATTATTAAAACTATTCCAGTCATTTCTGGATAACAACCAGGAGTAAAAGAGGCACGGGTTCCTGGAAGAGCCACCCATGGCTCCTAATGTTTTAGTGCCTTATGGGCAAATGTTCCCATCACAGTAAAAATAACTGGAAAATTCCATGTCTATGAAGTTAAAAAAAGGTTCTCCTTTACCTGCATTCTATTTATGTGCATAATTAGTGGGCTCACAATCTAGAAATCAGCAGGTCACATGAACTGATCTTCAAACCTTCTGCATGGTCTTGAAACCCATCTTCATTGTTTTCAAATGTAGGTGCTGATGTGCAGTATTTAGTGGTAACAAAGACCACATGGTTGTATAGGGCCCCATTATTTGTAATATTTGTAGTTCAACAAAAGGTGGAGGCTGCATCCTGGACATTCCTGATATGACGTATTGCTCTAGGTTTCCCTCACTGTACACATTCTATTGCCTTCCCCTGACACCTGCTTGACTTATTATACAGATAGCGGACCTGTTATCCAGAATGCTTTGGAACTGAATAAGGGATCTTTGTCATTTTGATCTCCATACCTGAAGTCTACTTAAATATAGTGATGGGCGAATCTGTCCCATTTGGCTTCACCAAAATATTGCCGAAACGCATTCAAGTCAATGGGCATTCAAATAAATTTGATGCACAATTTTTATGCGCACGTCAGTTTTGACGCGCAACAATTTTTTTTGTCGCAGCATATCCATGCCCGGTGTATAAATTCGCCCATCACTACTTAAATATAATTTTATTATTACATAAACCCAATAGGATTGTTTTGCCAGCAAAAAGGATGAATTGTATCTGAGGGGCAGATTCCCTAAAGGGTGAAGTGACTAACGTAGGCGTCACTTCGATAGTGAAGGAGATAGAAGCTAGCGTTGCTTCTGACTCTAACGCCAGGCCAATTTTCGCTCTGGCGAACTGATGTAATTCTGCAAATTCACTAAGATGCGGATTTTACTGAACGTTACCTCTTGCGCCAGACTTTCCTTCGCCACCTCAGACCAGGGCGGAGTGCAATGGAGTCGATAGGACTTCCTCAATTTTTTTTTTGAAAAATGTTCTAAGTCCCAAAAAACGCTGGTGTCTTTTCCTTTTTTCAGAGTGATAGCCTGCAAAAGTCTGTAAATTTTTTTTTTCTGTACCGGGGTTCCCCCCTACATTTTCTAACATATGGATCATTAACTATACACTGATCTCATGTGTAGGGCAATATAACAATTTTATTTTCTTTTATTAAGGTTCCCTGGGCTTGTGTAATGTAATGTATTTATTGCCGTCCATTCAACTTTCACTTCCCACTATATGCAAATTAGCCAACGCTAGCACAACTTAGCATTTTAGGGAATTAGCATTGTCCTGGCGAAGTTATGCCTCGCAAAATGTTGTGAAGTGGGCGAATCGGTCGCTAGCGAATTTGCGCCGCTTAGGGAATATGCCCCTTAGTTAGATCAAGTTACAATCAGGTACTGTTTTATTTTTTTAAAAGGGAAAATTTTTAATTATTTCATGGAGTCTATGGGAGATAGCCTTTCCATAATTCTGAGCTTTCTGGATAACAGGTTTTCAGATAAGCAATCCTATACCTGTAGGCACTATCCCACAGTGTTCTGAACATTCCTGGTCTCTCATACCCTGGGCAGAGCAGTTCATTTTTGGAACCTGTCCAGAACCAAAAGAAACAGGAGTCCTGAGAATAAGAGCTTAACGAGTTCTGATTAATAGCATTGAACTGTTCCTCTGTCATATGTGCAATGAGGGAGATTATATCATATGGCAACACCCAAAAATAACCATCTGAGCATGGCTGTGTAACCTGTATCCAGTGTTTTATCTCTAGTGGACGTACTGTAGGATAAAATTGCACTCCAGGGTGGGGAAAATGAATATTTCCGAAATGACGTAATACAGATGAATAAAGACATTCATTAGACAAATGCATTTCATTCTTTGCTTCCAAGAACAGAATCTACATTTGTGCTCAATTTGTAATGTATGTCAGATGCAGCTTTATTGTGGTTTCCATGAAACAGAGAACAAAATATTTTGTAACCAAGAAACTGAAACCCCTCTTGAAGAACAATGAAGGTTATGAGATAACTAATCCCTAATAGCCAATATAGGGCCCCTGCACAGTCTACCCTCCCTGGCTGCTGCAATGTTGCTCCCCAGAATGGCCTTTTTCCAACCTGCAAGTGTTCCTAAGGCAAAGTTGTGTAGAATAGTTGGCTTGTGCAGTGTCGGACTGGTCCACCAGGATGCCAGGAAAACTCCCGGTGGGTCCAGGCGTCAGTGGGTCCTCACGCAGCTAAACATTTGGCCTATTTCATGGCCATTCCCTATTTCTAAAAGAACAAAGAGCCTAAATAGATGGAACAATAGATTATAGTATTATATTGGCTGAAGGAAATGGGGTGTTGCTGCTAGGGCCTGAGGTGGTGGTATACCTCAGCATAGGAACAACCAAGTATCAGGTCAGAAACTGTAATAGGTCACTGTAGGTGTGACACATAAAGTAAAGTTAGTGAGCAGCTAAGGCTCCAACATGGTGTAAAGTGTTAGTACCCTGCGGTACCTCTGCTGCCATTATAGGAGCCGAGAGGTTAGGCTCAGGATTAGGTAGATCCTGGAGTAATTCACCTCTGTGGGCTTTGCCTAGTGATGGAGAGTTGGTGGCTGCAGCCCAGTGAGAAAGCTGACTAACAAGGAACAGAGAGGATCCATGAGTACTGCATGTGAATAAATGGAATGTACTGTCTGAGCACACACCTTGCATGTTGGAAGTAATTGGCCTTCTGGAAGTGTACCACCTGTTCAATAAATTGTTCTACTGTTTTTAAAGAACCACTGGCCCCCAAAGTTATTTGATAAAGAGCGATGACTGTGTGTCCCTTCCAGCATCCCATAAGCATGGGCCCTGAAGTAATAGAATCCTATTGTATCGTGCCTTCTGGGAGTTGCTGGGAGTTGGACCCCTTGTCCCAGTTCTGGAACCAGTATATAGTAACCCAAGGAAGGTTGAAACAAACACTAACCCATCCACTGGTTACAGTAACAAAAGTAAAAACATTGCCTGCCCTAAATGTCTCGCACAGGCGGTGTGCACGCGCATATCTCTGGGGGGCAGCCTCTTATGCTCACATTTTGCACCAAGCTTCTGCAGCACATTTAAGAGATTTTGGTAAGGTATCCAGGCGTGACTAAATTCTGCGTGAGAACAGCTGATTAATGGAAAGAGAAATTTAACTGTAGAAGAAGAAACAAGGACAAAGACTCATGGTGAAATGCTTACTTTGGGTACTTGAGAAAATACATTAGGGTGAGGGATATAATAAAGTGTTTTACACCTGTAAACTTGTTATAAACTAAAGGAGGCTGAACCCAATGTCTGAGGACAAGGAGGATCCCCAAGAAGTCTAAAACTCTTCTTTAGAGAGTATCAATGTACAGGTATGGGATCCATTATCCAGAAACCCGTTATCCAGAAAGCTCTGAATTATGGAAAGGCTATCTCCCATAGACTCCATTTTATCCAAATAATGCAATTTTTTCTTTTTTCTCTGTAATAATAATAATAATAATAATAAAACAGTAGCTTGTACTTGATCCAAACTAAGATTAAAATCATTCTTATTGGAAGCAAAACCAGCCTGTTGGGTTTATTTAATGTTTAAATGTTCTCCTAGTCAACTTAATGTATGAAGATCCAAATTACTGAAAGATCCGTTACCAAGAAACCCCCAGGTGACGCATATCTGGTCAACAGGTCCCGTACCTGTATATTTACAGTTCAGTTTTCCTCTCTGTCTAACTTCTATTTGCAGTTTCCAACAGCTGAGAAAATGCTGCTAAAGGTTTGTGCCACCGATGGAGGAGGGGAGAAAAGCACATTTATATGACTGAAATTCTCCCTTATTTGTCAGGAATCATGGATTAGGAGGGATGACATATAATGATATATAGATTGATAGATGGAGACTTCAATAGAGAAACAAGAGTGCTTCCCATGGGCTGTGCTCAGCCAATTATAATAAGTAACTATAAGAGGAGAACCAAACCAGTAATTTTATCGTTGGACAGGACTGGTACAAGAAGATCTCCTGGGGGGCCCCAGTCAAGGACAATTGCCATCAGTCCATTTTTATATTCAACATAATCAGGGTCAGACTGGCACATCGGGATACCAGTTAAACGTCTGGTAGGCCCATGTGTCGGTGGGCCCTCCTGCTGCTAGCCATTGGGCCTATTTCATGGTCATTCCTTATTTCAGTAGGGGATCAAAGAGGCTGAATAGGTAAAGAAAAAAGACAAAGAAAATAAAAAGGTTGAGTGAGAAATTGAAGAAGAATAGCTTGGAGAATGGGCTAAGGTTTTCGATGGGCCCAGTCTGACACTGAACTCAGTCACATTTAACACTTTCTGCATCTAATTGTTGTGGCCCTTGATGATAGGTTCTCAAATGGCCCCTAGGAGGCCCAATCTGACATACTGGCACTGTACTTCTGGACTGTGGGCCTCCTTACAGATCTATGGTTGAGTCTTTACAGGTAATTGATAATGAGCCTTAGTATAAAGCATCACAAACAACACTGACACCTATAAAAGCTTATTAAAGGGGGACTATTGCGAAAATGAAAATTTACTATAAACTTCAGGATACTGAAATAATACGTATTCTAAATACAATCAATTAATAATTTTATACCATTTCTGAAATAATCAAGTTTATCTTCACTATTCCTCTCTCAGCATCTGTTTCTCTTCATTCTCTCTTCATGCAGCAGTTGGATGTCAGATAATCATTGACAGTTAGATCCAATATATCTTATGGGGGGGGCTCCTTTTGCCTAGAAGATGTATTAGAGCTCACTCTATTAAAATCACCATCGTTACATGCATAATTTGTGCAAAAGGCAGTTATTTTTTTAGATTTTGTTTGTACTGGAATCAGTAATTTGAATTCATCTGCTAGGAAAGGAAGCCCCCCTATAAGATATATTGGATCTAAGTCTTAAGGGCACATTTACTAAGCTCGAGGATTCGAAGTAAAAAAAACTTTGAATTTTGAACTATTTTTTTGAGTACTTCGACCATCTATTGGCTACTATGACCTCCGACTTCGATTCAAATGATTCGAACTAAAAATCGTTCTACTATTCGACCATTCGATAGTTGAAGTACTGTCTGTTTGAAAAAAACTTTGACTACATACTTCGGCAGTTTAAACCTACCGAGGTACAATGTTAACCTATGGGGACCTTCCCCATCAGTTTTCTAAGGTTTTTTGGATGGAAGAAAAATCCTTCGATCGATTGATTAAAATCCTTCTAATCATTTGATTCAAAGGATTTCATCCTTCGATAGAACGATTTTTCCTTCAATCGATTGATCGTAGGCTTTGCGGTAAATCCTTCAAATTCGAAATTCGAATTTGTGGGATTTTACTTCGAGGGTCGAATTCGAGGGTTTATTAACCCTCGATATTCGACCCTTAGTAAATGTGCCCCTTACTGTCAATGATTATCTGACAGCCAACTGCCTAGATGCAGCATGTGAGGTGCTAGCAAACATGGCCCAGAGTAATGTTCTCTTTGTTGTTCCGTATAGAAATACACAGTGTAGTAAAGGGCACCAGTACCTGCTAACTGTGATCCCAATGTAGCTGAATCAGCTTCTTACTCTGCTTTATATCTCACTGATGGCTGTAAATTTTGGGGCTAAAGCAATAATTTTAATGGCATTTACAGGCTGAAGTATGATGCAAGGATGAGTTATGGTAGCAAATGGTTTGACAGAGAAGTGATGCAATAAATTAGCCTCCCAGCCCTATGTGTAGCTGGTGGAAAACTCTTAGTGGTGGAAATCAATAGTTCATTTCAGAGATGAAACAAGTAGTGCGGTTTATGACTACCAAACCAGATGTGGGAGTTGGAAAAGAGCAGAATTTAGCGTATAAATCACAATTTTTATAGGAGAACGTTTTTCATTTAGCAGCTTGGCTCTGGGTAGAATTTCTACATTCTCTATATGTCTGCTCCACCCAAACTCCCAAATTACTGGACACAGCCACATGGTATGAATTAGAGAGGCATCAGCTGCAGAACGTCTCAAACATGATGGACTGGACAGCAATCCCATTTTGAACCTTCTTAGTGGGGTCAGATAAGACTGGTGTAGTATTTGCAAAGTCCTGATCTGGTATTGACTGGATGGTATGAGGTGCATGGAATGAGAGTGCAATTTCACAATGTCTGATGTTGAAGTTTCTGGGAGTATGTCAGTCCAGTTCCCAAAAAAATTGTCATTTTCCAAGGGGTCTGGGTTGGTTATTGTAAGCCTGTATATATAGGATGTGGAGTGTGGCATTGCAGTTCTTCTGGATTCCCTAGTTCATTTCATAATATGTTGATCCCTATTGGATGGTGGCTTAATGGTTAGCACAACTGCAGGGATTCTAGGTTCGATTCCAGACAGGCCATTATCTGCAAAGCGTTTGCATGGTCTACCTATGACACTATTGGACTCGTCTGACCTTCCAAAAACATACAGGCAGGTTAATTTGGTCCTGGAAAAAACAAATATCCTTGTGTGCATGAATGTGATAGGGAATTAGACTGTAAGCTCCACAGGGGCAGGGAATTATGTAAATGATGCATGATCTTTGTACAGCACTACAGAATATGATATAATTCTGGGTGCCAATATCCATTCTCCTCTTTGTTTTCACTAAGCACAAAAAATGATTAAAGCTTCAGGAAGCAGCCAATTGTCCTATTTTCATGATTTTTTATTGGGGGAAAAACAACCTTATTCATATGCCAACGGCTGTGTCTGAGAGACCCGTGAGATAATGCATCTGTTCCCTGCTGCCTAAATATGAGTTGGTGGTTCCCTCACAATCTGTGCTTGTTTTAGAGGTTTTTTTAGAGTTTCCTACTTACTGTTTGTGTTATTCACATATAATCTTTGCCCACCAATGGCACTGCTGGAAATATTGACAATGTCTGTATAATCAGATCTGTATTATTCCAAAGACAGAAGGATTTGATTTATTTTAATTCGCTGATTTATTCGTATTTTGTTGTTTGCATGCAGGGCCAAAACTAGGGGTAGAGAAAAGTCATGTGTCTACGATGCAAGGGGTGCTAGGAACATATCAACTGTCTGCCTTCCCCTACTTTGAACCTCGTGTCGTGGGAGGGATTGGGCATTTGCTTGGGCTCCCTACTAACTTGGCTTGGCACTGTTTGCTTAAAAAGAGAAACATATGTAGGCTGGGACTTCATCAAAAAAGTGTTGCCTCTCATTCAAATCAGTGCATAATTGCTAGGGTAATTTGGACCCTTGCACCCAGATTGATGAAATTGCAAACTGATATTGCAGAATATTGTCTCGGAATATCACTCTACATCATACTAACAGTTAACTTAAAGGTGAACAACCCCTTTAATATACCATGATGGCACAGGGATTATTAGTGTTGTCTCATCATCATCACTATGGTACTAGGTTTAGTTCTGGCCAAGGAACTATATACTTTATGTGGCTATATCTAGTAGACGCAAATCTAGATCAACTGGACTTGCTGAGTAATCACTGAACACTACTCATTATGTAAGCAAGCAGTTTCTTCAGTTCAACTCACTGGTACGAGAAGTCCTCAGCATAGGAGATTCCCCCATCCAGGTGTTGGCTTGCTCTGTGGGCAGTTGGGAGGTACTCTCTAATGTATGGATGCCATGTGGTTGCCTCCCTATAAAAGGTAGAAGAATAACAAATGTGTTAGCCTTTGGGGTCAGTGATGCTCAACAACACTGTGAGGAACTTACCTGGTGGTCTAGTGGGGGGAACGGCAAGGCCCCTCCCCGCCCCCTCGGCGGGGACGACCGCCGCAACGAACGGCTTCGGTTTGCCCGCAGGCGCCGGCATCTTAGGCGCGCGCGGCGCGCTCTTGGGTAAATTAAAGGCGCGCTGACGTCACTACGTCAGCGAAATTCAAACACTATTTAAAGCCTATTAGGGCTGTGGGACCTTGCCCGTGATAGGATTTTGTTCCTGGTGCTTCTGAGCCTTGTGCTAAATTCTGAAACCTGTTTGATTCCTGTTTTTGACCCCTGCCTGGCTATTTGACTACTCTGACTTCTGGATTCTGACCCTTGCCTGATTACTGACTACCGCCTCTGATTAACCCTCTGATTGACTACCTGGTTTGACCCTTGCCTGTCTGATAATGTTTATTCTCTGCCTGCATTTATATAATATATACATAGAGAACGTATACTGCATATACACTCTCCCCAACCACCACCTTGCACTGTCTACCGGCTTCCTTTTTTTATGGATGCGCGCCTTATCGTCCGCCCCTTTTTGTGACGTAATCAGTGGGGCGGGGCGGTGCGGGTCTATAAAAGGAACCCAGAAGTCGCGGGTGGAGGGAGGGCAGGTTAGGGTCAGGTGCAGGTCGGCACATCACTACAGTACAAGTGTGCTATACTAGTTTTAGAAACTTCTAGGTAGAGTCTATTACACTCAACCCCCCAAACACAATTCCATGTAGTGGAATAATTTTAACAGGGTTGGTAAGTCATAGAAAAATTTTTATGAGCAAAACATGCCATTCAAGAATTATTCCCTGCACTATTCATTTAATCATTCCGTAAATACACCCCATTATCTGTTAAATATGGAGAGATAGTTGTGGACAGTTTTTTAAAAGGATATTTACAGTTGTGGAAAACAAAGTTTGGGTAAGACCTAGAGTAGAGTTTAACCATGTTTGCCCAGGTTCCCATCATCCGAGGTGTTAACAATCAATACCCCGTGTAGAATCAAATTGTTTAATATATATAATATATATATATATTTCTATTTTTTTTATTGTATTTTAGCTGAGTGCCGTGAACCTGTATACGCATTCAATGGACTGGCGCTAACGAAGACGGACATGGCGGGCATCCTGCTGAGGGTGTGACGGCCATCCCCATCGCACCCCCACTACACCACCAGGATGAGTCCTTACACCAAACATTTCGGACTTTTCCACTGATTTCACGAAAAATTCTGACTTTACGATCGTCAAATATGAAAAAGTTGCCTATTTTACCAATATGATTTTTTTCATGTTTTTTTTAATTATAAATAAAGGTAAATGGATTCTAGTTTGGTCCGACTTTTTTTATTTAAAACATTGGATTTTTGATTAAGATAAATAACCCTCTTTCTGTGTCCATTGTATAACAGCGCTGCTCGAAGAGTATCTTTTACCATGAATAAACATGAGGGAACTAGGGAGGAATGAGAATACTGTGGATTTCATTAAACGTCTCACTTTGCATGCAGCAGTCCTTTGACAAATGGGCCTCTGTTACTTTACATTTATTTCTATCCCATTCCCCCATTTGTTTTCCTGATACTTCTTATTACTTGTCTCTAACAAACTTTCTATCGATTAGATGGCCAATTCTTTCTGTATTTAGGAACAATTCATTATTCTTTGACATCCCACGTAATTACAACAGGTTCATTTGTGTTTTCTCTTAACTATCCCATCATGAAATTACTTTAATACACCAATGAGGTGACAAATGTAGTTGTAGATTCAATAAGACGTTCTTTTAGCTGAGGGATGCACAGGTCAAAATGGTGTGAAAAGCCAGCCTTTCTCTCAAACCCTCTCTTTTGGTCATATTTTCTCCAATAGAACCTCATTTTACATTTTTCAGGGAAAATCCAGGAAAATGTAAAAGCTGGGAAAATGCATTATACATAATATATAGGTGGGACCAAAAAAAACTGTGTAAAATGATGGAAAACTTAAAATCAGGTGATATAAAATTGAGGATTCCCTGCATTTAAAAGGAGATGTTTTCAATTGAAATCTCAATTTTATTTTTTTTAGTTACATTTTTTAATTCCAGTTTTATTTTTCTAATTACCATATATACTCGTGTATAAGCCGACCCGTGTATAAGCCGAGGTACCTAATTTACCTAAGAAAACTGGAAAAATTTATTGACTCGTGTATAAGTCTAGGGGCTGATTGAAAATCAATCTGTACCTGCACCCACTGAATAAAAATGAAAGGTAGGCCTGCCCACAGTTTAAAAAAAAAAAAAAAATTGTAAGCACACCAGTCACAGTAAAATAACTTATAACTCAACCAGGGGCAGAGAGATGGAGAGATGCAGCAACTACATACGAGGCTCCTTCTGCGGCCCCAACAGTGTGCAGGACACATGTAAATGTTTACAGTCCGCAGCAAGAGCTTTGAAATTCCTCTGCTTATTTTGGTCACAAACTCTTCTAGGAGAATATGGCCTGGATGGGGGAAGGGGGTCCAATAATCCTATTATTATAAATAAGCCCCTGTTTAGCAGTTGGTGCTGCCATGCTGGTTCCTGTAGGGAGAAGATAATCCATATACCAATACCTTATATACGCCAATCCCTCACCGGATCCCTCACCTCCCTCTCCCATAGCGCATCAGGACTCTGTGACTGATGATCGCCGCCCGGAGCAGGTCCAGGAGCTCCGGGCGGCGCGTCCTTCCCTGCCGGCGTCGCTCCCAAAATGGCGGCGCCCATGGCCGCCACGTGGGTAGCGGCGGCGCCTCTACCCACGTGGCGGCCATGGGCGCCGCCATTTTGGAAGGACGCCGGCAGGGAAGGATGTAGCATCCTTGCAACAGGATCTTGACAAACTGGCAATCTGGGCAGCTAAGTGGCAAATGAGATTCAATGTTGGGATTTATCGTGGGTGAGAAATCTTCCCTTGTGCCATGGCCTTTAAACTTCTCTGCAGCTGAGTGCCAATAACTTTCCTTGATGTATTCATATTCTATTACAATGCTAAGGTTTGAATTGAAAGCAAAGAACCTAGCCTGGTTGGGGTGACACAGGCTAACAGGAGCCAAAAAGCCCTTCACATGCAAGTTGTGCAACATAGAGCCTTCTGACAATATAAGGTATTTACTTGCCTCCTGCCATATACATAGCACTGATTTAATACCACAAACAAGAGTCCTCCTTTATTTCTCTTTGCTTTGGCCAACTATGCATCCAGAATCTAAGGTTTGTGATGACATGATACCATCACCAAAAATATTTGCTGTTTTGTTTCCCTGGACATTATTATTTCTTTCCAATCCATGGGGACTTACATAGCTATCACATAAACTCTAATCTTTTTTTGCTTCATTTACGAGAAATCCATAATATCACAGTTGCGTATTGTAGTAAAAGTCAGGTTTAAGTACAAGCCTGCATTCATTACCTTCTCGGCAGACCTTGAATTCCGCACCAAGGTTACGCAAAAAATGATGGGATACATAATTAATTAATCTACTTATTAATTAGTCAGATTGTATCAATATGTATCTTGGTCACGGAGCACCAGGCAGCGTTAGGGTCTTCAAAAAGTATCTAATTTTTATTAACAATTTAGCTACATCGTAAAAATGGAACGATAATCGGCAACAGTGTAGAGTCGGTGGCTTAATTGCTTATCTGTTGGTGCAGGAAAATACATGTCAGATATATATCTGTCAGCGACATGTTTACCTGGAGTTAAAACAAGGAGGTAACAAAGCCTTTGTGTAAACTAAGGTCTTTTATAGCAAGGTCACTCTGGTGGAGCTCCGAGAATTCCAATTATGTGGACAGCTGTTTCAGTTGCTTCTGCAAAAGGATTTCTATTCTTTGCCTAAACTGAACTCATTTGGCATATATTCATATTTAGGGACATAAAGAAATAAACTTGACAAAGGCAAATGTCTTTATAGATTACTCAAAACATTTGATGGATGCATATATGGTACCTACAGGTATGAGACCAGTTATCCAGAATGTTTGGGTCCTTCTGTTTTCTGGATATGGGATCTTCTGGATCTTCATATTTTAAAGGATAAGCAAACCTTTAAAATTGAATGTAAAATTGATAAGAGCGCTATTCTAAGCACTTTTGCTATTTATATTCATCCTTTGTTATTTTTTTTTCATTCCAAAATATTAAGGGATACATGTACTGTTATATAAATTAATATTGTTACAACAGCGCCACCTGCTGGTCATTTTCCCACCAGTCTGACCACCAATTAGTCAAGGAAGTTGTCAGGAGAAAGAAAGAGGCTGCTCTGATGTTCTTCTGCTTAGAAAAGATTAGGGATGCACCGAATCCAGGATTCGGCCAGGATTCTGCCTTTTTCAGCAGGATTTGGATTCGACAGAATCCTTCTCCCTGGCCGAACCCAATCTGAATCCTAATTTACATATGCAAATTAGGGGCAGAGAGGGAAATCACGTGACCCCTTGTCTCAAAACAAGGAAGCAAATATTTTTTCCCCTTCCCACCCCTAATTTGCATATGCTAATTAGGTTTCGGTTCGGTATTCGCCCGAATCTTTCGCAAAGGATTCGGGGGTTCGGCCGAATCCAAAATAGTGTATTCGGTGCATCCCTAGAAAAGATAAGAGAAAGGTTTGTAATTTTTTTCCTGACCAGAGTATAATAATTCTCAGTGTGTGCTGTCAGTTTGGCCTCTTTAGATAGAGCCAGCAGCTTATCTGTTTGTATGGTTCCACCCAGGGCTGCCATCAGGGGGGCACATGGGGTACAACTGTACCAGGCCTGCACCTAAAGGGGGGCCCAGCTGTGCTGCAGTTTTTGAAATAGCCGGCCCCCATTGGAAGAGACAAAGCTGCGCCGCCTCTTCGGAAGTCCCTTACTGCTGAATTTCCGAAATCATGAAAAGTGCAGAACTGCCAATGTCCCGAAGCCGTGAAAAGACCCGAAGTGACAAAAAGAGTCAAACTTGAAGCTACAAAGCCATGAAAAGACCCGAAGTGACGAAAGAGGCGAACTTGAAGTCCCGAAGCCGCAAAAAGACCGGAAGTCACAAAAAGAGCCGATCTTGAAGTCCTGAAGTCACAAGTTCAGTTCTACTGAACACCAATGTGTGTTTTTTTTATTTTTTAAAGCCATAGCCACCAATGTATTATTTTAATACTTTACAGGCCCCAATTTTTTTTTTAAATATTCACTGGGGCCTCGACAATTTTGTTGTATGAGGCACCATGATTTCTAATGGCAGCCCTGGTTCCACCCTGACTTCCACCCAAACAGATATCTATCAGACAGCCTTAAATTCCCACTGGGTGAGGACCACATCAATGAGCCAGGACCCTGCATTGGCCTCTTATGGTCTGATCTTTGGCCCAAGGATCTGTATCAGACAAAGGTCCGCTAGTTTGTTGACATTGCCAAACAAGTGTATCTTCAGCTGTAATTTGTTTTGAATCTTGGTTGTTGTTCACATAGACACGAATTTCTTGGAAGGCCAGAAAAACCTGGACCTAGGGTAGTAAAATCTAGGAACAGCATGTTAACCTCTAACTGCTTCTGCCCAGTGGAGCAGTCTTTAGAGGCAGGCAGACAAGTGGAGGGGCAATTGGGGGCGAGAAGATGGGAAGGTTGGGGTGCAGGGTCGGACTGGACATTGGGGAGCCCACCAGGTTCCAAACCTCTGGGGGCACCCTGCACGCATGTGGCAACTCTGGGCCCCTGTGCATGCATAAACACCGGAGCAGCGTGCATGCGCAAAAGCCGGCACATTGCGCAAACGACAGTCTGGCGCTCTACACTACTGTTTGTTTTTTTTGGGGGCCCAGCAGGTCGGGGGAGGGGGTCTGGGCTGGCAGGGGCCCACCAAGTTCTTTCCTGGTATCCCGCCTGCCCAGTCCGACTGGAGTGGGAGTGGGCTTACGGGCCTAGGGGAGCACCAGGTTTAATTCTGGCCTTGACAGTTCCCTGTACTACCAACCACTGTAGTGGACAGTAAATACTCTCCATCAGTTCTCTACTATGTTGATCTATACTTGTTATTAAGTAATTTTATTTACCAGAACCAGCAGAAGTCTAAAATATTTTCTTTTTTTTTTTTATAAATCAGATAAGCATACCATCCCTCCTTTACTTGGACGTTCACTTTGAAAATCATTTAATAGTTCTGAAGTGCTATTTAGGAAGCGATGGGACGCCAACGCTGTTGCTCATGGCAACTGATAAATATCTTGTTCTGACCACCCTATTTCAAGTTAGAAAAATAAATGTCTAATTGGTTGCTATGGGCCACCACATTGGTGCATGATTCATGGTTACATTTCTTTTCTCATTGAAGGCGATACTTAAGGTTTTTACCCCACAAAAAAACAGAAACTGCTTTGTTTCGAACCCATCTAGTAGGCTGTTGTTTGATGCATGTGGATTTGTATGGTCTCCTGCCCAGAGGCTGAATGAGACATTTCCCCTTTTGATTTAAGATGTATGTGTTCATTATTATTGTTATTAATAATAAGTGAAAGCACCCACATATTCCACAGCACCGTACAACAGCAGGGTGCAGCCATTAAACATACCCATTACATACAAATATCCACAGGTATAATCTGATTGTAATCTTTGCCATATTCATTTAGGTTACAAAAAACACTGAAACCACCCACAGAAATAAACAAATAGTACCTTTTGAATTGTAAAAAAAACACTGAAACCCCCTCACAGTAAATTAGCACTATACTGTATTCAGAAAGGACACTGTTATCCTGTTCCATAATGAGTACAGTCCAGCCGCCAGTTTCCAGCAATTGTCATTTGGAGTAAATGCCTATTTGTCACCTTATGGGCCCATAAATCTCAGTCGGAAAAGGAAAGCCGTTTAGCACTTGGGGGTGCCAAAAATTACGCACCCCAAGTAAATATATTTACTTACCTGAAACCCCAGGCCAGTGCTCCTTTCAGCAGAAAGTGAGCACCACGGATCGATCCTCTTCTGGCTTCTTCTTTCTTCAAATTTCCCGGCGCAGACACATGCGCAGTTGAATGAAAAAGCCGTCTTTTTAGTTAAAGTTAGACTTTTCACTCTAATGTGCAGCCACGAGAAGAAAGAAGAAACCTGAAGAGGAATGCTCCGTGGTGCTCGCTGGAATAACCCCAGGCCTGTACAGTTTTCTGTTGATAGGAGCACCGGCCTGGGGTTTCAGGCAAGTCAATACAATCATTTGGGGGTGCCTAACATTTGGCACCTCCAAGTGCTAAATGACTTTCCTTCTCCTTTAAGGTGGCCATACACATAGAGATCTTTCTCCACTATGCCTACCATGAGGGGGGCCAGGGCCGGCTTTTTCTTGCGCCCCAATGCCCAGCTGCAGTGCCGCCCCCACCAGTCTCTTGAAAGCAAATCACTGAGCCCTCCCTGAATACTTGTACAATATTGGGGGTGTACAGAGCCAACCAGTATGAAGTGCTGCCTTCACAATCAGCACCCAATACTAACATCTCTTTAGAACATTATATCCACTGTCCACAGACCAGATACAGTATGTCTTTATAGCAAATTCATTTACCATTTACTGGCATAGGATGGTTGTTCAAGTTCAGCGACGCCTTTTTAATCTGGATGCAGAGATGTGTCCCTTGTTTTGCTAATGACCAAATGGCAGTTAAATATTAATTATAGAATAAAAATTCCTCTATTTTAAATCTCATCAGCAGCATTTGAATCTATTTAGTTTGCAATACATTAGTCAGCAGACAGCACAGCATATAGTTCCATAGTTCCATAGTTAGTTACATAGTTAAATTGGGTTTAAAAAAGACAAAGTCCATCAAGTTCAACCCCTCCAAATGAAAACCCAGCATCCATACACACACCGCCTACTTTTACATAAATTCTATATACCCATATCTATACTAACTAATATAACTATAGAGTTTAGTATCACAATAGCCTTTGATATAATGTCTGCCCAATAAATCATCCAAGCCATTCTTATAGTCATTAACTGAATCAGCATCACAACATCACCCGGCAGTGAATTCCACAACCTCACTGTCCCGACTGTGAAGATCCCCCTATGTTGCTTCAAATGAAAGTTCTTTTCTTCTAGTCTAAAGGGGTGGCCTCTGGTACGGTGATCCACTATTTGTCTATAATGTCCTCTAATGTACTTGTAAAGTGTAATCATGTCCCCTCGCAAGCGCCTTTTTTCCAGAGGAAACAACCCTCAACCTTGACAGTCTCCCCTCATAATTTAAGTCTTCCCTCCACTTAGGGGCCGATTCACTAACTTCGAGTGAAGGATTCGAAGTAAAAAAAAAAAAAAAAGTGTTTTTTGGGCTACTTCGACCATCGAATGGGCTACTTCGACCTTCGACTACGACTTCGACTTCGAATCGAAGGATTCGAACTAAAAGTCGTGTGACTATTCGACCATTCGATAGTCGAAGTACTGTCTCTTTAAGAAAAAACTTCGACCCCCTAGTTCGCCATCTAAAAGCTACCGTACTCAATGTTAACCTATGGGGAAGGATATTCCTTTGATCGTTGGATTTAAATCA
Source organism: Xenopus petersii (assembly GCA_038501925.1). NCBI lineage: Eukaryota > Metazoa > Chordata > Amphibia > Anura > Pipidae > Xenopus > Xenopus petersii. The sequence continues at coordinate 17,690,264 of CM076681.1, forward strand.
AATCAAAACGTTCGATTCGAAGGATTTAATCGTTCGATAGAAGGAATAATCCTTAGATCGTTCGATCGAACTATTTGCGCTAAAATCCTTCGACTTCGATATTCAAAGTCGAAGGATTTTAATTTCCAGTCGAATATCGAGGGTTAATTAACCCTCGATATTTGACCCTTTGTGAATCGGCCCCTTAGTCTCTGCAGAAACGTAACTGGAGGGGGGCGGGCCCTGGCGCAGGACGCGCAGCGGGCCCCCGCCCCCCTCCGTACACCCGGAAACTATCCAGTAATGTGCGCCGCGCAGCGGCGCGCGGACTGCCGGGGGGCCCTGAGGGGGTGCGGGCCCTGGCCCGCTCGCACCCCCTGCTCCCCCGGTAGTTCCGCCACTGAGTCTCTGCACTCTCTCCAGCTCATTTATATCCCTCTTAAGGACTGGAGTCCAAAACTGCACTGCATACTCCAGATGAGGCCTCACCAGGGACCAGAGACATAATTATGTTTTCATCCCTTGAGTTAATGCCCTTTTTTATACAAGACAGAACTTTATTTGCTTTAGTAGCCACAGAATGACACTGCCCAGAATTAGACAATTTGTTATCTACAAAAACCCCAAAAATTTATTTTTAAAAAAACATTGGTGCCAGGGCCCCCCTTGCAAGTTAAAAAAATTGGGGCCCCCAAAAAAAATATTTTTAAAAAAAACATTGGCGCCAGGGCCCCCTTACAAGTTAAAAAAATTGGGGCCCAAAAAACTTTTTAAAAAAAGCATTGGTGACAGGGCCCTCTCTTCAAGTTAAAAATAATTGGGGCCCCAAAAAATATTTTTTTTAAAAAAACATTGGTGGCAGGGGCCTATAGAATATTAAAATAATACATTGGTTGCCAGGGGATTAAAAAAAAAAAACACAAATTGGTGTTCAGTAGAATTGAACTCGTGGCTTCAGGACTTCAACTTCGCCTCCTTTCGTGACTTTGGGGCTTTTCGCTGATTCAGGACTGGCTGTTTTCGTGACTTTGGGTCTTCTCGTGGTTCGGCACTTCGGCTATTTTCGTGGCTTCGGGCCTTTTCACCGCTTCGGGAGTTCGGTTTTTCGGCACTTCTGCATGTTCGGCTGGCCGCAGATCTTCAGTGCTGGCAAGGGGGGCCCGGCTCTTTCTAAACTGCAGCACTGCCGGGCCCCCCTTCATGCCCAGGCCACTTGTCCCCCCTGTCCCCCCCTGATGGCGGCCCTGTGTAGTTGTAACCCAGAAACACATTTGTAGCTTTTTGTGGCTTTTTCCTTTTCTTTGCCTCAGTTCATAAACTATTGATAGAACTAAGCAATGGGTGTCCATATTAGAGGGCTGTATGTAGAATCTACACCTACGTTACAGAACTTTAGCATCCCTGAGCATGTACAGATCTGTGTGAGGAGAATAAGCAGTAAATCCCAATAAACACACAGTTCCTTTTTCCTCTCTGATCAATCTCGTATATATATTGGAGTCATGTATTTCTGTTGTACAAATGCAAATTGCATCTTGAGACCTATAATTAATTCTGAAAGTCTGAAACACAGTTATTATAAACCTGCATAAGATTAACGGATATGAACTACAAAAGAACAATGCTCTCGCTAAAGAACAAAATAAATCCATGTACCATAATGAACCCGATGAGACGGGAGCAAGACAGGCCTTTATAATTCCTATCCGCACAGAACATTTCCCACAAATGTGCATTTGCCATGGCAATAACAACTGTATTTAACAGCTTTACATGTGACTTTGGTAGGTGACAAGACTGCTGCTAAGTACAAAGCCTTATATGTCATTGTGTCCTGAAGACTTTATAAAGATCTTTTTAGTAGTGTAAATATATCAGATAAAAAGGGGGCTACACTGTTATTAAGACAAGCCTTGAATCATCTCAGAATCTTGTTTGTGCACCAGAATGGAGGACCTGATGTCCATCCCCATGCCCTGGCTACACTATTAAATGTTAAAGAGAACGAGGGGAATGTGGGGAGAGCAGTGACATCTAGGAAGTGCTGAATGGAAAGTGAAAGTAATTGTCTGACTGCCTCTATGCCCATGGCTACAATAAATAATATATTATAATGTAATTTATCATAGGTCACCAAGTAGATTCCGGTCCTTATAATAGCATGAGGCTGGTGGCCAATTGTGTTTTTCAGGTCACATAACTTTGAAGTGAGCTCTGATATGTTTATTATACTTCTACTGCAACATCAACTTCTCCTGCAACAGAACATGAGAAAATAAAGTGCAAATCATTCTACTCTTCATTCAGTTCAGGCAACGGTATATTTAGATTTTTTTATAATGACTTCACTGAATAATCACACATTGCACTTAAAGGGCATGTAAAGTCTAAAATAGAATAAGGCTAGAAATGCTGTATTTTGTATACTAAATATAAAAATGAATTTACTGCCCCACAAGCCTAATCAAACAAATAATTTATGCTTTCAAAGTTGGCTACAGGGGGTCACCATCTTGTAACTTTGTTAAACATCTTTGCAAGACTAAGACTGTGCACATGCTCAGTGTGGTCTGGGCTGCTTAGGGATCATCATAAACAAAGCTGCTTGAGTTCTGCATGGCTGGGAAGTAAGGCGGGGGCTCCCCCTGCTGTTCATAAGTATGATTGTTTCCCTGCTCAGCAGTTAGGGACCGTCTGCCAATTCCTATCCACAGCAGTAAATGAAGGGAGAATTTCACTGCATACAGACAGGTTTCTTATAAAAACGGTACACATTTTTTAATTGAAGTATATTAGAGATAGGTTTCTTTTTCATTAAAGAAAGTAAAATGGGATTTTATTTTTTTGCTTTTACATGCCCTTTGAGACACGCATTCTGGGAAATAATGGAGCATCCTTCTTATTCAGTTTTAAAGTAACTTTGACATTGCAAGGACAACGAATCCTATCCTAATTGTTCATGATAGAGCTTGTAGTGTTTATACCTCGGCTACCCAAAACATAACAGAGTTCCAGACAGTAGATGTAATGTTCTTTATTTTATCAACAAGTTATGCAGTAATAATTATAACACATATAAAACAATAAGGAATAAGGACTTCAATAAGGAAAAAGAGTATAATCTACTGAATCCCAACTGTAGGATCTAAGAATAAGGCCATGAAGGACTTTAATAATTTAGAAGGCAAAGTAAACACAGTGAAGATCTTCTTCCTTGAGGCAGAAGCAGAATAACATACTGAAGGTCACAATGAAACAATTTGTCTTAAATAAAGGAACCTCGTGTGAAGATCCTTAATAAATGATGGAAGAGTGAGATAAGCTTAAAGGAGAAGGAAAGGTCTTCTAACTTGGGGGTGTTAATTAGGCACCCCCATGTGATTGCATGTACTTACCTGAAACCCCAGCAGTAAACAGCACTGGCCCAGGGTTATTCCAGCGAGCAGAGCGATTGGCTCCTGGTTTCTTCCTTTTTTTCTCGCGCATGCGCAGTATACTGAAAAGCCAAACTTTAATGAAAAAGTCGGCTATTTCATACTATTACGCATGCGTCTGCCCGGGGTAATTTGAAAATAGAAGAAGACGGAAGACTTCTTGGTGCTCGCTGGAAGAATCCCGGGCCGTTGCAGTTTTCTTCAGATAGTAGCACCAGCCTGGGGTTTCAGGTAAGTATATATAATCACTAACTGCCAAGTTAGAAGACCTTTGTTTCTCCTTTAAGTGAAAGGCACCAGCTCTGAAATATGTGGAGAATCACACAGCGCCAGTCTATAAATACCTGAAAACCTCAAATAAACTTAAAACACGAGCCCTTTCATCAAATGCAGATCCTGAGTGTACATTTGTAATACTCAATAATCTCAGATGGAAGAGTGGGACAAGTGACCTGCGGAATGTGGAAAGTCGTGGAAGAAAAGACAGTGGATGTTAATTAGAAGCTGATCTAATTGTGAAAAACATAAATGCCTGGCCCAGTGCAATTTTGAAAACTTTGTCTGGCCCATCCAACCAGCTCCAAACATTGGGGCAGATTTACTAAAGGGTGAAGTGGGCGTCGCTATAGAAAATTCGCCAGAAATTAGGGATGCACCGAATCCAGGATTCGGTTCGGGATTCGGCCAGGATTCGGCCTTTTTCAGCAGGATTCGGATTCGGCCGAATCCTTCTGCCTGGCCGAACCAAATACGAATCCTAATTTGCATATGCAAATTAGGGGCAGGGAGGGAAATTGCGTGACTTTTTGTCAGAAAACAAGGAAGTAAAAAATGTTTTCCCCTTCCAATCCCTAATTTGCATATGCAAATTAGGGTTCGGATTCGGTTCGGTATTCGGCCGAATCCTTCGTGAATGATTCGGGGGTTCGGCCGAATCCAAAAAAGTGGATTCGGTGCATCCCTACCAGAAATCCAATCCGCAGGGACATCGACAAGTCACTAACAGGCGTAGAGGACAATTTGCTAGCGAATGAGACCGTCGCTAGCAGAATTTCACGCCCTTTTGCCAGGCGCATTTTCGCTCAGGTGAACGATCATTACTCCTCAAGTTCACTAAAGTGTGAATTTTCCATTACGTTAACTCTTTCATCAGAGTTTCCTGCACCAGCTTAGACCTGGCGAACTGATAAGATGAAGCTACATCCTCATCAATCTTATGTTAGTGACATCATATCCTGTATGCCGAGAAGTCTTAAAAATTATAAAAAATGTCAGCGTTTATTCATATTTTAAAGCGGAATTATCTTTAATCGTTTCTAATTATCTTTAATTTTTGTATTAACTGTTTTTTACCATAGGCATGCTACATTTGTTTTAGGGTGGGCTCGTGTCTAGGGCATTAGAGGATCTCTTTTGTCTTTATTTTGCTTCCTTGGACATTTGTAATAATAAGTGGCCACTTCAAGCATTTGCACCATCATTAATAAAGACATATATGTGACCTATAGGCACATTTACTTAGCTCGAGTGAAGGATTACAATGAAAAATACTTCGAATTTCGAAGTATTTATTTTGGCTACTTCGACCATCGAATTGGCTACTTCGACCTTCGACTTCGAATCGAACGTTTTGAACTAAAAATTGTTTGACTATTCGACCATTTGATAGTCGAAGTACTGTCTCTTTAAAAAAAACTTCGACAACCTACTTTGCCACCTAAAACCTACCGAGCACCAATGTTAGCCTACGGGGAAGGTCCCCATAGGCTTTCCTAGCAATTTCTGATCAAAGAGATTTTTCCTTTGATCGTTCGATCGAACGAATTGCGGTAAATCCTTCAACTTCGATATTCAAAGTCAAAGGATTTAACTCCGATGGTCGAATATCGAGGGTTAATTAACCCTCAATATTCGACCCATGGTAAATGTGCGCCTAAGTGTACTAACGAAGTTTCTCTAGGCAGAAATGAATGTTAGCGAAAGTTCTCTATGAAATGCTCACACTGCCGAATTAACACTCGTGAAACTTCACCAGCGTTCCACTCCCGAGACAACAACTTCAATTTTTCGTGAATTTATGTATGCACTGCGAAAATTTGCCCTTTAGTGAATTTGCCCCATAGAGTAAGTTGAAAACTGAACACTACAACAATTCCTTCTATATTCACCTGCAGATGGAGAGGCTATTTACTTCAGAGTTTTAGTCTCTGGTACCTGGAGTGTCCATTATCCAGATTGCCACATCTGTGCAAATTGTTGGGCTTGGTATAAAAGTGATGTTAGATAAAAATGAGAATAATATTCCAGCCTATTTATGCAATACAATCCCAAAAGTATGGGGGCGCACTTCCAGGGCCACAAATCGGTCGCTTCAGTTTTTCGGTAAAATCACTTTTATTTAAACATTGTTAAAAAGGATTACATCCGTTTATGGTTTATGGTAAACTGATGTAATCCTTTTTAACAATGTTTAAATAAAAGTGATTTTACCGAAAAACTGAAGCGACCGATTTGTGGCCCTGGAAGTGGGCCCCCATACTTTGGGATTGTACACGGCTGATTGTCTCATTAGCAACGGACTCGAGGCGGCAGCACCCGGGTCACATTACCGAAAGGGTAAGCTTATCTGTATCATTTTATATGTGAAAAAATACATATTGGAAACAAGGTTTTTTCCCCCTTTGGGGCACCAATAGGAGCAGGGTTCGGGGCACATTGCACCCGAACCACTACGTCTGAACGGTGAGCGAACTAAAAGCACAAGAGATGTGCAATAAACTAAATGGATAGAGCTTATAGAAAATTTACAAACCCTCGTATTTGATGCATGGTGGAATATTGTTTGAAAGAGTTACAGTATTTATGCAATACCCCACCTGTGGCCTGGGGCAACACAACAGTGAGGAATGAAGCATAAGAAAATGAGCAATACTAGTAGGTGCTGGAGCCTGACACCCCATAACATTGTTTTGCATTTTCCATCCTTTATTTTTGCATTAAAAAAAGACATTGAGGAGCTCAAAAAGCATAAAGAGACTTTGGTACAAAAATGTATACATGGAATGAAAAGTTTTATTTAAGATGGAAAGCAAAGATCGTCCTTTTGGCCTTTCTGGCTAAATGAACCAGTTATAAAAAATTGGAAGCGAGATTAGAATTATAATCCAATTGCACCTGTATATATTGCACCAATGGTCGTCACCCCACCACTAAATGTACAATAATCATTGCACCTCTGTACAATGGCTGGACTAAGGAGAAAAGCTGCAGAAAATATAAGCGAAAGCAGAGACAAGGTGGGTAAAAGTAAATGTGTCTCTGCCCTATATAGAACTGCAGTTTAATTCAATTCAATTTCGCTTCTCTGCCCACACAGGAACAGAACTTGTAGACCAACAAAGCATATGTTGCTCCAGAATAGCAGGTTGGAAGAGACCATTTTTGGTTCTTTTACTTTGCAGATATCTCAAAATAAATGAGAATTAATTCAAGAAAAATATGCTTCTGCGCGTTTATATAGACACATGGTAGTGTCCTTATAAATCCCTGTACCACTGATCTATTGCAATGAAAGAATACAAAGAAGAACTGATACTGTTGTCCATGTCAGACCAACTATCTAATGTCCCATTCCTGTTGGGAAGAACTGGCTACCAATACTCACTAAAAGTAAGGTAATACAGGTATGGGATTTGTTATCCAGACACCCGTTATGCAGAAAGTTCTAAATTATGTAAGACTGTCTCCTCCTATAGACTGCATTTTATCCACGTATTTCCCTTTTTCTCTGTAATAACAAAACAGTAGCTTCTACTTGATCCAAACTAAAATATAATTAATCCTTATTGGAGGCAAAATTAGCCTATTGGGTTCATTTAAAGGAAAACTATACCCCCCAAACAATGTAGGTCTCTCTTAAAAGATACTGAGTAAAACAGCTCATGTGTAAAACCCTGCTTCATGTAAATTAACCATTATCATAATAATATACTTTTTTAGTAGTATGTGCCATTGGGTAATCATAAATAGAAAATTGCCATTTTAAAAAATAAGGGCCGCCCCCTGAGATCGTAAGATTCACTGTGCACACATACAAACCACATGTAAGGTCACATGAGCCAATTAACAGACAGAGTTCTGCCTTTTGCTTCCTCACTTCTTCCTGTTACAGTTATTGTTGTAGTATTTCTGGTCAGGTGATCTCTGAGGCAGCACAGATAGAGTCACGAAATGGTGGTTCAAGGCAAGAGATGTAAAAGGGCAATATTTATGTAAATATATATTGCAGTTTGGTAAGATTATTTAATATGTCATTCAATTTGATATAAACTATCTGTTGCTTAAGTATTCATTTTGGGGGTATAGTTTTCCTTTAATGTTTACAATATTTTCTAGTAAACTTGAGATGTGAAGATCCAAATTGCAGAAAAATCCATTATCTGGAAAGCCCCAGTTCCCGAGCATTCTGGATAACAGGTCCAATACCTATATTTTCATAATAAAGTAACATTCCTACCAGCACATGATACTTATTGCGGCTAGACAACTTCATAATAATTAAAACCTTAAATCGGGGCTGTCCAACTAGAGGCCTACGGGCTGGATGTGGCCCTCTAAAGGATTTTGATGGGCACCCTGTCTGTTCAAAGCTTCCATAGACTTCACTATATGACATCTTTATTTTAATCTGGTCTGGTCGAACATGCTGTATGAGAAATAATTTGCTCACTACATGTAATATATTGGACAATACTGCCTTAAAGGATAAGTAAACCTGTAAAGAAATTGGATGTAAAATTGATACAGGTGCTATTCTAAGAACTTTTGCAATGTACATTCATTATTTTTAATTCCAAGATAGTGAAGGATACACGTACTGTTAATATGAATGAATTTTGCTACAACAGCTCCACCTGCTGACCATTCTGACCACCAAGTAGTCAAGGAAGGAGTTGTCAGGAGAAAGAAAGAGGGCTGCTCCAATGTTCTTCTGCTTAGGAAAGATTTAATATAGGTTTCTAATTGTTTTCCTAATTCTTTGGAATTTTAACGGCACTCTATATATTACTCTGCATTCATAAATGAGCCCTATACGTTTATGTACACTGTATATATGCTCATTCAGCAGGTTAGAGTTTTCAAGCCTAACAGCACAGTGGTGATATCTACATATTGTTTGCCTATTGTTTTGTGCCACTGATTGAGTTAAATCAATGGAAGCACCATATTGTGGTCTCCCACTTCTGAGCAGTCATTCATTGATTTCTTTTTTATCCGTTCCTCCTATGGTTTCTTCCCTTAGCACTAACTTTGCCCCGGATCTAAGGTTTTCGGGTGGGCCCTTGGTGTCCCAGTCCCAGTCCGACACTGTGCCTGTATTTGGAGGGAGTTAAGAGAGAACGGTGGGGAGTAAGGCAGGGGATGGGTCTGGGTCGGCCAACCTATAAGGGTTAGGCCCCACCAGGGTTTTTCCCGGTGTCCAATCGGCCCAGTCCAACCCTGATTGGGTGGGGTGCACAGCATAATTACACAGGCAGCATCAGCTCAGAACACACAGTCTGTACAAAAATGTCTCTCTTCTCTCCCTTTGGTTTTTAGCTTGGACACTGACCAAAGATGAATGCTTTTCTTCCACCTGAGCACACCCAAACAGCACTAGGACAGAAATGCAATGTGACAATTTCAGACCACTACTACTAAATATTTGATACATCCCCTGGATACTGAGACAAAATTAACCATCTTCACTTGCACACAGGAAACCTATCAGCTCTCTTCCATGTCCAGAGATGCTCGTCTAAATATTCTCCAAAGCACATGACCCACTTTAAGACGTCTGTTTTAATTCTCAATATAATAAGATATATATGAGTATAATTGTAGGTTATATTGGTGTCATACTTACAATTAATTTCTAGTTACAAATCAAAGGATGAAATATCAGACCTAATGATTGATGTAGGGCACAACCCAATCGGCTGTCAGACACTTCACTCAGAAAGGCTCTTGATTCAAATGCAACCTGACTTATTATTGGCAGAATAAAAATTTGTTCACTTTCCTGGAAATAATATGTAGCTGAAGATGTATGGGGGAAAGTAGTTTAACTTTACCTTGGAAATAGCATTACAGAGGCAATAAAAACGGTGAACTTGGCCACTCCAGACCAGGCCTGTTTATGGGCCTTTGGGAGGGCCTGAAAATAAGACAGCTATCTATCAGGCAGGAGGTTTATAGGTCTAAATAGGCCTATTGTATGATAAGGGTTGCCACCTTTTCTGGGGCTGGAAAACGGGGGCAGGGCGAATGATGTCGGAGGTGGGACGGGGCAGGACCAGTGACAGCGGGGGTAGTAATGTCGGGGTGGGCCAGTGAAATGTCGGTCAGCGATTGGCTGATCACCATGTCATTTTTTCAATGTACTGTCCAGATTTCCTAATTTGCCAAATTTTCAAAATACCAGGCTGTCCGGGTGAAATCCAGACAGGTGGCAACCCTATGTATGACCCAATTATTGAACCATGAGCCAACACTTTGACCAGCGCAATTAGCCCTAGTGCATGGAAAGCCAAATCAGGGAGAGATCTGCTCATTTGGTGGCCTCGCCGAAGAAGACGATCTCAAAGGGTATGGCTGTAGATATGAGAGGGGGAACGAGCTCTGGCTGAGGCAGAACAAACTACAATATGGTTAAAAAATGAGATCTGGACCTTGGAACATGACGGGGGGGAAACATCACCATTACAGCTTCTCAATAATATTATAAAACATTTGTATATATATATATAAAACTATATACTATGTATTTGAAAAAAGTGACACCTACATTATATGATCACAGTTATCCTTTTTTAAAAGAATATTGGGAGCTATTGCTTTAAAGGGGTTGTTCAAATTTAAATGAACTTTTAGTATGACGTAGAGAGTGATATTCTGAGACAATTTGCCATTGGTTTTCATTTTGTATTATTTGTGGTTTTTGAGTTAATTTAGCTTTTTATTCAGCGGCTCTCCAGTTTGAAATTTCCGCAGTCTGGTTGCTAGGATCCAAATTACTCTAGTAACCATGCACTGATATGAATACAAGACGATGAATAGAAGAGGACCTGACTAGAAAGATGGCATGTATAGTGTGTTGATTTGTATGCACAAGATCAGATACGTTATGGCAGGAGGTATTTACAGGACTCATCTTCAATTAGCCAGGAAGCCAGGCCCCCCTTGACAGCACCGAACCCCGAAGCCGTGCCACCTCCTTCTGAAATCCAGAAGTGCCGATAAGCCGAAGTCTCGAATGCGGAAGTGCCGAAAAGCCCCAAAAAAGTCCCAAAGCGGCGAAAAGACCCGAAGTCACGAAAGGAGGCGAAGTTGAAGTCCTGAAGCCACAAGTTCAATTCCTCTGAACACCAATGTGTGTTTTTTTTCATCCTGGCCACAAACGTATTATTTTAATACTCTATAGGCCCCTGTTTTTTTAAAAAAATATTCTTTGGGGCCCCATTTTTTTTTTTTTTTGTTTTTTTTGTTTTTTTTTTCCAGTTTTTTTTTTAACTTATAAGGGGGGCCCTTGCCAATTTTTTTTTTTTTTTAAATATTCTTTGGGGCCCAATTTTTTTTTAACTTGCAAGGAGGGCCCTGGCGCCAATGCTTTTTAAAAAAATATTCTTTGGGACCCCAATTTTTTTTTTATTTGTCTATATGTATTTTGTGGTCACACCCTCATTGCACCCCCGCCTAATGATTTTAAAAATTAGTGGTGAGCACAACTTTCCCTTGTTTGTTATTCCCAATTTTTTTTTAACTTGTAAGGGGGGCCCTGGTGCCAATGTTATTTTTTAACTTGTAGGAGGGCCCTGGCGCCAATAGCTTTTTATAACTTGTGTGTGTGGGGGGGTTTCCTTTTTTAGCACTGATGTCTGTGTGGGCTTTTAACTGTGATGTAGAGTGAGCGGGATCTGGGGTGGGGCTCTGGGGCCGGGGTGGGGCTCGGCTGCCGGGTGGGTGGTTATGGCTCGGGGCCGGGTGGGGCTTGGGGCTTGGTATTACAGGTTATGATACAGAATCGACCAAACCTATCCCTTTGTAATCAGATTGTAGGTCTACTACACACCTATCATGATCCAATTGCTTCTTTCTCATTATGACCTGAGAAATCCCAAAGCAGGAACTACAACTCTCAATATATATCATGGCAGCTGAGTTGCAGTTCAACAACAGCTGGAGAAGCATTCCGATCTCCCCGGTAATAGTGCAGGGTACAGTGCTCTCAATTTTCAAGTTATACTCAGCCCCCTGTCCCCCTGACGCATGACCCCTTCCAACTCCCCGCAGCCCCAACACTGAAACTCAACTCCCCCCACTTTCATGTCCCACCCAATAAATCATCAGCCACAAACTTACCCAGTCCCACCCTGGATAAAAAGCAAAGGGGGCTCAGCAGGACCCCCCACTTCTCCCTTCCCGAGCGTGCGGATCAGAGAAAACTGGCCGGTGACGTCACGTTATGCACATCACTCACAATGCGCCATGAAGAATCCGGCGGGACTTCGGTCAGTAGCACAACTACTCGTATACTGACTCGAGTATAAGCCGAGGTAGACTTTTTCAGCACATTTTGGGTGCTGAAAAACTCAGCTTATACTCGAGTATATACGGTACATTATTCTCATTTGGAAGACAAAATGAACGATTAGTCGCCAAATGTCTTTTTTAAAAATCACGATCGACTAATCTCGCCCTTAGGGAACAGAGTCTCGAAAACAAACAAATACATGAGAAATCTTATTACCCATATATTTACATATATTTATAAACTAAATTCATAAACTAAAATGGATATTAGTTAATGAAAAATGAACGAGTATTCTTCAAGATAGACAAATACAATTCCAAAAAACCTGGGACCCATGGGTACAATAAATCACCCCGTCTGGTAAAAGCCGTGCTCTCCTCTCCAACTGAACAGTTAGGAAAAAATAAACACAATAAACATAAAGGGGTGGGAAGGTAACAAAATAGAACTTTACAATGTGATGGAAATAATCAAGACTAAGGAGAATGAGATGAAAACTACACTTACCAAATACCTGTACCTTGGAACTCAGAGAGAGGGTTAAGGAGGCATCACAAAGGTTTTGGTTTGCTAAGTTTTACCTCTAAAAAAGTTGACGAATGCAATGCAACCAATCACTGTGTTAAAAAGTGTATATTGTTATATACCTTGAAGAAAGGCATCTTGAAATCACAAACCCTGATCCATATCACCCCTTCTTTCCAATTCCATTACCCCCTCTTCCCTTTCCCCCTCAATAACAAAACAAAACATGGAAATTGTTAACATTGATTGAATTAGTTATTGATGTACTATAATCATTTACATGATGTTATGTATTAATTACTTTCCATACAAAGTCAAAACTTTTAAGGCACCGTCCATTTAAATGGGGCTTGGCATGTGCACAATAATCCCCATTGTCAAATAAACCATCCTTTGGCTGAGAGAGTTTCAGTTTTGCCTAATAAGAGCAAAGTAATTTTTGCAAATATGAAATATTTATATAAGCAGCTAACAAAAAATACATCTACATCTTAAGGTGGACATAGACGCAAAGATCCGCTCGTTTGGCGACATCTCCAAATGTGCTGATCTTTCCCCGATATACCACTAAGGGGCATGACTATATCGGGGGTAAACTGAACAATCGGATTATGATGAGAGCGCAATGGGCTCCGGTGGGACAGTCGGGACAAAATCAAACCTGTCTGATCGACCAAACGACCGATCTCCACCGGACGAAAAATGACAGGACTCTCCACACATGGTCCGAAAATCGTACGAATCCTCGATTCGTACGATAGGATCTTTGCGTCTATGGCCACCTTTACAGAGAAAGTAGATAAAAGGATTAGATTCTTTATTTGTCACATGCATAGTTATACAAGTACAACATGCAGTGAAATGCATCCTGATCAACTTTTTTGGACTTTGCAAAACTAAAACATACTAGTTAAACACTACAACCAAGTACCAAAAGAATACCATAAAAAATTCAATTTTTTTTTTTTTTAAATTGAGTATAGCAGCAGAGCATATGTAGTACAAGATGAACCATGTTATTTACATAAGTGACAGTGAGTAAAGATTGTATTAAAATATAAAATATAAAAACAGCAGTGCAAAGGGGATGTATTTGTGTGGTTGGTGATAGGCAGTTGGTGTGACTTTATTGGAAGAGATTGAGAAATGAATATTTATCAGGCCAGGCAAAGGAGAGTTAACTGCTGCCTACTCCATAGCTACTCACTGAGGCACCTGCTGCACCTCTGTCATAAATATGTCACTAGGAGGACCTCGAGTTATAAAAATATCAGCATAAATCTAAGAGGCTCATGACAGAGAAAGGCACCGAATCCTTCATAAATCAGTCTCTTTTCTCTTGGTGGGTGATGTGAGTTGAATTCCAACAATACATGAATGGCTACAGTTTTGGCAGTTTTTACTGTTGCTTTAACGTTGTTCTGCTGTCTATAAACCTGCTCCTCACTTTCTTTGACCATCAATTTGTAAAAGACGCCTTTACTCCTGTGCTACTCCTAAACACAGCTCTGGGTGCTTGACTCAAGCTGAACATACACAGAACGATAAACTTGTACACACAAATTGTGGGTAAAACTGGGCTGATATGAATGTTCCCCACTGCTACTATAGGCACCATCTCTCCCTACTATACCTGCTATCCCACAGTCACACTCCCTTCCCAGAGACTATTATCCCCACTGTTACTATAGGCACCATCTCTCCCTACTATACCTGCTATCCCACAGTCACACTCCCTTCCCAGAGACTATTATCCCACTGTTACTATAGGCACCATCTCTCCCTACTATACCTGCTATCCCACAGTCACACTCCCTTCCCAGAGACTATTATCCCACTGTTACTATAGGCACCATCTCTCCCTACTATACCTGCTATCCCACAGTCACACTCCCTTCCCAGAGACTATTATCCCCACTGTTACTATAGACACCATCTCTCCCTACTATACCTGCTATCCCACAGTCACATTCCCTTCCCAAAGACTATTATCCCACTGTTACTATAGGCACCATCTCTCCCTACTATACCTGCTATCCCACAGTCACACTCCCTTCCCAGAGACTATTATCCCACTGTTACTATAGGCACCATCTCTCCCTACTATACCTGCTATCCCACATCCACAGTCCCTTCCCAGAAACTATTATCCACTGTTACTATAGGCACCATCTCTCCCTACTATACCTGCTATCCCACAGTCAAACTCCCTTCCCAGAGACTATTATCCCACTTCTACTACTGGCATTGTTGAATTTCCTGAATTATAAAGAAGTAATTAACTAACTTACCTGCATATTTGCTATATATTGCTGCTGCTCTGCGATACCCTATAATGTGTATGGCTGCTGTCAATCATCCCAGCTTGGACTCCACTGAAGACAAAAAGTTCTCACTACTTCACCTTGTGCTGAATAGAACATTACTATGTGAGGGGTATAAAGGTTAAGAAAACATTGCCCATTATGGCTGCTTGAAGATGCATCAAAGGGACTATACAGATTAGGAATACATACTATTTACATGCAATTATTAACACCTAATTAAAGCAGCATATCTATAATCAACATATTTATAACATTGTTACCCTCATATAACCTTTCTCATAGATATCATAGGCAAAGGTACCATCTTGTCTCTTAGCATCCACCGACCTATAGCACTGAGACCACAGGTAGGTAATGACACTAACAGATCGTTTCCTATGCCCTACCAGTTGTTACTAAGCAACAGCTCAAAGTTAGAACAGATTTTATTAATAGAAATATTCACTGCAGTCAGGCAGCTTATGTACAGAAAATATTGTTTATTCAAACTTGTTCATGGTTTTTTACTTTTTGTGGTTTCATCTGGTTGCTAGGGTCAGTGGTCATGACAATGAAAAAGCATACTGACTATAAGGCATCATTTCTATCTTTTATAATAGTCTTTTCTATCCTTCCAGTCAGGCACTCAACTTCTAGCCTTTGATGCTGACATTTGCACCACTGTCTAGCTGAATAGGATTGTTGACCTTAAAGGAGAAACAAGCCCCTTATTTAAAAAAACACTACCCGCTCTACCCCACATAGACCCCCTCCCCCCCTCCTTAGCCTAGCTGCTACCCTGGGCAAATGCCCCTAACTTTTTACTTGCCCCTCGGTGCAGATTCAGGGATAGGAGTTCACAGCCGTCAATCTTCCGGGTCTTTGTGTCTTCTCCCAGCGCTTAGACAATTTCCGTCCATTTTGGCGCATGCGCAGTTGTCACAAACACGGAAATTGCTCCAACTGTGCATGCTCCGTTGGCCGGTCTCATTCTCAGATTACCGAAGACCCGGAGATGGCTTATGTGAACTCCGATCCCTGAATCTGTATCTTAACTAGTGATGGGTGAATCTGTCCTGTTTCGCTTCGCTGAATAATTTGTGAAACAGCCAAAAAATTTGCAAAACAAATTGAATTCAATGGGCGTCAAAATAATTTTGACGCACGTCAATTATTGAGGCGAGCAAAATTTTAATACGCGGGATTATTTTGTCCAAATGCATCAAGTCAATGGCATCCAAATAATTTTGACATGCGTCAGGTTTTAAGCCGAAGAGAGAGAGCTGGATCCAACAGGAGGGCTGGATGTGGAGTCTTGGAGCTGTTGGTGACATGATGATGTTGCTGGTAGCACTGTCTCGCTTGTAGTTGGTGCTTGAGCTGCTGATGGTATGGGCCTGATACAGATCCAGTGGAAGGGAATGAATCTGAGCTGAAGGTAGGGCCAGATGTTTGAAGCACATGATCGTAAAGATTCTTATTACAATGATGGATGGTCCTACCAGCTTTTGTACACATAGGGGCAAATTTACTTAAGGTCGAATATCGAGGGTTAATTAACCTTTGATATTCTACTGTCGAAGTTTAATCCTTCGACTTCGAATATCGAAGGATTTATCGCTATTCATTCGATCGAACTATTAAATCCTTTGAAAACGATTTTTCTTCGACCTAAAAAAGCTACCTAAGCCTATGGGGACCCTAACATTGACTTCAGTAGCTTTTAAGTGGCGAACTAGGGGGTAGAAGTTTTTTCTTAAAGAGACAGTACTACGACTATCGAATGGTCGAATAGTCGAACGATCTTTAGTTCGATACAAAGTCGTAGTCGAAGGTCGAAGTAGCCCATTCGATGGTCGACGTAGCCAAAAAAAACATTTGAAATTCAAAGTTTTTTTTTTATTCATTCTTTCACTCGAGCTAAGTAAATGGGCCCCATAGGAAAATTCTTGAACTCTTTTGATGACGCCTGAACTGATGTTGGGATTCGGTTTTATCAAGAAGAACATTGATTCCTGATTTCAGTGCTGATGACTGAAAAAGGGCATCATTATTTTAGTTGGATTGTAACATTTCAATGTTAGAGAAAAAAAACATAGGCAACAGTAATTCTAAATGCAGAAATGTACTGAACTACATGGTTCATTAGCAGATATGTGCAGTGCATTGGCTAGTGGACGCATGGACTGATATGTGCTTATTCGGTTTAAAGTGATATCCAGACTAGGATGAAAAACTTTTTTTTAATATAATGTAAAAACATGGAATTCTAAACACATTTCCAATATACATTCCTATTGATAATGAATGTCTCTTTTTTTTCCTCTATTGTATCTGACTTCTCATACCACTGCATTATTGTATCAGTAGTCAGATCTCCTCCAGACAAGACTCAACTTCCCACAATACCTTGCATGTTTTGTAATTAACAGACCTTATTCTGGGCACGAGCGCCATGCATGATTATTTGCACCCACATAGTGCTAAGTGTTGCATTATTAAATGGTCCATATATATTACTGTTTCTATCTCATAGATGATTTTCCTTTTGAAATCCTGCTACTGTGATTGGTTATTTTTATTGTGGCAATTTTAATAGACACTGAGATGCCCCTTTGAGCCAAATTATTATTTGAGGTTTATGAATGTAGAGTAGGCTTGAACTTTTTTTAACCTCCACTGCTGCCCAGTCAACGTTCCTGATGAGAGGATGCTCTCTGATGTTGCCATGGACCTCAAGATGCGTCTCAGGGTCCTTCTCTAGAACATATAAGGAAAGACATTAACAGCCATTAAAATTATTCACAAACATGTGCCCCTCCCAGAAATACAATTATGTATCTGGTCTATATGCCAGGCCTGGCAGCAGGATTATATAAATTAAAATATTCTGTGGAACAAGGGCAATGGTGCATGGGGCCCATTCTTGCTCAAGTGCAGATGGTGCAACTTTAGAGACCTGGCTCCCACATAATTTTTTGATCTTTAGGCCATACACTATTTTCATTAGTCACTTGCAGAATTGAACATGTGAAATCAGTGAGAAATACTTATGTTTACAAACTAATCCCTTCTTTCTTTGTAAGGTGCTGA
The DNA here is from genome assembly GCA_038501925.1 of Xenopus petersii. Lineage (NCBI taxonomy): Eukaryota > Metazoa > Chordata > Amphibia > Anura > Pipidae > Xenopus > Xenopus petersii. The sequence goes on from CM076681.1 coordinate 17,708,173, forward strand.
TGAAGAAGAACTGGGATGCAGGGATAGACTGGAGTCTATGTGCCCCACTTACTGCCCATACTGTACAGGCAATGGCACTTAAAGAGTGAAGTGCAAATCTATGCTCTTCATTTCTAAGAGTGGAAACAGTTGCCCCGCTAGGTACAAATTACCTGGTCACGCACTTGCTAACTATCTACAAGCTGACACCCACTGCACCCACTGCACCCACTGCACACCTGTCTTCTGGATCTCACCGGTACAGGTCTTCACACCATTGGGAACAGTAAGGAAAAGAAGACAGGAGGAGAGAAAAATGGACACACTGGAGGGCAGAGAAACAAAAACAGGGAAGGACAACGGCAGTGGGTGAATAACAATTAAAATAAGAGCCTCCTTCCTCCCACACCTATTGGGCCACTGTAGCCCTAACCAGCCCCCCCCCCAAGGATTCTGCCATGCCTTTCCCCCCAAGGCTTTATATTATATTGAATATAGCCCCCCTAATCAAATTTATAACAATATCAGATAGCCATATATACAATAGATAATAATCATCACAATAAGCAAGCATAAATATGACACATATGAAAGTGCCATCTGGTAGATCTTTGTTAAACTCTTGTGTCTAAATAAGTGTCTCATACTTGTGCTTATTCCGCTTATGGTAGAAATTATATTATTACTTAGAACAAGTATTAGTAAAGGGTCAACATATTCCACAAGGCTGTAGATTAGACGGGTGAATGTAACAAACATACTGAGCAACACAGAGGGTAAACAGGGAAATGGTCATTAGAGCTGACACTCGAAAAGACTGTAAACCTCGCAAGCAGAAAGATCATCAGTGCTTTTTATCACAGAAAATATTAATAATTCAAAGTAAGAGTGCTCAGGCAGAACAGGGGATTATATGCATAAAAGTGTAAAAACACGAGTGCAAATGTGCTTAAATGTCTCGCCCAACATAGAGTTGCTTTAGCCTTGGAGGTGAACCTGAACATGAATAACATTAGTAGCACCCCCGGGGGATATGAAGTGACGTTTATGTGCAGCACAAGCCTTACAGTTCAGGTTTCAGGAAAACAGGAATTGTGTCCCAGAAAGCTTTCTGTTTTATTTACAGTCGGTTAAACATGGCAGCACCTGGGTATGATACGGCTCTTGTGCCCTGGGTGCCCACAGCAATATTCCTAGAGAAGAACATGCTGATTTTATACAAAGGCTAAGCACTCCTTTAGTGCTGGTGATTGTGTATTACCCTGACTTCAACATGAAATGTCATATTAAAGGGCAAGTCAACCTCCAAAATAAAAATGTGCCCAATAAAAGAAGAAGCAACTTTCCACTATACATTCATTAACATTTTTCAGTGCTTTTAACATTATCTGTAAAAACAATTGCTACTGAAAGCAGCATTTGCTTAAAGGGATTGTTCACCTTTAAATTCATTTGCACTGGTTTTCATTTATTAGCATTTGTGCTTTTTTACTTATTCAGCTTTTTATCCAGCAACTCTCCAGTTTGCAATTTCAGCAATCTGGGTGCTGGGGTTCAAATTACCCTAGCAACCATGCACTGGCTTGAATAAGGGACTGGAATATGGATACGAGAGGGTCTGAATAGAAAGATAAGTAATAAAAATGGGTAAAAACAATAAATGTGTAGCCTTATGGAGCATTTGTTTTTTTAGATGGGGTCAGTGGCCCCCATTTGAAAGATGGAAAGAGTCAGAAGAATGAGGCAAATAATTAAAAAACTAATGAAGAAAAAATGAAGGCCAATTGAAATGTTGCTTAGAATTAGCAATTCTATAACATACTAAAATGTGAACCACCCTTTTAACTCCTGGTTGTTACTTTTTAAACAATGTTGCAAAAGTCTTAGTTCTAAAGTCAGGTCTGTTAATCAGTTGCCTTTTCTGACATTGTATCAACAGTCTGAGCCACCAGTGCAGAGAATAGAAAGGGACAGACACTGCTTAAAATAACAATACATATACAAATAACTTAAAACCATAAAAAAATACAATTAGGGGCCGATTCACTAAAGTCGAGTAAAGGATTCAAAGTAAAAAAACTTCGAATTTCAAAGTATTTTTTGGGCTACTTCAACCATCGAATGGGCTACTTCGACCTTCGACTACAACTACGACTTCGAATTGAAGGATTCGAACTAAAAATCGTTCGACTATTCGACCATTCGATAGTCGAAGTACTGTCTCTTTAAAAAAAACTTCGACCCCCTAGTTCGGCAGCTAAAAGCTACCGAAGTCAATGTTAGCCTATGGGGAAGGTCCCCATAGGCTTTCCTAAGTTTTTTTGATCGAAGGATATTCCTTCGATCGTTGGATTAAAATCCTTCGAATCGTTTGATTCGAAGGATTTAATCGTTCGATCGAAGGAATAATCCTTCGATCGTACGATTGCAGAATTTGCGCTAAATCCTTCGACTTCGATATTCGAAGTCGAAGGATTTCAATTCCTAGTCGAATATTGAGGGTTAATTAACCCTCGATATTCAACCCTTAATGAATCAGCCCCTTAATGTAAATTGCAAAGTTGCTTCGAAAAATGTTTTCTTTTATTAGGCAAAAATAATTATTTGTATTGACATTCCCTTTAATCTTGATCAGATGTTTTTCATGTTATGGCTGTGGCCCCATCTATATTATCTATATATATATATATATATATATATATATATATATATATATATATATAATCTAGCAGCTATAGTATATAGTATATATTAAGCCATCCATAAATACATGGAGAGCGGGCACATTTTAGCCTCTGACCTGGAAGAAATTCCTCATCTGAACAAGCAGGAGAAAACAAGAAATAAATCATTTAAATATATAGATGAAGTAGGGATGCCCTAAACCCATAATTTTAGGATTTGAACCCTCACTGAGAGATTCTGATAAATGCCAATACAAAATCTAAAACAAATACTTATTTTGAAAACAAAAACACAAGACTTTATTGAGTAATGGCAGATTTTTATTTTTTATCTTTTGCTCCTGAGTGTAATCACCTCTAGTGCAGAACATACTAAATTACATTTCTGCCGGGATGTAACTAATAACTGGAGGTAAAACATATGCATAACTTGAAGCTGCAACTTAACTATTCGAAGATGTTTCAACCCCCTTTTTACCATGACTCCTTAATAAATAACCCGATAAGTGGGGATGAACACACATAGATGGTTATTTATCAAAGTCCAATTTTATCTCAACATTTTCTGCTACAAACTCCAATCAAATCCACTCGGGTTTTATATGCTAATTTATTATTACATTTTCCCAAAAATTTGTTTTGTGGGAAAAAATCTGATTTTCAAGATTTCTTCGGATTTTTCACTCGAAAACTCAGATATTTGCCCGAAAACGCCAAAAACGTTGGGGTATTGCACAAAACCCAGCGCACATCAAATAATTATTGAGACTTCTCCCATTGACTTATATGTAACCTCGACAGGTCTGAGATGCCGGATATTCTAATTCGGACTTTTCCATCCTCGCGGTTTAATAAATAACGAAAAAAGCATGATTTTTTAAAAGTTCGATTTTATAAAAAAAAAATTTCAGGATTTTTGCATTCAGAGTTTAGTAAATAAATTGGATGCGCTCCCTTAGCAGAACAGAAAGCAGCCAAAAGTGAGTCCACAAAAGAGAGGCAGGGAAGAGGGAATAGGAAAAGGTGATTAAAGAGAAGAAAGACAAATAATTAAAGACGGTGAAAGTAAAAGGAGGCGGGAGAAACAAAAAGTTAAAGACAAGGCATGATGAAACAGCACAAGGGAAAGGTAAAAGGCAAGAGAAAATGAAACAGCAGAACATTAAAAAAAAGAAAACTCAACTCAACAAAGTAAGAAACATATCACATTAGAAAAGTGAAACAAATTATAGTCATATTTTAGTTAGAAGCGTTTCAATTGGTCTTCATTGCTGTTATCACTTTTCTTTCTATTCAAGCTTGATTGCTAGCGTAAAATGTACCCTAGCAACCAAATAACTGCTGAAATTCCAAATGGGAGAGCTGCAGAACATAAAAGCTAAACAACACAAATAAAAAATGAAGATCGATTGCAAATTATCTCTGTTTTGACCATGTTTTTACCTACAAAAGGGCAAACAACTCGCACACGGTGTACGTCCTATACAAACAGTAGGGGGCAGATTTATCAAGGGTCGAATTTTGAAGTTGAAAATGCTTCAAAATTTGACCATCGAATTGAATATTCGAAGTCAAAGTTTTTTACATCAAATTTGGGCATTTCGAACGATTCGATGGATTTCATCGATCGATTGAAGAATTTTTTTTTTCGATTACAAAAAACTTAGAAAACTGCTCTAGAATGTCCCCATAGGCTAACATAGCACTTCGGCAGATTTAATTTGGCGAAGTATTGAAGTCGAAGTTTTTTTTAATGAGACAGTACTTCGATTATGGAATGGTCGAATATTCAAGCTATTTTACTTTGAATCTAATTCGAAAGTCGAAGTCGTAGTATCCTATTTGATGGTCGAAGTATCCAAAAAATTACTTTGAATTTCGATTTTTTTTATTTCGGGAAATTCCCTCGAATTCACTTCGACCCTTGATAAATCTGCCCCTAGGAGTCAGTTGGTCGTTCCAAGAATAATTGTTAAGCGGGGGGGAGTATATTAGCAGAGCAGCATAAGGATAAACCAAATAAAAAAGTTATAGTCCAACATTAGTCGCATTTGAATTCCCATCGTATATGCAAAGGGAATGACTAAAATCTCCTGTGCAGAAACACTGAAAAGATCAGAAATCACAGCTTCTACCCGGTTGGAAATAAAACCTGCCCCAAGGGATGGTGATGAGCACCTCTAGGTGTAGAGGGCTGTGCTGTAAAGGGTGAAAACTGTGCATCCACAATCATTTCTAGAGGTCACTCATCTCACCTTATCAGGGCACTTAGGAACCTATACATCTCTATGTCAACTATTCAGTGGGTGTACTGTTAATGGCTGGGTAGGGAGATATATAAATAAATATATATATATATATATATATATATATATATATATATATATATATATATATATACACAGTATGTATAAACTGTATATGGGGGACCATGTGACCGTTCAATAAATGAATTCTTCTTTTGCTATATGGGTATTGGTGATACGGTGCAGAATGATAAGCCTAGCAAGCCAAGTTCCATGGCTCCGGTAACCCTGCACCTGTTGCATAGCAACATCTGTGAGCGCTACTTCTGTCAGTTTAGGAGAGATGTCATGGTACAGAGGCAAAGTCTGTGCAGAACCGCGGGCCTGCCCCACTGCCACAGTCATATATATATATAACCAAAAGGAACGATTAGTTTAACGCTCAACCTCCACTCCTATCTCACATACCAGGACAGTAAAATAAAACGTTTTGACCAGACCGGGAGTTCCTGCTGGTGTTTGTATTTGACTAAAAGGAGGGGTACGCCTGCTACCTTTGTTGCAAAAAGTGAATCATGGGTCAGGTACTTGTGTCAATTACAATGTAACCTGTGACAGTTTGTGACCATAAAGGAAAATGTAGCAACATAGATAACACCACTATAATCGTGTAGCAAGACAAGTCAGAAATGGTTACATTGTGTGAAAAAAACACATCAGAAACAGATGCTTATAAGAAGCACCCGATATACAGATTTATTATCAAGGGTCGAATTTTGAATTTGAAAAACTTCGAAATTCGAATTCAAAAAGACCAACCGAAATGAAGATGAAGTTTTTTTTGGGTCGATTAGGTCCGTTTTTCACCATTTTGACTCCAAATTCAGCAATTTGGCAGGTTTAAGATGGTGAATGGTCAAAGTCGATTTTTTAAAGAGACAGTACATGATAAATTTCGATATTCCAACTTTCAAATTTTCGAATTTTTCAAAAATTCACCTTGACCTCTGATAAATCTGCTCCTAGAGTCAATTGGCGGACTTTCGATTCATGGGTTTCTTGCTAGAGTGGAGAGACAGAGATTCGTCCATGTTAAGCATGGGCCAGTGTTTATTGATGCTGGTCGACAAATGTCTAGACTATGCCGAAAATGTGGTGGTGAAGATTAGAGGGGTCGCCGACTCCTTTGTTTCTGGTCTAGTGGATTGGGTGTGTTGTAGTGCACGGTCCAGTTGTGTATACAAAAGTTCCTGTGTGTACCCCCTCTCCAAAAATCTATTAAACATATCACGAAGTTGTACCTCAGCTGTGATTCTGTCATTATTGTTACATATAACGCGCAAAAAGTGGGTTTCCTGAACAGTCTGGTTCCTAGTTGTAGATCCTTTATGAAGATATTTAAATCCAGGAAATCAATGTTATCGGTGTGTAAATTTAGGGTGAGCTTGATGGGGCTGTCAAGTTCATTAAGGTGTTGATGGAAAGACACAATTGCTTCCTCTGTATCCGTCCAAATCATAAACAGGTCATCGAGGTATCGAAAATAGGTAAGCATTGACCCAGGAGGGGTAAAATATGAGCAGTCTCAAAGTCTAGCATGAAAATATGGCTCCAAGTGCAGACTTGAAAACAAAATACAGTTTGGGAAATTGTGTAAGCTTTATAAATGCTAATACTGATTGAAATATCCCTCAGTACTATGTTGGGGTGAAATATTCTTTAACAGGATAAAAGTCTTAAAAGCAGTAGCTATGGCTTGTGGGTTTTATAGGATAAGCACAATTTATGTGTATTTTATCCATTCAGGTTATACACCTACTACTTTCTCCCGTGAATATTCCCATTTAATATGCATTCAGATTCCAGCTGTGCTAGAAGCCCTATCGCTTGCATGGAAGGCAGCTGCTGATGAGACTGAATGTGTTCCCTTGTTATTAGCTAATGAAATACTCATGTCTACTGACATTTCTGCTTTATGAACAATTAATGCAGAGAAAAGTGCTGTCTGGAATACAACTTTCTGCACTGCTTGTAATGGAAATGGACACAGTGCCCTCCAGTGGACAGCTGTCTAAATAAACATAATCTAAAAATAATCAAATAAAAAGGGCCAGTGTATGCCTGATAATGGATTTTAAAAAGAATTTGGTTTTTATTATTTTGTTGACTTGGTGGTGCAAATTTTTCAGTCTTCCCATAATAAGAATGGAAATGAGATCCTTTATCCTATATGTGCCCTCCTTAGCCAAATAATGTTTTTGTTTTTTTTATTTTCACATTTTTTAAAGGGCATCAAGAAAAGAGACAACAGTACAGTCAAAGTCAGAGACAAGTGGTTAGGGCATGTACAGAGAAAATTCAGATCCACATGCATCTTGGCAACTGAGTTTTTTTATGCAAATCGAATAGGTTATAAATAAATGATGATGATGATAGGTTTCAACGTGTGAACTGGGAGCAAACAGATACCCCTAGGTTATACGATTATGGGAAATAATATCCAGAATGCTTGGGACCCAGAGTTTCATAAAATATGGATCTTTCTGTAATTTGAATCTTTAAAATGCAAATCATTTCAACATGAAATAAACCCAATAGTCTGATTTTGCCTCCAATAAGGATTAATTATATCTTAGTTTGGATCCAGTACAAGGTACTGTTTTATTAATACAGGTATGGGATCCATTATCAGGAAACCCATTATCCAGAAAGCTCCAAATTATGGAAAGGCCATCTCCATAGACTTCATTTTATACAAATAATCTAAATTTTAAAAAAAATTATTTCCTTTTTCAATTTAATAATAAAACAGTAGCTTGTACTTGATCCCAACTAAGATATAATTAATCCTTATTGGAAGCACAACCTGCCTATTATTGTTTATTTAATGTCTATTTCATTATCTAGCAGACAAGGCATGAAGATCCAAATTACTGTAAAATCCCTTTTCCAGAAAACCCCATGTCGTGAGCATTCTGGATAACAGGTCTCATACCTATATATGTATATCTATATATACTGGGGGTAGGCAGAAGACCTTTGAACAGGTACCTGCCCATCGCCCTCACATCATTGCGCCTTAGGCAGGTGCCTCTTCTGCCTACCCCTAGTTCTGGTTTTGCACCCAGTATGGCCTGCTCTGAACTTTAACAAAAAGGCCAGCTTTTTCACTCCACTGTGCATATGTTGGACCAGGGGATAGAAAGAAGGATCGCTCAGTGGTGCTCGCTAAGAAGAACCCAAACCAAAACAGTTTCCTGCTAACAGGAACTCCATAAGTGATTACAATCACTGGGAGGGGGTGCCTACATTTGGCTTCTTTCCTTCTCCGTTAAAAGAATTAACTCAGACACCAAACCAGTGACGCCTTCTTTCTATTTTTGGCTGTGTGAACGCAGCATTTCACAATGGAACTGCTTTCAGGCAGGCTATTGTTTCTCCTAATTTATGTAACTGGAGGAGTCACAATGGAACTTGGATTTTTACTATTGAGTGCTATTCTCATATGTACCAGGGAACTGTTATCTTGTGTTAGGGAGCTGTTATCTTGTTACCTTCCCATTATTCTATTGTTAGCCTGCTGGGGGGGAAAGGGAGGGGGTGACATCACTCCAACTTGCAGTACAGCAGTAAAGAGTGACTGAAGTTTTATCAGAGAAAAGTCTGATAAATGGGTCACATGTCACATGAATGGGGGCACCTGGGAAGCTAACAATATGTCTAGCCCCATGTCAGATTTCAAAACTAATGTTCTTTTGAAAAACAGATTTCAGTGCAGAAGTCTGCTGGAGCAGCACTATTAACTGATGTGTTTTGAAAAAAACATGTTTTGTCATGACAGTATCCCTTTAAACTGTATTAGTCCTAAGCCCCCACTGCTCCTTCCTCTTCTTTTGATTAAAGCTGGGAATTGTTATTTTACTGCAGAAAGTATGGCACAATGAAGAGATCTTATCAATCAAGGCTTCTATTGCAGCATCAAACAGAATTATAATAACACCACGGTCAGACAATTCAGCTAATTAATTATTAGTGGAATGCTTCATCCCAAATATGTAATGGAATATAGTCGTTTATTTTCTTGGACATCTCTTCAGGCCCGGATTTAGGGAAAGGCCCCCTAGGCCCGGGCCTAGGGTGGCAAGATGTTAGGGGTGGCAAGCAGGCGCCCCCTAACATTCTCTATAACCCACAGTATTTGTAAAATGGTTACGGACCCCCCAATTCCAAAACAGTCTGAACCACCCACCCTCGGCCCCACATTGCTGTGCCTGTGCGTCTGTCCTGTGTGTCAGTGGGGATCTCTTCCAGCTCAGTATGCACGCACGCTGTACACGGTGACGTCACCCCGTCACATGATTGTGCAAGCGTCTCTCGGTGCAGGCGTAGCACCACTCTCAGACGGAATAGGATAGGAGGAGTAGAGAGGGGGAGCTGCGACTCTTACTGAGTGTGTGACGTCCCGTGAGCCGTGCCTGTGGCGTGTGCACAGTGCAAGTTGAGCGCAACAGGCGCCAGCACACAGGACAGGAGCCCCCCAAACAGAGTGCTGTGCTTGAGAATTTGGCTGGCTGTTCACATCCAGAAAATGCGCGCGGGGGGCGGCACAGTAGCTGGTCCTAGGGGGGCAAGGAGGGTATATTCGCCCTGCATCTCTTTTCTTTCCTTCAGCAAAATCACAATACAATACAGTCAGACTCCAATTTGATTTTATACAATATAACAGATAATGTGAAAAACTACATTATTGAACAACTCACATTTCTGTACATTCTCCTTAAAGTGATACTGACACTAAAAATTATCATTCAAAATATCAATGTACATCAAAAGTTACTTATAGCTCATCTTGATCGTTTTTCACTGATAGTTCTGCTTTTGTAAGTTATTGTTACTTGAAGTTACTAAACCTGACTGTTTGCCAACCTGACTGTCCCTTCTCAGTCTGTCAGTTAGAGATTCTAATGCTAATGGACTCCTGCTGCACAAATATGGCAGCTCCCTCATACAGGAACATGGGGGATCAGATGGGTAATGTAAAAGCATCTGCAACTACTTTAATGGTAAAATTATAGATAACAATATTATGATAGATGTAAAAAGAAGGTTTAATTTCTGGTGTCAATAATCTATTTAATCCTTTAAAGTATTTTGGAAGTATTACCTGATATGTTTTACTAATAGACAAATACTCTCCTTTGCTGCATTGAAATTATACTTTTCTTTAGATTCAGCATTTTTGCGCCACATTCCAACCCTCCTCCGCATTAGCCATTATTCCTTTATACTGACAGAGGGGAATAAATAATTGTTGTTCGCTGTGGAATACCAAAACTGATTACAAATATTTGCCTAGTTTTCAGTTACATATTTTATATGCATACCTGTGATGTTATTGGAACCTTTTTGACATTTTACTTTGGTATTTGTGATTCTTGATCCAATAAACACACACACCAGAGCAAGCAAGTGACAATACCTATCCAGCTATGAGCACTGGAATTGCTGCATTTAAATTTGTACTCAATGGCTGCTCCCACGTTTATACACAAAATAACTTATTCTGTACTTTGTAGATCTGAGTGGGAGCCACATTATCACTCATGAACTCAATGAAGCGGTGGCCTCCAAAAATAGCAGACAACCTGGTTTTACCAGGCTTTATAACAAAACATCTCTCCGCCTTGTTTTGTCACACAAATCACCATTAGTTAGTATTTTGTCCCCTAAAGCTGGCCATAGACTTGCAGATATAGTGGACCTTCAATATTGGACAAATGATCATGCGGTGCCATCTCCCGACCTACTTATCCATTCAGATCAAATAAAGTAGTAAAAGAACAGATTGTAAGGGAGAATTACCTCCTGCCTCCACGCCGATGCTGCCCTGCTGTCCAAGATGGCGGCACATAGTCCTTCCACGCGGTTCTTCCCAGGCACGGCACTGTGACGCCAGCGCGTTTTCGCCAGCGTCAGAATGGACGCCGGCGCTTGGATGGATGCCAGCGTCGGAACGCCGGCGCAATTACGCCAGCGCAGTGACGTCATCACGTTTATCCTTTGGCGCCAATGGAGGCCTATATAAGGAGCCTAAAGGTCTGCAAACATTGCCCAATTATAGATTCTACTTCGTGTGTTCCTGGGTGTGCTAGTATATATTGATTCTTGTTCCTGATCTTGACCCTTTGCCTGTTTATCGTTATTGAACCCTTGCCGCCTGAACTGACCTATTTGCCTGGACTTTGACCATTCTTTTGCCTAATCCTATTGTACCGCGAACTGTGCTGAACTTCAGCTTCCTCATTGGTCCGCTACTTCAGTTTGAGCCTTCGGGCCCTTACACAGATCAGCCGATGTTCTGCCCCTGACAGCAATCGTACGAAAGTTATGTCCGACAAAGCTGGTGACAGACTCCCACTGATATCCTCAGATCAGCAATACATGCAGAGATATTATCGGTAGCCGACAGAAATATTCTAACCTGTCCAACTGAACGACCAATAGTCATGGCAAAAAAAATGACGGAACAATCCACACGCGGTCTGAAATTCGTACCAAATGAAGATCCATACGATCAAATCTATGGCCAGCGTAAGAAAAGTAGCTGTGTGTGTATAGAACTAATAACCAGTGTCGGACCGGGAATGCTGCCACACCATTATCCTGGCCCCCCAGCTGCAAACTGGGGCGCAGAGCACTCTTAAGTTTTTTTGGAGCTGCAGCACGAACAGAAAGAAGAGCGAGTTCAGGAGCAGGTCTGGGCCGGGGCCCACCGGGTTTTTTCCCGGTGTCCCACTGGCCCAGTCAAAAACTTGCTGTTGCTTGAAAGAAATGCACCATGTATTCCCATCATTATTAATATCACAAAGGTGCTGAATAAATTCATACTGCTCAGTTGCATGTTGTATTGCCAGGCAAAAGAAAGGCCCATGCAGACACGGGGCAGGATGCCCATGCAACACTGTATGCCACCCATTACTGCCTGATCTTTTCCCAGTTTGGTCATACATTCAAGTGGGTACAAATTGCTCTGATCTTTAGCCCCAGGGCCAGTGATCAGATGATAACAGGTAGTTAGGCAGACCCACTGGGAAAGGACAACATCAATTTCCCAATACAGTCCTAACATTTTGCATTTCTAACCTGTCTGACCCCTGGCCAGATATCAATTAGGCAGTAGGGCAGGCTATAAGTACAGGGCCACTGTCATGGGCAGCAATGCATTTATGGGGACGCTGCATGACTCAGAAGCAAGGAAATTCAACACAGATAGAGAGCAGGGTGCAGAGTGCAAAAAAAAAAAAATGAGAGCATTAAGACTTTTTTTTTAAGACATCGCCAAACGAGCGGATCTTTCCCCGATATGCCACTAAACTGAGTGGCTATACCGGGGGTAATTAGAGCGTTCGGCCGTATGGCCGAACGATCGAATTACGATGCGCCAAGCGGCTCCGACGGGTCGGTCGGGTAAAAATCCAACCTTCCCGATCGATATCGTGGCCAGATATCGATCGGGAAGACTCGTCGGAAGCCCCCATACACGGGCAGATAAGCTGTCAAATCGGTCCAAACGACCGATATCGGCAGCTTTATCTGCCCGTGTATGGCCACCTTTAATCTGTTTTATCAGCTTCTGCTCTGCTCGGCAGAACCAGGAATCAGGTTATTTTCAACCAGGAAAATGGTTTCAATTTGCCATTGAGTTTGAGAAATACTTAAAGGGGTTGTTCACCTTCAAAAACTTTTTCCAGTTTTGTTGTTTTCAGATTGTTCGCCATAAACAAAGACTTTTTGCAGTTACTTTCTATTTTCTATTTGTGATTATTTTCTAATACTGAAATGTAAAGTTTTGTTTTTCACCTTAAAGGGAACCTGTCACCCATAAAGAATATTCAAAATCCTATTTTATCACATTAGTCAAGCAAAATGAACTTTAATTACACAATATAAATTATCTGAATCTTGTTTTTTTCAGTCTGGGAATTCATAATTACAGCAAGCAGGCAGGAGCCATTTTGTGGACACTGTTATTAAGACAAGCCTTGCATCATTTCAGAATCTTGTTTGTGCACCAGAATGGAGGACCTGATGTCCATCCCCATGCACTGGTTATACAATGAAATGGTAAAGAGAGAGGGAGAATGTTTGGAGAGCAGTGACATCTAGAAAGTGCTCCTCTATGCCTAAGGCTTAGAGGAGGGGCACACATAGTTACATAGTTACATAGTTAAATTGGGTTGAAAAAAGACAAAGTCCATCAAGTTCAACCCCTCCAAATGAAAACCCATCATCCATACACACACCCCTCCCTACTTTTAATTAAAATTCTTTATACCCATACCTATACTAACTATAGAGTTTAGTATCACAATAGCCTTGGATATTATGTCTGTCCAAAAAATCATCCAAGCCATTCTTAAAGGCATTAACTGAATCAGCATCACAACATCACCCGGCAGTGCATTCCACAACCTCACTGTCCTGACTGTGAAGAACCCTCTACGTTGCTTCAAATGAAAGTTCTTTTCTTCTAGTCTAAAGGGGTGGCCTCTGGTACGGTGATCCACTTTATGGGTAAAAAGGTCCCCTGCCATTTGTCTATAATGTCCTCTAATGTACTTGTAAAGTGTAATCATGTCCCCTCGCAAGCGCCTTTTTTCCAGAGAAAACAACCCCAACCTTGACAGTCTACCCTCATAATTTAAGTCTTCCGTCCCTCTAACCAATTTAGTTGCACGTCTCTGCACTCTCTCCAGCTCATTTATATCCCTCTTAAGGACTGGAGTCCAAAACTGCACTGCATACTCCAGATGAGGCCTTACCAGGGACCTATAAAGAGGCATAATTATGTTTTCATCCCTTGAGTTAATGCCCTTTTTTATGCAAGACAGAACTTTATTTGCTTTAGTAGCCACAGAATGACACTGCCCAGAATTAGACAACGTGTTATCTACAAAGACCCCTAGATCCTTTTCATTTAAGGAAACTCCCAACACACTGCCATTTAGTGTATAACTTGCATTTATATTATTTTTGCTAAAGTGCATAACCTGCATTTATCAACATTGAACCTCATTTTCCAGTTTGCTGCCCAGTTTTCCAGTTTAGACAGATCACTTTGCAAAGTGGCAGCATCCTGCATGGAACCTATAGTTCTGCACAATTTAGTATCATCTGCAAAAATAGAAACAGTACTTTCAATGCCCACCTCCAGGTCATTAATAAACAAGTTGAAAAGCAAGGGACCTAGTACAGAGCCCTGCGGTACTCCACTAACAACACTGGTCCAATTAGAAAATGTTCCATTTACCACCACTCTTTGTAGTCTATCTTTTAGCCAGTTCTCTATCCAGGTACAAATACTATGTTCCAGGCCAACATTCCTTAATTTAACCAGTAACCTTTTGTGTGGCACTGTATCAAATGCTTTAGCAAAGTCTAAGTAAATCACATCCACTGCCATCCCAGAATCGAGGTCTCTACTTACATTCTCGTAAAAAGAAATTAAGTTAGTCTGGCAAGATCTATTACGCATAAAACCATGCTGGCACAAACTCATAGTATTATGATTTGCTATGAAGTCCAGTATCTTATCCTTTATTAACCCTTCGAAAAGCTTTCCTAATACTGACGTCAGACTAACTGGCCTATAGTTTTGAGGCTGAGAACGGGATCCTTTTTTGAATAGAGGCACCACATTAGCAATTCGCCAGTCTCTCGGCACAATGCCAGATCACAATATTTGATTGACAGCTGAGATTTTTAGATGAGCTTACAACAGCTATATAAGCTTTAATAAAAAAAAGAAATTGGATTTCATGTTAAATTTGAAAAGGACTTTTATACAGATTTTTGTGTCTTGGTGACAGGTCCATTTTTTTGGGGGTCGCTGACTCTGTAACTGTTCTAAATTGATACATTTAGTTGATACATTTGTTATCTTTGCCCCTGCTGAGCAGAATCCCTGAGTTTCCTTAAAGGCAGCTGTTAGAATTGATAAAATAGTTGCTAATATTCCACAGATACTGCTGAGAAATGTATCAACTAAATGTATCAACTAAATGTATCAACTAAATGGAGCAAATTGTAACAGTTCAGAATTTGCTCCTGGATCACTGAGCTGCCAGACTGAGACACCAGAGACACGAACATTAAACTTTAAACTTCAATTTTGGACAAAACAATGAAAAAAAAAGGAAAATGGAAATAAATAGACAAAAGTCTTTATTTCTACTGAACAATCTGAAAACAATGCAACTGAAAAAAGTATTTGAATAGTGAACCCTTTAAAATGATAGGGAGAAAGTTGTATTTTTATGTGTTTGGAGGAGCAATTTTGGGCAGGTCAGTCACACTTCATTATAATTTTATACTTTAATTAGCCTCAAAGTGCTCCTAAACTCCCTTTGTATTTTAATATCTAAACTGCATATCTATTCTGTCTTATAATATCCCATTTGAGGGGGAAGAAGCAACAAAGATGTTGTGCTGGGGAGCCAGGGACCAATAACATAATACAATGTATTAACTTATTTTAGCTGCAGAGTTTGCAATGCAAGTAGATAAGGGTCACACAGATGCCCCAGCTGTAACAAGAGATGGATACGAATCTACAGGTGCTGTTAGAGACACAAGGGTTTGGAAGAGTTCAGGGCACCGAATTGATAACATTTGGCATAATACCCAGGAATGAACATCTAAAACAACCAAGGGATTCAGGCTTCCGATTCAGTTTCAGGAAAACTATTCCATGGCCAGTTTTTGGGTTGGGTGAATAGGGGTATTTTCTCCAGAACCCCATTATAATAACAATACACATCAGGGGGCACAGGTAATTCATCCTGGGCTGGTACATTTCAGGTATAATGGGGGGGTCCGACCATGCTGCACTTCCAGGATTAGCTGGGCCCCCATTGAAACAATCTGCCAAGGATATATGGGAATTCCACAAAGACTTGGGCAATGTTATTGGGGGCTGCATACTTTCCTCAGTAATAGGGAGATGCATGGGGACTGCACCAGGTTTAAACTCTCCCGTTCTAGTGCAGTTCCTTCATACAGAACGCAACCCCTTATCTGCTTTTTCTCTTGTACGAGCTATCACCTGTGTGTGTGTGGGGGTGCTTGTGTCTGGCAGGATAGGTAAGTCATTGAAAAGAAAATCAAAGAAGCAGCTGTAGCCAGTGAGGGGAACAAAGAAGACCAACCGCTGAGGAGGGAGAGAACCATCCACAAAATTATAAAGGTAAGTTCCACTGAACATCAATGGTCTTTTTGTATTTAAACCATGACAATCATTATTTTTAACTTGTAGGGTGGGACCTCCAATTTTTTTTTTTTTTTTTAGTGTAGGGGACACTGGCCAGCAATTGTTATTTTTTGACCAAGGGATTAAACCAAATACCTCTTATTTGTACATTAGAAATGCAGGCAAATTCTAAAAAGTGCATTTAAGGTTAGAGCTGTTATCTGCTTGCAGAGTCTACCTTGGTTGGTGGCAGGCTTAATAATTCTTTGGTCAAAAGTGTTTTTACCATTTTAGCACTCGTGTCTGTGTGGCCTTTTGACTGTGGTATGGACGGAGCCTGGGGCGGGGACCATGGTGGAGTGGACAGAGCCAAGAATATTTTGTTGTATGTAGGGTTGTCTCCTTTCTTAAAGAATCTTACCAACTGGTGGTGGTTGGCAGACACTAAAGGGGCGAGAAATAATAGAGGTTTGTAGCCACTGTTTGGCCAGGTTGATTCTCACTGTAGCTAGGATCCGGGCCAAAAGCTTATTCTGTGTTTTATTTAGTTCTTTAGTTCTTTAGTAGGGATGGGCAAATTTGACCAGTTTCGTTTGGCCAAAAATTCACCGCTGGCAAAATGTCGCCGATGCTCATTAAGGTCTATGGGCGTCAACAGTTTTTTGACGCGCGGTGTAATTGTTTTGACCCGCGTCTTTTTTTACAAGTCTATGGGCGTTATTTCGCCCATCTCTATGCATGCCATTTCCAATGTCTGCACATCCCCTGAAACAAGTAGGGGTGGTTGAAATATCAAATTTTCTTGCAGGGGTGATATATCATCTTGTCATCACTTTAAATTCAGATTCTTTGATAGCCGTGTTTGGAGATATCTTAGATATTGTGGCCCATATTCTGTTTGATTAATTTTGCAGTAATGATTGCCATATATCCCTTTCCCAGTCCGTAATATGCTTCAAATGTTTTTCAGGCCTTTGGGACAATAATTGTTTATACATATGGAGAGGCTCTCGTTTTAATCTCAATGCTTTTTGACAACAGGATTCAAGTTGTGTAGGTGCTTGTTTTGTAAAGGTAGGATTAGTTGTCTTTTATAAAGACAATCTTTAAAAGTTTATTTTGGTGGGAAGCTGTTTAGGTCTGTGTGGCCTGTTAGGGCCTCTGGGTACCTGAAATGCCAGGGCCTATTTTGATTCTCAGTCCAGACCTGAGGGGTGGACTATGATATAATGGGATCTGTAATGGTACAAAGGGGCAGGACTATAAAATATAGACAGCAGAGCAGGGGCAAAAAAGGGGGCTGGCATACCTCACAACTGTCCCAATTTTAGAGGGACAGTCCCTCTTTTGACAGCTCAACCCGCAGTCCCTCGTTTGTACTGGAAAATCCCAAATTTCTCTGCACTGAAGAGGCAGAAAAAAGAAACAAAGTTTCTAACTTAATTGGCTTTTGGCAGAGAGCCCAGAACAGCCACAGCTGCAGATAAGGTACTTTTGTAACAATTTCGAGATAAGCAAATAAGTGATTGTAACAATATAAGATAACAGGTCCCTTGGGAAAAGTTAGACTCACATCTTAAAGAGCAATTCACCTTCATAAGCAAAACTGTAATAACTGAAAAAAACACTGAAATATGTTCAAACTTTGATAACCTGACAAATTTTGTAAAATGAGCATGGTAATTAGGGGGTGTGGCCACAAACACAGGCGTGGTCAAAAAACATTTCGCCGCACTATGCACACCAACTTTTTTATCCCTCTTTTTATTTCCAAAATGTTGGGAGGTATGCAGCTGCTGGACTACCACACACATTGTCGGACTGGCCCACAGGGATACCAGGAAAACTCCCGGTGGGCCCAGATGTCAGTGGGTCCTCCTGCTTCAAAACATTTGGCCTGTTTCATGGCCATTACCTATTTCTATGAGAACAAAGAGACTAATTAGATTGAACAATAGATTATAGTATGTAAAGAAAGACTAGAGAATAGAGGTTGTGTGTGGAGAGGAAGAATAATAGTACTGAGAATAGGATTGCCACCTGGCCAGTAAAAATGATGGTTGATCCTAATGTTATTAATAGGGAAAAAAGATAAATATATAGGAAGGCCGGTATTTTTTTCCAGAAAAGGTGGCAACCCTAACTGAGAGTGGGCCCCTGATCTGAGCACTTTTGGTTGGCCCCTGGTCTAAGATTTTTGGGTGGGCCCCTGGTGTCCCAGTCCAACACTGATCACACATACAATGAATGGTGGGCTGGTTTTGGCGGAAATCTGTCAAGAAAAGAGGTAACATTGGGCAGATTACAGGAGGGCCAGGGGCTAAATGTATGGGCATTACAATTTACAACTGCATTGCTGGTAAATTTGCTATACTGGTCCCAGCCTTGGAGCTAGGGTTGCCAACTTTTCTGGAAAAAAATACTGTCTTTCCTATATATTTATCTCTTTTCCCTATTAATAAGATCGGGATGAACCGTCATTTTTACCGGCCAGGTGACAACCCTACTTGGAGCGTGTTTTGCAGGCAGAATACCAGCCGGGTGGCAACCCTTGTCTTATGGGGCCGTGTTATTTCTAATGGAGGCCCTGAGGGAATTAATATCATAGTGAGCATGTCAAACATACGGTAATGTCTTTAATAAAAGGGGAAGGAAACCTTCATATTCCCCAAATTAAACATGGACTCCCTCCGTCTTCTTTATTTATCTCGCAGTAGACCTTCCTATTCTGAAATTGCTGTGAGGGGGGACAGTGACCCCAGGAAACAGGCTTGCCTTTTTATTATTATTCATTTTCCTTAGATTCCTATTAACTCCTAACACTAACAGCCATGTAAACGTTTAAAGTCCAAATAAATAAATCTCTGCTGGGCACACTATTCTAACAGTCCCAAGGAAACAACCCCTTTCAAGTATTCCCCAAATATACCAATTAACCAATCCGACAACAGCTTTCATAAACCCAAGGTGGAAGGATCAGAGGCAGACGCAGATTGGTTGTTGACAATGGAAATGGGCGCGGCCTCACATTCATCTTTCAATACACTGACAGAGTCCGGCTCAAGCAGGAGGTTGCAAGCTCCGCCCATTTACTACGTCACGCGAAGCCAACCAATAACATTCCTCCAGCTCCCTCTGGCCGGAGAATGCAGGCGAGAAAGTCATCAGCGGCTGCGCTACCCGTCGGCTCCTGATTGGCTAGTCCTAATAAGGTACCTTGAGGGGAGCCAATGGAAGGTGGACACGGCGGAAGGCGATCGGTTAGGTCTGTGTATGTGAGACAGAGTGGGGCAGACAAGCAAGAGCCGGCGGAGGGGTCGGATCCATATAGAAGCATTAGTGGCGGAAGGGTATCGGGCCAGGCGCAGAGATGGCGAGAGCGTTTCTTGGTAAGAGGTCTGGTTTCATAGTCACGGTATATACAGGCGGCAATGGTTTCGTTATATCTTCCTGAGCGCTGGCATCCCACTCCGGCCTGGGAGTTAAACATGAACTCAAGAGACTGGGTATTTTCTATGCACTTATTTCTCATGATTCCCTTTCATTCAATGGCTGCGCAGCTTTCCTCTGTCCTGTCTCCATACAATCAACACATATACTGGCACCTTATGCATTTACACTCACTGCTGTGACCACAGGGTAATGGGCCCCACACAAGCAGCATTTGAGGGCCCAGCTTAATAAGTCATTATTCTTAAGCATTTATGAACTTCCTGGGCCCCTGCCTGGCTTCCTGGGCCCCTCCAGTACTTCCTGGGCCCCCCCATTACTTAAGCCACAGGGTCAGCTAAAGTTACCCTCCATTCCCAGATACATGTAAACAAGCCCATTCTAATAAAGTCATCTTGTTGCTAGAATCAGGGGTTCCGCTATATAGAAAGCAATGTGTAGGGTCCTAGAGGTACTGACTGATAAGCAATTTCCATGTATTTGTATTAAAGTCCACTGATTCCTAAAGTTATTGGGGCCCCTAAAATGAGTTTTCCGTGGGACCCAGTATCTTCTAGTTACGCCACTGCTGAATCACCCACACATTATATTGTGTGGACAATAATCTATAGATATATATATATATAATATATATATATCACATTATATTTTCTATCAGCGCAAGGATGCAGTGAAGAATAAAAAATGTTGTCATTGTTTCCATGTTTTTTCCATTGGCTGCTCAGTGTCACTACCCTGCAGAGAGTAGTTCATTAATGGGGTGGTTCACCTTTAAGTTAACTTTAATATGTTATAGAATGGTAAATTCTAAACAACTTTTCAATCAGCTTTCATTTTTTTTTATATTTGCAGTATGTACCTTATTGTAATGCTTTCAAATGGGGGTCTCTAACCCCCATTTAAAAAACAAATGCCCTGTTATTGCTTCTCTTTCATTACTCCTCTTTCTACTCAGGCCTCTCCTATTCATATTCCAGTCTCTGTTTCAAATCAGTGCATGGTTGCAAGGTTAATTTGGACCCTAGCAACCCCATTGCTGATATTGCAGTCTGAATAAAAAGCTAAGTAACTTCATAACCACACATAATATAATAAACAGTTCCAAATTGTTTCAGAATATCACTCTACATCATACTAAAAGTTAATTTAAAGGTGACCAACCCTTTTAACAGTCAGACTTGCTGCCTTTCATCCAAGAACTGTGCTCTAATAATAATGCACAATTCCCTTAAGTTTTATTAAGATGGAATGTTCCTTCTGCAGGGCTGTCCCAATAGAAGTTGCTGGGAGTCAGCCCTAACTAAACATACTGATTGCAAGCAGTTAGCCAGCACTTCCTGGTGATACTTTGTCTCTGCTGTGTTCAAACAATGCAGCAGGGAAAGGATGTAACGGGGAATTCCAGTCTTCAGTCCATTATAACCTTGAGCAAGAACTCGTACAACAAGTCATGTTTAGAGGGGTGAGCACAGCATTGTCCAACGTTCATCCTTTAAACACTCTCCTTTCCCCTTCTCCACCCCCTCCATTCACATCTGTCTCTGCTCAAGATATTGCTGAGCACTTCAAAAACAAAATTGACGCTATCAGAAGGGACATTACACTACTCAACCCCCCTAGACTTCCACCACCCTCCCTCCACACTCCCCAGTCTCTCCTGTGCTCCTTCACCCCTGTCACTGATGAGGAAGTCTCAAAGCTTTTGGTCTCTTCTCACCTTACCACCTGCCCGCTTGATCCAATTCCCTCAAAACTTCTCCGCAATACCAATCCTGGTCTAATCAAAGCCTTAACTCACCTATTTAATCTTTTGCTCTCAACTGGACTGTTTCCTTCTCAACTAAAACATGCTCTTGTCACCCCCATTCTGAAAAAACCCTCTCTTGATCCCTCCAATCTTGACAACCTCCGACCTATCTCTCTGCTACCTTTCATGTCTAAACTACTTGAGCGCCTAATCTACAACAGACTAACCTCATTCCTCTCTGACAATAACCTGCTGGACCCCCTACAATCTGGTTTTAAGCCACAACACTCCACGGAAACTGCCCTGACTCGACTAACTAATGACCTTTTAACCGCTAAAGCCAACAATCATTTCTCACTACTAATACTGCTTGATCTCTCAGCCGCATTTGACACTGTAGATCACCCTCTCCTCCTCCAGTCGCTTGGCCTTCGTGACACAGCCCTGTCCTGGTTCTCTTCTTACATCACCAATATTCCTTCAGTGTCTCCTACAATGAAGTATCATCTTCTCCCCTACCTCTTTCTGTTGGAGTTCCTCAAGGCTCTGTCCTGGGACCATTACTATTCTCCCTCTATACTTCCTCCGTTGGCAAATTAATAAATTCATATGGTTTCCACTACCACCTCTATGCTGACGATACTCAGATCTATCTCTCTTCTCCTGATCTCAACACAGAACTCCTAACTCGCATCTCCTCCTGTCTGTCCGCTATCTCTACCTGGATGTCGCAACGCTACCTTAAATTAAACCTCTCTAAAACTGAAATGGTTCTCTTTTCTCCAACTAACACCAGTAGCATCCCCGAAGTATCCATCATAGTTAACAATTCCACTATCACCCCCTCTCCCCAGGCCCGGTGCCTTGGGGTTATCCTAGATCCTGCCTTGTCATTCACTCCTCATATCCAGTCACTTATTAAATCATGTCACTTCCACCTAAGGAACATATCTAAAATACGATCATTTATCACCCAAGACGCTGCCAAAATTCTTATTCACTCTGTCATCATATCGCGTCTAGACTACTGTAACTCTCTTTTAATTGGCCTTCCCCTCCAGAGACTGTCACCTCTCCAGTCCATAATGAACACTGCTGCGAGGCTCATACACCTCAGCAACCGCTCCTCCTCTGCCTCGCCATTCTGTCAATCCCTGCACTGGCTTCCGTTACCTTTCAGAATCAAATTCAAATTAATGACACTGACTTTCAAAGCACTTCATAACTCTGCCCCACCCTACATCTCTGAACTCATCTCTATATACTCACCCACTCGCTTACTACGGTCCTCTACTGACCTGCTACTCAACTCTTCTCTCATTAAATCCTCACATGCTCGCATTCAAGACTTTGCAAGGGCTGCACTCTCCTCTGGAACGCTCTCCCACGGTCTGTCCGACTTTCTCCCAACCTTCCTGCTTTCAAAAAATCTCTGAAAACTCTCTTCTTTCGAGAAGCCTACCCTCACTCTGCTTAACTACCAAACACAACACCACATACAATACCACATTTCTCACCCACTTAATTCGATCTTGCCCACTCCCACACCTTGTGTATTACTCCCTTCCCTTTAGACTGTATGCCTATGCATAGGGCCTTCCTCACCTTTTTGTACCTGTATTGATTGTGATGTTTGTTACTCCATATATTCTATATATGTAATTCATGTGATGTAGTTGTATAATCACATTTACTTTACAGTGCTACGCAATATGTTGGCGCTATATAAATACATGTTAATCATAATTTAAACACCATTTTTTTAGTATCATGTAAGGAGGGACAGCTGTCTGGGAATGCTGGAAGCTGTTATTCGGCAACAGGTGGAAACTCACTGTTTGGGCCTCTCTGCTTTATACCTTCAGGCTATATGGTCGGCAACCTGTAGTTGCCCTTTATCAATACTGGGTTGTTTTTAATCTGTATCCGAGAGAAATACTTAAAGCGGACCTGTCACCTACACAAAAAAAGATGTATAATAAATGTCCTTTGCGAAGTAAACATGGAACACACATTCATTTTTTTTTTTTTTTCATCCATATGTGTTATAAAGGTGTTTAAATATCTGCCCCGCCTCTATGCCTGAGGCAGTCAATTACTTTTACTTTCTATTCAGCAATTCCTACATGTCACTGCTCCCTCACATTCTAATTGTGTAGGGCACTGTGTATGGGTATTAGGTCCCCCATTCTGGCGATTACACAAGATTTTGCGGTGATACACAATTTGTCTTAATAACAGTGCCCACAAAATGGCTCCTGCCTGCTTGCTGTGATTGTATAATTCCAAGACTGATCGACACCCCATTTAAATAATAAATACAATGTAAGTAAAGTTTCTTTTGCTCAACTAACATGATAAAAAATAATTTTCAATTATTTCTTAGGGTGACAGGTCCCTTTTAAAGGCCCCTATACACGGGCTGATATATAGCTGCCGACAGACAGTAAGCAACTTATTGGTCTGTGTGTGTGGGGCCATCCGACAGGCTTTCCCGATTGATATCTCGATCGGACGGGTTAAAAAATCCTGTCGGATCGCAGCCGCATCTCTGCATGGATGGGGCCCTCGACCCGACCGCCCGTTCTCCTGCATTATGATCCGCTCGTTGGGCCCTAGGGCACACGGTTGGATCAGCTCGATATCAGCCACTTCAATGTGTCGCCAAATGAGCGGATCTCTACGTCTATGGCCACCTAAAGAAATGTGTGTATATTTTTTATTGGCATAGAACTAAATATTTCCCCTGCTTCTTTTCTATCCGTAGGTGCAGTGGCCTGCACATTGATCTTGGCTGCAAGTGCCATGTACTCACCCAGCGACGATGTCATCGAGTTGACACTTAGCAACTTTAATAAAGAAGTTATCCAGAGTGACAGTTTATGGCTGGTGGAGTTTTATGCCCCCTGGTGAGTATTTGGCCTCTAACCTATGCAAGCACTGCTGTCGTTTGAAATGAGAACACATGATGGGGGGGGGTCTACTAGGGGTGAACAGTGCTGAATCTGTTCGGTCCATTGGGAGCTGTAGTTCAGGATTAGTGTTGAGTTATCTAGTTAACATCTGTGTTTTACTGTTCTAGGAAACCCATAACAATGTGCCAAGAGTCACAATTGAGACAAACTAAGCAGTTTCAGTGCAGTCCCACAAGACCTATTAAGAAAGAGGGATCCAAAAACGTTTTTTAGCATAATGTAGAAAAATAATTCTATGCAACATTAACTTTTTTCAGTGGTTTTGCAAATGTAATTGCTATAGAAAGTAATATTTGGTTGCTCTGCAGGTTCTGACTCTTGTAGCAGTGTAACAAAAGCCATATGATTAACAGACCTGGAGGATAACTGACTTTTGTTACATTGTTTTAAGACGGAGATCCAGAGAACAAGATAAGGATAAACTGTTTTTAGATGCAGTTACATCTAATATTATTATGATTAACATGTATTTATAGAGCGCCAACATATTGAGCAGCGCTGTAAAGTAAATGTGTTTATACACTTAAATCACATGAATTACATACATAGAACATATGAAGTTACATACATCACGACCAATACAGGTACAAAAGATGAGGAAGGCCCTGTGCAAAAGAGCTTACAATCTAAAGGGAAGGGAATAGTGATGCACCAAATCCAGGATTCGGCCGAATCCTTCTGCCTGGTCAAACTGAATCTTAATTTGCATATGCAAATTAGGCGAGGGAAATCGCGTAACTTTTCACAAAACAAGGAAGTAACAATGTTTTCCCCTTCCCACCCATAATTTGCATATTCAAATTAGGATTTGGTTCGGTATTCAGCTGAATCTTTCGCAAAGGATTCACGGGTTCGGCCGAATCCAAATTGGTGGATTTGGTACATGCCTAGAAGGTAATAAGACACAAGGTATGGGTGTGGGCAAGATCAGAATTAAGTGAGTGGGAGATGTGGTACTGTATGTGGTGTTGCATTTGGTAGTTAAGCAGAGTGAGGGTAGGCTTCTCTAAATAAGTGTGTTTTTAAGAGATTTCTTGAAAGCAGAAAGGTTGGTAGAAAGTCAGACAGACCATGGGAGAGAATGTCAGAGGAGGGGGGGGGGCAGCCCTTGCAAAGTCTTGAATGTGAGCGTGTGAGGAGGTAATGAAAGAAGAGTTGAGGAGCAGGTCAGTAGAGGAGCGTAGTAAGTGTTTGGGTGACTATCTAGAGATGAGTTCAGAAATGTAGGGTGGGGCAGAGTTATGAATTGCTTTGAGTGTCAGGGTCATTTGTTTGAATTTTATTCTGAAAGGTAGCGGAAGCCAGTGCAGGGATTGGCAGAGGAGGAGCGGTTGCTGAGGTGTATAAGCCTTGCGGCAATGGTCATTATGGACTGGAGAGGTGACAGTCTCTGGAGGGGAAGACCAATTAAAAGAGAGTTACAGTAGTCTAAACGTGATCTGATGAGAGAGTGAATAAGAATTTTGGCGGCATCTTGGGTGATAAATTATGGTATTTTGGATATGTTCCTTAGGTAAAAGTGACATGATTTAATAAGTGACTGGATATGAGGAGTGAAGGACAGGGCAGAATCTAGGAGAACTCCAGGGCCTGGGGAGACAGGGTGATAGTGGAATTGTTAACTATGATGGATACTTCTGGGACGTTATAGGTGTTAGTTGAAATTTTTTTTTTTTTTGCTTATCTCTATTTTCTATTATTAAAAAACATATGGGGGGGGGGCAGGTCCATCATACTGTTTGTAGAGCCCCAAACAGGTTGCCTAGGCTTGAGTGGCATTGACAAAGGCTTTTGTCTGCAGTTGGGTATATGTTATAGCTATTTATTGGGTAAAGACATTACTGATGTTGGCAGACTTGTGTGTTAATGGTGCGCCTTCACATAGATGAAAGCAAGAGGATGTAGTTATGTCTGTGCTACAATTTTGTTTTTAATTGATTAAAGGTGTGGTCACTGCCAGAGATTGACTCCAGACTGGAAGAAAGCAGCTACAGCATTAAAGGTAATTTTGAATATTTTAAGTAGCGGCAAAAAAAAGCATGTTTTTATTTTGACTTATGGCACACGTTTCTGCACCCTAGTCTTATTGGAATGAATGGGCTACTGCATGAGCCAAGTGGGAACATAAAGTGTGCTTTCTGTGTCTATTGTTAATTTTTTTTCATATCTGAAATATATCTAGCCAAAAAGATAACTGGCAGACTTGCTCACAACACAGAGAACTTGGTAATAAATACACTTTATAGCCAAAGTATCCTGACAACTGCCTGTTCAACACTCTCACTACTCAACCAGTGGTATTTATATGAAACTTTTACCCTTCTCTGAAGGCTTTCCACTAGATGTTGGAATATTGTTGTGAGATTTCCTTCTATTCATGGGGTAAGAGTTTGGGCAAAGATATAAAGCATGACTCGCATCTGCATTCTGATACATCTCACAGGAGTTGTGTGCAGGCCAGTCAAGTTCTTCCACTCCCATGTACACAAATCAGTTCTCTACTGGCCTGAGGTGCTGAAATAGAAAAAAGCCTTTCCCTCGCCACAAAGAAGTAGGCATGGAATTTTCAGGAATATCATCATGATGTAGTGGTGCCTTTGTTGGCAGTGTCCGGGGGTGGTTTAAATAGCCAATTTCAGTAATAAGAAAGGGGTGTCCTCATAAATTTGGTCATACAATGTACTATTTTACTTTCCAGTGCCCAAAGCAAAGAATTAGTTAAAGGAGAACTAATGCCTAACTGACTAGAAATATTGTACATTATGTTTTGAGCTTCTGTACCAGCCCAAGGCAACCACAGCCCTTTAGCAGTAAAGATTCGTGTCTCCAAAGATGCCCCAGTAGCTCCCCAACTTCTTTTCTGCTGATTCACTGCACATGCTCTGTGCTGCTGTCACTTACTGAGCTTAGGGACTAGTGATGGGCGAATTTGCGCCGCTTCGCCGAAAAATTCGCGAAACGGGCGCCCGTTTTTTGCGCCAGCGCCCGTTATTGACGGCAAATTTTTAACGCGAATTTTCACGGGCGTTTCGCGAATTTATTCGCTGGGCGCAAATCGCGCGAATTCGCGCCTGGCGAATAAATTCGCCCATCACTATTAGGGACCCACTCACAATATACAGTACACATAGAATGGAAATGTCACAATATAAGGCTGATTAGTAATTAATACACATAATTACTACATGGCAGCACAGAAACCAGTGCAATTAGCATCAGAATTTAATAATCAGCCCTGTAGCATCAGCTTATATTACAGACCAACCTCATTTTCTGCTGGATAATTAGTGACAACCCCTACGTTTAGCTTCTCAACAGCTGCTCAGAGCCCACTGAGCATGTGAGTGTCACAGACACTTTCCAAGATGGTGACCCCCTGTGACAAGTTTGAAGTCCTGGATCATTTCTGCTGTTGACAAGCTGAAACTTTAGGCTGGTGCAAGAAGTTCAGTATATAAAATGAAAATGACATTTTTAGCCACATTCATTTTTAGGGTTTACTTCTCCTTTAATTGGAATGTAAAGGCAAAAAAATAAAATCCCATTTTTACTTTATTTAGTGAAAAAAAAAAAACCTATCTCAGGTATATTAAAACATGTCTACCGTTTTTTAAAAGAAACCTTACTTTAATGCAGTGTAATCCCCCCTTCGTTTTACTTGCTCTGACTGCTGCAGATAGGATAGACGGTCCCTAACTGCTCTGAAGGGAAACAATCATACTTTCAAAGGGTCAAGCCCCCACCTTACTTCCCAGAACTCAAGCAGCTTTGTTTGTTTCCCTGTAAAGCAGTTGGCGATTGGTATAGAGATTTGTATCCACAGACCCAGTGCAGTCTGCATATTCTGATTATTAGTCAGTCTTGCTGTATCGGCTTCTGGCAGATATTATTTGACTTGTGTTGTTTTGATAATTCATTACGTGCAAGGTCTTGGTCTTGCAAAGATGTTTAACAAAGTTACAAGATGGTGACCCCTGTGGCCAACTTTGAAAGCATAAATTATTTGTTTAATTAGGATTGTGGTGCAGTAAGTTTTGTTTAGTATACAAAATACAGCATTTCTAGCATTATTTTATTTTTAGATTTTAGTTTCCCTTTAAGCAATTGCCTGCTGGCCTAAACGTACAAAACTTACTTGGATTTTTTGTGTTTATTACAGGGAGTGGTGAAAGTCGGAGCTGTCAATGCTGATCAGCATCAGTCTTTGGGTGGTCAGTATGGGGTGCGAGGCTTTCCAACAATCAAAATATTCGGAGCGAATAAGAACAAACCAGATGATTATCAAGGTATTTGGGATTAGTATATAATGATGGAAATGCATTTCATGTGAGTTTTTTTAAAACAACCATAAACTCCCATGAACCGAAATTCTACCAATCGAAATTTATTATAAAAATCAAATTTCTTTAAACCTTTGTGAATATGATCGAATTCGATTCAGTTTTAAAAACTCGATTAGAAAAAAAACTTGATTGTCAGGAAGGCTGCAAACAACCCCAAATTGATCCCTGGACGTCTCCCATTGACTTAAACAGCAATTCGGCAGGTTTTAGGCGGCGAATAGTCGAAGGGACAGAGTATGATAAATTTTGAAAATCGAATAAGAATTTTTTTTAAGAACTCAATGGGGGGAATGCACAAAAGTGTCGGGAACGAAAAAATGTCTTTAAAATGTCGTAGAAAGTGTCGTAGCAACAGCCCACAAATTCACAGAGCAATTTTCCGACTTGTGCGACACTTTTGTCGTTTGTACGATGAAAAGATATACAACATTTTAGAAAATTGTCGGACTTACGAGACATTCAGAGATGGTAACATCTGCCTTTGTGAATTTGCCGTTCATACGACATTTTACAAATTTGTCGACCGCCACTTCTGGGTTACTTTTTTTACCGACACTTTTGTGAATTCCCCCTTATATAATTTGAATAACTCCCTAGTCGAATTTGACTGTTTTTTGACCTTAAAAAAAAAATCGAATTTCGAATTCAAATTTTCAATTCGACCCTTGATAAAATCTGCCCCCTAGGCTAACGCTGTTTAGTGATTTGCAAGATAATTGACCTTTATTCACAAAATATTATTAGCAGCCCCGGAGTGTCCTATTCACTTCAAGATATCCAGATTATAGACCAGTGTACTGTGTGATGTTTTTTACCCCTCGCATTAATCTCTGCATATATTTTTTTTTTTTTTTTGCAACTCTACGCAGGAGGGAGGACGGCCGATGCCATTATAGATGCTGCATTAAACTCACTTCGTTCCTTTGTTAAGGACAGGCTTGGAGGAAGGAGCGGTGGATCTGATTCAGGAAGGCAGGTAGGTTACAGTGGTTGCATGCAACATCCATCACTGGGATTACAATAAATTGGATAGTCCTGTTCCTAACATTCTTATTTTTAAGCATAGTCTTTAGAACTGCAGTGTAGCTGTTTAATGAAGAATATCCACCATTTATAGATGTATCAATATTGTTTGTGAGCACAAAGCCTTCCATCTCTACATTTCCATATCATAGTTTGAGATCCCATACTGTTCACAATAGCTCAGGCCATGCCCAACTATTTTGAATCTGGCATATTTGCTAACAGTTGAGATACAAAATGTCCAGCTTGTTTAAAGGAGAAGGAAACCCCAGGGCGCAAAACCCCTCCCACCTGTCGCCCTGGGCAAATGCCCCTAACTTGTTACTCACCCCTCTGCGCAGGTCCTGTCCACGGAGTTCACGGTCGCCATCTTCTACCACGCGCGTCTTCTTCCTGCTCTGACCGGCGTCTTCTGGCGCATGTGCAGTAGGAACAGTTACCGGCGCATGCGCCGAATGTCACAAAGTGAAATCGGAAAACTTTGTGACATTCGGCGCATGCGCAGTAGAGCTGTACCGGTAACTGTTCCTACTGCGCATGCGCCAGAAGACACCGGTCAGAGCAGTAAGAAGACGCGCGTGGGAGAAGATGGCGACTGTGAACTCCGTGGACAGGACCTGCGCAGAGGGGTGAGTAACAAGTTAGGGGCATTTGCCCAGGGGGACAGGTTGGCCAGGAGGGAGGGGGGGGCAACACAGGGGAGGGGTTTTTGCGCCCTGGGGGTTTCCTTCTCCTTTAAAGGAGCATTTCAGTGTAGAATAAAAACTGGGTAAATAGGCTGCGCAAAATATTGTTAGCCAAAAATTTAATGGCTGGAGTGACTGGATGTCAGAACAGAACACAATTCCTGCTTTGCAGCTCTCTAACTCTGAGTTAGTCACTTTAAAGGAGTCGATCATTTTTGAATTTACTTTAAGTATGATGTAGAGCGTGATATTCTGAGACAATTTGCAATATTTTTTTTTTTTTATTTGTGTTTTTTTTTAGTTATTTAGCTTTCTATTCAGCAGCTCTTCAGTTTGCCGTAAAAGCAACATTGTTGCTAGGGTCCAAAATACTCTAGCAACCATGCATTGATTTGAATAAGAGACTGGACCATGAATAGGAGAGTGTCTGAATAGAAAGATGAGTAATAAAAAAAAAATAACTATACATTTGCCGCCACACAGAACATTTGTTTTTTTTTAGATGTGGTCTGTGACCCTCTGTTAAGAGTCGGAAGAAAAAGGCAAATAATTAAAAAAAACTATAACAAATAATGAGGTTCATTTGAAAAGAGACTTAGAATTGGCCATTCTATAACATATTAAAAATTAACTTAAAGATGGACTTACCTTTTAAGGGGGGGCCACATGGTGCATTTCTGTTCAGTGAGTTTGCAATTGATCCTCAGCATTCAGCTCAGATTCAAAAGCAACAGATATGACCCATGTGACCCCCCCCCCTCAAGTCTCTGGTTACTGCCTGGTAACCAATCAGTGGAAACCAAAAGAGCTGAAAAGCAGGAAGTAGTGTTCTGGCTATTATGTTACACATCCAGTCACTCCAGCCTTTATACATTTTTGGCTAACTAACTATATTAGACACATTTTTTGTTTTGCACAGCCTATTTATTTACCTAGTTTTTATTTTTATACTGAACAATTCCTTATATGCCAAATGTGTACAGAATGAAAGCATTGCATTTGTAATTTATAAGTCGCCTCCATTAAACACTTGTTCTTTCCTATGTCACTATTACATTACTGTGTTTTTTTTCTACAGAGCTACAGCAGTGGCGGGAGCAAAAAAGATGTTATTGACCTGACAGACGACACATTTGACAAGAATGTACTGAACAGCGATGATGTGTGGCTTGTTGAGTTTTATGCTCCCTGGTGTGGGCATTGTAAAACGTAAGTGTGCCTTGTCTTGGCCAAACAAGATTGATTGAAGCATATGCCTTTCCTTAGAAATACAAAATGTACATACAATCTTTAGATGCTTAATGTGTTAGGCTTTTCTGGGGGGTCTAATTGATTTTAATATGGCATAATAAATGAGAAAAATGATTTTTTTTTTTGTTTTACTTAAAGGAGAAGGAAAGGCCAAATCTAATTAAGCATTATCAGAAAGGTCTATATAAATACACCAGTAACCCCTCAAAGTAATGCTGCTCTGAGTCCTCTGTAGGGATGCACCGAATTCAGGATTCGGCCTCTTTCAGCAGGATTCGGGCAAATCCTTCTGCCCAGCTGAACCAAATCCGAATCATAATTTGCATATGCAAATTAGGGACAGGGAGGGAAATCACATAACTTTTTGTCACAAAACAAGGAAGTAAGAAATTTGTATATGCAAAGTCAGATTCGGTTCAGTATTTAGCCGAATCTTTTGCGAAGGATTCCAAAATAGTGGATTCAGTGCAACCCTAGTCCTCTGTCAAAAGAAACACCACATTTCTTTCCTTCTATTTTGTCATCTTAACCCTACAGGGCTTGGGCTTGAGCATGCTCAGTTTGCTCCTCTCACCCCTGCTGTAATCTGAGCCCAGAGCTATAAGTGAGCAGGGAGAGACTCGAGCAGGAAGTGATGTCACACCAAGCTAATATGGCAGCTGCTATCCTAAACAAACCGAGATAGCTGTTAGAGCTGTTTACTCGGGTATAGTAAAGCATTCTGCAGAATAAATAGTGTTATAGCTTGCACTATTGTGGCTAATCTATTGGCAATAAATTGATTCAGTAGCTTTCCTTCTCCTTTAGATGCATGAGTATGTAAGTGTTGTATTTCTATGTTTGCCTCTTTTGATTTATCAATAATGAATAGGTGTGCTGATCAGCTGAACTTCTTTGATTTTTGTTATATCCCTTTCCTTGCATACAAAAATGAACTGTCCCTAATTTTCTTTGCATTACATGTCCAGCTTCCTACTTCTTTGCTAATGGGCTTCTGCAGCCTCCTACCAGTCGGTCTCCCAGGTTGTCCCAGGCTGAGCAAACCAGTTGTAGCCTAAGGAAAAACTAAAACTGAAAGCTCAAGCACCCTGTACTAAGCCACTGGCAGCTTTAAGCTTAGTCAGTCCTGCCTAAGACTGAACTTGCTTTTTCAAAGCTTATTACTCTGCTTCCCAAACCTGCACGTCTCTCCTTATGTCCCAGTATGTTGTGTGACCTCACCGTTCCTTACTATCATTCCAACGCTATGTCCACACTAACCTGCTGATTTATGTCATGTTTGCTTTTTAGTTTAGAGCCTGAATGGGCAGCTGCTGCCACTGAGGTTAAGGAAAAGACCAATGGAAAAGTAAAATTGGCTGCTGTAGATGCCACTGTCAGCCAGGTGTTGGCCAGTCGTTATGGGGTGAGTAGAACAAGTAATGTTTATTGTGTAATTAGATGTCATATATGGGGATCTTAAAGGGATACTGTCATGGGAAAATGTGTTTTTAGCGCTCAAATCCTTTTCTCAAAAGAGCAAACAGATTGTTTATATTTAATTTTGAAATCTGACATGGGGCTAGACATATTGTCCATTTCCCAGCTGCCCCCAGTCGTGACTTGTGCTCTGATAAACTTCAGTCACTCTTTACTGCTGTACTGCAAGTTGGCGTGATATCACCCCCTCCCTTCCCCCAGCAGCCTAACAACAGAACAATGGGAAGGTAACCAGATAACAGTTCCCTAACACAAGATAACAGCTGCCTGGTAGATCTAAGAACAGCACTCAATAGTAAAATCCAGGTCCCACTGAGACACATTTAGTTACATTGAGTAGGAGAAACAGCCTGCCAGAAAGCAGTTCCATCCTAAAGTGCTGGCTCTTTCTGAAAGCACATGACCAGGCAAAATGACCTGAGATGCCCCTACACACCAATATTACAACTGAAAAATACATACTTGCTCGTTCAGGAATGAAATTTTATATTGTAGAGTGGATTTGCAGTATAAACAGTGATATTTAGAAATAAAAACACACCATAAAAATCATGACCGAATCCCTTTAATTGATTTTCTTTGTCTTCCTCTCGAGGAAAACAAGGACTTCTATTTAAAACAGGACAGAAGCAATACATTACTGCTTCTTCAAGTGTGTGTTTTTTTTTTTTTTTTTTTTTTTTCTGTCACAGATAAGAGGTTTCCCCACAATTAAGATATTCCAGAAAGGCGAAGAGCCTGTGGATTATGATGGCGGAAGGACTAAGCCTGACATTGTCGCTCGTGCAGTGGATCTGTTCTCAGAGAATGCACCACCCCCTGAGATTAATGAGGTAATGCATACCTTGCCATGCTCCTATACAGGTATGGGATTCGTTATCCAGAAAGCTCCGAATTACGGAATGGCTGTCTTCCCATAGACTCCATTATAATGAAATAATCCAAATTTTACCCTTTTCCCTTTAACAATAAAGCAGTAGCGTGTTCTTGATCCCAACTAAGATATATAATTAATCCTTATCGGAGGCAAAATCAGCCTATTGGGTTAATTTAATGTTACTAGTAGACTTAAGGTATGCAGATCCAAATTACAGAAAGATCCATTTTCTCTTGCCTAATTGGGGGACACAGGCACCGTGGGGATGAAGATCCTGCAGCTGGAGATGGACACTATGTTGCAAAATAAGACTCCTCCTCCTGCTCTGGGCTTCATCCCCTGCCTCCTCCTACAAACCTCAGTTTCTTTTAGTGTCCTCAGAAGGAGACGACACGCTTTTTTCTCTTGTGGCTGGAGCACTGATCAGGGCCCCAGGCCTAAGGTCACGCCACACACACAGGGGCCACTGATTCACTCAAGAGCCTCTCCAGCTGCATACTATCTGCCCTTTAGCCTTCCCGCTCTTCGGAGGTCTGCAGGCTGGCTCCTCACCCCCCTACGCTGCTTTCCCGCTCTACGGAGGTCTGCATCAGCGGTATACATCCACCCGGGTGTATAACTGTATAATAGCTCGCATATATATATAGATATATATTTCACAACTGTGCATATATATATGTATATATATATATGTGTGTCTCTTATTCCTAGGGGAAGTATTCCACAGGGCACAACTCAGCTGGCACCCCCTTCTATCGGTGAGTACTCTATTTTTATTTTACTCACTACACCCTCTCTGCTGTCTGCGCCCCTTTTTTGTAATGCTCCTCACTGGCGCTTTTGCCGTTTTTTCTGTTGGAACGCATGCGTTTCACCCACTCCCGCCCTTCTCTATCCCTCCCTCCGTTCGAGTTGCGCGCCCCTTTTGCTAGTGGAACGCATTTGCGTTCCATCGCATCCTTCCGCTCGCTTCCGCTTCCGCCCAGCTCTTCCCGCCAGACGCGCCCTGCTACACGCCGAAGCTGCAGTCTACTACAGCTCTTCTCTGCAGGTACTGTTTTTTATATCACGGCGATCCTCAGCCACTGGTCCACCATATCACCGTCGCACTCTCTTACTGCTACACGCGCGCTTCCCTCCTGCGCTTCCGCTTCTGCCATTCCTGCTGGGCTCTAACTATACACAGGTGCTGTGGTGGCGCACTTGGTAAAAGAAGAGGGTCAAGTCCATATGCTTACACCCACATACTATGAGGATGATACCTATATCTATATCCTTGTGTGTATATATATATATATAATTATACATCTATAACACTCTATGCCTCTGAACTGGCTACGTGCTGCTTGGGAGGTTTTTTGCTTCTGTTGCTTATGCTATGGCTAATACTTCCAGAGTAGATGGACCCACTGGGCCCCCATTCTTACTTCTGATATTTTTCTCCACAGAACACAGTGCCTGGAGAATTCCCTCAGCCATACCTCTGTCTAACGGAGGCCGATTCCCCTGCCTCATATATCTATATATAAAAGATTTTTATTATTAAAAAAAAAAAAAAAAAAAAAAAAAAGGGTTTTACGGGATTTTCTGTGGGATTTTTTCCTATACTCCTACTGTTTCCCACGAAGGAGCAATATGGCTAACAAGGCAGAAGAGCCCAGGACCACTAAGTCCTCAGCTCAACCACACCCGCAGGTCTCTTTTTTAGCCTGCTCAAATTGTAAAACTAAATTTTCTTCAGCCTCGGCTGACTCATTGTGTGGGGCCTGCAGAAAATCCGATCTACCACCTTTACCTCAGGCTAGTACTTCGGACCCTGATATACTTAGGGCTCTCTCCCTCTCTCTCGCAGGCATCCAACACCTGGCCCGCATACCCGAGACCTTAGACAGGGTTCTTGAGCACTTATCCCAACCTTCCCACTCTCAAAAACGATTAGGGAAGTCTAAGCGCCATGTCCCTTCTCCTCCGGACTCCCCTGGGGAGCTTCTTTCTCCATCTGACGAAGAGGGTCAAGTCCTATCAGCCGAGGACTCAGATCAGGACCACCCTGATCCCGACATTGACACTCCTAGAACGCAAGGGGAAGTGGAAGGCCTTATTCAAGCAGTTCTCAACACGCTTAACATTGAGGAAGCTCCTCCCCCACCCGAACCGACAAAGAACATCTTTAAGCGACACAAGAGGAGCTCATGCCTATTCCCTGCATATGATCAGCTTGACGAAATTATCAAGTCGCAATGGAAAAACCCTGATCACAGAGTGCAACTTTCCAAGAGATTCACCCAAACCTACCCTTTTCCTAAGGAATGCATCGATCTCTGGTCTTCACCTCCAGCGGTTGATCCTCCTGTCTCCAGATTGTCACGGAATACCACCATTCCTGTCGCCGACGCAGCAGCCTTCAAAGACCCTATAGACAAGCGCCTAGAGGGTTTCTGCAAATCCTCATTCACAGCTTCCGGCTCGGCCTTCCGACCCATCTTTGCTATCGCTTGGGTGGCTAAGGCCATGGAGGTCTGGGTGGAACAGGCGGCACAACTCATCGGATCCGAAGATCCAACCACTGACAACATCCTTTCCCAAATTGCTGACGCTACGACCTACATCGGAGACGCAGCACTCGACGCAGCACGGATGGTGGCCCACGCTTCAGCCCACTCCGTAGCCGCTCGCAGATATTTGTGGCTAAAGTCGTGGTCCGCTGATCTAACGTCCAAACGCTCTCTAGTCAGCATTCCCTTTCAAGGCAAACTCCTCTTCGGAGCCGAATTGGATAAGATAATTTCTCAGGCGACTGGAGGAAAGAGTACTCTACTCCCTCAAACCAGACCCAAGAGACTCCCCTTCAAGAGGAGGCCCTTTTTTCGACCCTTCCGACAAGGACAAAGGTCAAAAACGCAAGTCGATAAGTCCACTTCCAACTTTCGCTCACGTTTCCAGGGCAAACAAAGACAGCCCTGGTCTTCCTCCAAAACTGCCTCCAAGCCCTCTCAAGATAAACCCCACAACGCATGAAGGTGTGCCCCCTCCCGAAGGGATACCCTTAGGAGGCCGACTCAAATCCTTTCGAGAGGTTTGGCACAGCAAGATTCGGGATCAGTGGGTCCTTCGAGTGGTTTCACAAGGACTATTGATAGACTTCTCTCACACCCCTCCCCACAGATTCTTCATTTCCAGACTGCCGGCCAAGGCCTCCGACAGAACCAAATTCCTGTCTGTCATACACGACCTGGCAGCGGAGGGCACCATTCAAATGGTACTCCGGGGTCACCCTGTGCGGATCCAGTCCGACAACGTGACGGCCGTTGCTTACATAAATCATCAAGGCGGCACCAGAAGCCTCGCGGCCCTCAGGGAAGCCCAGGCGATACTAGAATGGGCAGAGAGCAACGTCCCCGCCATCTCCGCAGTTCACATACCCGGTGTGGACAATTGGCTAGCGGACTACCTGAGCAGGGAAACCATCGATCACGGGGAATGGAGACTTCACCGAGACGTGTTCCAACTCATCGTGGCAAGATGGGGCCTGCCCGACATCGACCTCATGGCGTCCAGGACCAACAGGCAAGTCCCGGCCTTTGTCTCCAGGAGCCTCGACCCCCTGGCTCACGCGGCGGACGCCTTAGTGATTCCGTGGCGCTTCTCCAAGGCCTACATCTTCCCGCCGCTGGCTCTTCTACCAAAGGTGATCAAGAAGGTGAAAAGAGAAGGAACGCAGACCATCCTGGTGGCTCCCTACTGGCCCCGCAGGGCCTGGTTTGCCGATCTCGTCGCCATGGCAGCCGACGACCCCTTCCATCTCCCTCAACGGGCAGACCTCCTCACTCAGGGTCCGGTTGCCCACCCGAATTCTCATCTCTGGGCTTTAACGGCGTGGCTCTTGAGGCCTTGATTCTCCGAGTCGGGAGCTCCTCCAGATGCGATTCCCACCATGCTGAGGGCTCGCAAACCTGTCTCCGCGAAGATCTACCACCGTGTCTGGAGGACCTTCATTTCATGGTGCGAGCACAGAAACCTTAACCCGCAGAAGGCAAGAGTCAAGGAGGTCCTCTCCTTTTTGCAGGATGGGCTTTCGAAAGGGTTGGCCATCAGCTCACTCAAGGTGCAGGTTTCGGCCTTGTCTATTCTCCTCCAGTGCAAATTGGCCCTTAATTCAAAAATCAAGACTTTTCTACAAGGAGCCACTCGCATCATCCCACCGTACCGTTGCCCCGTGCCCCCGTGGGACCTCAACTTGGTGCTCTCAGCATTGCAGGAGGAACCCTTTGAACCTCTTGACGAGCTTCCTCTGTCCACACTTACGGAGAAAGTGTTGTTCCTTTTGGCAATCACATCAGCTCGGAGAGTTTCTGAACTTGCAGCTCTGTCTTGCAAATCGCCATTCACAGTCGTTCACATGGACAAGGTTGTCCTTAGACCCACTCCGGACTTTTTACCTAAGGTGGTCTCCGAATTCCACCTGAACCAGGACATTGTGGTGCCTTCCTTGTGTCCGAATCCCAAAGGACCGATCGAGCACAAGCTCCACACTCTGGATGTTGTTCGAGCTGTTTCCTTCTATCTGAAAGCCACGGAGACAGTTCGCCGGACAGACGCACTGTTCATTCTCCCCGACGGCCCCAAACGGGGCACCAAGGCTGCCAAGACAACCTTAGCCAAGTGGATCCGTTCCATTATTTCCAGAGCATACACTGTCAAGGGGCGGACCCCTCCGCTAACGGTTAAGGCTCACTCTACTCGCTCTCTCAGCACTTCGTGGGCTTTCCGTCACCAAGCTTCGGCGGAACAGATCTGTAAAGCGGCCACGTGGGCATCTCTCCATACTTTCACTCGCTTCTACAGGCTCCACACGCATGCTTCAGCCGACGCTGCCTTTGGGAGGAAGGTGCTCAGCGCTGTGGTTAGCTAGGTAACTACTATGCAGTGTCCCACCCTTTTGGGAGCTTTGGGACGTCCCCACGGTGCCTGTGTCCCCCAATTAGGCAAGAGAAAGAGAGATTTTTGTACTTACCGTTAAATCTTTTTCTCTTGTCCTATATTGGGGGACACAGGCCTTCCCTCCCTATTCTGACACTGTTTTTTCACGGTCTCCGTGACATTTTTTCCATTACGTCTGTTATTCAATTTTTCTAATGTTAGTTCAGAGGGTGTTCTTTTGGATTTCTCTTCTGTTTTGGGCTGTTTTGCTCCTTCTTCGGTTGAAACTGAGGTTTGTAGGAGGAGGCAGGGGATGAAGCCCAGAGCAGGAGGAGGAGTCTTATTTTGCAACATAGTGTCCATCTCCAGCTGCAGGATCTTCATCCCCACGGTGCCTGTGTCCCCCAATATAGGACAAGAGAAAAAGATTTAACGGTAAGTACAAAAATCTCTCTATCCGGAAAACCCCAGGTCTCAAGCATTCTGGATAACCGGTCCCATACCCGTATAATACTTCTTTCAAACAGCACAGTTAAATTTGTGGATGGACACATTTTGGGGGCTCGGGAAGACCATTTAAAAAGCTTTGTACTACTGGATGCTTGTAGCCGTGATGCTTGGCTTATGATTTTTTTTTTTTTTTTTTTTTGTGCAGATCCTGAATGGAGATATAGTAAAGAAGACATGCGAAGAGCACCAGTTGTGTATTGTTGCTGTATTGCCACATATTCTTGACACGGGTAAACAAACAGAACATTAGGACTTATTTTATCTTTCCATGAGCTGCTAATTGGGAATGGCTCAACAATATTCAATAAACAACAACACTGGCCACAGGCTTTTAGTAAAACATAAAGGTATTTGTCTTGTGTTTTGAGACGATCCCCCTTATACATTTTTTCCCCTCTGTTACCCAGGTGCTGCTGGAAGAAATTCTTACTTGGAAGTAATGCTGAAGATGGCCGACAAATACAAAAAGAAAATGTGGGGGTAAGATGCAATACTTAGTATTTGATTCATATAAATGTCTAACTTATTTTTTAGTAGCGATGCACCGAATCCCCTAATTTGGGATTCGGCTGAATCCTTCTTGAAAGATTTGGCCGAATACAGGACTGTATCCTAATTTGCATATGCAAATTGGGGAAAGGAAAAAGTGGAAAAACAATTTTACTTCCTTGTTTTGTTATGAAACGTCGCATGATTTCCCTTTCTACCCCTAATTTACATATGCAAATTAGGATTCTGTTCACCCAGGCACAAGGATTCGGCCGAATCCTGCTGAAAAGGGCTGAATCCTGGCTTTGATGCATCTCTAATTTTTAGTGATTTAACATAGTTTACAGTCCAGCTCTAGGTCTGGTTCCTGGAAAGCACTCCGGTTTCAAACTAGAGGGTCGGGTAGTGGGTTTATAAGGGGTCCTCCACCCAAACGCTGAAATTGTTTGTAACAAAAGGAAATATCTATTTTAAGCACTGCTATTTTGAAACCGTGTTTTATTCAGTATATTTGTGGTGCTTTATGATTTATTTTTTTTCTTAGGTGGTTGTGGGCTGAAGCTGGCACTCAGATGGATCTGGAAACCTCACTGGGAATTGGAGGCTTTGGGTACCCTGCCATGGCTGCCATCAATGCAAGAAAAATTAAATTTGCACTTCTGAAAGGTTCCTTCAGCGAGCAGGGCATTAACGAGTTCTTAAGGTGAGTTCACTGAGTGTGGTTGAGGAGTTTTGGTCTCCATCACTCAAACAGGACATTATTGTATTAGAGAGGGTACAGAGAAGGGCAACTAAGCTGGTAAAAGGTATTGAAAATCTTAGCTATGAGGAAAGACTGGCCAAGTTGGGGATGTTCACGCTGGAGAAGAGGCGCTTAAGGGGTGATATGATGACTATGTATAAATATATAAGGGGATCATATAATAATCTCTCTAATGATTTATTTACCAGTAGGTCCTTCCAGCTGACATAAGGTCACCCATTCCGATTAGAAGAAAAGAGGTTCCGCCTAAATATTCAGAAGGGGTTTTTTACAGTGAGAGCTGTGAAGATGTGGAATTGTCTCCCTGAATCAGTGGTACAGGCTGATACATTAGATAGATTTAAGAAGGGGTTGGATGGTGTTTAGCAAGTGAGGGAATACAGGGTTATGGGAAATAGCTCATAGTACAAGTTGATCCAGGGACTAGTCCCATTGCCATTTTGGAGTCAGGAAGGAATTTTTCCCCCTCTGAGGCAAATTGGAGAGGGATCCTGTCGTGATTTTTATGATGTTTTTATTTCTAAATGACACTGTTTACACTGCAAATAATTCACTCTACAATATAAAAATGAATTCCTGAACCAGCAAGTGTATTTTTTTTTTAGTTGTAATATTGGTGTGTAGGTGCATCTCAGGTCATTTTGCCTGGTCATGTGCTTTCAGAAAGAGCCAGCACTTTAGGATGGAACTGCTTTCTGGCAGGCTGTTGTTTCTCCTACTCAATCTAACTTAATGTGTCGCATTGGGACATGGATTTTGCTATTGAGTGTTGTTCTTAGATCTACCAGGCAGCTGTTATCTTGTGTTAGGGAGCTGCTATCTGGTTACCTTCCCATTGTTCTGTTGTTGGGCTGCTGGGGGGGAGGGGGTGATATCACTCCAACTTGCAGTAAAGAGTGACTGAAGTTTATAAGTCGCATGACTGGGGGCAACTGTGAGATTTCAAAATTAAATATAAAAAAAAATCTG
The DNA here is from genome assembly GCA_038501925.1 of Xenopus petersii. NCBI lineage: Eukaryota > Metazoa > Chordata > Amphibia > Anura > Pipidae > Xenopus > Xenopus petersii. The sequence goes on from CM076681.1 coordinate 17,749,812, forward strand.
TTTGCTCTTTTGAAAAATGGATTTCAGTGCAGAATTCTGCTAGACCCGTGCTATTAACTGATGTGTTTTGAAAAAAAAAATAAAAAATTCCCATGACCATTTCCCTTTAAATCCAAACACATCCTAATATGGGACTTGACACTGCATTTTGTTGTTGTAATCGCCTTTGTGAAATTAAAATGAAATTCGCTTTATCACAGATCCTCAAGTAGTTGCAGTATTTCGTAATCTAGTAGAGCCATTGCCTATACTGAGTAACGCTCTTGATGACAGATTACTTTTTGGGAATTTATGACATTTTTTGACCATGTATTTCTGTTTCTCATTTAGGGAGCTCTCTTATGGGCGTGGTTCTACATCACCTGTGGGTGGAGGAGCAATTCCTAAAATCAATACAGTGGAACCTTGGGATGGAAAAGATGGAGAGGTAAGGTTATACTTTCACTTCAACCCCCTGTATTCTGAAGCTTCGTTTGCAATCACTTCTTTGAAGGAGAATTCAACCCTTAAGCAAAAAAAAAACCCAACCCCCCACCCCATGTAGACCCGCTCCCTCCTCCCCTCAGCTTAACTGCCGCCCCGGGAAATGTCCTGAACTTTTTACTTACCCCTCGGGCAGATTCAGGCATTGGGAGTTCCACGCAGCCATCTTCTGGGTCTTCGGTAATCCAAGATGGAGACCGGCAAAGTGGCGCATGTGCAGTTGGAGCAATTTACTGGTTTGCGACAACTTTGCATGCGCCAAAATGGACGGAAATTGTCAAAGCGACGGAAGATGGCTGTGGTGAACTCCGATGCCTGAATCTGTGCCGAGGGGTAAGTAAAAAGGGGCATTTCCCAGAGGGGGACAATTAGGCTGGAGGGAGGGGGATCTATGTGGGTGGGGGTTAGGGTTTTTTTTTTTTTTTTTTGCTAAAGGGTTGAATTCTCCTTTAAATGTGAATTCAACCTGTAGTTTAAAAAAAACCTCACTCTATAATATATAAGTTAATTCCTGAACCAGCAAGTGTATTTTTTTTAGTTGTAATATTGGTGTGTAGGTGCATCTCGGGTCATTTTGCCTGGTCATGTGATTTCAGAAAGAGCCAGCACTTTAGGATGGAACTGCTTTCTGGCAGGCTGTTGTTTCTCCTACTCAATGTAACTGAATGTGTCTCAGTGGGACCTGGATTTTACTATTGCGTGTTATACTTAGATCTACCAGGCAGCTGTTATCTTGTGTTAGGGAGCTGATATCTGATTACACAAAAATGGGATAGACTAAGGGGCATATTTATCAAGGGTCGAATTTCGAATTGAGAAAACTTTGAAATTCGAATTCAAAAAGACCAACGGAAATTAAGTCAAAAGTGTTTCTTTGTTTTTTGTTTTTTTTTTGGGTCGAACAGGTCAATTTTCGATGGAATAGGTCCATATTTGGCCGAATTCAAATCAAAGGAATAGCGCATTTGATCTAATTCAATGCAACGTTTTTCCCAAAAAAACTTTGATTTTTCAAAGTCTACCAATTGACTCCAAATAGGTTCTAGGAGGTTCCCATAGGCTAAAACAGCAATTCGGCAGGTTTTAGATGGCGAATGGTAGAAGTCAATTTTTTAAAGAGACAGTACATGATGAATTTTGATATTTGAATTTTTGATTTTTTTTTTTTTTTTAAATCGAATCGAATTTGGACTATTCCCTAGTCGAAGTACACAAAAATAGCTCGAAATTTTTATTTTTTTTATTTTTTCCATTCGAAATTTCACCTCAACCTTTGATAAATCTGCCCCTTACTGTTAGAAGAAAAAGAAGCCCTGATGATATAAAAAGTACAAAAATCTTTATTAGGACATAGTCAAACCTATCTGGTTACCTTCTTATTGTTTTGTTGTTAGGCTGCTGGGGAGGAGGGGGGGTGATATCACTCCAGCTTGCAGTGCAGCAGTAAAGAGTGATTGAAGTTTATCAGAGCACAAGTCACATGACTGGAGGCACCTGGGAAACAGACAATAAAAATGAAATATAAAATAATCTGTTTGCTCTTTTGAGAAATGGATGGATTTCAGTGCACTATTAACTGATGTGTTAAAAAAAAAAATCCGCCTCAAGAACTCTAGCGACTTTCCTAATATTTTAATTGTAAGAGTAAATGTTTGTGAATAGCGGGTGTCTCACCTTTCAATCCCTTTTATTGGCTCATGAGAGATGTTTGTAAGACTGGAGCTTACCTGCAGTTTCCTCTTGTTGCCTTGCAGCTGCCAGCTGAGGATGATATCGATCTGAGTGACGTGGAGCTGGACGACATCGGGAAAGACGAGTTGTGAGGACACGGCAGCTCCGTGTGTCCTGTTGTTTCATCCCAATGTTTGGAGGGAGTTTGCAACTGTCAGACACCAGCCCATCTCTGGTTATCGGCTGAATACAGTGGTGCCCCCATATCTTCCTGTTTTTTCTTTTCTTTTTTTAAAATGAATTAACAAATGTGCACTCAGAGAGAGAAGGGTTTTATCAAGATCTACAGAGAGGCCTTCTCGGGAGAACACTGACAAATTCTGTGAATTGATGTAACGGTGAATCTCATTGTATTCTCTTTAGATATTGAGGGGAGCTGCCGTCACCCTTTTGGGGGGTGGGTTAGGGTTGGGGGTGCTGGAGAATAAAGCTGTCGGAGTGTTTACTGTACTACCTTGTGGCCATTGAGAAGTGCATCGTGGCTGACATGGCAGTGAGTTTGTGTATTTTTATGTTTTGGGTATTTTCATTTGCAAATTGATCAGCCTGACTCAATTTATGAATAAAATATTTTTTGACATATAGTGGGTTTCTTTCATGCGGTGACAATGCAATGAGAATAAACCACCCACAAATAAATGCAGTGATGATATGAGAGCCTGCAGCAGAATTCAACTTTCGCTCTCCAGAAGCTGTGGTGCAACTACATCTCCCACAACTCCAGGCTGCAACAGTCTAGTGCTGGAGTATTACACTCGTAGCCCTCTAGGCATTCCAGGTCACAACTCCCAGAATAGGGGTTGTTCACCATTGAGTTTAATTTTAATCATGCAGAGCGAGATATTCTGAGACAATTTGCAATTGGTTTTCATTTTTTATTATTTAAGGTTTTTCAGTTATTTAGCTTTTTATTCAGCAGCTCTTCAATTTGCATTATAAACAATCTGGTAGATAGGGTCCAAATTAGAGTCCTGCGTGGAACCAATTTCATAGACCCGAACCGCAACTTGCATATTTACCCACTTTGATCCGCTAACCGGACCTGCAACTGCCTTATCCGCAACCCACCGACCACCATCAAACTGGAAGTGATGTTGCAGCAAACCGGAAGTGACCATCAAAAATGGGCGGGACCGAAACAAGTTTTGTAGAACTTTAATAGGAGTAAAATATAGACAAAAGTACATAAGAAATTTAGATGAGACCCGCAGCCCGCATCTAGACCCGCACCGCAGGGCACCCACTTTTTTTTTTGCGGGTGCCTGACCCGCTGCAGGACTCTAGTCCAAATTCCCCTAGCAACCATGCATTTATTTGAATAAGAGACTGGAATATGAATATGAATAGGAGAGGAGCTTACTAAAAAGACGAGCAATAAAAAGTAGCAGTAATAATGTGTGTAGCCTTACAGAGCATTTAGTTTTTAGATGAGGTCAGTGATACCCATCTGAAAGCTGGAAAAGAGTCAGAAGAAAAAGGCAAATAATTCTAAAACTATAAATAATGAAAACCAATGGAAAAGTGGGTTATTTACAAAAATTTGAATGCTAAAATCCTGAAAAATTTGTGATTTATTTATTTATTTATTTAGAAAATCAGACTTTTAAAAATTAAAAAACTTTTTCCAGAATATATTAAACCCCCGACGATGTAAAAGTCTGAATCTGAAAATCCGGCATCTCAGACCTGCCAAGGTTGCACATAAGTCAATGAGAAAAGTCCCAATGATTTTCTGATGTGCAATGGGTTTCGTGAAATACCCCGAAGTTTTCGGGTGACAAATACAAAAAAAACACTTGAAAATCGGATTTTTTCCTGAAAAGCAAATTGTCAGAAAAATGTAATAATAAATAAGTGTAAAAAAAAACCAGAGCGGAGTTTGTAGCAGAAAATGTTGAGGTAAAATTGGACTTTGTAAAGGCAAAAAACCCCATTTTTACTTTCTTTAATGAAAAAGAAACCTAACTGTATGCAGTGAAATTCTCCCTTCATTTACTGCTGTGGATAGGAATTGTCAGACGGTCCCTAACTGCTGAGCAGGGAAACAATCATACTTATGAACAGCAGGGGGAGCCCCCCACCTTTATTCCCAGCCATACAGAACTCAAGCAGCTTTGTTTATGATGATCCCTAAGCAGCCCAGACCACACTGAGCATGTGCACAGTCTTAGTCTTGCAAAGATGTTTAACAAAGTTACAAGATGGTGAACCTCTGTAGCCAACTTTGAAAGCATAAATTATTTGTTTGATTAGGTTTGTGGTGCAGTAAGTTCATGTTTATGTTTAGTATACAAAATACACTAGCCTTATTCTATTTTAGACTTTACATGCCCTTTAAAGGTGAACCACCCCTTTAACATGTGAATGCTGGTGAGGGGTTTGGGTGTTGTAGTTAAAATCAGGTTAATATTTGATATAAATACCACAGTAGGAAAGCAAGATAAGGCCAACATCCACCTTCAGTGATTTTTAGTGCACTAGGATATACAGTATTAGATATTCAGCATTATTTTTGCCCCAATGGAACTTGCAAGCTGCCTGTATGTTTTTGAAGTGTGGGAGGAAACCCATGCAGAGACAGGGTAACATATACACTCCTTGCAAGCAGTGACCTGTCTGGAATCGAACTTAGGACTCCTGCACTGCATCATGAACCATTGTGCCAGGGTAAAAAAACATTTATTGTGATTTCTGCACAGCAACCGGAGTCAACGTTTTTAATAAAGATTGTACAATTAAATATTGACTGTTAGAAATCACTAATAACGCCATATAAATATATGTTTAATATTGAATATTTAGCATAGGGATATTCAGGCAAGCAGCTTGGCTAGATGCACAGGCAGTAACAGACACTTTGCTTCTGCAGAAGTTGCTGTGGTTCATCCCAGTTATACATTATGCAGCAGAAATAATGCTGGGATCAGTTAGAGGCACATTTATCAAGGGTCGAATTTCGAAATAAAACGCCAATAAACTTCAAATTCAAAATTCGACCAATCAAAATTTATTGATAAAATCGATTATTTTAAACTCAAACTAATTTAAACGACCCGGAAACTCGTAATTCGATTCCAATTATAAAAATTCAATTTGAATTTAAAAAACGTCATTCTTCTCCGAAAAAAACTCGAATGTCAGGAAGGCTACAAGCATCACCAAATTGATCCCTGGAACTCTCCCATTGACTTATACAGTAATTTGGCTGCTTTTAGGTGGCGAATAGTGAAATTTGAGTTCTTAAAGGGCCATAGTATGATAAATTTCGAGTTTGGATAAATCACAATTCGAATTTGAGAGTTTTGACCAAAAAAGAATCTAAGAATTCAAATTTTCACTTTGACCCTTAATAAATCTGTCCCTTAGTGTATCTCTGTAGTGATTAATAGATTATATATGATCAGACATCACTCAATCATCTCTGTTTAATATAGCCTGGTACATACATCTCTCCATTCCTCCTGCAACGTGACCCTGTAACCCTCCCGGTGATAAAACAGCCCATACAATTGCATGTGGCATTTTCATCACAAAACGTTAGCATCAAGTCGCATGCGACAGAAATAAGGTAAGCGATAGAAATGTCGGATGAAGTTGCAGCGTCGACCTGACGCGACACAACTGTCGGATGCAGACGCAGTGAATGTGGGTCTGGGTTGCGGATTGCAGGTGTTGGGTACAGATTCCAAAAAATGGACCTGCGCAGGACTCTACCCCAATGACCATCCCTGATCCCCACAGAACTGGAACCTACAGCCTGAGGACACCAGATCAACTGACACAGACCCCTCTAATATATACATGTTCCTAGGCTGCACACTGGGCGTATCTGAATAAAACACAGTCAGTGCAGCCCTTCTATATGTATTCTGTACTTGTTTATGGTTACCTTTAAGCTGGCCATAGACGCAAAGATCCGATCGTATGAATCACTGTACGATCGGACTTTCCCATCTCCCGACCTGCCACTAACCATTCAGATCAAATAAAGTAGTTAAAGAACAGATCAGCCGATGTTCTGGCCCTGACAGCAATCATACGAAAGTTATGTCTGACAAAGCTAGTGACAGTCTCCCACTGAAAATCGTAGGATCGGCAATACACGCAGAGATATTATCGGCAGCCGACAGAAATTTTCTAATCTGTCCGATCGACCAAAAGACTGATCTCTGCCGGCCGAAAAATGTCGGGACTCTCCACACACGGTCAGATCGTTGCGTCTATGGCCAGCTTTATTCAACATTTATCCTCTGACTGTTGCTGGACTATAACTCCCAGTGACCCCGTTCCCAACACCCTCTGGAGGGCCACAGGTTAGAGATTACAAATAAATCTTATAGGGAGTAAGAAAAAGCATTCAGAAGTCATTGTGTTGCTATACAAGAGCCCCCACAGGTATATTTGGCTCCCAGTAAGCCCAGTGCCAGGAATATATAACATAAGGTGATGAACATCCTATAAATACATGTACAAGTATTAAAATGGTAGCAGTTAAAAGTCCAAATTGGTCAGATCTATCTTGAAGCAAACGTAGGGATAATAATCTTGGCTGCTCAGCTGCAAACCAGGAATATCCATACCAATCTGTGGGGTAAAAAAGAGACAAAGTGTGAAATGCTGTGCAGGTATGGGGATCTGTTATCCAGAAAGCTCAGAATTACCTGAAGGATGCCTCCTGTAGACTCCATTTTATCCAAATAGTTTGAAAAAAGTGTAAATGATTTCCTTTTCCTGTGTACAGGTATGGGACCTGGGATTATCCGGATAATAGATCTTTCCATAGTTTAGATCTTCATACCTTAAGTCTACTAGAAACTTATTTAGACATTAAATAAACCCAATAGGCTGGTTTTGCTTCCAATAAGGATTAATTATATCTTAGTTGGGATCAAGTACAAGCTACTGTTTTATTATTACACAGAAAAAGGAAATCATTTTAATAATTTGGAGTCCTGCAGCGGGTCAGGTACCCGAGGGTACCCGCAAAATTGTGGGCACCCTGCAGAATGAGGGTAGGATTTTCAGGTGTGGGTATCGATGCGGGTCTCATCTAAATTTCTCATCTTATGTTATTTTGCCTATATTTTACTCCTTTTAAACTTTTACAAAAACCCTGCTCACTTTTGATGATGTCACTTGTTTGCAGCAACATCATTTCCTGTTTGATGGTGGTCAGCGGGTTAGGTTGCAGATAAGGCAGTTGCGGGTCGGCGTCGGTAGCGGATCAAATTCGGTAAATAAGCAGGTTGCGATTCGGGTCGCAGGCTGCGGGCTGCGGGGTAGGGTCCGGGTCTTAGGAATTGGTTCCCTGCAGGACTCTAGTTTGGAGTATTTTGATAAAATTAAGTCTTTGGGAGATAGCCTTTCCATAATTTGGAACTTTCTAGATATTGGGTTTCCAGATAACAGATCTCATACCTGTATTAATAAAACAGTACCTTGTACTGGATCCAAACCAAGATATAATTAATCCTTAGTGGAGGCAAAACCAGCCCATTGGGTTTATTTAATGTTTAAATGATTTGCAATATGAAGATCCAAATTACAAAAAGATCCTTTATCCGTGAAACTCTGGGTCTCAAGTGTTCTGGATATCAGGTCCCATACTCGTATAACTTAGGGGTTGCTGTTTACTCCTAGTTCATATGTTGGAACCTATCAGATTTCCCAAAAAATGAATGACTCCATGGTCAATGATTTTGGTGATCTGAGTGAGTCCTGAGAACTATAGGGGCACCATGTGGAGTCTGAACAAGTGCCTGCCTAATGCCTGGATACTGGGGAACATATATGGTTAAAATGTCTTCTTTTTTCCCCCCAACCATCCCTATTTAGACAAAAAAACATGTTGTGGTATGTCCTGTTAAAAGTGTGCCTTCCCCTATTACTTCCATTCTCCTCCAATATGTCCACTGGCTGGCCAGTCTTTCTGGGAGACCCGTTGGTGACATATAATAAACTGATTCAGCTGAAGGTGTTAAGGTGGCCATAGACGTAGAGATCATCGCCAATCGAGCGGATCTCTCCCCAATATGCCCACATTGAGGTGGGCGATAATGGGCTGATCCGATTGGATCATATTGCATCCAACGGGATTTCTTAATCTGCCCGATCGAGATGGCTAGATATCGATCGGATGGATGGCCCCACACATGGGCCAATAAGCTGCCAACTCGGTCTGTCCTCAGCTTTTATCGGCCCGTGTACCGGGGCCTTTAGTTCGCCAGCAAACACAGTGTGTTTACAGAGAGTGGTTATGGAGGAAAGTTAAATTGGCCACCCATACCCAAATTTTAAAGGAATTGTTCAGTATAAATAATAAAAACTGGGTAAATAGATAGGCTGTGCAAAATAAAAAATGTTTCTAATATAGTTAGTTAGCCAAAAATGTAATGTATAAAGGCTGGAGTGACTGGATGTGTAACATAATAGCCAGAACACTATTTCCTGCTTTTCAGCTCTCTTGGTTTCCACTGATTGGTTACCAGGCAGTAACCAATCAGAGACTTGAGGGGGGGCACATGGGTCATAACTGTTGCTTTTGAATCTGAGCTGAATGCTGAGGATCAATTACTAATTCACTGAACAGTTATGTCCCATGTGGCCCACCTTATAGTCACTGACTAACTCAGAGTTCGAGCGCTTTTAAGCAGGAAGTAGTGTTCTGGCTATTATGTTACACATCCAGTCCTCCAGCCTAACTAACTATACTAAAAACATTTATTATTATCTTTTTACCTAGTTTTTCTGAGCAGTTCTTTTAAACACAATGCCTGACACTCTGGTAGGCTTGCCACCTGTCTAGTTTTGGCCTGGACAGCCCGGTTTTATGAAGGGCTGCCCAGGTCAAAACTGCTTGCCCAGTTTTCCAAATTAGGATGCCCTATGATTGATATGGCGATCAGCCAATTGAAGATTGCCGCGTCATGGCCCTGCCCCCACGTCACGCTCGCCCCCTACACGTCCATAGTTGCTGGATACTTACATCCTTCATGTTTGCAGCTGCACTTTCATCCAGGTGCCTAAAGATGGCGTTAAGTACATCCCGTAATCTCTTCATGGACTTCTTGTTGGGCTGCAGAACTACTGCCTGGAAGTTAACTGGCAATCCATACCTTCACCACAGAGAAGATAAATTTAGACACGAGCCAAGTTACTGAACCTTAACCACTCACTTTACACGCCAACAACATGTCTCCATCTGAATGTATAAACTATAACACAGTGTAGTCATGATGATGAACTGACCCCCGACCCATATTGTACTCTAGGGTTGATCTCATAAAATGCAGAACAGTTTTTGGGTGGGAATTTGTGATGTTTTTAGGACTTATTGGTCTTTTTTGTACAGTATGTGTGTTTGTGGGTTTGCCTGCAATTTACTCAGGGCACAACATTGTCATCAATAATATTAAAGGGGTTGTTCACCTTTGAGCTAACTGTTAGTATGATGTAGAGAGTGATATTCTGAGACAATTTGCAATTGGTTTTCATTTTTTATTATTTGTGTTTTTTGAGTTATTTAGCTTTTTATTCAGCAGCTCTCTATTTGCAATGTCGGTAATCTGGTTGCCGGGTCCAAATTACTCTAGCAACCCATGCATTGATTTGAATGAGAAGGATCATTAATAGGGGAGGATCAGAATAGAAAGACGAGTAATAAAAAGTAGCAACAACAATAAATTTGTAGCTTTACAGAGCATTTGTTTGTAGACAAGGTCAGTGACCCCCTTTTGAAAGCTGGAAAGAGTCGGGAGAAGAAGGCAAATAATTCATAAACTATAAAAAATAAATAATGAAGATCAATTGAAAAGTTGAATTGGCCGTTCTCTAACATACTAAAAGTTAAACCTGAAGGTGAACCACCCCTTTAAGATAACAGAAAATCTTTTTTGTTTTGATCAATCAGCCCATAAATGTTATCATTCGTAAGGTTTCTTTCAGCAGAACCATAACAGTGTTCCTAGAAGAATGTGATTGGTTCTTACCTAAGGACGGACTCCACAAATACTCGCAGGGCTTTGATATGGATCCAGGCAATAAAAGCTTCACTGAAATTCACTTTCAACCAGCGCAGCAGGGGACCCTGAAAGATATTTATTCCTTAAATTCAGATACACTTTCCTGCACATAAACATCAGTTTCACTTCATTATCCTGAAGAACTCAAAAGCCAGCGGCGGGGCAGTATTGCCTGAATGTCTCTTCTATGGCAGTTACACTGACTTATTTATATACTTTGGGCAAGTTTGCAAGTGGGCAGTGTCCCATAGCAACCAATCAGTGATTTGTAGGTAAATCAATGAAAACAAACATTTGATTGGTTGCTACGGGTTTCTGCCCAAATGCAAATCTGCCCAGAGTTAATAAAGGACATCTGCTTGTGAGATAAATAGGCAAGAAGCCATTCAGACCAGTGGCGGAACTACTGGGGGAGCAGGGGGTGCGAGCGGGCCAGAGCCCGCACCCCCTCAGGGCCCCCCCGGCAGCCCGCGCGCCATTGAAAATGTGGGCCGTACGGAGGGGGACGGGCCCGGCTGCACGTCACGCACCAGGGCCCGCCCCCCTCTAGAATCGCTACTGATTCAGACCAATGCAGATGCCATGGCATGTCAGCCATTTAGTCAGTTACATTTTAAGAAAATTAAACTTCCAGACTTTGGATACAAAATGACATTAAGGAGAATTAAATTTGTTTTCACAAAATATCCTGGTCAAAAAAATGGTCAAAATTGGTCAACGGTCTAAGGTTTTCTGGTGGGTCCCTGGCATGGCTGCCACCAGGGGGGCACAGGGGGTACAACTGTGCCGGGCCCGGGCCTGAAGGGGGCCCAGCTGTTATGCAGTTTTCTATATAGCCGGGTCTCCCTTGCGTGATGCGCCGCGGAACTGCCGAAGTGTCGAAGACCCGAAGCTGAAAAAGGACCCTAAGCCTCGAAAAGACCAGAAGTTGAAACCCTGAAGCTGCGAAAAGACCCAAAGTTGAAACCCTGAAGCCACGAAAAGACCCGAAGGCACGAAGGGAGCTGAAGCTGAATACCCAAAATCGCAAAAAGACCTGAAGCCGTGAAAAGACCCGAAGTTGAAACTCTGAAGCCGGGAAAAACCCCGAAGTCGAAACCCTGAAGCCGAGAAAACACCAGAAGCCAGGAAAGGAGCTGAATCTGAAGACCCGAAGCCGCAAAAAGACCCGAAATTAAAACCCTGAAGCCGCTAAAAGACCCGAAGTTGAAACCCTGAAGCCGCGAAAAGACCCAAAGCCACAAAAGGAGCTGAATCTGAAGACCTGAAGCTGCAAAAAGACCCGAAGTTGTAACACCACGTAAGGTGCCGAAGAAGTTGAAGAAGAACCTAAGGTAAGTTCAACTGAACACCAATGTTGTTGTTTTTTTAAATTTCATTAAACCCCTGGCCACCAATGTTGTTTTTAAAATATTCTATGGGGCCCCTGACCATAAATGTTTCTTTTTTAAAATGTTTTTTTTTATTCAATTTATAGGGGGCCCTGGCCACCAATTAATTGTTTGAACTTGTCCGAGGGCCCTGACCACCAATGTTTTTTTAATAACTTTTATGGGGGCCCTGGCGCCAATGTTTTTTTTTAACTTATATCGGTACCCTGACCACAAATGTTTTTTTAAAAACTTTTATGGGGACCCTGGCCACCAATATATTTTTAAAAACCTTTATGGGGGGCCCTAATGCCAATGGGTTTTTTTAACTTATGGGGGGCCCTGACCACCACTGATGTCTGTATGGACTTTTTACTGAGGTGTAGGCGGGATCTGGGGTGGGGCTTGGCGGCCGAGCTGGGGTGGGTGGGGACCAGGGGGCCCGGGCCCCGTGATTTCTAATGGCGGCGAATTTTCACTAACGTTAATCACTTCGCCCTTCAGGGAATCTGCCCACTGAGTCTAGATAAGGGAATGAATATCAATTTGTATTAACAATGACTTACATATTGCTGTTTTTTATCAGCCGCCAGTTTAACAATTTCATCTTTTTCTGACTGAAGTTCCTTTTCATTAAAGAGAAATTCCCGAACGATGAATCTGAAAAAAGACAATATGTTGTTCTTTAACTATCAGGAAATCATGAGAAACGTCCTACACGAAACATGAGATTCAACTTTGCCTTTAACCCTATTAAGACCAGCAGCAACAGCAACCCTGGGACCACCAATTCATTTCAATACAAGATTGAAGTGTTGATATGCTGTTGTCTTTTGGTAACTTCCTTGGCAATAACATAGAATCGACAGTGCTGTTAAGGAAATCGTTTAAGGGAAGTTCAACTTGATTTTAGCAGTTTGAGTTATAAATGGCCAAATTCTTGAAATTCTTAATATTTTTCTGAATTTTTCATGTTGACGTTTGTAATTGTGATTAATAATGATAGATTTCCTCTAGTGTAGACCTGGAAGAATTTTTGTGGTATGGGGGGGGGGGGTAGAATTTTGCAACATAAATGAAAAAAGCATTGAAAATGCTCTATCCATCAAACATTTACCCAACTCTGGTAATAAAAGTAATGGGATCTAATGAAGATTTTCCTATATTTACATCTGCACCACTACACTATAGCCTTGTGTATTTCTGATGTTCCTTCATCTCCAGGAGTCATATGCTCACACCACAGGTCACATTTCTCAAGTAGAAAGTGAATATTTATTTTACAAAGTCCTGTTTTCTGATACTTTGGAGAGGCTCAGGTGTCCATCATTTCAGAGACTCCAGCAGGGAGAGACATCATGAAGATTAAAGCAGAAGAAAATCTGCCCGAAGGAAGGGTATTTCATAACTATGCCCTGCAGGACAGAAGGTTTTAGCAACCATGCCTGGAGGCTGCTGCAGGTCCCTCAGATGAAATAACCCACCTTACAGACTAGATGCAAATATCATTTGTAGAGTCTCTATGGCATCTGCGAAGGACCTAGAAAAGGCTTACACCACCCTCTTCTGGCAAGAGTTATGTTATCTTGTATTTCAGATGGTTTAATGTAATGTTTATCCTGATCAGTCCTACTGGCAGAAACATTAGATACTGTAGCTTCAAGTATGGATTGGATGGATTTTTAGCAAGTGAAGAAATACAGCGCTATTGGAAATAGTTCTTAGCTCTTAAGGTGGCCATAGACGTAACAATTACAATCTTTGCTGGAAAAGATCTTTCCAGGAAAGATTACTAATTTCAATACACACGTGTAGATCTAAGTTGTCAGATATACAGGTAGAAACAATAGAATTCTACCTGTATCCAGGGTCAGACTGGAGGGCCCAGGGCCCACCGGGGCTGCTTACTTTTGGGCCCCTGGGCACCAACCCTGCCGCAAATCCTGCTCCGGAACTCGGCCGCCGTCATCTTCAGCATGCCCACCCTTCCCTGCAGCATGCGCACACATGCGCGTACCTGTTTTTGAAGTTACCAGCCGGAGACGAGATTGGGGCAGCAAGGGCAGGGAGCAGCTCTGGGCCGGCAGGGCCTATGAGAGCCGGGGCCCACCGGGGTTTTTTCCCAACACCCTGCCAGCCCAGTCCGACCCCATTTGTATGGCTGATGTTAGGTGCCTTCAAAGGCACCTGATGAAAATTTTCTGGCCAGCCAGATTGACGAGCCAACAGATATTCAAGCCATCTGCCGATATCGGTCGACTCGTCTCCCACCATGCACGCACCGAATATCGCTCAAAATTTTTTTTCGAACTACATTATCAGTGTCTATTGCCACTTTTAGGGATTGCCATCCTGAAGGGAATTTTCCCCCCTCTGAGGTTACAGATGGGGAATCAACTCTTGGAACAACTAGCAATTATGCAGGTTTTATATAGACATAAAAGATTGAACTCAGTGGACAAGTGCATTTTTTCAACCTATGCAAATAGAATGTTTATGCCCACAGATGCAAGATTGTGGTGTCCACTGGTCTGATTATTTATTGTTTCCTTTAATTAATCACACTTGTAATCCCTTACTTGTTTTCCCGGGCCTTGGCTTTAAAGTCATCAATTACTTTTCGAAATAAAGTCACAGTGAAGAGGCCTCCTTCTGCATCCTCGGCAATCAGTCTGTAAAGAGAAAGCAAAGCACATCAGATAATAAGGCAGTGCTCTATCACCTAGTAGTCTCTCAATCTCATGCTATCAAAATGGGGGGAACCCACCTACAATTGGCAGAACCAATGGGAAGGAAAGCTGGAATAGCTCCAGCTCATACATATAGAAAAGAACTAGAAAATTGCCATCTATGACAAATGGCCAGTCGTAAGAACCACAGTTTTGAGACCTCCAAAAGCCTTTGCCTGCAGTCTGCTCTACTTCAGTAGGCAGCGAGTCCCAAAACATGGCCAGGAATATTAATTCTTTAATAAAATTACAAAATGTCTCTAGCATCTGTAGGAGGGTAAAGGTTTTGCTAACCTTTAAGTTCTTTGGTTTCATTTTTCCTATGTGAACGTATTCTGTTGGCAGTTCAGTGACTGGCCAGTAGATGCCCCAGTGAAAGTGTTAGCCAGCTAGGCTGGGTCCTTAGCAAGCTAGGCTGGGTCCTTTTTCCGATAGGGAAGGGGGAGTAGTTCCCCAGAGGTTATAAAAATGGATGTTGCCTTGTGTTCTGTCTCTGCCCAGTGCACTATTGGAAGTGGGGTGTGCTGCTTGGGCTGAGGTGGAAGTAGGCCTCAGTATAGAAGTTAGTGAGTATCAGGTCAGACAGTATAATAGGTCACTCTAGGAGTGACAGATAGTTTCAAGAAAGTTAGTGAGCAGCTAAGGCTCCAACCAGGAATTAGTGAAGGGTTAGCACCCTGCGGCGACATTGCCGCTAGGTTAGGGACTCAAGTGGTTAGGCTCAGGGATAGAGATACTTGGAGTGTAAAACCAGCTGTGAGGTCGCCTTCAATAGGGAATGTGCACCAAAGGCAGGAAAGGTGGCTCAATTCACAAAGCTGACTAACAAAGGATCAGACAGTATCTGTGAGTAATACAATTGTGTAAATGACCTGCTGCCACTACTTGCTTCGTGAAGTGCTCCACCAGTTTAATAAATGTTCTGCTGTTTTAATGAACCACTGGCGCCCATAGTTTATTTGATCAAGAGTGAATACGGTGTGTGTTCTTATACCAGTGTGGTAATCCCTTCCTCCGTACCATAAGCGAGGGCCCCACCTGAGGATAAAGAGTCTAATTATATTGTGCCTACCGCGAGTTGCTGGGATTTGGACCCCTTGCACAGGTACCGAAACCAGTGGATAGTAACCCAAGGGAAGGTTTAGGAAGACCCTGGCCCATCCACCTGTTACACATCACATACACTTCTTTCTCCTTACCTTTTTCATAAACCTCAAAGCAACACATTATTATTACCAGTTGCCAATAAATCGCAGTAAAGCTACCGTTTACATATAAGGCTAGTGAAATCCATGATACCTATATATTTCAGATAAAAAAACATCCTTTTGTGATCCATGGATTATTAAAAATATATCTGAATTCTAGGCCATAAAGTATGACTGAAAAGTTGCCTTGACCCTGTGTATGCAGTTAAAGTCTCCACTAAATGACCACTTTTCCCCCTACCCCAAAATAGCAAGTTCTTTTTATAATTAACATTAGTTTTTTCAAAAAAACAATGTAACTTACTTGGTCGAACGTGGAACCACCATATCAGATAGCGATTCATACGTTTTTTGCCATGCACCATAATTTGACCTTTAAGGAAAATGGAGTTGTTACTTTTACAGTTCAGTAGAAATGCGGATGAGTGAGTGGGTTCACATTAGAACAGTGCAGCAATAAACGGTCCCTGATATTGCTGCCAATCCCATTTACAAATTGTTGCAGTGTAGCACATAGGCCATAGGTAGGACAGTCCTACTTTATATGAACAAAGAAGCCCCACAAAGTATGTTTCCCCCAGAGCTTGGAAAAGTTGATTCTGTTGCACACACCTATATTTATACTGTACATCAGTTAGTCACAGGTACACACATTTAAAGACAGATTTGGAAATATCTTTAATGTTAAATCCATGGTGAGAGCTATCCATAACTTACTTTGGAACAACCACAAGTAGTGTGACCAGATATTCTGAGTCCAGGACAAAGTCTTCTTTATTCACTATATCAGCTAAGGTTCTTGTCAAGAGGTTGCCCCTGTAGAGCAAATGCAGAGCTAAGTGATGCAAATAAATCAGTAGAGAAACAAGGACAGGTTTATTGGAGGGCTTATTAGATCTCTCCTTTCCACTGTCCCACTTTCTACTTTGTCCCCAAATGCAGGACATAGAAGATAGAAGCAGCCCTAAAGACCCCAGTAACAATTACCTACATGGGTCTTCTGGTAGCAACATCATCCAGGATTAAGTATATTACATGAATAATAGTAAGTTAGGGGAAATCAGAGGAAGGGCAAGGTGATGTGGGGTTCTTCCATGTTCTCTCTGTCCCCCCTTACTTCAAAGCTATACAGGTGGGTTATTTTGTTCCTGATCATAATGTGTGTAAATGTGATAGGGACCTTAGATTGTACGCTCCATGGAGGTTGGATCTGATGTGACTGATGAAAAATCTCTATAATGCAGGTTACTAGTAATAAGGAAAAGTAATGTGGAAACAGCAGTAGCATGTTACTCATAATACACAGTATATGACAGTACTAAGTACCTAATCTCTTTGGTTTGATCTCTAATCAGACCAAACGTTCAAGAGGATACTTGGCATAATCGGCAACATTTGGGTCCCTAGACTGATGGTATTACATCGTGTCCAATCCCCAGTCAATCTCTTCAGTCACCTTCTAGGCTACTGCAAAACCTCATTTTAGCATAATTGGCACCAACATTGGCTTATCATTTTCACTGGGTACCCTTCTATGGCCTAGGCTTTACTGAACCTTTATTTTTCCATACTCAAAATCTCTATCCTTCTTGGCATGAATCCCCAATACTGACTATGGTTAATTCCCTGTCTAATAAATACATAACTAATGGGCATTTGAGGCAGCCTCACTCCCTACTCCACTCTCTATGAGAGTGATATAGTGATGCCTATCTTGCTGCTGCCCTACATGCAGGGAAATTATTAGACTTAGTAGACTGCCCCTTCAACACTCATGGATCACATGTAATTGGGTGAAGCCCCCCAAACCCAACCTGTAATTGGAAACTGCCTTTTAAAGCACGTGACAAGTTGTATGGCCTAGTTTAGGTGCTTCTCCTCCAACTGACTATGCCATGTGTGGGTCGCAATCCCATAACCTATATAGCACAATACATTGGTTACACGAACATTGAATTTAATTGGATTATACAAAAAAGTCACTCACATAAATTGCTATACATACACAGTTTTCCTCTCCAGGCTTTGCAGGTTCCCTTTAATGTTATTGTAAGCGGAAGATCTGGATTTTAGATCTGTGTCTATCTGAGACATTTGCTGAAAAGAAACAAATATTGATAGTGATTTAGAACGAGAAATGCATTTAACATAATGAATAACAAGATACCTATAAGGGACCTTTAGTCTAAATACTTCTCACCTTGTTCCCTGTTCAACTGATGGAATCCGGGACTTAAAGTCCCTGTACTTTACATGCGGGGTCAGTGTCTAGAAACAGAGGCATTTCAAGTCCCAGGATTCATCACTTCAACAATGAACATGGTGAGGGTAAGGGAAAAATAACAGGGTGGAAAATGGTCCCTGTGAGTGTGAATGTAAAAACAAGCACATTGTGAAATCTGCTGCCTCTTATTTACCTTGCTTAATACTTCCATTATGTTCTTCAGTGACTGCTTGATGGGATACTTAGCCATGTCCCACTCAAAGCGAGCTAAGTAGCTGATCAGGTCCACTGTAGGTAGAAGAAGAAATGCTGAGCCCAAAGCTAGATCCAATTATGGGGCTACAAGAACCATGTGCAGCCTTTTGGGTATCACTGGTCTATACTCACTCATATGCCCAGTATCCTGATGCCCAATCGGCCTTTCAAAGACCCAATAAAAAGTCTTTGGGAGCTAACAGCAACTCCTCTGGAATTTGATCAAGGAAATACATATTGGGTCTATAATAGCATTGTGGGTTTTAAACAAATGTGTTTCTTCCCTTCTAAAAATAAATATATATTGTAAATAAAATGGTGATTATTTTTAAAGAGAAAACTATGATGTAGTATTGTCGTATTTGAGAAACAAGATCAGATTGCTCATCACTGCCCTCCATAGAACAATGCCACATGCTGAACATAGGTTAGGACAAGGGGTGTTGAAGGACAGCAAGAGGATTATCTTCATATAAAGGGACAGATAAAGGACCACAGTGTAGGACACTGAGCATGATACAAGTTCTCTGTGCTCACTGATAACTAACTCCAGCCGTTACTTTCCATCTCATATGCTAGGCTCCGTGTAACTGATACTGCTTACAAAGGGCGGAAAGTTGTCAGTGTTTCCATTCCACTAAGGATCACATAGGGGCTAGTGTTCTCCTTATACCGGCAGGTCTACTGATAGTAAAGGGTGACAGAGCATCTCTGTTAGTAAGGGCAGGGACAATCTCTAGACTTAAATGTCTAGCCTCACCAAGGAGTGTAATTACATCTGTACTGAAGAGAGAATAAGACCTAGATACTGAGAGAGCTACAGGCAGATGGATATATAGACGACAATTTATTTTTCACTTAATACTTAGTGTTGTTTAATTCTTCTTATAACTGATGTAATGTTCTTGGTAAACCAGTTGTTTAAGTGTGAGCTTGGCCCCAGGGGGGGGGCTGGAGTAGTAGCAGGTTTTGGGCTCAGCCCGAAGTTCAGTGAGATTTGGGCACAATGCTTGTTTGCTTATTTTCTTAGAATACAGGAAAGGTCAGCATGAAAGTAAATTAGGCAAGAGTTGGGGTGACAGGGGGGTTATTTTCGAAGTCCGAATTTATCTCCGTATTTTCTGCTACTAACGCCTATCAAATCCGCTTGGGTTTTTTAAGCTTATTTATTATTACATTTTCCCGAAAATTTGCTTTGCGGGAAAAAATCTGATTTTCATGATTTTGCCGGATTTTTTCATCCGATTTTCACAAAGTTCACGATTTTTTCTGAATTTTCAACTTTGGGGTATTGCACGAAACCCATTGCTCATCATAAAATCTGTGGGACTTCTCCCACTGACTTATATTCAACCTCGACAGGCCTGAGATGCAGGATTTTCAGATTCAGACTTTTCCATCCTCTGGGTTTAATAAATTCCGAAAAATGTGTGATTTTTTTAAAAGTCCTATTTTATAAAAAAAAAAATCACAAATTTTTTGCATCCGGAGTTTAGTAAATAACCCCCTTGCTGTTCTATGTATTCTTTGATATGTGATTGAATGGGTGATACAAGGCCAAATCCACATATTTGGCAATGACCCTGGGTCAGATAGGTCTAATCCAAGTGTTGGTCCTATGGTCAATGATCAAATGATTATTGGGGCCTACGGAGACCTATTGAACAAGAACTGCATCGACATGTGTCAATGCACTCCTCATCTGGTCAAAGCACTCCTCATCTGGTCAATGCACTCCTCATCTGGTCAATGCACTCCTCATCTGTTCAATGCACTCCTCATCTGGTCAATGCACTCCTCATTTGGTCAATGCACTCCTCATTTGGTCAATGAAATCCTCATCTGGTCAATGCACTCCTCATCTGGTTGGATTTAAACCTGCCCAATTGCTAATTCTGTGTCAGGTATGTGTGTCAGCCAGATATGGTCAAACAGGCTTGTTGGTGGGCCTCCATACAAGGAGGGGCCGGTGAAGGGTCCTAGTCTGCAGGTTTTGTCAGACCATATATGGCCACTTGTACAGCTATATCACTAACCTTGTCAGGGCAATGGAACAGAGGCCCCTTTTTTGATCCAATTACTAACTAATCAACAGCATGTTCAGATGAACTTTATTCTAGCTTAACTTAGTGTTCCCAAATCATGAAAATATTTGCTCATTTGGTGACTTGGTTCTAGTTCTAGTTACTCCATTCGCAGGACTTCACTAGTTCTGCTATAGTCCATTTCTGAGCCCAAGTCATGGAGCGTCTGCTCTAACTAAAACAGTTGTGTCCAATAAAAAACAAACAAAAGAAAGGGAAATTACATTACAATAGTAACTTTCAAAAACCTTTCCAGTATGTGACAGGGTACAGGGAAAAGGGTACACATAAAAGCAATCCATTTGATAAAATAACTGCAAAACATGTTTATTTGGTTATGGATTATTTTGATGAGTTTTGAATACATTCTGTTACCAACATAGCATCTATTTCTGTTACTGCCGAGGTGCAAATAGTTAAAACATAACAGTTTTGGCACATGCAGAACAGTAATGACATAAAGTCGACATTCATAAGACAGAACAGTGTTGTTATCTGAGTCATATGGATATGGTGACCAAGCTACGAGGCTGTTATTTCAGAAATCCGTCGTAACCTGATCACTGTACCCCTACAACTAGATTGATAGGTCTTGAGAAGAAGGAACCAGTAAAATCCATGCTGAAAAAAAAGGCACCGCAAACAAATATCATTTTTACATACTGTGCATGTTTTTAGTTTTCTTCTTCTTCCCTGAAAGAACATCATGTTGGAAGCTCATGGTTACATGAAGACCAAGAAGCAGACACAGGTACAAATAAACTTATTTACACTATAAAACACATATACAGGTGTGGGATCTGTTATCCGGAAACCCATTATCCAGAAAGCTCCGAATTATGGAATGGCCCACTGCCATAGACTCCATTATAATAAAATAATCTTAATTTTAAAAAATGATTTCCTTTTTCTCTGTAATAATAAAACAGTAGCTTGTACTTGATCCCAACTAAGATATAATTAATCCTTATTGGAAGCAAAACCAGCCTATTGGGTTTATTTAAAGTTTACATGATGTTCTAGTAGACTTAAAGGGATACTGTCATGGGAAAAAATTTTCAAAACGCATCAGTTAATAGTGCTGCTCCAACAGAATTCTGCAGTGAAATCCATTTCTCAAAAGAGCAAACAGATTTTTTTATATTCAATTTTGAAATCTGACATGGGGCTAGACATTTTGTCAATTTCCCAGCTGCCCCCAGTCATTTGACTTGTGCTGTGATAAACTTCAATAACTGGCAGATAGGTAGTTAATAAAAAAAAAAAAAAAAATGTTGAACTCGATGGACATGTGTCTTTTTTCAACCTTACTACTTACTATGTTACTATGTTACTGCTGTACTGCAAGTTGGAGTGATATCACCCCCTCCCTTTTCCCCCCCAGCAGCCAAACAAAAGAACAATGGGAAGGTAACCAGATAACAGCCCCCTAACACAAGATAACAGCTGCCTGGTAGATCTAAGAACAACACTCAATAGTAAAAACCCATGTCCCACTGAGACACATTCAGTTACATTGAGAAGGAAAAACAGCAGCCTGCCAGAAAGCATTTCTCTCCTAAAGTGCAGGCACAAGTCACATGACTGGGGGCAGCTGGGAAATTGACAATATGTCTAGCCCCATGTCAGATTTTAAAATTAAATATAAAAAAATCTGTTTGCTCTTTTGAGAAATGGATTTCAGTGCAGAATTCTGCTGGAGTAGCACTATTAACTGATGCGTTTTGAAAAAAACATGTTTTCCGATGACAGGATCCCTTTAAGGTATGAAGATCCAAATTAGGGAAAGATCTGTTATCCAGAAAACCCCAGGTCCCGCATTCTGGATAGCACGACCCATACCTGTACTCATTTGCAATATACTAACGAGGTCTTGTACAAAATGAGTTGCACTGCAGGCAGGCAAGTGAGCAGAGAAAAGCAATATAGAAATTGGTACACGACTGTGGCTTATTATTCAGCCTGTTTTTGTATATTTTATTATTAAAGCAGAATATCCAGTAAATTTGCAGCTCACCTCCATTCGCCAGCAAAGTTTCTTGGGCTTTGTCAGTTGAATCATCCATGACTTCCCCTATATATTGTGCAATCTTCTTAATCAAGCTGAAAAAAAAACATTATTATATATATATATATTGTTGGTGGCACTGGTTATGTGTGTTTGAATGCAGTAGCACTGATTTGTGTGCCTGTGTAACCAACTTAAAGGAGAACTAAAACCTAAAAACAAATACGGACAAAAAGGCCAAATTTTATATACTGATTTTACTGCACCATCTTAAAGTTTCAGATTCTCTCTTTCCAAGGCCAAGCTTTCCAAGGCTTTCCAAGTTGTGCACAGGGGGTCACCATCTTGGATTTTGTCAGGAGACAAGATTCCTCTTGTAGCTCCTCATTCTCTTTTCTACTGATTCACAGGTAATGCTCTGGGCTGCTGTCATTTACCTGAGCTTAGGGACTAACAGAGGGATATAACATTCATGATACATGGCCAATTCATTAATTCAGATTACATGGAAGTATAAAAAACTACCAGAAATGATTAGTAATCAGCCCTGTAACACCATCTTGAGCATGTGCAGTGTCACTGACATACTGTATGATGAGAAGGTGCAGTAATGTTATGAACTAATTTGAAGGCCTGGATCATAACTGATGAACCTCTTGTCTGATATAGTATATAAAATACTACCTTTTAGGCCATATTAGTCTTTAAATGTAAGCTTACTTAAACATTTTAAGGGGATATGCCAATGCACACAAATTTGAGTGTCACAAGTTTTTAGCTAATGATCGAAATGGAAACTTTCCTGGAAGGGTTACATGGGTGAGTGTATAAAACAGACATACAAATGCTTCTTAAAATAGATGCAGTCTTGGATAATTATTTCTGAACCAGTGGGGCATGAATCTCATTCCCAGAAGTCCATTGGAGAAATGCAGTAGAGGCAGGGGATGAAGACTGGGACATAAGGGGGGTATTTATTAAAGTCTGAATGCCAAAAACTTGAAAATTCAAGATTTATTATACTCCTAGCATGGAAATAGTCCAAATCCAAAAAAACGGCATCTCAGACCATACCGAGGTTGAATATAAGTCAATGGGAGAGGTCCCTATCCTATTTGGAATTTTCTATGATCTGCACTGGAATTAGCCAGAAAATCCGATTATTTTGGACTATTCAGGCAAAAATCCAAAAAATTTGAGGTATTCGGGAAAAATATCCCAAAAAAATCAAATGATTCAGATTTTCAATTGTTTTTATTTGTTTGTCCTCAATCCAATTAAATCGCACTTTTTCAATAATAAATAAGGTTCAATCGTGGATTTTAATTTGGTCTGACTTTTTAAATTAAAATAATCAGAAAAATTCAGCTTTTGATAAGTAAGGCCCTAGATCAGTGATCCCCAACCAGTAGTTTGTGAATAACATGTTGCTCCCCAACCCCTTGGATGTTGCTCCCAGTGGTCTCAAAGCAGGAGCTTATTTTTGAATTCCAGGCTTGGAGACAAGTTTAAGTTGTATAAAAACTAAGTATACTGCCAAATAGAGGCTCCTGTAGTCTGCCACTCCACATACGGGCTACCAAATAGCCAATCACAGCCCTTATTTGGCACCCCAAGGGACCTTTTACATGCTTGTGTTTAGGGATGCACCGAATCCACTATTTGGGATTCGGCTGAATCCCCGAATCCTTGGTGAAAGATTCAGCAGAATACAGAAACCAAATCCGAATTTGCATATGCAAATTAGGGTCAGGAAAGGAAAAAGTGGAAAAAAATCTTCTTTTGTGATGAAAAGTCCCTACCCGCCCCTAATTTACATATGCAAATTAGGATTCAGATTCGGCAGAATCCTGCTGAAAAAGGCCGAATCCCTTCAGAATCCCGAACCGAATCCTGGATTCAGTGCATCCCTAATTGTGTTGATCCCCAACTCTTTTTACATTTGAATGTGGCTCATAGGTAAAAAAGGTTGGGGAACCCTGCCCTAGACATGCACTTATATTTTTGTAGCAGGAGTATATCAGTCGGTTTTGAGCAGGATTACAAATAAAGTATAAAGAAGTCTGCTGACAGGTATAATTTTTGATTAATAATTAGTTTGATCTTCACATTCCAGTTTAAAACATATTAAAGCCCATGCCAAATATTCTACAAATGCTACAGAAAGTTAAATTAGAACAGATAAAACCTCCCAGCAAACAGTGGAAAAAGGCTCAGAGTTAATGACGAATGGGACATGAATAAATAATCACACAATAAGGATACAGCTTGCTCTAAATACTCCTGCCCATCAGTGTTATTCTTAGCTGGCACAGCAGGGATAGTTGCACCCTACCAAGTTACTGGGCCTCAGTGTGTCTGACAGTTATTGGCCTGTACTGGACATTGGGATTTTCCAGAACTATAGAAACAAAAGCGTTGTTCCGTCCTCATCGCCACATATATTGGGAGTATCAGCTGAGGGTTGGAGTAGTGGGGGATGGGGATAGCTGGTGACAGTAGGGCTAGATGGCGTCATTAAAGGGGGATCTATTGTGCAAATGAAAATTCAATAAAAGCTTCATCTCACTGAAATAGGACATTTTCTAAATACTATGTATTGTTTAAGAAATAATCAAGTTACTCTTCAGTATCTCACTCTCCACAACCTGTAACCCCCTGTCTTCATGTTCTCTTCATGTTGTGGTCTGGGAAGTGGCACAACTGGCCCCACAGCAAAATAATTTGAAGGGCCCCAAAACTCTCCAGAGGTTGTCCTGTTTTACCAATATACTGTATATTAAAATCACTCATTAATTAGGGCCTCATGGGGCCCCTATAACTCCTCTGTAGTTATGCCCCTGGATCTGGGTCAGATTTTGATTGACAGGTAGGTCTAAGAGGTCTTTTAGGGGGGCTCCCTTGTCAGAATAACTCAAATAACCAACTCCAGCACAAACACTTTTAGTATGATGTAGAGAGTGATATTCTGAGATAATTTGCAATTGGTTTTCATTGTTTTATTATGTGTGATTTTTGAGTTATTTAGCTTTTTATTCAGCAGCTCTCCAGTTTGCAATTTCAGCAATCTGGTTGCTAGGGGCCAACTTACCCTAGCAACCATGCATTGATTTGAATAAGAGACTGGAATATGAATAGGCGAGGGCCTGAATAGAAAGATGAGTAATAAAAAGTAGCAATAGCAATAAAACTAGTAGCCTTACAGAGCATTTGCTTTTAGGTGGGGTCAGTGACCCTCATTTGAAAGCTGGAAAGAGTCAGAAGAAGAAGAAGGCAAATAATTCAAAAACTGTAAAAAAAGAAATAATGAAGACCAATTGAAAAGTTGCTTAAAACTGACCATTCTATAACATACTAAAAGTTAACTTAAAGGTGAACCTCCCCTTTAATGGTTCAACCTCCCTAAAGGATGTATTAGACCTAACTGTCAATCAAAAACTGACTCCACCTACTGCATGAAGCCAGAATGGAGAGAGAAGAGCAACTTGATTATTTCATAAATGTTACAGAATTTTGAGTTGATTATATTTAGTTTCTTATTTCAGCAAAATGAAGCTTATATTAAATTTAGATTTGTGCGATAGACCCCATTTAACTTTTTTTATGCCTACCTTCCACTGTCTATTGCTAGTACAACCCCCGCTAGCCTAAAAGGTCACACTATCAGGCATTAATAGCTCACCGATAATCACAAAGAGCCTGTTGTGATATACTATGAGCAGTAGTAATAATTAAGAGGGGTCTTGTCTATCCAATGCTGATTTCTCCCCATGTCTTCAGGATGCAGTGGCTGCTAGAACAGCCTTTGTGGCACTACTCAAAATCAGTACTGAATCCATTTTGCCGAAAAGCTATAGATATTTTCGAGATGTCTTCCTTTTGAAGAGGTGGCTACAGTAATGGGGCATTTCTAGAAAAAAACAAGCTCAGGCTAAAACATTCCAACCAATGGTCGGTTCATTGTTCTAATAAAGCTATTGTTCTGTCAAAATCACTAGTGGAACAGAAACTTGATCCATTTGTTCTGGGATCATCCTCTTCCTCTGTTCATGTCACCAGCTCCCCTTGGCACTAATTGAGGCACTTGACAGAGATGAAGCCATTTACACAGGTGCACAATGGAAAGCAAGAAAAGTTCTGGGATAAAACCAAGAAAATGGCACAGAAAATGGATACAAAAAAAAAAGGGTACAAATTGTCTTCATCTTTAAGGAAGGCAAAACTATATATTGGCCTATGGATGTTTGCTGTAGGGCAAGACTATACTTTAGTCCCAAGACCTTATCTGGCTCCTTCCTTCCCACACACACACAGACCTTCAGCGAATATTTGCCTTATAAAATATTAAGCACTCTACTTTCATTGCAATCATTTTGCACAGGGTAGGCAGAGTTCAGTTGCCTGTCTGCTCTGTTTCCTGACAATGTGATACCTTATCCATAGGTGAAGGCTCATAAGAGAAGGCCGTTAACCCTCACCCTGACAAACAGACCTACTGCCAATTACGAGCATACATTCCATTCCATACTTTCCAGCCATTTGGAGTGCCCCTTATATGTCAGAGTAACAAATTATAGCTGAGTGTCTATTCTGACATGTCCATGATCAATCATACTGCTTTATTATTATAGTTTTGGAATACCTTTCAGCGTGACTGCTCCTACTATCCAGTGGGATTGTTTCTACTGACATAAATCAGAATATCTACCACTTGCCTTGAACTGGCAATTACCACCCAGATAAGTACATGCATAAATACCCCCAGAACTCACAAACAGATGGCACAGGGGCAAGTTCATGTATAAATACCCCCAGAACTCACAAACAGATGGTACAGGGGCAAGTACATGCATAAATACCCCCAGAACTCACAAACAGATGGCACAGGGGCAAGTTCATGTATAAATACCCCCAGAACTCACAAACAGATGGCACAGGGGCAAGTACATGTATAAATACCCCCAGAACTCACAAACAGATGGTACAGGGGCAAGTACATGCATAAATACCCCCAGAACTCACAAACAGATGGCACAGGGGCAAGTTCATGTATAAATACCCCCAGAACTCACAAACAGATGGCACAGGGGCAAGTACAAGTATAAATACCCCCAGAACTCACAAACAGATGGTATAGGGGCAAGTACATACATAAATACCAGCAGAACACACAAACAGATGGCACAGGGGCAAGTAATTGTATAAATACCCCCAGAACTCACAAGTACAAGGCTGCAGACTGCAATAGATAGGGCTTTCCTTCCTTCATTTTCTCCCGTGCTGCAATCTGTGCTACTGGCCAATCAGATGCTCCCTGGCTGCTCTCTCTCTCTCTGTCACAGCTGAAGTAATACGATCCGGCAGCACCGTGACAAGGGAGGGGGGAGCGAGCACCTAGGGAAGGAGCTAAAAGAAAACTCTGCTGCACAGAAACCACAGTAAGCTGGGGCCAATGCAGCTGTGGACGCCCATGTTACCACCCATATTTTCTTTACTATAAATGGAGCAACTGGCAGCGCCTCCCATTGATATTAATAACAAGGATGCACCAAATCCGCTATTTTGGGATTTGCATGAATGCCGAATATTTTGTGAAAGATTTGCCGAATCCTGAACAGAATCGAGCTGAGAAAGGGTAAAGAAAAAAAATTTAGTTCCTTGTTTGTGTGATAGAAAGTCACATCAGTTTTAAGGATTTGGTTCAGTCAGGCAACCGGATTTATCTGAATCCAAATCCTGATGAAAAAGGCCAAATTCTGTCTGGCCTAGGGCGGCAGGATTTTAGTGGGCGGCATGCTGCCCAACCACACCCACATTGGTTCAGAAACACTGGGGATGTGCAGGAGATTTTACAATTTTCCGTTTGTAAATTTTCCGTTTTCCATTGTTCCGATGTAAATTTGAGCAAAGAAAAGGGAGGGGACAGGGCACTGAACAACAGCGGGCCTAGGGGTGCGCGCTTTATAAATCCAGCCCTGAATATATGTCATTTTAATGAGAAAAGTTATAGGGTGCATCTAAAAAGCTGTGCAGGATTTATATCTCAGATTCAGGGATGCAATGAATCCAGCATTTGTGGATTTGGCCAAATAACGAAAACCTTCACAATCCTAATCATCTTATTCGAGTTTGAGTACAATAAAAACATTTGTATAATGCCAGAGAAATTTCAAATAGAATTAAACAAAATTCAATTTTTGTAGTTTTTCCAGTGTTTTAAAGTCACATGAGTTCAAGGTTTTGGTTTGGCTGAACATTAAAAGGATTCTGTCATGATTTCTATGATGTATTTTTTATTTCACTGTTAACACTGCAAATAATTCACTCTACAATATAAAATGCCATTCCTCAACCAGCAAATTTATTCTTATTAGTTGTAATAATGGTGTGTAGGTGCATCTCAGGTCATTCTGCTTGGTCATGTGCGTTCAGAAAGAGCCAGCACTTTAGGATGGAACTGCTTTCTGGCAGGCTGTTGTTTCTCCTACTCAATGTAACTGAATGTGTCACAGTGGGACCAGGATTTTACTATTGAGTGCTGTTCTTAGATCTACCAGGCAGTTGTTATCTTGTGTTAGGGAGCTGTTATCTGGTTACCTTCCCATTGTTCTGTTGTTAGACTGCTGGGGGGGGGAAGGAAGGGGGATTATATCACTCCAACTTGCAGTACAGCAGTAAAGAGTGACTGAGGTTAATCAGAGCACATGTCACATTACTGGGGACAGCTGGGAAATTGACAATATGTCTAGCCCCATGTCAGATTTCAAAATTAAATATAAAAAAAATCTGTTTGCTCTTTTGAGAAACGGATTTCAGTGCAGAATTCTGCTGGAGCAGCATTATTAACTGATGTGTTTTGAAAAAAAATTTTTTCCATGACAGTGTCCCTTTCAGGATTCAGCCAAATTTTTTACAAAGATGGCTGGTATACAGTGAATCCTGGAGTCTGCGGGGGTTATTATCAAAGGTCAAATTTTACAGTAATGTGAATGATTTAAACTCTAATAAATCTGATTTTATTCCCAATTCGAATAGTATGTTATTTATGAAAAATGTCTAAAACTTGATCGAATAGTCTGGACCCAAAAACTTAAATCTAATTCAAATCAAATTCAAATTAAGTTTTCCTCCAAAAAAAGGGAATTTTGAGCGTCAAAATTTTTTTTGACACTCAACATTTTATTTTGCCGCAGAATATTTTTTCTCCCATTGGCATCTATGACGCAGAATTTTCTAATCAAAACGTGGCAAAAGTTTGGCTCATCACTACTATTAACATCTTCAAATAGTTCAAGGGACCTCTGCCATTGACTTCTACATGAACTCGACACACATGTTTTTGCACTTTGGCCCCCAACAAATTGCATCTAGTGCCCATAAACATAACTGTTTCTGTTGAAGGCTTTGTAAAGAATTACCCCTCTCTTTTTATGTGAAGCCACCTGTGTTGAGCAGCACTGCATACTGGAGGGGCAAGAGCTGGACAGTGGTCATTTTCGGGGCTTTAAAGGATGAAACCAGTTCTTGCTCTTGGTCATTTTTGGGGCTTCAAAAGGTGAAACCAGCTCTTGCTCTTGGTCATTTTGGGGACTTTAAAGGGTGAAACAAGCTCTTGTATGTAACAATGTATTTGGCTGTTTTTCAGCAACGCCAACATCGGACAACTGGAAACCATATCACTGTATCATGCATTAAGCATAATGGTCCACGTTTACGAAAGCTGCAGCTAGAACGCAGTGACATCATTTGTTTGCAAAGGTTGAGTTGAGTTCATTAATCTTGGAAGACACTTTGTAAATGAAAACCATTAAAGGCATACTGACCCCAAACAATTTCTCTTTACTTTATTCTATTTTTAATCTATTCCACTTCAACCTTCTCCACATTTCTGCCTAAATCTCCTATCCAGGCTGCTGAGTCAACCAAATTGTATTGCCCACAGAGATATTTATATAGACATGATCAGGGGTGTAACTACCGGGGGAGCAGGGGGTGCAAATGGGCCAGGGCCCGCACCCCGCAGGGCCCCCCCGGAAGATCGTGCGCGCTGCAGCCGGCTAGAGTCGGCTGCAGCGGCACAGAAAAATCGTGCACACGAGGGTAGGGGCGGGCCCGTCTACATGGCTCGCACCAGGGCCTGCCCCCACCAAGTTACGTTACTGGACATGACATAGATACACATAATTGTTGTGATAACAATAATAACAATAACCCTAGTTGTCACTGAACTACTACTACTACAAGCAAGTTCAACAGCAATGGAAAGGCAATACATATAAAGAGGTAGTTCACTTTTGAATTAACTTTTACAAGGGGACTGAGTGTAATATGTTTCATTAGCACAAAAAACGTTTGAAAAGACCATTGCAAATGTTAGTGACCGTGTTGTTTCCTCTTTGACCAATTACAGACCTCAACGACTTCCTCGCAAAGTTTGTAACCTAATGGCTTTTGCAAACCTTTAAGGTTGCCAAAGATTTAGAGAGCCGCTCATTTGGCGATGTCGCCAAACGAGCGGATCTCTCCCCAATATGCCCACATTGAGCTGGGCGATATCAGGCTAATCCGATTGTGGGCCCTAGGGCCCGACGATTGGATCATAATGTATCCGATACTGACTTTCGGCCAGATATTGATCGGGGAAGTCCGTCGGATGGCCCCACACACGAGCCAATAACGCTGCCGACTTGGTCTGTCACCAGCTTTTATCGGCCCATGTATGGGTGCCTGTACAGTGTATGTAATGTATAAAATATAAAAATATAAAAAAGTGTATTTTGTAACAAAATATTTTTACAAAACTCCAGAGCAGGTGTTAACGATAACCTTTGCTTAGCGATGTAATGTCATTCGCCAGCTAATGATATTACATTGCGAGCAGAGCTAAACATTCACAAAAACACCATTTTAAACATCAATTGCGATTTTTCTATTATATTCCCCTTTAGTATGTTATAGAATGGCTAATTCTAAGCAACTTTTCAACTGGTCTTCATTATTTCTTTTTTATAGTTTTTGAAATATTTGCCTTCATCTTCTGACTCTTTCCAGCTTTCAAATGGTCTCTGACCCCATCTCAAAACAAATGCTCAGTAAGGCTACACCTATATTGTTATTGCTACTTCTTATTACTAGGGATGTAGCGAACGTCGGAAAAAAAGTTCGCGAACATATTCGCGAACTTGCGCAAAAATGCGAGCGGTTCGCGAGCGGTTCGCGAACGGTTCGCGAACCCCATAGACTTCAATGGGAAGGCGAACTTTAACATCTAAAAAAGACATTTCTGGCCAGAAAAATGATTTTAAAGTTGTTTAAAGGGTGCAACGACCTGGACAGTGGCATGCCAGAGGGGGATCAAGGGCAAAAATTTATCTGAAAAATCTGCCTGTGTGTGCTTGGAAGAGATAGTGTAGGGGGAGAGCTGTTAGTGATTTCAGGGACAGATGATAGTAAGTTTGCTGGCTAGTAATCTGCTTGATACTGCTCTGTATTGGAGGGACAGAAGTCTGCAGGGATTTGAGGGACATTTTAGCTTAGGTAGCTTTGCTGGCTAGTAATCTACTGTTCTCTTTAAACAACTGCCATACATTGACCTTGTAGGCATTGTTTGCCCAGTTTTTTTGGACGCAGCCACTGAAGCACAGTTGCCAGAAAAAATATGCCATATAAATGCTGAAAATAGTCATTTTTCGCCATACGTTGACCTTGTAGACATTGTTTGCCCAGTTTTTTTGGACGCAGCCACTGAAGCACAGTTGCCAGAAAAAATATGCCATATAAATGCTGAAAATAGTAATTTTTCGCCATACGTTGACCTTGTAGACATTGTTTGCCCAGTTTTTTTGGACGCAGCCACTGAAGCACAGTTGCCAGAAAAAATATGCCATATAAATGCTGAAAATAGTCATTTTTTTGGTCGCAGCCACTGAAGCACAGTTGCCAGAAAAATTATGCCATATAAATGCTGAAAATATAAATTTTTTTGGTTGCAGCCACTGAAGCACAGAGGCCAGAAAAATTATGCCATATAAATGCAGAAAATATGCATTTTTTTGGTCGCAGCCACTGAAGCACAGTTGACAGAAAAATTATGCCATATAAATGCTGAAAATATAAATTTTTTTGGTTGCAGCCACTGAAGCACAGATGCCAGAAAAATTATGCCATATAAATGGAGAAAATATGCATTTTTTTGGTTGCAGCAACTGAAGCACAGAGGCTAGAAAAATTATGCCATATAAATGGACAAAATATGCATTTTTTTGGTTGCAGCCACTGAAGCACAGAGGCCAGAAAAATTATGCCATATAAATGCAGAAAATATGCATTTTTTTGGTTGCAGCCACTGAAGCACAGAGGCCAGAAAAATTATGCCATATAAATGCAGAAAATATGCATTTTTTTGGTTGCAGCCACTGAAGCACAGAGGCCAGAAAAATTATGCCATATAAATGCAGAAAATATGCATTTTTTTGGACGCAGCCACTGAAGCACAGTTGCCAGAAAAAATATGCCATATAAATGCTGAAAATAGTCATTTTTCGCCATACGTTGACCTTGTAGAAATTGTTTGCCCAGTTTTTTTGGTTGCAGCCACTGAAGCACAGAGGCCAGAAAAAATTAAACCAGTAGGGTTTGCACCCTAGTTTGTAACGGAGGGAGGAGGACGCTAAAGGACAGCTGTGTGTGGAGTCATGAGGCTTGAAGAGAAGGACAGCTGCATAGAAGTCAGAACAAGTCTTCCGGCGTGCAGTAACCCTCCGAGATCCACCCCTCATTCATTTTAATAAAGGTCAGGTAATCGACACTTTTGTGACCTAGGCGAGTTCTCTTCTCAGTTACAATCCCTCCTGCTGCACTGAAGGTCCTTTCTGAGAGCACACTTGAGGCTGGGCAAGACAAGAGGTTCATGGCAAATTGTGACAGCTCTGGCCACAGATCAAGCCTGCGCACCCAGTAGTCCAGGGGTTCATCGCTCCTCAGAGTGTCGATATCTGCAGTTAATGCCAGGTAGTCCGCTACCTGCCGGTCGAGGCGTTCTTTGAGGGTGGATCCAGAAGGGTTGTGGCGCTGCCTTGGACAGAAAAACATTTGCATGTCTGATGTTACAGACCGGCCAAAGGGCTTTGTCCTTGCAGGTGTGCTCGTGGCAGGATTACTGGCACCTCTGCCCCTGGAATGTTGATGAGTTCCTGAAGTGACATCACCCTTAAAAGCATTGTACAACATGTTTTGCAGGCTGGTTTGTAAATGCCGCATCTTTTCGGACTTGTGGTATGTTGGTAACATTTCTGCCACTTTATGCTTGTACCGAGGGTCTAGTAGCGTTGCGACCCAGTACAGGTCCTTCTCCTTAAGCCTCTTGATACGGGGGTCCTTCAACAGGCATGACAGCATGAAAGACCCCATTCTCACAAGGTTGGATGCAGAGCTATCCATCTCCGCTTCCTCATTATCAAGGACTGCATCATCCACGGTCTCCTCCCCCCAGCCACGTACAAGACCAGGGGTCCCCAAAAGGTCACCACTAGCCCCCTGGGAAGCCTGCTCCTGTTGGTCCTCCTCCTCCTCCTCCACAAAGCCACCTTCCTCCTCTGACTCCACTTCTGGCACCTCTCCCTGCGTTGCAGCAGGTGCCTGGGTTCGTTCTGGTGATTCCGACCATAAATCGTGCGCTTCCAGCTCCTCGTCACGCTGGTCTACAGCCTCATCTGTCACTCGTCGCACGGCACGCTCCAGGAAGAAAGCGAAGGGTATTAGGTCGCTGATGGTGCCTTCGGTGCGACTGACCATATTTGTCACCTCTTCAAAAGGTCGCATGAGCCTGCAGGCATCGCGCATAAGCACCCAGTAACGGGGGAAAAAAATCCCCAGCTCTGCAGATCCAGTCCTACCACCCAGTTCAAAAAGGTACTCGTTGACGGCCCTTTGTTGTTGCAGCAGACGTTCCAACATAAGGAGCGTTGAATTCCAGCGAGTCTG
Organism: Xenopus petersii; assembly: GCA_038501925.1. Classification (NCBI taxonomy): domain Eukaryota; kingdom Metazoa; phylum Chordata; class Amphibia; order Anura; family Pipidae; genus Xenopus; species Xenopus petersii. Next base: position 17,783,907 of record CM076681.1, read on the forward strand.
GCTGTCAGAAATCAAACGCCTGACTGGCATGTTGTAGCGCTGCTGAATGTCAGCAAGGCGTGCCATGGTTGTGTAGGAACGTCTGAAATGGGCCGACACCTTTCTGGACTGGGTGAGAACGTCCTGGAATCCTGGGTACTTGGAGACAAAACGTTGGACTATTAAATTTAACACATGTGCCATGCAGGGCACATGAGTTAAATTTCCCAGTCTCAACGCTGCCAACAGATTGCTTCCATTGTCACACACCACTTTTCCGATCTGCAGTTGGTGTGGGGTCAGCCACCGATCGGCCTGTGACTGCAGAGATGACAGGAGTACAGATCCGGTATGGTTTTTGCTTTCCAGGCACGTCATCCCCAAGACAGCGTGACAACGGCGTACCTGGCACGTCGAATAGCCTAGGGGGAGCTGGGGGTGCACAGGTGTGGAGGAGGAGAAGGAGGACCCAGCAGCAGAGTAAGAAGAAGAAGAGGAAGAAGACGAGGTAGAGAGCGATGGAGGAGTAGAGGTGGTGGCAGAACCGCGTGCAATCCGTGGCGGTGACACCAACTCCACTGTTGTTGTTGTTGTTGAGCTACCCATTCCCTGCTTCCCATTCCCAGCCATTACCAAGTTCACCCAGTGGGCAGTGTAGGTGACATACCTGCCCTGACCATGCTTGGAGGACCATGCGTCAGTAGTCATATGGACCTTTGGCCCAACACTAAGTGACAGAGATGCGGTAACTTGGCTCTGCACATGTTGGTACAGGTGTGGTATTCCCTTTTTAGAAAAAAAATTGCGGCTGGGTACCTTCCACTGCGGTGTCCCAATTGCTACAAATTTGCGGAAGGCCTCAGAGTCCACCAGCTGGTATGGTAAAAGCTGGCGGGCTAAGAGTGCAGACAAGCCAGCTGTCAGACGCCGGGCAAGGGGGTGACAGTCAGACATTGGCTTCTTACGCTCAAACATGGCCTTCACAGAAACTTGGCTGGTGGCAGATGACTGGGAATGGGAACAGGTGGTCAAGGTGGAAGGCGGAGTGGAGGGTGGTTCAGATGGGTCAAGGAGAGCAGAGGTAGAGCAGTAAGATGCTGGACCAGAAGGAGTGTGGCTTTTAGTTTGCCTGTTGCCTTTGAGGTGTTGCTCCCAAAGTGCTTTGTGCTTGCCGCTCATGTGCCTTCGCATAGAAGTTGTACCTATGTGGCTGTTGGGCTTACCAAGGCTCAGTTTCTGACTGCACTCATTGCAAATTACAATGCTTTTGTCAGAGGCACACACATTAAAAAAATCCCACACTGCTGACTTTTTGGAAGTCTGCGATCTGGCGGTAACAGTAGAAGTTGGCGGCATTGGCGGCAATGGCGGGTGCGTTGGCTGGCTGAACACAGGTGCCGATACATGTTGTTGCCCTACTGATCCCTGCGGGCTGTCCTCCCTGCTTCTTCTAAGTCTTATTCTCCTACTGCCTCTCTGACTCTCCGTCTCTCCATCTGAACTACCCTCCTCTTGCTCTCTTCTACTAGGCACCCACAAAACATCAATCTCCTCATCATCATTCTCCTCAGATGCATCAATTTCTTCTGACACATCACAGAAGGAAGCAGCAGCGGGGACCTCCTCCTCATCACTCATCATTATGTCCATCTCTGTCGTGTTCTCTGCCAGAATTAAATCTGGTGTAACGTCCTCATCTCCTTCATCTTCTTCTGCCAATAATGGTTGCGCATTACTCAGTTCAAGAAACTCATGGGAAAATAACTCCTCTGACTCCAGTGAAGAAGGGGCACCGGTGGTGGAGGAAGTGTTACGTGGGGTGGCCATAGCAGTGGAGGATGAGGAGGATGTTGTGGTAAAGTTAGAAACGGTAGAGGATGGGGTGTGCTGTGTAAGCCAGTCAACTACCTCTTCAGCATTTTGGGAGTTCAGGGTCATTGGCTTTTTAAAACTGGGCAATTTGCTAGGGCCACAGGATTGCATAGCAGCACGGCCCCTAGCACGGCCTCTGCGTGGCGGCCTGCCTTTGCCTGGCATTATTTTTAAAAAAACAACAACAACAAAAACTCAGTTGGTTTTTCTGGAAACGATAATACACACAGCTAGATGGCGGTTTGAAGAAAACACTGTGCAAATAATGCCTACAAGGTCAACGTATACACAGCGGTGGATACGGATTACGTAAAATATAAGAATGCTGCTTGAAAAAAAGTAACTCAAGTGGTTTTTCTAGAGACGATAATATTATCAATATTTAGACAAAATGTGAACAAGCTCACACAGCTAGATGGCGGTTTGAAGAAAACACTGTGCAAATAATGCCTACAAGGTCAACGTATACACAGCGGTGGATACGGATTACGTAAAATATAAGAATGCTGCTTGAAAAAAAGTAACTCAAGTGGTTTTTCTAGAGACGATAATATTATCAATATTTAGACAAAATGTGAACAAGCTCACACAGCTAGATGGCGGTTTGAAGAAAACACTGTGCAAATAATGCCTACAAGGTCAACGTATACACAGCGGTGGATACGGATTACGTAAAATATAAGAATGCTGCTTGAAAAAAGTAACTCAAGTGGTTTTTCTAGAGACGATAATATTATCAATATTTAGACAAAATGTGAACAAGCTCACACAGCTAGATGGCGGTTTGAAGAAAACACTGTGCAAATAATGCCCACAAGATCAACGTATACACTACTACAGCGGTGGATACGGATTACGTAAAATATATTATGGCTGCTTGAAAAAAGTCACTCCGGTGTTTTTTCTGGAGACGGTAATATTATGGATATTTAGACAGAATGTGAACAAGGTCACACAGCTAGATGGCTGTTGGTTGAATAACACACTGGGCAAAAAATGCCTACAGGGCAAATAATGCCTAAAAGGTCAACTTATACACTACTACAGCGATGGATACGGATTACGTAAAATTTATTATGGCTGCTTGAAAAAAGTCACTCCGGTGTTTTTTCTGGAGACGGTAATATTATGGATATTTAGACAGAATGTGAACAAGGTCACACAGCTAGATGGCTGTTGGTTGAATAACACACTGGGCAAAAAATGCCTACAGGGCAAATAATGCCTAAAAGGTCAACTTATACACTACTACAGCGATGGATACGGATTACGTAAAATTTATTATGGCTGCTTGAAAAAAGTCACTCCGGTGTTTTTTCTGGAGACGGTAATATTATGGATATTTAGACAGAATGTGAACAAGGTCACACAGCTAGATGGCTGTTGGTTGAATAACACACTGGGCAAAAAATGCCTACAGGGCAAATAATGCCTAAAAGGTCAACTTATACACTACTACAGCGGTAGTAAAATAAAAAAAAGTAAAATAAAAAAAAAATGAATATTAAAAAAAAAAAATTACAGTTGGTGCTGCTGAACTACTAGGAGCAGCAGATTAGCACACCAGTCCCACTCCCCAACACTGCTAGACTAATAGCACTGGGCTCTTATAGTAGTAGTAGTAGTAGTAGTAGTAGTAGTAGTAAAACAACAAAAAAATAAATAAAAGCAGTCCTTACAAGGACTACTGTTATTGCAGCAGTCAGCAGATGAGATCAGAAGCAGGACAGCTGCCCACTGCAGCTACATACAGAGCACTGCAGTAGAAGGTAGATTACTAGCCAGCAAAGCTACCTAAGCTTAAATGTCCCTCAAACCCCTGCAGACTTCTGTCCCTCCAATAACAGAGCAGTATCAAAACGATTACTAGCCAGCAAACTTTCAACTGTCCCTGAAATCACTAACAGGCAGCAGCTCTCTCCCTACACTATCTCTTCAGCACACACAGGCAGAGTGAAAAAACGCTGCAGGGCTTCGGTTTTTATAGGGAAGGGGAGTGGTCCAGGGGAGAGCTTCCTGATTGGCTGCCATGTACCTGCTGGTCTGGGGTGAGAGGGCAAAAAAAAGCGCCAACAATGGCGAACCCAAAATGGCGAACGTCGCGCGACGTTCGCGAACTTCCGGCGAGCGCGAACACCCGATGTTCGCGCGAACAAGTTCGCCGGCGAACAGTTCGCGCCATCTCTACTTATTACTCATCTTGCTATTCAGCTCCTCTCCTATTCATATTCCAGTCTCTTATTCAAATCGGTGCATAGCTGCTATGGTAGTTTAGGCCCTAGCAATCAAATTGCTGAAATTGCAAACTGGAGAGTTTCTGAATAAAAAAAGCCAAATAAATAAAAAAAACACAAATAATAATAAATGAAAACCAATTGCAAATTGTCTCAGAATACCACTCTCTACATCATACTAAAAGTGAATTTAAAGTATGCCGCATTATGATTATTACACACAGTTATAATCAAAATACAGTTACTTTACACAGCAGTAAACTGAGATGGGGCCAAACCTGTCCACTTCTGTTTAGTCCCAGATCCAGAGAGGGGCGAGCCGATGTTTGGCTTAAACAGGATTGGTGTATATTTCAAAACAGAAGCAGCTCCTAGATTGTGTGTAGTAAATAAGAGTTGTTTTACCTTTCAGCAAACGTATCGAGTTTCCCCAATTCATCTGAGAGTCCAACAAGGGCATCCAAAGTCCCCACCTGAAAATATATATCAGTTTTTATATAAATGCCAGTTTTTATACAAATCAGTTTTTAGATAAACGTCATTGCAGCGGTAGCTTCCCTGAAAGTAGATTCCACAGCAGTGAAATCTGGGAATGTTTGCATAAGAAGTTCTGTGCCCACTGGCAAATCTATTGCCATGAAACCAACACAGAGAAAGACATTGCCTATATGTTTAGTAACCTCTGGGCACAGGTCCAGATTTGTGGAAAGGCCACCAAGGCCCGGGCCTAGGGCGGCAGGATTTTAGGGGGTGGCATGCTGCCCAACCATACCCACATTGGTTCAGAAACACTGAGGATGTACAGGAGATACAATAGTTTTATAAATTTCCTGTGCACCAATCCTCAATGCTTTTGGAGTGAATAAAAGAGAGGGGGCAGGGGAGATGAACGGCAGCAGGCCTAGGGGTGTCCGCTATGTAAATCCGGACCTGCTAGGACATTAGGATCTGTTATTCACTATGTATTGTATGGGATCAGTTATGCGAAAACCCTTTATCCAGCAAGCTTCAAATTACAGGAAGGTAATCTCCCATAGACTCCCATAGACTCCATTATAATAAAAAAAGACTACAATTTTTAACAATGATTTCCTTTTTCTCAAGAAACAGGTATGGGATCCTTTATCCAGAAACCCGTTATCCAGAATGAACATTTCCCATAGACTCCAGTATAAATAAATAATTTCTCTGCAGTAATAAAACAGTAGCTTGTATTTGATCCAAACTAAGATATAATCATAATATAATACCAGCCTATTGGGTTTATTTAAAGTTTAAATCATTTTCTAGTAGACTTAAGGTATGAAGATCCAAATTACAGAAATATCCCTTATCCGGAATACACCAGGTCCCAAACATTCTGGATAACAGGTCCTGTACTTGTATTAATAAACAATACCTTGCACTTGATTCCAGCTAAGATAAAATTCCTCCTTAATGGAAATAATCGCATTAGGCCTTTTCCTCAAGAAACAGGTATGGGATCCTTTATCCAGAAACCCGTTATCCGGAATGAACATTTCCCATAGACTCCAGTATAATTAAATAATACAACATTTTTAAAACGATTCCCTCTTTCTCTGTAGTAATAAAACAGTAGCTTGTATTTGATCCAAACTAAGATATAATCATAATATAATACCAGCCTATTGAGTTTATTTAATGTTTAAATGATTTTCTAGTAGACTTAAGGCATAAGGAAGATCCAAATTACAGAAATATCCCTTATCCGGAATACCCCAGGTCCCAAGCATTCTGGATAATTATGTATTAATAAACAATATCTTAAAACTTGAAAATTCATCCTTAATGGAGGCAAAATTATCCTATTAGGCTTTATTAATGTTTGGATTATTATTAAGTAGATTTGAAATATGGAGATTATTTTATTTATTATTATTATCAGGAAAAGCTCTGGTCCCAAGTACTCTGGATAACAGTTCCCATATCTGTATATAGTTATCAGCTTTCAAGGAAATTTTTTAAATTTGAGGTTTGACAGTATCTGGGAGGCAGCAGGAGGACCAGTTGTAAAGGACCAGTAAAGCCCAGTAGGGATATATATTGGATATATTTCTCACTCGGTGCAACTGAATTAGCTTTATATGTAAAGAGACACCTGTGCTGTTAATTGTCTTTCAATTCTAATTGGTTGAGGGATATGTTGTTTGTGATTGGTCACACTCTCTTTAAAAGAAATGTTCAGGGGTGTGATCATTTGTCTATGAGTAAGTGCCCCAGTAGGCACGAAATGCGATAGGCGGTCATCTGTCTGTCCTAATAAATGAATTAATTATAAAATTCTGGTCTTTACTTTTGGAGAAAACTCACAACCTTTTGCTTTTCCAGATTTATTGGATAGCACGGAGGATTTAACCTTCACTCCCTATTCAGAACAATAAAGTTTTGAAGTGTTTAAAGTACAACAGGAAATGTTCTGCACTGCCACTTACCTTCAGTTCTGGTATGACAAACTTAGCATTGCTGGACAGGTTTGCCTTGGAAGCCACTGTATTCATTCTATCCATCGCTGCCAGGTTGGTTTTATCCCCAGGAACCGAAATTAACCACAATTCAGACATTTTCACTCAAAATATTCACTTGATTTACTGCAAGAAAGATGAATACATAGATTTAGGGTTGCCACCTTTTCTGGAAAAAAATACCGGCCTTGCTATATATTTATCTTTTTTCCCGATCAATAACATTGGGATCAACCATAATTTTTACCAGCCAGGCCTGTAAAATACCAGCCAGGTGGCAACCCTACATAGATTAGACATTGCTATATATTACTGTTGCTAACAGAGAGTCACTTTCAAAGGAAATGGTATTCTCTGGCATTGAAGGGGTGGTTCATCTTTAAGTTAACATTTAGTATGTTATAGAATGGCCAATTCTAAGCAACTTGACAAATGATCTTCGTTACTTATTCTTTATTGTTTTGGAATTATTTGCATTCTTCTTCTGACTCTTTCCAGCTTTCAAAAGGGGGTCATTGACCCCATCTAAAAAACAAATGATCTGCAAATGTATTGTTTTAATTACTCATCTTTCTATTCAGGCTCTCTCCTATTTATATCCCAGTCTCTTCTTCAAATTAGTACCTGGTTGCCAGGGTAATTTGTTCCCTAGAAACCGAATTGCTGATATTGCAAACTGGAAAGCTGCTGAATAAAATGCGAAATAATTCAAAAACCACAGATAATAAAAAGTAAAAACCAGTTACAAATTGTCACAGAATATCACTCTCTAGATCATAAAAAGTTGATCTAAAGGTGAACAAACCCTTAAAACCCAAGTTCTATTTGCTTGGCTGGAAATAGTCTAACCCACTGCCCATTATTACCAGATTTAAACAATAAGGTAGGCTAAAATGTTACATTTATATGTACAATGCAGTTCCTCGCCTGATGAGAGCCAGGATATTGGGTTCCGGTTTTCTTGCCAACTTCTGTCTCTAGCACTGCTGAGGTCCCACTACCCTAAGTCATTAGGCAGCCTGTCCTGGCTCTTTAGAACTTTAGCTTAACATTTCAGATGTGATCTAAGTAACATGCACCATTGCTTCTAGACTTCTGGCCCCTCCAACATACGCGCAATTTTATTTAATTGTAGTAGATCTGCAGATCTTGTAAGAGATACATGCTGCCCATTTACAGAGTCTCTTACCTGATGGTGTAGAAATGTTCTTTTCATAGCAAGCCCCTTCGGTGAGTTCAATCAAAACCTGACTCCACCAGTGGAGCTGAAAGGGACGAGAAAGACTCTGGTTTTCTAAACTTCTTGATATACGTCTTATCTTTCTTCTTCTTTATCTTATAGTTTCCCTAGGTCTGAGTCTTTCTCTGTTCCACTACTCCCGGTCCTCAGCTCTCACCTGTGTGTCCTGCAATGCTCTGCACTCCCCCAGCAGCTCAGGTTTTATCTGGGCCAGGTAGGTGGCCCTGCTGTGTTATTTGTTTCTACTTAGGGCTGTTCCCATTCAATAGTCCCCCCTCCCCTCTGCACCTGCCATAAGGTGGCAGGACATCATTTACTCCCCGAGCTGCCCCACAAAACAACAAACAGTGTTTGTTTCCGAAATATTACCTAACAGCAAACATGACACTGAGACCATCTCTTCTTACATCCGCCATCCAGTGAAATGTTATATCTGTCATGGAATTATTTCTCAGGTGTCGATTAAAATATCTCTCATTCCTCACATTCATGTATCACTGTATACATTCACATGTCTGTTGCTTTCCATTGCACACCCAGTAACTTCCCTAAGACAATTTAGCTACAGAAACGACAAAATGTAAAAAAAAGGTGAGGTTTGCGCATGAGCCAGGGAGTGCAAGTTTTATAGTAATAACACCTTCTATGCAAAGTCATTTTGAGGCGTTAATGAGATTTTAAAAAACAAAACAAAATTTTATTAAGCTGAATTATTTTTTTAATAATGCTACAAATTATTACTTACTTGGTGAATGGATAATTCTTTTGTGATCCAGGTATAGGATCTGTCATTGCCAATGCTTGGGACCTGGAGCTTTCCAGACAATGGGTTTTGTCTGTACTTTGGATCGCTGAACACTGATAAGAAAAATGTAAACATTAAATAAACCCAGTAGCACTGTTATATAGCCGGGAGTGTGGCACCCAGGTGCATGGGTAAATACAGCATTCAAAAAGACCAGTTATACTTTTGCTTGAAATTGTCTGCTCTTTTGTGAAAAAAATCTTATTTTTGTTTTCCAGGAACCTACAAGCCTCGAGTCCGCTCCTACGACACATACCAGCTGTCTTTAAAATTTGAGAGATGATTGGATTCTGAAGGTTAGAAAAGCAATATCTTCTGTTATTATTCCAGAAATGCAATATTATACAGTATCAGGACTTTGTTGCCCATGTTGTTAGTTTTCATGGCAGAATATATTATATCAAGGAATAAAGAGGGGTTATTGGTAGAGAGGAGGCTTTTCTATATGTACCCATTGTTATCTTGTTTTTAAAAACAGAATCTGCTGTTTTTTAAAGGGATACTGTCATGGGGAAAAAAAAAATTTCAAAATGAATCAGTTAATAGTGCTGCTACAGATTTTTTTATATTCAATTTTGAAATCTGACATGGGGCTAGACATATTGTCAATTTTCCAGCTGCCCCAAGTCATGTGACTTGTGCTCTGATAAACTTCAGTCACTCTTTACTGCTGTACGGCAAGTTGGAGTGATATCACCTCCCCCCCAGCAGCCAAACAAAAGAACAATGGGAAGGTAACCAGATAACAGCTCCCTAACACAAGATAACAGCTGCCTGGTAGATCTAAGAACAACACTCAATAGTAAAAACCCATGTCTCACTGAGACACATTCAGTTACATTGAGAAGGAAAAACAGCAGCCTGCCAGAAAGCATTTCTCTCCTAAAGTGCAGGCACAAGTCACATGACCAGGGGCAGCTGGGAAATTGACAAAATGTCTAGCCCCATGTCAGATTTCAAAATTGAATATAAAAAAATCTGTTTGCTCAAATCTGTGGATTTCAGTGCAGAATTCTGCTGGAGTAGCACTATTAACTGATTCATTTTGAAAAAAACATGTTTTCCGATGACAGGATCCCTTTAAGTACAAGGTGCCCAAGTTCATTCATTAATACTATGGAATTGTTTGTACATGCAGTAGAGATGCCTTCACATATATATATGTAATGCTAATGCCTTCCCTCTTATTTCCCAGTGGTTAAATTTGACATCTTATCAGAAGACTATTCAAAGGTATGTCCAAGAGCACCCCTCCCTGTTGGTGAACACCAGTGTTTTGCTCCTGAATTTTGCTTATTCTAAAAGAAAAAATAATGTTATTATTATTACAGGTATAGGATCCATTATCTGGAAACCCATTATCCGGAAAGCTCCAAATTATGGAAAGGCCATCTCCCATAGACTCCATTATAATCAAATAATCCAAATTTTTAAAAATTATTTCCTTTTTCTCTATAATAATAAAACAGTAGCTTGTACTTGATCCAAGCTAAGATATAATTAATCCTTATTGGAAGCAAAACCAGCCTATTGGGTTTATTTAATGTTTACATGATTTTCTAGTAGCCTTAAGGTATGAAGATCCAAATTACAGAAAGATCCGTTATCTGGAAAGCCCCAGGTCCCAAGCATTCTGGATAACAGGTCCCATACCTGTATTATGTCTGTTTTTGAAGTAGATATTCCAGTCTGTTCCCTTTGTGCTGCATGTGCCTGGGCAGTAACTAACTGACCCATTAGATCAGTATAGATCAGATGACATGAAGTCAGACTTGAACAACATGGCCGACACGAGGGAAGCTAGTGTTTCTTGGATTCTTAGCAATGCCACACACAACAATGCATTTTTGAAGCAGTGGAAGTGTAAGGCAATACTACTGGCATTATCCAGTCTAAAGGTAAATAGTTCATTATGTTCCCTTTAATAAGGGGTGGGAACACTGTAGTGAGAAAATGCCATAATATTAGAATGGTCAGATAATTACAAGCTAATCCATTTTCTCTGTTACAAACTTTAAAAAAAGAATCTGATGTTACAAGCCTACCACTATCCCTACTGTGAGTTGGGATCAGGTACAAGCTACTGTTTTATTATTACAGAGAAAAAGGAAATCATTTTTAAAAATGTGGATTATTTGGTTAAAATAGAGTATATGGGAGATGGCATTTCCGTAATTTCCTTAAAAGAAAATAGGCCAAATTTTGGTCCCCATCTTGGACCTTTATCAAGACACAGTTTCCATTTTCAAACCACAATAAATAGTCTATAGAATGGTATCTATATATTTGCCCACTGGATACAAATCTTGAATCTGTAAAGTAATAACACCAGATCTTAGTGCCTCTTGAATGACTCCATCCACTTGGGCTTTAAATTGTATAATCGGATTACCAGGTAGAGATCTGTATACTTTCGAATCAGAAATTCGGGTCCTAATTTATGTGCAGTAATCAGTATAGTTCAACAACACCACACCACCACCCTTGTCTGCCGGTCGAATCACTAGGGAGGTATCATTTGTTAAGGACTCCATTGCATTACTTTCCTCCTTGGTTAGATGATCACAATATTAATGAGTTCATAGGATCTGTTTTATTTCACCATCAATGGAATGTTTGTACAATTTAATAGCTGGATTGGTGACCGGGGGTACAAATAAGCTATTTAGTCTTAGTGGTGAATAATCCTCAAGTGGGGTATCCGTTGGTTGAAACTGATCTTTAAAACCCAAAGTCCGGCAGAATTTAAACCAGGGCCGGAACTAGGGGTAGGCAGAAGAGGCAGCTGCCTAGGGCGCAACGATTAGGGGGCGCTGGGCAGCTACCTCTTCTGCCTACCCCTAGACTGGACTCACCTGGAACTTCGCGTATGCAATATGCCCCAAACGTTCCTGCGCATGCGCACCTGCGCCGTTCCTGTGAATGCGCACCCGCGCCGTTCCTGCGCTTGCGCACCAGCGCGTGTGACGGAGGAAGAGAGGGGGCGAGCTGACAGCTGGGCTGCCTTGGGCGCCCGGCTTGCCTGGCCCGCCTCTGATTTAAACGTTTCAATTTCGCAATCTAGTACTTTAGGACGAAACATAGGAACAAAGGATAAACCAGAGCCCTGCAAAAGTGCAGAGTGTGGGTAGACAGATTGAATATCAGAACTTCTAATTCCTTTGCCCACGGTCTCCATACAGGTATGGGATCCATTATCCGGAAACCCATTATCCAAAAAGTTCCATCTATATATAAATGTAGGGATGTGAAAATCTTAGACACCCTTACATATTACAGACAGGCACATCCCTAGTAATATGGACACCTCAGTGGGTCCTTATGGGGACCTTGTGCTTATGTAACCCCTGTAGTTCACACAGTGTACACCAGATGGCACTATGCCAGAGTATAAAAGGTTTAGGAACCATGTGCTCTGGGTCCATTGCTTTAGCCCAACCAAGCAGGCTGGAAGGGAATGGGTAGTGTCAACCCTAGGCGCCTTGGCCCTAGTAATTAGACAGCTATACTCATTTATAGATCACTCTAGGAGTGATAGAGAGGTTATTTAGTTGAGCAGCTCAAGGCTCCGTCGAGGAGATTAGAGGGATTAAGATCCCGGGGTATTACTGACCCTGCGTAAGGAACCAAGTGTTGAGATAGGGATGGTAGGAATTCCCCTAATCTGCCACTGGAAGATATCCTGAAAACTGGGCAATACCCGTCACATGCTGTCAACTTACTCTCTGCTGTATATTCCCTAGCCTGTGGGGATTCAGCCTATACGTGCTGTGAGTATATGCTTCCTTTATGCTGCTATGTATGTTCTATACTCCATTGTGGATCAATGTGCTAAATGATCTATGTGCTATTGTTCAATAAACACAGTTCTTTGTTCAACTGTTAAAGAACTACTGGCGCCCATCATTGTGCTATTGCACCAGGTTACAGTTACATTACACCCTGCCTCCACCGCGTTGCGAGGGCTTACCCCTGAGAAAGAGAGCTCATCGGTGGTCTCAGCCCACAAAGGAAGTAGCTAAAACTGCCCTAGCACAAGTCAGTTTACTATAGCGCTACATATATATATATATATATATATATATATATATATATATATATATATATACTGTATATCTATATATATATATATAGATATATATAGATATATATAGATATATATAGATATATATTAAATAACAATTCCAGAAACACAGTCGGTTCTATTAAACAGAAATGATTTCACAAGAGCTCACATTAAGGCATTTTAAAGGAGAAGGAAAGCTCCAAGACAGTTTATTGCCAATAGATTAGCCACAATAGTGAAAGCTAGAATGCTATATTTATTCTGCAGAATGCTTTACCATACCTGAGTAAGAGACACTGTCTCTGTTTGTTTAGGATAGATGCTGCTTGGTGTGACATCACTTCCTGCCTGAGTCTCTCCCTGCTCACTTACAGCTCTGAGCTCAGATTACAGCAGGGATGGGAGAAGTGAGGGGGAGAGGAGCAAACTGAGCATGCTCAAGCCCAAGCCCTGGAGGTTTATGCTGAAAACAGGAAGTCTGATACAGAAGCCCACGAGTTACACAATAGAAGGAAATAAATGTGGTGTTTCTTTTGACAGAGGACTCAGAGCTGCATTACTTTGAGGGTTTACTGGTGTATTTATATAGACCTTTCTGATAAAGCTTACTTCATTTTAGCCTTTCCTTCTCCTTTAACCGTTTTCCTGTCCCAGGCTGCTCCAGGATTAGTTTTCACTTGATTATTTAGCAACCTGGAGTGTGGACAGATTTGGATGAATGATGCACTGTTGTCTGTGATATTTCTTTTTGGACTGACAGTGTGGGATACAGTGTACTCTCCAGTAACACAAAGTGCAATGAAAATAAATCTGTTGCAGTTGTAGAAAATTCTTTGTACTGTTCTGGGGATGTTCCATATCTTTTGTTGTCAGGAGAGTTAAAGCATTAAACATTCTGTCAATCTTTTGTTGTTTTTCCTGCAGCTCTGAGGTGTATCGGTTAAATCTGGAACAAGGGTGATACTTGAATTCTCTTCAGACTGAAGCCTCGTAAGTGAATATGAACTGATGTGTTTGGCATCTTGTTTTGCCACTAGGGGGTGCCACATACACCTAAGAATAACTTGCATATGACATTCACATGCATCTTTCACTAGAGAGAACTGTGCATTTTACTGGGCTTTTTTGTCACCCTACAGTATTTTGAGCTTCATATACTGAAATGTTTAGTTTTATTATTGTTGTTTTTTTTTAAATAAAGAAGCAAGTTTAATAGTCATTTGCTATTATTTTTTTAGCCAGATTAATGTTTGTCACATCAACCCTGCTCACCATTTGTTTGCTGCAGGTAAGTTTCTGTTTCAGTTTTTATTTGTGTGATCACTAACCTGTATCAGTGTGTTGGATAAGTCAATGCATAACATTGTCTTAAAGGAACTGTTCAATGTAAAAATAAAAACTTAGTAAATAGACAGGCTGTGCAAAATAAAAAAAATGTTTCCAATATAGTTAGTTAGCCAAAAATATACACTTAAATAATTATCCATCCAATAATCAATTATTTTTTTGATTTATTCCTTTCCTACTCAGATCTGAAACCTATTGTAATTGGTGCATGTTATCCCTTACTTACCATATACTGTAACCTCGTGCTCTGATGATATCCTTTGTAGGGCAGAGTGGAATGCTGGGACCCCAGGATAAGAAGTAAAGTTGGGGTGCTGGACTGTGCCCTAAGTAGTGTGACATGGAGTAAGTATGTCTGTGGGGTAATAAAGTTTTATAGATGCTAGAGATGCACCGAATCCAGGATTCAGCATTTTTCAGCAGGATTCAGATTTGGCCGAATCCTTCTCCCAGGCCGAACCAAATCCTAATTTGCATATGCAAATTTGGATTTGGTTCGGTATTTGACCGAATCTTCCGTAAAGGCTTTCAGGGTAGAAGGATTGCCATGCACTGAAGTTCAATGGACCTCTACACATGGCAGTGGGCACCTCTACTGGACAGGTAATTACAAGGATTGGGGGAAGAGACATCAGATGGAATTTTGGTGTTATCTTGCAAGAGTCCTGTGGCACAACCAATAAATACAGTTAGATTAGGGGTAATGTGCGTTCTTCTGCCATTTATCTTTCTTCTTCTTTAAAGTAACAGTTCAGTGTAAAAATAAAAACTGGGTAAATAGATAGGCTGTGCAAAATAAAAAATGTTTCTAATATAGTTAGTTAGACAAAAATGTAATGTATAAAGGCTGGAGTGACTGGATTTCTTACAGAACAGAACACTACTTTTCAGCTCTCTAATTCTAAGTTAGTCAGTGACTTTAAAGGAGAATTCAACCGGTAATTTAAAAAAAACCCTCCCTCCTACCATGGGTAGACCCCCCTCCCTCCTCCCCACTAGCCTACCTGCCCTCCTGGGCAAATGCCACCCCTCCGTGCAGATTCTGAACAGATTCTTCTGTCTTTTTCGGAAGTTTCGGTGAATTGCACAGTAAATTTCCGGTCCCGGACCACTGCGCATACAGGGTAACCAGTCAGTGTAAACCAAGAGAGCTGAAAAGCAGTAAGTAGTGTTCTGGCTATTATGTTACACATCCAGTCACTCCAGCCTTTATACATTACATTTTTGGCTAACTAACTATATTAGAAACATTTTTTATTTTGCACAGCCTGTCTATTTACCCAGTTTTATTTTTATACTGATCAATTCCTTTAAAAGCTGTAATAACCTCCCGCTTTTGTTCAGGGCTGTTTTCCCGTATGGATGAAGTAATCTGATAATAACTGAGAAGTCGGACCAAGAGTTGGTTGGAGAACTCTAGGGTTCGGCCGAACCCCTGAATCCTTTGCGAAAAATCCGGCAGAATACCGAACCGAATCCAAATCCTAATTTGCATATGTACAAGGTACTGTTTTATTATTACAGAGATAAAGTAAATCACTTTTAAAAATTTGAATGATTTGATTAAAGTGGAGTCTATGGGAGATGGCCTTCCTGTAATTTGGAGCTTTCTGGATAAAGGGTTTCCAGATAATGGATCCTATACCTGTATTTTATAAAAGCAAGGCACTTGTTGGCCCTTGGGTTTACCTGGGGCCTCCAGAATGTACATCTGACTTTCTGGAGAGAGTTTGTGTTTATTAAAACCGTTTCCAAGTGCGGTACCCTCAAGTGTATATGTTATGCATGATTCAAACCCTTTCTGTATGTACCAGTCTTTATGTAACTCTACTAGTATATGCAATGCTGTACTTTCTTTTACAATACAGAAAAAGCCAGAACAGGGTAGAATAAAACTGCAATAAATAAAGACAAATATTCAGAGATTTAAGTATGATATGTGGAACTTGAAAGGTTCTGGTTAGTCACGGCGAATTAGTCGCGGGCGTCAAGTTTCAAAATTTTTCACGAATTTCGCGGGAAGTTCGTAAATTTTTCTGCTAAGCGAAATGGGAGAAATTCGCCCATCACTAGTTCTGGGCTAAAGTAATGATTAGGCTGAAGCCATATGGATAAAGGGGGTAGGCAAGTTAATTGTAAGATTGAGTTACAGGCCCACTCATGTTGAAAGCTCAGCTCCTGTTACCAGTAGAAAAGGCAGCAAGTTTGGGGCAAGTTTTGGTGGGGGATATCGAGCCCTCAAAGGAATTGTTCACCTTTAAATGAACTCTTATTAGGATGTAGAGAGTGACATTCTGAGACAATTTGCAATTGGTTTTCACTTTTTACTATTTGTGGTTTTTGAGTTATTAAGCTTTTTATTCAGCAGCTCTACAGTTTGCAGTTTCAGAAATCTGGCTGCTAGGGTCAAACTTACCCTAGCAACCATGCATTGATTTGAATAAGAGACTGGAATATGAAAAGGAGAGGGACTGAATAGAAAGATGAGTAATAAAAAGTAGCGTTAACAATAAATGTGTAGCCTCAGTGTCGGACTGACACCAATTAATCTCACTCTCTATTATTATTCAACTATTGTTCTTCCTCTCCTCACTAAACCTCTATTCTCCTAGTCTCTTTTCTTTACATACTCTTTACTATACTCTTTATTCCATCTATTTAGCCTCTTTGTTCTCATAGAAATAAGGAATGACCATGAAATAGGCCAAATGTTTAGCAGCCTGGGGGCCCACTGACACCTTGGCCCACCGGGACTTTTCCTGGTATGCTGGTGGGCCAGTCGTTTTTAAATGGGGGTCAGTGAAAGCTGGAAGGAGTCAGTAGAAGAAGGCAAACAATTCAAAAACTATAACAAAAAATATAGTGAAGACCAATTGAAAAGTTGCGTAGAATTGGTCATTCTATACCATACTAAAAGTTAACTTAAAGGTGAACCACCCCACCCAAACTGGACTAGAGGTTACTGCCAGGAGAGTTAAAGGAGAACTAAAGCCTAACTAAAGAAGTAGCTAGAAATGTTGTACATTTTGTTTTGTGCTTCTGTACCAGCCCAAGGCAACCACAGCCCTTTAGCAGTAAAGATCTGTGTCTCCAAAGATGCCCCAGTAGCTCCCCATCTTCTTTTCTGCTGATTCACTGCACATGCTCTGTGCTGCTGTCACTTACTGAGGTTAGGGATCCACTCACAATATACAGTACACATAGAATAGAAATGTCACAATATAAGGCTGATTAGTAATTAATACAGATAATTACTACATGGCAGCACAGAAACCAGTGCAATTAGCATCAGAATTTAATAATCAGCCCTGTAGCATCAGCTTATATTACAGGGGAAGCTAATTTTCTGCTGGATAATTAGTGACGAGCCCTAAGCTTAGCTTCTCAACAGCTGCTCAGAGCCCACTGAGCATGTGAGTGTCACAGACACTTTCCAAGATGGTGACCCCCTGTGACAAGTTTAAAGTCCTGGATCATTGCTGCTATTGACAAGCTGAAACTTTAGCCTCGTGCAATAAGTTCGCTATATAAAATATGGCATTTTTAGCCACATTCATTTTTAGGGTATGAATTTTCACTGCTAACGGGCTGTGGTTGCAACGGGCTATTAATAAAGCCAAAAAACATAATTTCTAACCTCTGCCTTAGTTAAAGGAGAAGGAAAGGCTTTGTGCACTTGGGGGTGCCAAATGTTAAGCACCCCCCAAGTGATTGCCTGGGGTTATACCAGCGAGCACCACGGACCATCTTCTTCCGTCTTCCACTTTTTTCGAGCGGCATGTGCAGTAGAACGAAAAGTAAAACTTTAACTAAAAAGTCGACTATTTCACTCAACTGCGCATGCGTCTGCCCTGGGAAGAGGAGAAAGACGGAAGAAGATGCTCTGTGGTTCTGGTATAACCGCGGGCTGGTGCAGTTTTCTGCTGATAGGAGCACCAGCCCGGGGTTATAGGTAAGTTATTATAATCACTCGGGGGTGCCTAACTTTTGTTACACCCAAGTACAGGATGCCTTTCCTTCTCCTTTAAAGGGATTCTGTCTTGATTTTTATGATGTCGTTTTTATTTCTAAATTACTGTTTACACTACAAATAATTCACTCTACCATGTATAATTTAATGCCCATAACCAGCAAGTGTATTTTTTTTACTTGTAATATTGGTGTGTAGGTGCATCTCAGGTCATTTTGCCTGGTCATGTGCTTTCAGAAAGAGCCTTCACTTTAGGATGGAACTACTTTCTGGCAGGCTGTTGTTTCTCCTACTCAATGTAACTGAATGTGTCTCAGTGGGACCTGGATTTTACTATTGAGTGCTGTTCTTAGATGTACCAGGCAGCTGGTATCTTGAGTTAGTGAGCTGTTATCTGGTTAACTTCCAATTGTTCTGTTGTTAGGCTGCTGGGGAGGGAAGGGAGGGGGTGATATCACTCCAACTTGCAGTAAAGAGTAACTGAAGTTTATCAGAGCACATGACTGGGGGCAGCTGGGAAACTGACATTATGGGGCATATTTATCAAGGGTTGAATTTCGAATTGAAAAAACGTCGAAATTCGAATTCAAAAAGACCAAAGGAAATCGGCCGAATCACAAATAGCGCATTCGATTGAATTTGATTCAAATTTTTTCCAAAAAAAACTTTAGATTTTTAGTCACCAATTGAGTCAAAATAGGTTCTAGGAGGTCCCCCATAGGCTAAAACAGCAGGTTTTAGATGGCGAATTCGAGACAGTACATGCTAAATTTCGATATTCAATTTTTTTTTTAAAATTCAAATCGAATTCTGGCTATTCCCTAGTCGAAGTACACAAAAAATAGCTTGAAATTCTATTTTTTTTCACTCGAAAATTCAGCTGGACCTTTGATAAATCTGCCCCTATGTCTAGCCCCTTGTCCGATTTCAAAATCAAATATAACAAAAATCTGTTTGCTCTCTTGAGAAATGGATTTCAGTGCAGAATTCTGCTGGAGCAGCACTATTTACCATTTCCCATGACAGTTCATTGTCATGTGCTTCAATATAGGGGGCAGATACATTATGTGACGTTAATATTGTGTTGATGATGTTAATGAGCTACTAGTGGTGCCTACGTTCTGCCACTTACATGAACTCTGAAGCAGGCACACTGCAATTCTAGTCAATTATTTGCTTAATTGTATTACTCATGAATTCCATTATTCAATCCCTAACTGGTATTTGCTTATCGTATAGACTTTACCCGTAACACATTCACACATCGAGCATATTGATCTTATTGAGCCAAGTTTGCTGTTGCTCCTGTAGCTAAACAGCTTGGCACAGGTTTGGGACCTGTTATCCAGAATACTCGGGACCTGGTGCTTTCCGGATAATGGATCTTTCAGTAATTTGGATCTTCATACTGTTAGAAAATTATATAAACATTAAATAAACCCAATTGGCTGGTTCTGTTTCCAGTAAGGATTAATTACATCTGAGTTGGGCGTACAAGCTACTGTTTTATTATTGCAGAGAAAAAGGAAATCATTTTTAAAAAAAATTTGGATAATTTTGGTTAAAAACGTTCTGGATAACCGGTTTCCGGATAACGGATCCCATACCTGTATATCCTTTATAGCACATTGTTTTTGAATTGTAATAACATCATGTCCATACAATTGTTTGTTGCTGCTATAATTTATTTTTAAATAATTTCATGAAGCCTATTTGCTCTGTTGCTGCGTGTGTTTTAGTAAATGGCATATTCTGATTCTGGGAACATTCTGGAAATATTTCTCAAAACTGAGTTTCTAGGCCTCTTCATTGTTTGTTTTTTTTGGTCTTTATTTTCTGTTTCTAGTTAAAGCAAAGAAACAATCGTGTTGGCTTCCCATAGTATTCACAAGTTCAAATGAAGGAGAGAGTGATATTCTGATATAATCTGCAACTGGTTTTAATTTTTTTATTATTTGTGGTTTTTCAGCAGCTCTCCAGTTTGAAATTAGCTAGGGTCCAATTTACCATAGTAACTAGAGTCCTGCAGCAGGTCGGGTACCTGCGGGTTACCCGCAAAAACCTGTGGTACCCTGCGGGTTGCAGGTAGAAGTTCCAGTTGCGGATATTGACGCGGTTCTTCGGGTCTTCTCAATAGCGATTTCTTTACTCTTTTTTACTAATCACACCTACTTCCAATGATGTCACTTCTGGTTTACAATGATCGCACTTCCTGATTCTTGATGGTCAGCCGGTCGTGGGTCCGGGTTGCGGATAAGGTACCGGGCTGGGTATCGGGTCCAAGCGGGTAAGAATGTGGGTTGCAAGTCCGGATTCCAAAAAATGGACCAGCGCAGGACTCTAATAGTAACCATGCATTGATTTGAATTAGAGACAGGAATATGAATGAGAGGCCTGAAAAGAAACACAAGTAATAAAAAGAAAGCAATAATAATACATTTGTAGCCTTACAGAGCATTTGTTTTTAGATGTGGTCAGTGACCCCCATTTGAAAGCTGGAAAGAGTCAGAAGAATAATTCAAAAAAACATAAATAAAAAAAAATGAAGGCCAGTTGCTTAGAATTAGACATTCTTTAATACATGAATAGTTAACTTAAAGGATAACTAAACTCTTCATTCGAATATGCTTAGAAAAGTCCTTTTCTACATAAGGAACATATTGAACAAGCATAAAAGTTGAGCATCTTTATAATGTAGGGATGTGTAAAATAGCCATCCCTAGTATATTGTGCAGGCAGTTCCTCAATGTTATGGACACCTATTTGGGTCCTAAAATACAGTTGGGAGGGGTACTGTTTGCTCTTTCTGCTCTAAGCTATGCCCCCTGCTACTTCTCACAGTGACCAGCAGATGGCACTGTGCTAGGATATAAAAGACTCTGAAGCCATGCTTTCAGTGTCCATTTTGTGCTGTCTCTAGCCTGAGCTAACAGGCTGAGTCTGAGTGGAACCTGATTGTTTTAGGATTAGTCAGGATAGGCTACTCATCATTATAGGTCACTCTAGGAGTGACTGATAGACAGGTTATTTAGCTGAGCAGCTAAAGGCTCTGACGAGGAGAGTCAGAGGGATTAAGATCCCGGGTACTAATAGCCCAGAAGTAGGGACTAAGTGTATAAGAACAGGGTAGATAGATTCCCCTCAGGTTCCACTTAGGGAAAGGCTGAAAGCTGGTTGTACCTTTATTGCTGCTGAGCTTGTCCTCTTGCCTGTGGAGACTAATATTGACCAAAAGGTGCTGTAAGTATTGCTAATTCAATGTGATACCAAATCCTGTCATGCTCTATTGTATACTCCACTGAGGATTGTGTATGTTCAATAAATCAGTTCATGTTTAAGTTATAAAAACCACTGGCGCCCAATTATTAAACCCTGAATCCAGTTACAGTTGCACTACACCCTGCCTCCACACCGTTGCGAGGGCTCACTCCCTAAGATTACAGGTCTCATCCGGGGCACATTTATTGGGAGTGGAGCTCAATAGTGGTGTACAATACACACAATTTACTATAGCGCTACAATAGTAAGAATGATCCAGGCCTTCAAAGTTGTCACAGGAGTTTCCCATCTTGAATATTGTTAGGAGTGTCTGTGACACGCACATGCTCAGTGGGCTCTGAGCAGCTGCTGAAAAGTTGTCTCAAATTATCCAGCAGAAAATGAGGTTGGTCTGTAATATAAACTGATGCTACAGGGCTGATTATTAAATTCTGATGCTAATTGCACTGGTTTCTGTGCTGTCACGTAGTAATTATGTGTATTAATTACTAATCAGCCTTATATTGTGACATTTCTATTCTATGTGTACTGTATATTGTGAGTGGGTCCCTAAGCTCAGTTAGTGACAGCAGCACAGAGCATGTGCAGTGAATCAGCAGAAAAGAAGATGGGGAGCTTCTGGGGCCTTTGTTCTTCTTTTACTGGGATTGGATAGGACAAATTCTTTCAGTAAAGTACTGTTTTATGAAAACATTTTGGGGCCATGATGCAGCAGAAATTCCTTCGAACCTCTTGTGCTAGGAAGAAAGTTTTGTGGCCAGGGTAATTGGGGTGATCTGACCAAGTGCTAGGATAGATGTCATTGGAATGCTCAAGCCCTAAGCAGCATTGCACATGGGTAGCTGAAAAGTAGGTAAATTGAAGTTTGTTGGGGCGATTGAGTCAGGAACAGTCACACAGTGCAGTCTTTATTATTGACATTCTTGATGGGCCATGTGATATTGGATTGGTGCAGGATCTTTGTATGAATATTAGAGTAGGTTGGATTAAAGTCTCCCCTACTATAGGCTTGCATCTACTGTTGCTTGTTCATCTGTGATTGTTTATGACGTGTATGAACATTGCTACAGAGAATTTTTGCATTGCAGTCAAGTTTTTTTTGGTGCAGCCTGTGTCCATTCCCATCCACGTGTCTATTTATGACTTTGAGTCATTTGGGAGCATCTCATGTGTTGTCACATACGAATTTTCCTTCTCGTTAATATCCATAATGCCGTCTTCCAGGATAACTAAGCCCCTGTTAGGTTTTTTGTGTTTTTGAGCAGAAATAGCAGGATTTCAGAAAGCAGGGTCTCCTCCCTGATCTTGGAGAGAATGTGATGGAACTCACGCTTGTACCAATGATTGGCCACCCCCAGTGTTTATATTTCTTTTGTCTGGCTGCCATTATTGACCTCGTGTGCAACATAAATAGCTCATGAACTTGCCAATGTGTTAAGTGCATCACTTGCCTTGTCGTTACAATGGAAACATGTGCTTTCTATAGTCATAGGAACAGTTCCAAGGAGAAACCATATAATTAAGTCTGAAGAGCGGAAATCCTGCCCATTTCGTTTAAAGCTCTGTTATACTCGAAGGGCCTTGTGGCATGGCGTCGCTCCTTATTTACTTTAGATTTATTTTAGGGTTATCTCTATTTAAACCACAGCTTGACACATCTGAGGGCAGTGGTCGCACTTTGTAGACTGTGAACATGACTGGCCAATTATTTTAACAATTCATGTTTTATATCAATGGCCTCGTGCCTATCTCACTATTATAGAGGCTCAACTCAATTTAGAGATCTCTTATTTAATTCTATGTGTTCAGGGGTCAGATTATGATAAAATGACGATGTCCTCCTTAAATGTCAGTGAAGCCCTTGAGCAGTCTATCAGAATCCTTTCATGGCTGCATCAGGCCCCTGGGCGTCCTACTGGACAGTCCTGCCTAGTGCCTATCCCATTATTATAGAGGTTCAACTCCATTTAGAGATCTCTTATTTACTCTCATATGTGTTCAGGGGCCAGAATATGATAAAATGATGATGTCCTTCTAAAATGTCAGTGAAGACCTTAAACAGTCTATCAGAATCCTTTCATGGCAGCATCCTTTATTTTAGGGTTATCTCTACTTAAATCACAGCTTCACACGTCTGAGGGCAGTGGGTGCACTTTGTAGACTGTGAACAAAAATGGCCAATTATTTTAACAATTCATGTTTTATATCAATGGCCTAGTCCTTATACCATTTTTATAGAGGCTCAACAGAGCAGTCTATCAGAATCCTTTCATGGATGCATCAAGCCCCTGGGCGTCCTACTGGACAGTCCTGTATCAACGCCAGGCTCAGCCAAACTATAAATGCTTTTGATTGACTTTTTGGCAGGCACATTACTGAGTTTAAAGAGCCCAGTGCTTTAGATAGTTACTGATATTATCCTGTCGCAAAGAGATGTTGTTTTCTTTCCTATGTGGCCCATGTGCAGTGTCTTTTCTAAGGGTGCCATTGCTGTAACACAAATCCACTAGGTTCTATTCAATGGGATCCTACCAATTAGTATAGTATTTGGGCTGAAGTTTTCCCAAAGGCAACATAGCAGATAATGGAAAATCTTCGGGGGAGGGGGTTTGATAGGGTGATAACAAAAATCTAAGCACTGGTTACCTAAACAAACAAACAGATTTTTGTGTGTATGGTCCAACCTTGTGTATTGTCACACATGGACACTTTGTATTTCTTCAACAATGGCCCCTTTAATTATTATTACGGCCCCTTTTAATTATTATTACAAAAAGTGTGCTCTCGTTAATTATCTTGTAATTGAATTGATGTTGTGCTATATTAGGAGAGGAAATCAAATTTGCATTTTTAAAATGTTTGGGATTTTTACCCAGGAATGTTAATTGGGCTCTTGTTTGCACAACCAAAATGTCTTGTTGAAGGGGGGTGGGGAGCAAGGTATGTGTGTATGCAGTGACAATTTGTCATGCTTCTGTGCTATTATATAGCGAGTTCCGAGGTGCTTATATGTTGTACTTTTCCTTTATTTCCTCACGTTTATACAAAAATATAAATGCACTGAGCTTACATTTTTTTGCCTTTCCTTTCTGGCAGCCTGGGCATAACCTCCTACTGTATTATAATTTTACTACAAGAAGCTAGTATGAGGCATTAACAGCCCAACAGGTCAATAAATGTCCCTCTCTATCGAAGACTCCTTTGGTATTCCTTGGTTCCTAACACCTTAGTTTAGCGTAACGACTACAAAGAGATAGAGTGAAGCTAGAACAACAAACAATATTCTGCTATTCCCAGACTAACCATGTGGCTTTTTAGGCCTTGGCACCTGCTCCTAGATAGTGTTCTTTCCTCCCCCCCCAAGTCATGCTCTAACTGAACCCCAGGATTTTCTAGCAAAGCAAATAGGCATTCTCCCCAAACCTGTCCCTAACTTGCCCCTCGAGCCAAGGTTGTGATCCGCCCTTAGTGGACAGTCCACAGTTTGGGAAACACTTAGAATAATGAGATTTGGGTATGAAGATGACCCAAGCATCATGGATATAGAGTAAGACACTTGGGTGCACATTTTGTGTGTGCATATTTAATTCAGTACTTGCTCAAATGATCATTTTTAACAACAAGATAGACAGGTAAGTCTAACTTGATAAAGTTAATACCGTGGCCATTCAGCCCTGGTATATTCCCTGCCCACTCAATTTAAAAAGTGGGATTTAAGCAGAACAGCTGCTGCAGTTTAACAGAAAAGGAATAGAATTACACTTCTCTTTATGGATACAAATCAGATACACTAAGCTGAACTGGCCTTGGCACCCCAAGGTATTTGCCAGTCTAATATTTCACTTTCCATAACATCAAAAAACAATAAATTGTGCCCTTTGATTCCTATTATGGATGACCTGTGCCATTGTCCCATGAAAACCAAACCAATTGGGCAGGCATGTAAAACGTATATGGCAATTTCAGTTGTCTGCCATGGGAAGACAATTACATGACTTTGAGAAAAGATGTGACTACAAAACACTGATTAATGTCTAAATGTGCCCTTAGTCTTAAGGACCGACAGTACTGTTTGATAAATTATAAAAAGTTATATTATACTATTCTACATTATACTCCACATCTTGAAGTAATGGGCTTTTAACAAGGAAAAGGAAATCAGTTTTTTGTGATTTCATACGTGGTTGTTATTCTCCCATCTTGCACTTGTCTAGAAACTGCCAAAGGTAAACAAGGAGTTGACGCTTAAACTGTATGAGGAGGAAGAGCAGCTCTCACAGAAGAAGAAGAAGAAACGAAAGGTTGGTTCTCTCCCCATGTGTGCTTTTTGAGTGAGAGATAGTGGAGCCTCTTACACACACCGTCTGGTGTTCATTTCATTGAGTCTTTGTACTTGTTGAATGTGTGTTACATTCTTCATTGCAGAAAATGCCCAACATCCTCAGCGATGATCGATGTCATGTTTGAGAATACAGATTTCCAAGTGGACCAGGAGAGCGAGGAGTA
Source organism: Xenopus petersii (assembly GCA_038501925.1). Taxonomy (NCBI): domain Eukaryota; kingdom Metazoa; phylum Chordata; class Amphibia; order Anura; family Pipidae; genus Xenopus; species Xenopus petersii. Next base: position 17,809,688 of record CM076681.1, read on the forward strand.
CAGGTTTCAAAATCCCTTGGTGTCAAAAGTCAGCGAGAAGAGAGAGAAAAAATGAAAGATGTTGGCAAAGCTCGAAGCCGAGGATGTGGTAATGCATTGTACTTAATTAGGATGTCATAGGCAGCATGAAATGTCAATGGTAGCTTCCATATGATACATTAGATCAGCACTTTGCTCATACTATCCTGCTTCTTTAAAGGCAGCCACACATGCGTCAACACTGTTCAAACAAAGGGATCAGTTTGCTGAACACTGAGCTATACATAGTAAGGCCACATTTCTATTCTTCCATTCATTTCGACTGTACCCCAAATTAATTGCAACAAAAGGTAGTACAGTGGTGAGTGTATAATCATCTGCCTTTGTTAGCTGGCACTAGCTACTCTAAGGGGCAGATTTATCAAAGGTTGACGTGAACATTCAAATTTGAATTTTCTATTTTTTTTTTTTTTTTGGCCAAAACTGTCAAATTCAACTAGGGAATAGTTAAAATTTGATTAGAGTTTTTCTTAAAAATTCAAATTCAATTTTTGAATTTTGTCATACACTGGCCCTTTAAGAACTCAAATTCAAGTCAGTGGAAGATGTCCTGGGATTAACATTTTGAATAAGGTGTGAACAGGTGAACAATGTGGACAGTTTCAGTCTGGGTCTCAGGTGTGAACAGTACAGGTTTTAGGATATAAACAATAGAGGTGTCACAGGTATGAACAATACAGGGGATTAGTCTGAATGCAGGGGCCAGTTAATCTCTTTAGTGATACCTTTTAAAGTTTACATATGGTAAACAGACACAGCATGTCGGGGGCCACAGAAGGGGGGGTAGCGGGCCGCCAGTTGGACAGCCCTGACATAGATCATTACCTAGAAACGGGGTTCATCCGCTAACATGTGGCCTGGCACAGCTGAGAGCATGTTTACCAACAGGAGATTTGATAAAGGAGGCTAATCCCCCTCTGTGTCCCAGATACTGTCTGAGAAGATAATTTGCCCTAATTGTGGCTAAATGGTTGTACAGGGATCCCCTTGTGTCACGTTCATGAGTCTCTTTGATCTTCTAATCCGGTTACAAGCAGAGGAAAAACACATGATGCCCCAGACTATTTCTGTTTTTGTTTCCTCAGTTTCATGAGACAGATCACTGAGAATTCAATAGAAATTATGAAGGGAGAGGCAGAGCCATCACAATATTTTCTCTCTTGGGTTATTTATGTTAAGATGTTAATTCTGGTTTAAGTGGCATTTCCAGCTATCGCTCTTAAGGGTCTCAGCAGGCCAGGTATTTAGGTTTAGTAGGGACGTAATCCTGAATTACTGAGCCTGTAAATAGATTGCCTGTAAGCAAGGAGACCTGTTCATACAATGCAGGATGATAAATAGTAATCTAATCCCCTCATTGGTATAAGGATTATTTAGTTTAATAAAGAGAAGCAGATTATATCCAGCAAAAATAAAAAGGGCTCAAAGTTCAGCATGGCAGGGTGAAATGGGGTTACCACGTGTAGTGGGGCTTCCATCAACCTTATATTGTCAATTGTGGCAACACATATATATGTTTTTATATTATATATGACACTACTTTCTGACCCTAGCCTTGCTTGTGACTGCCCTCTGACCTGTAACCTTGCCTATGACTGTCTTCTGACCCTAGTCTTACCAGTAACTGCCCTCTGACCCCTACCAATGCTTGTGACTGCCTTCTCATCCTTAGTCTTGTCTTTGACTGCCCTCTGACCCATAGCCTTGCTTGCGACTGCCGTCTGACCCTTAGCCTTCCCTGTGTGTAACTGCCCTCTGACCCCTAGCCTTGCCTTTGACTGCCCTCTGACCCCTAGCCTTGCATTTGACTGGCCGCTGACCCCTAGCCTTTGACTGCCCTCTGACCCCTAGCCTTGCTTTTGACTGGCCGCTGACCCCTAGCCTTTGACTTCCCTCTGACCCCTAGCCTTGCTTTTGACTGCCCTCTGACCCTAGTCTTGCAAGTAACTGTCCTTTGACCCCCTAGCCTTGCTTGTAACTGCCTTCTCATCCTTAGTTTTGCCTTTGACTGCCCTCTGACCCATAGCCTTGCTTGTGTGTGACTGCCCTCTGACCCCTAGCCTTGCCTTTGACTGCCTTCTGACCCCAAGCCTTGCCTGCAGGGCCGGAACTAGGGGTAGGCAGAGTAGGCACATGCCTAGGGCACAATGCTGGGGGGGGCGCCAGGCACGCACCTCCTCTGTCGCCTACCCCCAGTCTGGTGCCTGACTCTGTGTGGTCTTTACATCTTCTTGCGCTCCTGCGTATGCGCCCGAATGTATTTGTCGGCAATTTGCGCAAGCGCACATTCGCGCATGCGCAGAAGCGCAAAAGAAGTGAAAACGACCGCTTTTCTTGCGCATGCACACTCGAGCGCCACCTTGCGCGTGCACACTTGGGCTAAGCCGGCTTGCCTTGGGCGCCTGTGCGGCGTGGCCCGGCCCTGCTTGCCTGTGACTGGCATCTGACTCCGAGCCTTGCTTGTGACCGTCCTCTGACCCTAGCTGTGCCTGTTACTGCCCTCTGACCCCTGGCCTTGCCTGTGACTGTCCTCAGACCCTAGCTGTGTCTGTCACTGCTCTCTCACTCCTAACCTTGCCTGTGACTGCTCTCTTACCCCCTAGCCTTGCCTGTGACTGCCCTCTGACCCCTAGCCTTGCCTGTGACTGCCCTCTGACCCCTAGCCTTGCCTGTGACTGCCCTCTGACCCCGGCCTTGCCTGTGACTGTCCTCAGACCCTAGCTGTGTCTGTGACTGCTCTCTCACTCCTAACCTTGCCTGTGACTGCTCTCTTACCCCCTAGCCTTGCCTGTGACTGCCCTCTGACCCCTAGCCTTGCCTGTGACTGTCCTCAGACCCTAGCTGTGTCTGTGACTGCTCTCTCACTCCTTACCTTGCCTATGACTGCCCTCTGACCCTGACTGTGCCTGTTAATGTGGTCTTTGGGTAACATTGGCTTTATCTGCACATGGTCCTAGCCTTGTCTATGACTGTCACCAAAACTTGCACCAGCTTCTCCTCTGATGTCTGTCTCATCTCGTTGTCACATTGGGATTTGTATAACATTTTTTAAGCAAAGTTTGTAACATTTAGAAGTCAAACTCTCTATCAAGGAATTTGCACCAATAATGCCACCATAAAAATTCTTGCAGCTGTTTTGCTTTCCCCATTAATATGAAATGCTTGCTGCCTGTGCCGTGGCTTCTCCTTTATGCACTTCAAGGTCAGGATGTCCTGATACCAAATAGAATTTCCATAGAATCTACATGTTTTGCTGGGTGCAGACTTTGTTATAGAACAGAACAAACAATGGTCTGGCACTGCCAGACGGAAGCCTTAATTGATTCAGTGATGCTCGTTACAGGAGAGAAATGCAGCCCTGTAGATAAATGGGCCCAGGAAGTACTGGGGGCTTGTACAAAGCAAAGCAATACAAAGAGTTGCTTTTTTGGTGACCAAAGTAGGTCATGGCCACAGCTAAATAGCAGCACAGTATGTACTAATGAGCTATATTTGGAGCAGACGGGTTACTGTGCCTAATTCAGTTAGTTTTGCAATGTGTATGTGATGGAAGAGAAATTAAATGCATTATAAGGAGGAGTTTCATGACCATATAAAAAAACACAAGGCTGAAGTTTCAGTGAGTCATGTGACAGAAATGACATCAGAACTCACCGTTTATAAGGATATAATTTACGTGTGTGTGTGAAAGGTGTTCAAAAAAAAAAAAAATATATATATATATATATATATTTGAACACCTTTCACACACACGTAAATTATATCCTTATAAACGGTGAGTTCTGATGTCATTTCTGTCACATGACTCACTGAAACTTCAGCCTTGTGTTTTTTTTATATGGAAGATGACCTTCCCATAAACATATATATATATATATATATATATATATATATATATATATATATATATATATATATATATATATATATATATATATATATATATATATATATATATGTTTATGGGAAGGTCATCTTCCATAGTTTCCATTTTAATCAAGTAATTCTAATTTTTAAAAATTATTTCCTTTTTCTCTGTAATAATAAAACAATGCATTGTACTTGATCCAAACTAAGATATAATTAATCCTTATCAGAGGTGAAACAATCCTATTGGGTTTATCTGTTTACCTGATTTATTAGTAGACTGAAGGGATGAAGAACCAAATTACGGCAACCCCCCTTTAACTGGAAAACCCCAGGTCCAGAACAAACTGGATAAAAGATCCCCTACCTGTGTGTGTTTATATATATATATATATATATATATATATATATATATATATATATATATATATATATATATATGCGCAATGAAAGCTCGCACTCACAGGTCTTAAGGTAGAAAAAAAGTCTTTACTCAAAAACACAAACTAACGTTTCGGCTAGGGTGTTTTTGAATAAAGACTTTTTTTTCTACCTTAAGACCTGTGAGTGCGAGCTTTCATTGCGCATATATATATATATATATAAACACACACAGGTAGGGGATCTTTTATACCATTTTACAGCTTCGCTGATTTTAAATCTAAATTAGATTTTAAATCTAAATTAAAATTGAACCACTAGGAATTTAATTGCCCCATTTTATGTAAATTGCTGCTTTAGGGTTGTGGCAGACGGGGAAATTAGTCGCTTAGCGACAACTTTAGTACGGGCAAGAATAGGAATCGCCGACGGGATCGCTTTGGATTTCTGAAGTTGCCCGAATGTTACTGTTTGCCTTAAAGGAAAACTATACCCACCAAACAATGTAGGTCTCTATTAAAAGATATCACATAAAACAGCTCATGTGTAAAATCCTGCTTCATGTAAATAAACCATTTTCATAATAATATACTTTTCTAGTAGTATGTGCCATTGGGTAATCATAAATAGAAAATTGAGATTTTAAAAAATAAGGGCCGCCCCCTGGGATCGTAGGATTCACTGTACTCACAAACATACCAACAAACCATACATGTTAGGTCACATGAGCCAATTAACAGACAGAGTTCTGCCTTTTGCTTCCTCACTTCTTCCTGTTACAGTTAGTGTTGTAGTATTTCTGGTCAGGTGATCTCTGAGGCAGCACAGATAGAGTCACGAAATGGTGGTTCAAGGCAAGAGATGTAAAAGGGCAATATTTACTTAAATATATATTCCAGTTTGGCAAGATTCTTTAATATGCCACTTAATATGATATGAACTATCTGTTGCTTAAGTGTTCATTTTGGGGGTATAGTTTTCCTTTAAGTTGGAAATATCTATTACTATTTGCCTTCATTTAGAATTTCTATCACTATTTATTTCAGCAGGATTTGGACAAATCCTTGTGCCTGGCTGAACCAAATTCTAATTTACATATGTAAATTAGGGGCAGGAAGGGAAATTACATGACTTTTCGTCACGAAACAAGGAAGTAAAACATTTTTTCCACTTTTTCCCTTTTCTTCTGTATTCTCTGGATAATGGGTCCCATACCTGTACTTTTAAAAATGTTAATTATTTGGATTAAATGGAGTCTGCAGATGAGATGACATCCTTCCCGTAATTCGTAGTTTTCTGGATAACAAATCCTATAACTGTATTTCTAGGCTTCCCGCCAAACCAGTTCCAAAAATTGCACCATTATTTTAAATTACTCCCGACCTGGCGCAACTTCTTGAGGTCAATGGGGCAAATTTAAACAGAAAAAAATATCTGGCTTTAATAATCTTTAAAAAAAAAAGTCTTTCCCAAGCAGTGCCTTGCTAAACATAACGTGCTCGGTAGCCAGATATCTATCACCACTTAACAAGTCTGCTGCAAAAATCCCTGGGCTGTCTCGGTCAGTGACTGATCTCCGGCCATGGTCTCGCTTGGGGGCTTAGCTGTGCACACAAATAAGTTCATACAAGGGCTTTGAAAGCAAACTTGCTACCGGTAGCACAATGCAGAGCCAGAGTATTTACATGAGAATATTGGCATGGTGGGATAGGGCTTAAACAAAATAATTAGAACAACTCTTCAAAAGAGAGAGGTGCCATTTCCCCTTCTTGGATTGCTCATTGGAAAACATGCAGCCTAACCTGAAAAGCAGAGACATTTATTCTAATTCTTTTTTTTTTTTTTTGTAGTACAGGTATGGAACCTGTTATCCAGAATGCCTGGGACCTGGGGTTTTCCAGATAACAGATCTTTCCGGAAGTTGAATCTTCATTCCTTAAACGAGAAGCAAACCCTAAAGTAAAAAAAACCCTATCCCCCTACCCTACATAGACCCCCTCCCTCGTCCCCCCAGCCTAGCTGCTACCCCGGGGCAAATGCCCCTAAGTCTTTACTTACCCCTCGTACAGATTCTGTCCAGCTTAGGGGCATTTGCTTGGGGTAGCAGCTAGGCTGGGGGGGGGAGGAGGGAGGGGGTCTATGTAGGGTAGTGGTGTTTTTACTTTAGGGTTTGCTTCTCCTTTAAGTCTACTAGAAAATCATGTAAACTTTAAATAAACCCAATAGACTGGCGTTGCCTCCAATAAGGATTAATTAAATCTTAGTTTGGATCAAATACAGGGTAATGTTTTATTATTACAGAGAAAAAGGAAATCATTAAAATCATAAGATTTGGATAAAATGGAGTCTATGGAAGGTGGCCTTTCTATAACTCAGAGCTTTCAGGATAATGTTTTTTTATGCAGGTTATGTTTAGCAAGGCACTACTTGGGAAAGACTTTTTTTTAAAAGATATTTTTTTAAGCTGAGAGTGGGCACTTTTACACAGCACGCATTTTTAAAGCCAGAAAATACCCCTCTGCCAGCAGTCCTATAGTATAGTGGTGCTCGGATTTATGCAGGAATTCATAAGAAAGAGGCTTTTAAAAAGAGAGAAAAAAAAAACAGGAGGAATCGGCAGCCTGAGATAAGAAAGCTCAGCATGGGAGTGGAATTGGTCCACAACATTTTGAAATTATATAATAAAGTAAAACTTGGAATATAATTAGTTACTGCACTAATCAGAAGTGAATAGAAAGTAGAATATTAGAAATGACGCATATGGCTATGTAGGTTAGGGAACAAGCTGTTTGGCTTTGCAGTGCAGAGCAGAGGTTCTGATGAGTTTCTTCAAGGCCGGAGAGCTTCTGTTTTTTCTGAGGTCATCTCGTCCTACTCATTGTTTCTCTATGTACTGATAAAGCCTGAAGGTGATGGGAAGCAGGGGCGTAACTACCGGGGGAGCAGGGGGTGCAAATGGGCCAGGGCCCGCACCCCTGCAAACCTGCTGAATTCATGTAGAAGTCAATGACAGAGGTCCGTTGAACCATTTGAAGATGTCAATAGCCTTCCTGACATTTGAGGTTTTTTTAGGAGTTTTATTACACAGTAATAAATGTGTAATAAATATGTTTTCGGTTTCTGCCTCAGCCTGCATTCCACCTCTTTCCACACAAACAATCGTTCATTTATTCATAGAGGGGTGAATTGCTGCCTATCTTCCCTTGTAAGGCTTTGCCTTTGTGCCCAATCAGAATGGGCGCCGATAGGGTCTCATGTCAGTTAGACTACAGAACTCCAGACATATACAGTTCAGAATAGTGGCAGTGTGTTTAAAGGAGAGCTATCGCAAAAATGAAAATTTAATGTAGGCTTCAGCATACTGAAATAAGAAACTTTCTAAATACAATCAATTAAATATTCTGTACCATTTCTGAAATAATCAAGTTTATCTTCACTATTCCTCTCTCAGCATCTGTTTCTCTTCATTCTGTCTTCATTCAGTTGGGTGTCAGACTTTCATTGACAGTTAGATCCAATATATCTTATAGGGGGGCTCCTTTTGCCTAGAAGATGTAGTAGAGCTCAATCTATTAAAATCACCAGATGTCATGTCTCTCTACATGCAGGATTTGTGCAAAAGGCAGTTATTTTTTAGATTCCGTTTGTACTGTAATCAGTTATTTGAATGAACTCTACTACATCTGCTAGGAAAGGGAGCCCCACCCATACGATATATTGGATCATTCATCTGACACCCAACTGCTGCATGAAGACAGAATGAACAGAAACAGATGCTGAGAGCTGAATAGTGAATATAAAAGTGATTATTTCAGGAACAATGGAGGAATCCCGAACGGAATCCAACGGCAATTAGCATAAGAAATTTAGGTAAGGAAGGGTTAAAAAAAACGCACAGCATGTAAAAAAAAGAAAAAAAAATCCTTGTTAGTGTGACAAAGAGTTACATGAATTTAAAGATTAATGGTTTGGCCATCTAATTGGATTTGGCTGAATCCTGAACTGAATCCTGGATTCGGTGCATTGCCAATAGCCATGTGCAGATCCCACCATTAGTGAATCACATATGAAATTCTAACTTCTGATTTGTCCCTGTGCAGCAAAACCCTTGAAGATCGTCTAAGAGTGGAGGAAAAACTGGGAACTTTGAATGTTTCTGACACTGCCGTGGGTAGCAAACAACTTACATTTACATTGAGAAAGGTAAGAGAGTATGCTGTGGGCATATGCTGTAAGTCATAATGTGCGGCAGTATTGTATTGATGGAAGTCATTCCTGTGCCCTGTGATACTGTAGGGTTCCCCATTCCAGCAAGTTCTCAATGACGAGCCATCACCCCTGCCAGTGACACCTTCATTCTGACTAAGCACTTGGTTTCTTAAATTTATCTCCCAGAAGGTTTGTGCATGCAGTTGCAGAACTCTTATTTTAGGATGCCGGTCAGTACAAGAAGTCTGGGGGGGGGGGTCCTGTTCGTATATGTTACAGCAGTTGGCTTGATCCCTGACAAGTTCATCGTAGTTGGGTTACGTGTCACTCGTTTTATTCTGCCTTCTCTATTTTTAGTTCATGAATTTCTAGTTAAGAGCGAGTCCCAGCATGGCGTGTCCCTAGTCTATCGGCACCTTTGTGATCCAGCTTTCTATGCACGACACACTGTCTCAAGGGGAATCTCTACAGAAGGGCCTTCAGATAGCAACCCAAATACAACCCCCGTATTTGGTTTGGCCATCTAATTGTGAGACCAGGATTTGCAGTAACATTTTACCTGTTGCTGCAGTAGATACCAGAGCCTAAGCAGACATTACTCTGAGTAACCTGGAGCTCCTTATCATCTCCACCAAAGATCTTTGATTTGAAAGCTTTCAGGTCAGTGTAGGAAGAAAATGCAGATTTAGGTCAGTCCTGTAACCCCTAAAACCAAGTAGTAATAATGCACATTTCTGATTGGTGGCACCAAATCACTGTTATGGAGAAAATCTGTGGTTGAATCCTTGGTGCTGCAGGGCTTTTTTTGCAGGAATGGTGTGTTGTGGTACCCAGAGTTACACCAAACCACCATTCCCCTGACAATAAGGAGCTGCCTCTTCCCTAACCTGTACCACCTTCCATAGCCAATAGGTCATGGGCAACTACTTCATTTTTGTAAACCATTCAGCGCTGTTAGGAAGCAGACACTAATTCAGCCAGCACCAGTGTACTCCATAATTCTGGTGGGGAATCCTACAGTGTCCTAGCCCTTATGATTAAAATTTCTACTACCTAGTGAGACCTTGTGCCTCAATGTGTACACCCAACACGACTACCAAGAAGCCCTATGTCACGGCCGGCACCCGATACCAGAACAAATGCCAAGCACCCCGGTCTCGGCTCGGTTTCACCAGTAGTGTGACCACCGTTGGGCTTCGGGAGGAGCCCTCAGCTTACTTGGGTGCCACCTGGACTTAACGAGGGGTGCAAGGCGAGATGTTCTGGCTGGCGAAGGGGCACAGCTGTTAGCAAAGTCTTTTTGGGCCGAAGGTCACGGTACAAAAGGATTAGGCAGAAGGATGGTCAGACAGGCTGGGTCAAGGCAGGCGGATATCAGAATCGTCAGGCAAGCAAGGGTCAAACCGGGTTGTCAATCAAGGGGTTAAGCAGGAAGAGTTGTCGTAGGCAGGCAAGGGTCAGGATACAGAGTTCAGAGTAGTCAGGATACAGGCAGGGTCAAACACGGATAATCAGGATACAGAATAACAGGAACAGATGCACTAGGCTCAGAAACCACTTAGAAACAAAGTTCTATCACGGGCACTGGCTGGGAGTATGAATGGGCCTTAAATACCTTCAAATTTTGCGCGAAAACATGCGCCAATGCGCGCTGGCGTGATCACGCCAGCGCGCCTGTACCTTTAGGAGGCGCGCAGGCGCGCCGCGCTCGCCCTAGAAATCAAGATGGCGCTGGATCCGGCCCACGGAACCACGCGGCGGGCGACCCCGCTGCACAGGTAATATCATTACACCCTACAACACTCAACTTCCAAACAATGTTAAAAAATGTACACATGGTAAATAATGTCTCTGCATGGAGAAAAATGATTGCTATGTATTTAAGAAAACACAAGTGACGTCACAATAGTACCCCTGGATGCAGATGCTTGCTCACATTAACCTAATTAATCCTTATTATCCTGGCAAACAAATATGCTAAGAATTAAAATATGATCATCCTGATTATTCTACACAAAACTTACCAACCAGGACTCTTTACTAAAGCAATTTTTCTGTATGTCCTGGTTGCTAATATTTATTTATACTTTATGACTAAATAGTTACTGACTGTGCTACAACTGCATTCTTGCCTCTCACTCCTCCATCATCATGTATTTATTCAGAAGGGCATAATACGTCCCTTGCGATTTGATGTTACAAGCATTTTTTTAATGCAACTCTATAACAAGCCTAATTAATCACTTGTAATGTTTCTTTATCAGTCTTAACAACATAGCAAACGTCAGGAAGCGGAAAGGAAGCATCAAGGAGAGAGGAAGAAACTGCGCCGTTCAGCAGGACACCCCAAGAGCAAGCCACCCAAGGGTCGGCCTTTTTATTAGAAGATCTTGGCGATTTTTTTAATATAAATGTCTGCTGGTGTCAGCACATGGGATCAAAGACTGATGTCTGTAGCTACAGATATACCTTGCATATATCAAATGCACCATCTAATATAGCTCAGACTTTTTATACATTCAGTGGCATCTGTGCATGAGGCTTGCATGAGTTCCATGCATTCGGACTAGTCCCTGAATCAACTTGTACTATGAGCTATCTCCCATAACCCTGTATTCCCTCACTTGCTAAACACAATCCAACCCCTTCTTAAAGCTATCTAATGTATCAGCCTGTACCACTGATTCAGAGAGAGAATTCCACATCTTCACAGCTCTCACTGTAAAAAAAAAAACCCTTCCGAATATTTAGACGGAACCTCCTTTCTTCTTAATGGAATGGGTGCCCTTTTGTCAGCTGGAAAGACCTACTGGTAAATGTGGCCAGTCTTTCCTCATAGCTTAGATTTTTCCATACCTTTTTCCAGCTTAGTTGACCTTCATTCATACAATAATGTCCTATTTGAGCATTGGAGACCAAAACTGTAAGGCATATTGTAGATGGGGCCTTGCCAGAGCTCTGTACTCTGTACAAACAGATGCAGACAGTGCTAAATGTAATGAACCTATGGTAGATATAAGAAACAGTTGATATTCTCTAGGTTATTCTCAATAACCTTGGTGCAGCCAATCATATATTTCCACCAAAGCAATATTCTTTCCTTAGACTACAGCTGCTAGGGGCTCACTAGATACACTAAAGGGAGGTTATTGGTGAATATAATTTTCTGCCCAGCAGGCCACATTCCTTTAGGATTGGGGGGACCACCTTTAAATATACTGACTGTCAGGCTAAAGCTACCAAGCTACCTCACCTTGTATTCCTGCCTTCAGGGTTCATAACATACACCCTTGTGTATGAGACACACCACACAAAAAAGAGAGGCTGCAAATACAGGGTTTTATATACAACAGGTCATGGAATTCAGAGATTACTTGTAACCATTTGAATCAACTTGTAATTATCTGTTATTAAACATTAAGGGATCCATTACCCTGCTCTCCAACTATATATGTCCCCACCCTTTAGATTAGAAGCCTTTCATTAACTTTTACTATTTTTTTACTATTTTTATGCTCTTTATAACACCTGATGTGGCACGCGGGATATGAGGAAACTTTGTATTTCTTACATACATTTTGAATGGGTACATTTTTATAACTGATGACATCACATACTTATCAGGTTATTCATGGGCTTTTGTAATGTATATGTATATACATGCGTCGGTTCTTATTAGCCTGCACAAGAAATGTGGCTACAGCAATGGTGGCAACAGAGTATATGCCGAAAGAACAATGTCATCTATATTTACAAAAAAGGTTTTATTTTAATGCCCTGACAAAGCCATCCAAGGTGAAACGCGCGTTGGCCACGAGGTGAATGAACTCTGGGTTACATGCATTTAATCTGATTATGGGCAAGCATGAGAACAAAGATCGGTAAAAAATCGGCATATGGCTTTCGAGCTGGCCATAGATGCAAAGATCCAATCGTATGAATCATCGTATGATCGAACTTTCACATCTCCCGACCCGCCACTAACCATTCAGATCAAAGTCTTTACCAGTCAGATTAGTTAAAGAACAGATCAGCAATGTTCTGCCCCTGACAGCAATCGTACGATATCTATGTCCAACCAAAGCTGTGTTTAAAGGAGAGCTATCGCAAAAATGAAAATTTAATGTAGGCTTCAGCATACTGAAATAAGAAACTTTCTAAATACAATCAATTAAATATTCTGTACCATTTCTGAAATAATCAAGTTTATCTTCACTATTCCTCTTTCAGCATCTGTTTTCTTCATTCTCTCTTCATTCAGTTGGGTGTCAGACTTTCATTGACAGTTAGATCCAATATATCTTATAAGAGGGCTCCTTTTGCCTAGAAGATTTATTAGAGCTCACTCTATTAAAATCACCAGATGTCATGTCTCTCTACATGCAGGATTTGTGCAAAGGGCAGTTGTTTTGTTAGATTCCGTTTGTACTGTAATCAGTTATTTGAATGAACTCTACTACATCTGCTAGGAAAGGGAGCCCCACCCATAAGATATATTGGATCATTCATCTGACACCCAACTGCTGCATGAAGACAGAATGAACAGAAACAGATGCTGAGAGCTGAATAGTGAATATAAAAGTGATTATTTTCAGGAAAAATGTCGGGACTCTCCACACACGTTCCGAAAATCGTACGAATCCTCGTTTCGTACGATCAGATCTTTGCGTCTATGGCCAGCTTAAGGTGTCAGAAACGATCCCGAGAAGATGTTGCTACAATAACAGCCCCCAAGCTTTGACGTGGTGGTAAAGCATTCATCGTATGGAGGTCAAGATCTGGCGAGTATTAACTTTTTAACTTGCATACATCAGAGCCGCTTGTGTTTGCTCTATTTTGGAACTTTAACAATAAGTGCATTGCTCAACCCAAGAGCAGCCGAAGTTGATACATTTACCGTACAATTGATCGCTACAGTGCTTTCTTGTAGCAACAACAGTAGCGGTTATAATTGCCGTATTGTTACCTTGTTTCGCTTCCCAGTTGAATGGCAGATAACACGTGACTGTGATATACAAACGCTGATGATTAACCTGCTTATATTTGCCGTAAAAAGGAATGCTAAAATAACCCGAGCCATTGCACCTCTCAGTCCTTTCAAATAATTTATTTTGTTTCGAATTGCTGCTAGAAACTACACAATCAAATGAATATTTCTACATGAATTGTTAAGATGAATTTAATGCTGTAAATGAATTGCCTTTTACATGAAATTTGCGTAATGAATTTTGTACAAGTTTTTTAATATTTTATGGGATCAAATAAAAAAAAACAATCATTCAAATTAATTCAAATTAATGAACTCCAAAAACTCTTTAATTAATTATAAATTTTATTTCAATAAGAAGTAATTTACAGAGTGCGACAAAAGGGACCATTCATTGTTTCAACATATTATTTTTCGTTTCTTTCTCTTAAATATAAAGATGCACAGTTTTGTGCATTGAGGATGCTCTCTGTGTATAATATAAAATGATTGTTTTTCATTTAGTAGATGCTTTCTCTAGACCCAGGGGAAGTGAAGATCAGTAATAGCACAGTCGTTTCCCCAGAGAATTCCTGCAAGTAAACAGCTTTTTACAAGACAATGTACAACTGCAGCTTGCCTACTCTCCTTCGTTCAATTGATCCCTTATATGCTTAGCCTGCAGAAATACAGGATTCTGAAATAGGGCTGCATCACCTGCTAGACTTGGGTGGAGCTGTCTTCTTTGATGTGTTAGTAACTGTCTCCCCAATATAAAGTAGTTAGAGGTGTGTCAGCAGTCAGTTAAAGCATGATTCAAGCTATGCAATTTGCCCAAACATGAAGGTTTCTCTACAGCTCTCTTAAAGTTACTTTAACTGATTCTGTCATAATTTTTATGATGTCGTTTTTATTTCTAAATTATACTTTTTATACTGCAAATAATTCACTCTATAATATAAAATTGAATTCCTGAACCAGCAAGTGTATTTTTTACTTGTAATATTGGTGCGTAGGGGCATCTCAGGTCATTTTGCCTGGTCATGTGCTTTCAGAAAGAGCCAGCACTTTAGGATGGAACTGCTTTTTGGCAGGCTGTTGTTTCTCCTACTCAATGTAACTGAATGTGTTGCAGTGGGACCTGGATTTTACTATTGAGTGCTGTTCTTCTATCTACCAGGCAGCTGTTATCTTGTGTTAGGGAGCAGCTCTCTGGTTACATTCCCATTGTTCTGTTAGGCTGCTGTGGGGAAAGGTAAGGGAATATCACTCCAACTTGCAGTACAGCAGTAAAGAGTGACTGACGTTTATCAGAGCACAAGTCACATGACGGGGGGCAGCTGTGAAACTGACAATATGTCTAGCCCCATGTCAGATTTCAAAATTAAATATAAAATGTTTGCTCTTTTGAGAAATGGATTTAAGTGTTGAATTCTGCTGGAATTCTGATGTGTCTCGGGGAAATAAAAACATTTTTCCCATGACAGTATTCCTTTAAATCTAATGGCCATCCTATAAGGCGAATTGTGCAGCCACTTCGTTACCACTATAAAGAGAAAGGAAGCGGACTACAAAATGCATGTTGCTACAATGCAATGTTCAATAGGTGTTACCACTTGGAGCAAAAGGAAAGCATTTCTGTTCAGCTGAGGAACGAGATCTTGCCTGTAAATTATTTAAAGGTGCAGCCAATCAAATATTTCCACTAGGGATGCACCGAATCCAGGATTCGGTTCGGGATTCGGCCAGGATTCGGCCTTTTTCAGCAGGATTCGGATTCGGCCGAATCCTTCTACCCAGCCGAACCGAATCCGAATCCTAATTTGCATATGCAAATTAGGGGCAGGAGGGAAATTGCATGACTTTTTGTCAGAAAACAAGGAAGTAAAAAATGTTTTCCCCTTCCCATCCCTAATTTGCATATGCATATGCAAATTAGGGTTCGGATTCGGTTCGGTATTCGGCCGAATCTTTCACGAAGGATTCGGGGGTTCGGCCGAATCCAAAAATCCCTAATTTCCACCAATATTCTTTCCTTAGACTGTAGAGACAGCTCCTAGGGGCTCACTAGATAAACTGAAGGGAGGTTATTGGTGAATCAAATTTTCTGCCCAGCAGGCCATTTACATTCCTTAAGGGTGAGGGCACACGGGCAGATTCGGGGAGATTAGTCGCCCCGGCGCCAAATCGCCTCTTCTTCGGGACGGCAATTTCCCCGAACTGCCATCCCGCCGGCTATAATGAAAAATCGCCAGCGGGATGGCACTCGCGGCAATTCGTTTTCCTAAGTTTCCTCGTGAGGCAACCTTGGGCGACTTTGGAAAACGAAGCACTGCGAGTGCCATAGCGCTGGCGATTTTTCATTAAAGCTGACAGGAAGGTAGGGGAAGGCAGTTCGGGGAGATTGTCGCCTCGAAGAAGAGGCGATTTGTCACCGGGGCAACTAATCTCCCTGAATCTTCCTGTGTGCCCTGACCTTTAGGATTGAGGGGACATCTGTTGAAATGACCACCTTTAAATGTAGTACACTTATGCACACACTATATACTACTACACAGGGTTTTATATACAGTAGGTCATGGAATTCAGAGATTACTTTGACTCATCTTGTAATCAAGTTGTAATTATCTGTTTTTAAACATTAATGTAATTATCTGTAATTAAACATTAGCGTAATTATCTGTTATTAAACATTAAGGGGTGCATTACCCTGCTCCCCAACTGTACATCTCCCCACCCTTTAGATCAAAGCTTTTCATTAACTTTTACTATTTTTATTCCATCATGCTCATAAAGAGAAAGGAAGCAGATGTGCATTACAAAATGCTTGTTGCTACAATCCAGTGTTGAATAGGTGTTACCACTTGGAGCAAAAGGAAGGCATTTATGGTTTTTATGTTCAGCTGAGGAACGAGATCTTCCCTGGATATTATTTCAAGGATATACTGAAATTATCCTACAGGTGGGATCTTCCATTTCTTCTGGGCTCCTTGGCTGCATAGGGCTTGTATGAGCACATATGACGTACAGAGCTAAAAATTCTCATGCTTATCCACAAAGTATCGGGAGTATTTAGAGTGTAAACAAATATCTTGAGTCTTTAGAGAGAGAAAAGATTGCACATTCTTAAAGAAAAATGTTTTATTTGCCAGTTACAACATATGGCAACTGCATGTTGTCCTATGCGTTTCAACCAACACAGGTCTTCATCAGGGGCAAGAAAATACAGAAAAAGGCAGCTTTTTTTGTTTTTATTTGTATTTTCTTGCCCCTGATGAAGACCTGTGTTGGTTGAAACTCATAGGACAACAAGCAGTTGCCATATGTTGTAACTGGCAAATAAAAAAGAGTGTCCAATCTTTTCTTTATGCATAACTACATTGGTGACTTTTGATGGGCAGCCTCCTCGGGATTAGCACCTTGAGTTTATTTACTTATTGAGGGTGCTCCTTCTGACTATTGTTTTTGGTGAGTCTTGTATGAGGACTGTGGGCCCATTGTTGTACCACCAGGCACCCCCAGTAGCCTCTGTCCTCTCTGCCATCACTTATTCCAATGGTTCTACCCACAGAACACCTGCATGAAGTGAGCAGCGGGGTATTCTATTCCCTCTGCACTCATACACTGTAAATCTATATTGGGACAGGAAATGTCCTCCTATCCTTGTGTTGCATTTTTCGAAGATGTTGAAAAGCATCATCCTTTCCTATACATCTGCCAGTTGCAAAGGTAGCCTTTGTTATTATATCCTGCAGATGTCTCAGATGGTTTCCCCCCACGCTATTTCCACCCGACATGCATAGCTTATTTGTTTCCACTAACCATGACACTTTGAAAAATGAAGCTGCTTTTAGAGCTTAACTGTTAACCCTTGTCTCCAAATTACTTGGCTGAAAAGTCCAGGGCTTTGTGGGGGAGCACATATATAAAATTGAATGTATGTGAAGCCTACGGGCTAAGAGCAATTATAAAGGTCATGGAACTCCAAGTAGCACTGGCTCCAGGGGTGATTCTGACCTTTCTGCTGCCTGAGGCAAAAGCATGGCAATGCGCCCCTATGCCACGCCCCCATGCCAAGTCAGGAATGAAATTTGTATTGAGAATTTTATAAAAAAATAAAAATAAAAGGCTACTAGAAAATCAGGTGCGCATAGTGCCCAAAGTAACCCTAGGTGCCATTGCCCTCAGGCTAATATTGTGAGATTTGTTGGTGCCTGCACAACTGGAATCACCTGGAATTGGCAAGGGCACCTGGGCAAGTGCGGACTTTTATACATAGTGGCCTTTGATGACACACACTGGAGAAATAACAGGCAGACTCAGTACTAGTATATAATTATTCCAAAGATTTGTTCTGTACCTGTGGTGGATGTGGTTTCTGAATAAACCCTGCCTGCCCTGAGCTTGTGCACACGAGACGCACCAGCACCGGTCCAGCGCCGACACCTAGCCCTAGAATTCACCCGATTGCTGCACAGAACTGATGATGTAAGGATCGGAGCTCTGTGCTGCTGCGCAGGTACTCTTGCACTGGACAAGTGAGGGCAGCAGGAGGGATGATGTAAACAGCGGAGCGCTGCACTACTGTGCACGTACTCTCACACCAGACAAGTGAGGGCAACAGGAGGGAACCGACGGAAGGCGCATATTTAATTTACGTTAGTTGCAGATATTACAGCGGCTATAATGCCGCCCCTTCCGTTGACCCAAATTTTGCCGCCTGAGGCAAGATTCTCAGGCCGCCTCATTATAGAAGCTCCCCTGACTGGCTCAGTCCAGCTTGCACACTGCTGGTTTATTGTCCAAAACTTCTTTTAAAGAAACTGTGCAGTGTAAAAATAAAAACTGGGTAAATAGACTGTGCAAAATAAACAAAAATTATGATACAGTTAGTTAGTCAGTGACTTTAAAGTGGTTGTTGACCTTCAAACAACTAGTTGTTTTTAGATAGATCACCAGAAATAACGACTTTTTCCAATTACTTCCCATTTTCTATGTGTCACCGTTTTTCTAATATTAAAGTGTAAAGTGTCATTTTTCACCTTCTAAAGGGAGGGGGGTCGCCGACCCTGTAAACTGTTCTGAATTGATACATTTAGTTGATACATTTCTTATCTTTGTCCCTGCTGTGCAGAATCTCTGTGTTTCATTACAGGCAGCTGTTAGAATTGATACAATAGTTGCTAATACTCCAGAGATGTTGCTGAGAACTAATTGTTGCAAAATTGTAACAGTTCAGAGTCTGCATCTGAATTACTGAGCTGCCAGACTGAACCACCAGAGACAGGAACATTCAACTTTAAAGTAAGTAAACAGTAAAAGATAAATAATGGAAAGTCATTGAAAAAAGTCTATTTCTAGGGAACGATCTGAAAACAACTGAACTGAAAAATAGTGTTTGGAAGGTGAACATCCCCTTTAAGGGAGTCCACATGGGACATAACCGTTCAGTGAGTTTGCAATTGATCCTCAGCATTCAGCTGCCTGGTAACCAATCAGTGGAAACCAAGAGAGCTGAAAAGCAGGAAATAATGTTCTGTTCTGCTACAGTTAAGTCCATAAATATTTGGACAGAGACAACTTTTTTTCTAATTTTGGTTCTGTACATTATCACAATGAATTTTAAATGAAACAACTCAGATGCAGCTGAACTGCAGACTTTCAGTTTTAATTCAGTGGGTTGAACAAAAAGATTGCATAAAAATATGGACAAATGAAAAAACTGAAAATAAAATGTTCATTTCTAATACTTGGTTGAAAACCCTTTGCTGGCAATGACAGCCTGAAGTCTTGAACTCATGGACATCACCAGATTCTGGGTTTCCTCCTTTTTAATGCTCTGCCAGGCCTTTACTGCAGCGGCTTAACGTTGTTGTTTGTTTGTGGGCCTTTCTGTCCGAAGTTTAGTCTTCAACAAGTGAAATGCAGCTCAATTGGGTTCAGATAAGGTGACTGACTTGGCCATTCAAGAATATTCCACTTCTTTGCTTTAATAAACTCCTGGGTTGCTTTGGCTGTATGTTTTGGGTCATTATGAAACGCCTCCCAATCAGTTTGACTGCATTTAGCTGGATTTGAGTAGACAGTGTCTCTGAACACCTCAGAATTCAATCGGCTGCTTCTGTCCTGTGTCCCATCATGGATAAACACTAGTGTCCCAGTGCCACTGGCAGCCATGCACGCCCAAGCCATCACACTGACTCCGCCATGTTTTATAGATGATGATGTGGTATGCTTAGGATCATGAGCGTTCCACGCCTTCTCCATACTTTTTTCTTGCCATCATTCTGGTAGAGGTTGATCTTGGTTTCATCCGTCCAAAGAACTTTTTTCCAGAACTGTGCTGGCTTTTTTAGATGTTTTTTAGCAAAGTCCAATACATAGTAACATAGTAATATAGTAACATAGTAACATAGTAAGTAAGGTTGAAAAAAGACACATGTCCATCGAGTTCAACCTTTTTTTTTTTTTTTTTTATTAACTACCTATCTGCCAGTTGATCCAGAGGAAGGCAAAAAACCCATCTGAAGCCTCTCCAATTTGCCTTAGAGGGGGAAAAATTCCTTCCTGACTCCAAAATGGCAATCGGACTAGTCCCTGGATCAACTTGTACTATGAGCTATTTCCCATAACCCTGTATTCCCTCACTTGCTAAACACCATCCAACCCCTTCTTAAAGCTATCTAATGTATCAGCCTGTACCACTGATTCAGGGAGAGAATTCCACATCTTCACAGCTCTCACTGTAAAAAACCCCTTCCCAATATTTAGGCGGAATCTCTTTTATTTTAATCGGAATGGGTGACCTTGTGTCAGCTGGAAAGACCTACTGGTAAATAAAGCATTAGAGAGATTATTATATGATCCCCTTATATATTTATACATAGTCATCATATCACCCCTTAAGCGCCTCTTCTCCAGCGTGAACATCCCCAATCTGCCCAGTCTTTCCTCATAGCTAAGATTTTCAATACCTTTTACCAGCTTAGTTGCCCTTCTCTGTACCCTCTCTAATACAATAATGTCCTGTTTGAGTGATGGAGACCAAAACTGTACGGCATATTCTAGATGGGGCCTTACAAGTGCTCTATACAGTGGAAGAATGACCCCCTCCTCCCTTGACTCTATGCCCCTTTTAATACACTCAATGTAGCCTTTCTATTTTTGATGCTTATGGGTGGCTTGCACCTTGCAGTGCACCTTCTGTATTTACTTTCATGCAGTCTTCTCTTTATGGTAGAGAGTATTGTTCACTTGTTTGGTTGTTGTGAAGGGGTCTCTCTTCACCATGGAAATGATTCTGCGATCATCCACCAATTTTGTCTTCCGTGGATGTCCAGGTCTTTTTGCGTTGCTGAGTTCACTAGTGCTTTCTTTCTTTCTCAGGATGTACCAAACTGTAGATTGTGCTACTCCCAATATTGTAGCAGTTTCTTGGATGGTTTTTTTCTGTTTTTGCAGCGTAAGGATGGCTTGTTTCCCCTGCATGGAGAGCTCCTTTGACCCCATGTTGTCTGTTCACAGCAAAATCTTCCACATACAAGCACCCCTCTCAAATCAACTCCAGGACTTTTAATTGCCTCATTGATAATGACATAACGAAGAAATTGCCCATACCTGCCCATGAAATAGCCTTTGCGTCAATGGTCCAATTACTTTTTAACCTCTGGTCCAATTACTTTTGAGTCCCTGAATTGACGTGATTGTTCCTCACATTTTTATGCAATATTTTTATTCAACCCACTGAATTAAAGCTGAAAGTCTGCAGTTCAACTGCATCTGAGTTGTTTTATTTGAAATTCATTGTGGTAATGTACAGAACCCAATTTAAAAAAAAAAGTTGTCTGTCCAAATATTTATGGACCTGTTAGATATCCAGTCACTCCAGCTTTTATACATTACATTTTTGGCTAACTAACTATATTTGAAACATTTTTTATTTTGCACAGCCTAGTTTTTATACTGAACAATTGCTTTAATTGATGCCCTTCCTGCACCCAAGCTCCCTTTCCTTTTGACACAGCAATTGTTTAAGACTTGCTATTTTATGACTTCTTGGTTCTGTTGTTTCTGTTCAGTGCCACCATAGAAAGCTCTAGGCCCAGTAAAACACAGTACCTGCAGGAATTCTGTGGTTTCATGGTGGAAGCGGACCTTTAGGTGCAACCAATTCCATCTGCAAACTGTATTTTCACCCTTTAATATACAGTATATGCATCTAAGAATCCTATTTTCACTCACTAATAGATAACTTCAAATATTTGTTGCAATAAGTGTTGCAACTGAAGCTTTGATGGTTGTTGTCGGCCATATTTACCTTACGTGTATTAGGCAATTGCTCCTAATGCCCGTAAGGCAATGTGTAGTTTCCGATCCAATAAAATATGTTTTATCAGATCAGGGGGCCCATGCTATTGTTTCCTGAATAACATATGGTAGTTTCCCCTCTGTGAAAAGTTCACACCCTGGAAAAAAATAGAAATCAAAATTCCAGACACATCCGGAGCAACTGCTTGGAAAATGTTTCCTATTTACGCATCTTGCTGCAAACTAATAAAGGACCACTACACCCATACATTTTTCCAGCTTGGTCTTTCTGCCTCCTTGTGTCCCCCCCCCCCTAAGAAATACACTGTACATGCCATAGCCTCTTCACCATCAAGCCATATGCTTGTAAATAAATAAACAAATATAAGGTAATTAATGACATGATTAAAACTGCCTGGTAAGCCATTAGTATTACCTTCAATTATGCACCCAGTACCACAGCCCAACTGGAGCACTGCTCCATCTATGTTTTTATTTATTTCTTGAGCTAAACAGGCCAAACATACAAATTGAAGCTACTCAGGACTGGGCTGTTTAGACAAATGTCAATGGGGCAGATTAACTAAAGGGGCAAAGTGGCTAACGCTAACGACTTTTCACTAACAGGCGCAGGTGCCAATTTGCTAGTGAACGTGACCATCGCTGGCGTTCATTCTAGGGATGCACCGAATCCACTTTTTTGGATTCGGCCGAACCCTCGAATCCTTAGTGAACGATTCGGCCGAATACCGAACCTAAACCCTAATTTCCATATGAAACCAGTGAGGGGCTCAAAAATGTTTTACTTCCTTGTTTTGTGACGAAAACTTATGTGATTTTAAGGATAAGGCTATTGTAAGAAACAATGTTTTGAGGGAATTGGTTCAGCATTATTCTGTTCTAGTTCCAGATAAACTTAAGATGTAGTTATTGTATACACACAAGTGTTTAAGGAGAAGTTAACCCATGATTTAATCATAGTGCTTCACTGCTGCACCAGACAGACACCCCTCAACTGCTCCCCATGCTGTAACGGTAGAGACAGGAATTGAAGTGGCCAGACATGGGGGCCTGTGCCTTTTCAGTTCCGATACAAAGGAACACTGCTTAACTGGGTTGTCCATTGGTGCAGCTAGGGAGAGGGAGCTTGTGCAGGAACACTATTTGATTGGAATTGCTTTCACAGTGACCACATTCTTCCATAAACTAAGATTCCAAATAGCCCTGTCATTTCTAAAGCTCCAAACGTTGCCATACAGGTTCAATATAAAGCACCAGTTGATGGCAATTTACAGCAGCTTTTCTGTTGTTTTGAGTGTTCAGATCGCCAGTCTGGGCCTGGTATGCTTCCTTGGAGTCGTAATAGTGAGGTGCTCCCTAATCTGTATCTAATAAAGAGGTCATTTACTTAGACCCAGGTTGGAAGTGCAACTAAGGGGCGCCTCATTAGTTCTCATTCAAAGAGGACTTCTGTCTGGGATGTGCTAATAAATCTGGTGTGAGGTGAGGGATGGGTTGGGGTCAAAGGGGGACATCTACATGCCACCCCAGCCTGCCCATAATAAATACACTCTCTGCACCTTTATGGAGGACAGAGACCTTTGTCAAATCATTTAATCTGCAGTGCACAAAAAGGGATTTCACCCTGTCTTGGACATAGTCAATGACCTTTATAGATTTGCTGTTTGTTGGGTGCTCTGTATGTAAAGAGGCTTTGCAAGAGAGGTTCATCTTATAGACACGGCCACCTACCATATCATTAAGGAAAAAAGTTGTACGAACCTATCACTTAATCACGTACTCTACTGACGACTCTGACTTTAATGTTCAGTTTTTATCACTGTGGTACTGGTATTGTGATTTTGCAGTTATATCGAGCAGTAGCCAGAGTTTAGGAAAGCCTCACTTACTGTATCACTACAACAGCCTCCCCATGATCCAGCTTTCTGCTTATCTTCTAATACAGTCTAATCAGCTTTGCAAGGTATGAGCCGTCCTTCATAAAGCCTTATGGACAGTAATACATTTACAGTCTGTACTTTATTTCTGAATAGAAAGTGTTAATATTCCTAAAACCGTACCGTGCTACCCATATAGAGAATATTGGATTGATTATTTCTTGGTTGTGCTCACATTTCACTGGTGCTACGTCAGCTTTGTTCTAGTGGCAATATCAGTAGGAACAGTGGCATATCTAGCTCCATTGGGTGGATTCTAATTTTCTCGTCTTCTCCTAATACTGGATTTGTTTCAGCATAAATGGAATAAACTTATACTAGATTTCCTGATATTTCATTTTGTTGTTAGCGCTACTGCCCTGGGGTCCTAGGTATAATTCCAGCCAAAGCACTGTATTCAAAGGAGTTTGTATTTTCTCCCTGTGCTTAAAGGGGTAGCTCATCTGTAAGTTAACTTTTAGTATGTACACAATGGCCAATTCTAATCAATGTTTCAATTGGTCTTTATTATTTATTGTTTATAGTTTTTTAATTATTAGCTTTATTCTTCCTGATATTCACTGACCCCCCATCTGAAAAGCTGAAAAAGTTGCACATTGTTTTAGAATAAACCTTTCTACATCATACTCAATGTTAACTCTGTAGTGAACAATTCCTTTAAGTGGGTTTCTGTCTGGGTACACTCAGGGCCGGAACTAGAGGTAGGCATAGTAGGGGGCGCAAGGCACATACCTCTCTGTCGCCTCTCCCATGTCCGAGACTAGGAGAATAGAGGCTGAGTGAGTAGAGAAAGAACCTTTATAAGGTTTTTAGGTTGCCATTCCCTATTTCTATGAGAAAAAAAGGCTAAATAGATGGAATAATAGATTATAGTATGTAAAGAAAAGAGACTAGGAGAATAGAGGTTGAATGAAGAGAGGAAGACTAATAGTACTGAGAGTGGGCCCCTGGTCTAAGGTTTTTGGGTGGCCATTCCCTATTTATATGAGAATAAAGATTATAGTATTATCGTATGTAAAGAAAAGAGACTAGGAGAATAGAGGTTGAGTGAGGAGAGGAAGAAAAATAGTACTGAACCTGGTCTAAGGTTTTTTGGTGGCCCCTGGTGTCCCAGTCAGACACTGAATGATAGTGTCATTATATGTGGCCCGTCACCCTCACTATTGCATTATTGACAATGTTTGCTACAAAAATCTCTGTGTGCCATCATGCTGAGAGCCCTGGAGTTTTAAGGCTTAAGGGTTCAGTTTCATTCCAAGCCAGGGCTTAATATCAATACCCAAGAAGTACAAATCATCGGGTGCCATATTCCACAGACAGACAATACTCCCATTTGAAGCAGGAGAATGTTTATACAAAAGAATGGTCACAGTGCCAGCCTGAATGCGAGTTCAACTCAAGGGCTGTCCTTGTGGATCTGCATAAAGTACATCTGTCAGAAGTTTATTTAAGTCTTTTGTTTTGGGATAAATATACGGTGGTGCGTTTGTCTGGCTATTTATATTGTATTTTAACCAGAATCTAGCTCAGCAGTGGGATCTTTAAAATTAGAATGATCATTTGCTGTGTCTGCTTTTAGTTTATGCCTGAATGGCACTGTTTGTATAGCGCCTAATAACAGGGCTTCCCTGTGATAACATTCCTGGATACAAAGACAATGATGACTGGTCCTCGGATGAAAATTCCTTACACTGTAACTTACTATACTCCCGGGCAAGGCTTTGATCTTGGGCCTGGAAAGAATATATTCCTTGAAAGTTGCTATAAATCTAATAATACTTCAAAGGAGATACCTGAATCAACAGAAATTCTCCCCTAGCAAAACCAGTGAACAGAAATACAAATCCTTTGACTGGAGAAGAAAAGGCTCGTGGCTCTCTGGGCCTTTTGACCACTGTTGTATTCAGGTGGAAAACAGTGACAGGCGATACGTCTGTCTGTCTCATAGTGTTTTATGGGAAAATGCAATTCCTAAAGCAGGCACAGCCTTCAATGTATCATAACTGATATACATACTGTATATGGATGCCATCAGCGGTAGCCAGTTCTTTTCCATGTCAGAGGTATAAAATATAATTCCTTTATTGCTCTGTAAAGGCTTTGCTCTAATATAATGCAACTTTGTTCTACAGTAACACTATCTTTGTTTTGCTGCCTTTGAGATTTTTGTCCTCCAAGATATTTGCAGTATGTATGCATATACGTATATATATATATATATATATATATATATATATATATATATATAATACGTATATATATTATGGGATCAGAAATATATTTTGAATATTTCATTGTTTTGGCTTTACTCTGGGAGAATGGTTTATATGAAGTTGATTTATACATGTTCCCCTCTTGCAGGGTTAGTGTTGCCACCTGTTCTGGAAAAAAATACCGGCCTATATATTTATCTTTTTTCCCTATTTATAGCATTGGGATCAACCATCATTTTTACTGGCCAGGCCTTGACAAAGGCCTTGGAGGAGGCCAGAAAATAAAATAATATATATAAAATTCCACAATCAGAAATCCGATAATAACATGGAAACAAGATGCAATAATTCTGATGATGCCCCCTGTGCCCTAGGTACGTGCCTCTATTGCCCACCCCTAGTTCTACATTTAAGGATGCAGCTCTTCTTCACTTTTGCTTTTGCCAATGCTCCAGGCACTGGCCAATATGGTGCATCAGCAGATGAAAGACTCAAATCTCCCTTATCTCCACAACAACCAATATTAATAGTACATGGATATCAGTTGGAATCAGGGCCAGAACTAGGGGTAGGCAGAAGAGGCAACTGCCTAGGGCGCAACGATAAGGGGGCACTTGGCAGGTACCTATTAAGCATCTTCTGCCTAGT
Source organism: Xenopus petersii (assembly GCA_038501925.1). Lineage (NCBI taxonomy): Eukaryota > Metazoa > Chordata > Amphibia > Anura > Pipidae > Xenopus > Xenopus petersii. Next base: position 17,836,276 of record CM076681.1, read on the forward strand.
CCATGTTTTCTGCCCTCTGTAGCTCTCCCCTGCCTCCTCCCCTTTCCTTCGCTCCCCTCCCTCCTCCTATCCTTCACCCTCCCCTCTGTTACTGCACATGCACTCAGTCATGGCCAGACGCACACGCATGTTTGGGCGGCGCACAGGGGGTAACGAGCTGGCCGGCCAGGTTGCCCAGGGCGTCCGGCCCTCGTTGTAATTGTCGGGCCACCATACACACACAGATAATTGGTCAAAATGTTTGCTACAATCTATCTGTGGGCATATGGCCACCTTTACCGGGACTTTTTTTCATGGCCACCCCCCTCAGAGTATAATCTTCAAAAACGATTGCTTATTGTCTACTGGATATGACCCCAAACTGTTGCCATAAAGTAGGAAGCATGGAATTGTACCCAAAGCGATCAGATCAGGGGCCTGCTCCAGCCTCCAAAGATAGGCCTGACTTACATTGCAAGGCTTTAGTTTTGCAAGAACCACCCAATACTTTATTCTGCATACTTCTAAGGCCATAACAAAGTCTGTTCACTAGGATTATATTGTGGGTTGGATTGTGTTTCAGTGAAGAGGGTCTGAGCTTAGTAATTATAATAAATTAGTGTCCCCCAGTGATTATGACTTTCCTTCTACATTTAGATGAGCTCTATCATTCCCTGCTGCTATCTCCAAAGTGAAAGCCAGAAGAACTGTGGATTTGTTTAAGTGGAAACAGATACTGCAGTAGTTAAAAAGTCCATACTAGTGTGAGCTCTCCATGTGTATTGCTGAAATACTTAAAGGAACAGTAACAAAATAACAGATAACAGATAAATACTACTATAGTTTATATAAACAAGCTGCTGTGTAGTCATGGGGCAGCCATTCAAGCACAGGATACACAGTAGATAACAGATAAATACTACTATAGTTTATATAAACAAGCTGCTGTGTAGCCAGGGGCATAACTACAGGGGAAGCAGAGCCTGTGGCTGCAGGAGGGGGGCCTGGAGGTTTAGGGGGCCCCATGAGGCCATAACTAATGAGCAATTTCAATATATATTGGTAAAACAGTACAACTTCTGAATATCTTGGGGGCCAGAAAATTAATTTGCTGTGGGGCCCAGTAACATCCAGTTAAGCCACTGTGTGTAGCCATTGGGCAGCCATTCAAGCACAGGATACACAGTAGATAACAGATAAGTACTACTATAGTTTATATAAACAAGCTGCTGTGTAGCCACGGGGGCAGCCATTCAAGCACAGGATACACAGTAGATAACAGATAAGTTCTGAAGAATCCCATTGTATACTACAGAGCTTACTGTATCTGTTATCTGCTGTGTATCCTGTGCCTTTTCTCCTTTTTCCAGCTTGAATGGCTGCCCCTATGGCTACACAGCAGCTTGTTTATATAAACTATAGCAGAGTTTCTGAAGCAAACACACCAGTTGTACCAATTCAGGGTACCAGTACATTATATTTTCATTACCTTATAAGATTTTAATTTTTTACTGTTTTATACCTTTAAATATGAGGTATAACATCTATAAAAAGCTGACTCTAATACAATGACGCCCCGACTCATTTGTTTTTTTAAACCAGAATAAAATTTGAGTAGCTCCATGTAACTGACATTTATCAAATACACCCAACAGGAGAATTGTTCTACAGAGTCTAATTCTCAGTGCTGCATATTAGTAAAAAATGCTAGTTCATGAAATACTAAAAAGGGGAAATATTTGGCAGAACAAGGCAGTGCTGTCAGGCAGCATACAATGCAGTGTGAGAAGCAAACAGAGAAATGTGAAGAATTTTCATGGTAAAAAAAAAATCAGCCTTCACCGCTCAGATATTCTGGCAAAAAGTCGCTGGTAGATTTTGCTTGACACTAAGTGATAATGGATGGCGTATTTATTTAATAAAACTATAAACTAGCTACACACTGGCAAAGCAATGAGAATGTAACCTTAGGCATGGTGAGAATTCCAACAACCAACTGCTTAAAATCAGCTGTGAAGGGGGATTCCTTAGTGGTGCTTAATAGTTGGAGCTACGTATATCCCACACCCACTCACACTCCTGTACAGAGCCCAGACCTGTATCCAGATACTTTTTCTCTGGGGGTGGAGAAGCGGCAATGCCCCACAGGGTTCATCTACCACCTGCAAGACAGAGTGCAAATTTAGAGCAATCCACTATGCCCTTTGCTCCCTGCTCTGCTGGTAGAAGATTTATCACAATTATCTGTACTTCTGTGTTTAGCTGGGTTAGTTTGGTATTGCTGTATAGAGGAGGTGCAGGCAGCAGTCACATCAGTGTTCAACCACACAGCCGTTGCTTATGCATCATTCATAGCATTTTGCCGTCAGTGAATAAATTCGCAAAAATGTGGTGAAAATTCAGCATGACAAAAAAAAAATTGGCGCATGTCAAAATTATTCAGACACCCATTGATTTTAATGCATTTGGACTAAATAGTCACGCATATAAAAATTGTTGCTCATGTCAAAATTGTTGTGTGTCAAAAAAATGTTGACGTCCATTGACTTCAATGCGTTTCGCAAATTTTTTGCCGTTTCGCTAATTTTTTCACTGTTTCGCCGATGTTAAATGGGACAGATTCGCCCATCACTAATCATTCAGAATACAGACAGTTAGGCAGCACTGGTAAGTGCGAGCCGCAATGGATCCCTGTACTTAACACATGCTCTATGGCTGCCAGACCGGGACCCAAGTGCTTTTTAATTGAGCACTATGACTTAGGAGCGGATTCCTTTAAGGGCGAAGTGACCAATGCTAGCAAAAATTCGCCAGTGTGACATCATTTCAGAACTTTGCCGATTTCCTAATGGGCGCAGGCATCACTTCGCTAGCAAAGCAGATAGACACAAGCGTTGCTTCGCACTCTAACGCTAATTTTGGCTATGGCGAATAGACGTAACTCCGCAAATTCAGTAAGATTCTGATTTTACTAAACGTTACCTCATTTGCCAGACTTGCATAATTTTTCTAAGTCCCAAAAAAAAAATGCTGGCATGTTCTCCTTTTTTTGCAGTGATAGCCTGCAAAGGTCTGTAAAAAAAATTTTTGGGTAACCTGGTTCCCCCCTCCATTTTTTAACATATGGAACATAAACTATACAGTGGGCTCATGTTTAGGGAATTATAACAACTCTATTTTATTTATTAAGGTTCCCTGGACTTGTGTAATGTAATGTATTTGCTGCAACACATACGGCCATTCAGTTTTATCATTTCCTGCCGTATGCAAATTAGGCAACGCTAGCGCATCTTCGCTTTGATTGCAGAAATTAACGATAGCGAAAATTCACCAGCGTTCGGCGCCCTGGACGCAGCTTCACACTTTAGTGAATTAGCGTTGTCCTAGTGAATTTACGCCTGGCGAAGTGTTGAGATTTTTTTGCCGGTTAGGGAATTTGCCCCTTCGTTTTCTTGCACCTCTTATCTTGAGTAGGAAGCCAAGACAATTTATAAAAAATAAATAGAACTAAACATGTCTATGAATGATGAAGACATGCACATTATTTGCTAAGTTAGCAGAATTGGATTTCTCACACAGTGGGCATTTACTGTTGAAGATTTATCCAGCGATTCTACTTTATATGTACTTTATAGTTTACTTTGTTCATTCTTTGTTATAGCATAGCAACTACAGTGCAGATCCCTGGACATTCATTCCAGTCAAGAAATGAGGGGTCTACTTACCAACATGTAATAAACTTGAAGAATTGGACGGCACTTCTGGAAGGGCTTTATTGAAGCAGTAAGCTAATAATATCTAATGCGTTTCGAGATAAACTCCTTTCATCATAATCATACTTACCAACAGACAATCTGAAATTGGCAAACAATTTTGCAGAAGATACATTTTGTGAATGCGTTTATAGAAGGGTACAGATTTTATCTTACCTCGCAAGTATATTTCATGGTTTATATTTACCTATTAATTCATATACTAAATTGTGACCAAAACAAAAATTAACAGGTCATCTTCCATCAATGAGGTTACAGTGAATGAAGGAATAGTGTATATAAATTAATGTATGCCCCCCACGAATTAAACTAATTAAACAGATTTAGTAAAGCTTTTCGACGTACAGAAAGTCCTGAAACTCATTTTCCCTATCACTGGCTCAAAATAATAATGGCTCAATGGCTTTAATGAATTTATGAGACTATCAGATATAAATAATAATTAGTGTTGCTGGGTGAGTAACAGACACTGAGCTAGACAGCAAAACTTTCATTTATAATGTGTCAAAATTGATTAAAAATCTAAAAAAAAAAAAAATAATAATTTTGATTAATTTATCTTAATTTCCTCCAGGTTTCATGAGAAAAAAACCAAGAGATATGTTTTTCTCTACTCACTGAATATGGATTACTCTAATTTCAATTGAATTTTTACTACTCCCCCTGAATTCCCCCTGCGTTTGGTGGGAAAGCTGCAGAAATAAATTGTAGAATTAGCAAGTACAGGTATTGGATCCGTTATCCGGAAACCCTATATTCAGAAAGCTCAGAATTACGGAAAGATCATCTCCCATAGAGTCCATTTTACCAAATAATCCAATTTTTTTTAAATGATTTACTTTTTCTCTGCAGTAATAAAACAGTAGCTTGTACTTGATTTAAACTAAGATATAATTAATCTTTATTGGAAGCAAAACCAGCCTATTGGGTTTATTTAATGGTTACATGATTTTCTAATAGGCTTAAGGTATGAAGAACCAAACTACGGAAAGATCCGTTATCCAGAAAACCCCAGGTCCCGAGCATTCTGGATAACAGGTCCCATACCTGTACTGCACTTTTCAAAGATTTTCCCAGATGTCGTTTAGTTTTAAAGAGATAATTGATACAGAACCCAAAAGGTAATCAATGAACTGAAGGTGAATTTTATCTCGTATGTACAGTATAGTAAATTAGGCTATTGATAGAAGCTCGTAGTCTGGGCTGGGAATGAAAACGCCATCTGTGTGTAATTTAAAGCTCATGCATTACCAGGGCCCTATAGACTTCAATGTCAAGTCTGTGGATGTAAGCGAGATCCTTGACAGCAGCTGGAAGGGTTTTAGATTATTGATTCTGGAGGATGTAATATGCTGTTAAAGGGCTGGTTCACCTTTAAGTTAACCATTAGTATGTTATAGAATGGCCAGTTCTAAGCAACTTTCACTATTTATTTTTTGCAGTTTTCTTCTGATTCTTTCCAGCTTTCAAATGGGGGTCACTGACCCCATCTAAAAAACAAATGCTCTGTAAGGCTACAAATGTATTATTATTAATACTTTTTATCACTCATCTTTCTATTCAGAGCCTCTCCTATTCATATTCCAGTCTCTTATTAAAATCAATCAATGCATGGTTGCTAGGGTAATTTGAACCCTGGCAACCAGATTGCTGAAATTGGAAACTGGAGCGATGCTGAGCAAAAATCGAAATAACTCTAAAACCGCAAATAATAAAAAATGAAATCCCACTGCAAATTGTCTCAGAATATCACTTTCTACGTGAAAAACTGATTTTTTTCCCCGCTAAGCAAAATTTTGGGAAAATGTAATAATCTGATCAGAGTTTGTAGCAGAAAATAAAGAAAATAAGTTCGGACTTTGATAAATAACCCCCGTAGGGTATTTTTCGGTAGTTCCTATTTAAAGGGATATTGTCATGGAATTTATTTTTTAATGCATTAGTTAATAGTGCTTCTCCAGCAAACTTCTGCACTTAAATCCATTTCTTAAAAGAGCAAACAGATTTTTCTATACTTAATTTTGAAATCTCACACGGGGCTAGACATATTGTCAGCTTCCCAGCTGCCCCCAGTCATGTGACTTGTGCTCTGATATACTTCTGTCACTCTTTACTGCTGTACTGCAAGTTCACCCCCTACCTTTTCCCACCCCCCCCCAGCATCCCATCACCAGAACAATGGGAAGGTAACAAGATAACTGCTCCCTGGTAGATATAAGAACAGCAGTCAATAGTAAAATCCAGGTCCCACTGTGACACATTCAGTTACATTGAGTAGGAGAAACAACAGCCTGCCAGAAAGCAGTTCCATCCTAAAGTGCTGGCTCTCTCTGAAAGCACATGACCAGGCAAAATGACCTGAGATGCACCTACACACCAATATTACAACTAGAAAATACACTTGCTGTTCAGGAATTCAAGTTATATATGGTAGAATGAATTATTTGCAATGCAAACAGTGTAAATTAGAAATAAAAACTACATCATAAAAATCATGACTGCTTTTAAAGTTGTTCTTTCCCAACATTACTGTGATTATCTGCCTGAAATGACCTGCTGGGATTATGTTTTATTAGATAATGAATAGTAACATAAAACTTAAATCAGATTTCCCTCAGCCACTGATCTCTTAGTTTATAGGTAGCCCAAAAATACTGAAATCCAGTTGAAGTTCTTAGGGGTTAAAAATGCTCATCCAGACTTCGCAACAATAAAAATATAATTGTTCCTGACATCATAAAGGGAAAGAATCAATTAGAGTTAAAACTTCAAGTCTTAGGCTGTTTTCCAACTCCCTTTATTGAGGCTGATATTCGTCATAGCTTGGAAATTAAATAGGCTCCATAATAATTCTCAGAAGTTGCTTCCCCTCCTTTCCTGGAATCTTTTAACAAACCCTACATTTTAGCAACACTGGTTACTTGATCCATTTGGTAGACAAACTGAAGGGAATTATTAAAACAACAGGCCAGATTCAGTTTGATGAAAGAAACCTCTCATTTGGTTCTAGATTTCCCCATAGACGGCAATACATTTTTCACATGATTAATATCAAGTTTATCTCATTGAATTGAATGTCGCCCAATGTGTTTAGGGTTTATACAAAATACCTTGTGGAATAGATTTTTTATTTCAGTGTTAATTAAAAAACAAGAGCTGTTCAAAAATTGTTCTTTTTATTCGGCAGCTTATCAAAGTGGAAATTTTTCATCTATTTTTATTTTTTTTTTGCCTGTGCTTGTTGTTGCCAGTAACTGTGCACAAGAGATAGGTAAAGGGTTTACTGCTGGCTTTTGGCACAGAAAATTTTGTTGTGTGGGGCCCCGTGATTTCTGATGGTGGCCCTGCCACCTAGCTGGTATTTTACAGGCCTGGCCGGACGGCGGTAAAAATGATGGTTGACCCGAAGTTATTAATAGGGAAAATAGATAAATATATAGGAAGGCCCGTATTTTTTTCCCAGAAAAGTTGTAAAATGGGTACAGAACTCAGCAAGTGCAGAAATCAAAGTTAAAAGATATTTACTTCAGAAAAGCAGGACCCAGCTTTAAAGACAGAAAATGGGGCACAGAAAATGTCCAAAAAAATGCTAAGCTTTTCTAATTGTATTAATAATATTGTATATAGTTATATGCAGGGCCGCCATCAGGGGGGGACAGGGGGGACAAGCGTACCGGGCCCGGGCATGAAGGGGGGCCCGGCAGCGCTGCATTTTTTGAAGATCCGGGCCCCCCTTACGAGCGCCCGAGCCGTGCGTCCTCCCTCTGCGTTGACGAATGCGGAAGTGCCGAAGCAGATGCGCCGAAAAAACCCGAAGTCACGGAAAAAGCCGAAGTCCCGAAGCGCTGAAAAGACCCGAAGTCACGAAGCGCAGAAAAGACCCGAAGTCACGAAAACAGCCGAAGCTGAAGTCCTGAAGCGGCGCAAAGACCCGAAGTCACGAAAGGAGGCGAAGTTGAAGTACTGAAGCCATGAGTTCAATTCTACCAGTTTGTGTATTTTTTTTGTTTAATCCCCTGGCCACCAATGTATTATTTTAATATTCTATAGGCCCCTGCCACCAATCTTTTTGTAAAACATGTTTTTTTTGGGCCCCAATTTTTTTTAACTTGTAAGGGGCCCCTTGCCACCAATGTTTTTTTTTTTTAATTTTTTGGGGCCCCAATTTTTTTTAACTTGTAAGGGGGCCCCGGCCACTTTTTTTTTTTTTTCAAAAAACATTTTTTTTTTAATTTTTTTTGGGGCTCCAATTTGTTTTTAACTTATAAGGGGGCCCCTGCCACCAATGTTTTTTTAAAAAAAACATTTTTTTTTGGGGGGCCCCAATTTTTTATAAGGGGGCCCTGACCATCAATAGCTTTTTATAACTTGTGTGTGTGGGGGGGGATACTTTTTTAGCGCTGATGTCTGTGTGGTCTTTTAACTGCGATGTGGAGTGGGCGGCAAATGGGGTGGAGCTTGGTCATCAGTGTGGGCGGGGCCCAGGGGGCCCCAAAAATTTTGTTGTACGGCCCCCGTGATTTCTAATGGCGGCCCTGACTGGGATTGTGGAAAAGGGAACGAACTACACGAGTGTTTCACAACTAGTATTTCCTCACAGATTTGTCATTTGATTCGTGAGCCTGTTATCTGTATATTTTATTAACAACATGGAAAGTTTTTCCTTTGGAAATAAAAAGATTCAAGAGAAGGGGAAATAGGATAAAGGATTTGCTTTGAGGTTCGGGCAGGAGCAGGTGAAACAAAGACCACACGCACATCTCAAAATACAACGGCGAAATTGAGCGCATATAGGAGCACGTGACCGGCTCCACATCACAAAGGGGCCGTAGAAAGTCGGCACGCGGGAAGCCCTGTGGAAGTAGGCGGGGACTGTGGCGGCCCTGGAGTAAACCGATCAGGGCTGGTTTCAGCTGGCGCGTCTCCATGGTGACGAGGGCGGCACTATAAATTGGAGCGTCTAGAGGTTTCCCCTCATTCATTGAGGCAGTCGTCGCATGTGTAAGTGTTAGTCAGGGATAGTTGCTGTCCGAGGAGGTTTTTTTTTATTTTTCCGCCTGGTTATTTGTGGCCTCGATGGGTAGAGACTTCGTAAATGCTTTTTAAGGTAAGTGCTGCCTTTGTGTTTCCCGGGGAACCGTTTAAGAAGGATGAGGTTTATTGCGTATCCGCGGCCCTTTGTCTGCGTGTCACTACGCTTTAGTTACCTGCCCTAACCACTCTCCTTCCCCCTCCAGCTACTGTTAGTGTCCAGTGAGGGAGAGAGTTGAGTAATTCTGCAGCTACTCGGTTTATACTCATGTGGGACTGTTGAGTTCTGATTGGGCTGTAGGCCACCGTTGCCACATATTAACTAGTTGGTTAGTAACGTGTTCCAGTAAGTTATGTAACGAGTCTTTTTCCGAACCCATATGGAGCGAACAGCTGCCTGAGAGGATGACTTGGTTCACGCCCACGCGGTGACGTCACCTGGCGTAGAGGATGTCCAATGACAGAATAGGGGTGTGTCCGGTGCGTTGTTTGGATTGGTTGGCATTGTTAGGGGGCGGGGCTCTTTCTGTTTCTTGCCGGCCGGCTTTTTTTGACACGCTGCAAGACTTGGGTATTGGAGCGCACTTAGAGGTGAGTCGCGCTGCTTCCATACTGACTACTCCCCTCTCTCATGGCCGCCAATGTGTGTGATGGAGCTTTGCTTATAGAGGCGTGGCGGCAGCTTGGCTTTCAAGTGAGGCTCTTTCGGCTGCTGCCATCTTACCCTTAAACAATCTAAAGGGCAAAGCCGCCCAAATCGTTTTCCGTACTGGGAAAATCGCTGCTTATCCTCTAATTTCCTTGTATTCGACATCAGTTGCGACTTCTAAATGGCCAACGTACCAGTGCTTTATACTCGTTTAGATAATAGAAATATTGTCATTAAAAAAAGTGTTTCAGGCTGATTTATTGAATATCTCTGCAAAAAACTCTTGATCCCTCCTTTCTATTCCACTTCCTGCTCCCTGAATTCCCTGGCTGTGCTGGGGGAGCACTCTGCTCACTGCACTGGACAGGAACCAATCAGCAGCTGACCTGATCGGGAACTGAAGCCTGTCTGTGACTGCAGAGCTGTGATTGGCTGCCCCCCCTACTGTGCTTCTGGCAGGGACCATTAGGACACACCCACCCCTCCTTTGAATTTAATAATAAATTTCTCAGAATGCACTTCCATGATTCAGTTTTCTAGACACTTGGATAATGCTCCATATTTTATTTATTCAACATTTCTATTGGGTTTAACAAAGCCTAAAAAGATTTACTATGTAGCAGATCATATTAAGCTTGATCAGCAATAGCTTTAGCTCTGCTATTCCACCTGCTGTGGAGCTTTATCCTACACGATGTTCCCTGGGAATCTTAAACTGCTTTTTCCTCTTGTGTAGTGTGTGTGACAAGTTGTAGTGGATTCCTACCTCCTTGTACTGGAGTCCAGTGGCTAAAATGTAGCCACTAAGTGAAAAGCACTTACCACTATCTCCTCTTCCAGAATACAAACAGCAGAACAGCGCAGAGCAGCTCCATTGAGAGCGTCGGACTTGTCCTCTACTTACCAGGCTTGTATTTCACTGGCAAGCCTCCTTGGGAGTGAAACTGAAGCTTTCACTATAGCCCCCATCTCTTACTTGTCCATGTAAGTATCTTTAAAAGATTATCCCTTGATCCTTAAAACCATGACTGATTCTTGTTGTAATATTACAGGTTGAGCATATTTTGATGCACCTGGTGCTTGCATTAACTTAGTTAAAGTGGGTGTTCACATTTAAGTTAATTTGTTTTTTTTTTTTTTTTTTTTTTTTTTTTAGTATGTTTAAAGTTATTTAGCCTTTTATTCAGCAGCTCTTCGGTTTGCAATTTCAGCAATCTGGTTGCTAGGGTCTAAATTACCATAGCAACCATGCAATTCTTCGAATAAAACACGAAAAGGAGAGGCTTGAATAGAAAGATGAGTAATAAAAAAAGTAACTAACGTGGCCATACACAGATCCACTCATTTGGCAATATTGCTACCCAATATGCCTATCTTGAGGTGGACTGATCCGATTGTGTGCCCTAGGGTCCAACGATTGGATCATAATGCAAGGGGTATGGGTAGTCAGATTGCAGAACTGTATCAACAAACCGATGCGGTCAGACAGAATTTTTTTGCCCTGCCCAACTTTTGTCCAGATATCAACCAGGGAAGCCTATCTGAGGGTCCCATACACAGTAAAGTTGACTAAAGCTGCCAACTTTGATCTGTTCTACATTGCTTAGAATTGACCATACTAAAAGTTCACTTAAAGGTGAAACACCTGTGTAAGTAAGGATACTTTTAGTTTTTTTTTTTTTTTTAAAATGTGCAGTGCATTATCATTAATTGATTGCATAATGTAAAGTGGGCCTAATACTTGGGGAAGTGGTTTGCATTGGCTTATATTTCTTATTTCTCTGCAGTTTGTTGCATAAGTCGCATTTTGAAACCAAATAACTGCAAATATGAATGGCTTCAGCAATGACGACTTTGACTTCAGCTTCCTGGAGGAAGGCTTCTGTGCCCGGGATATCGTGGAGCAAAAGATCAATGAAGTGTCCTTATCTGTAAGTCTGCACTTATGGTGACTTCTCTTTACATCACGCCCTAATTGCACTTACTAACTGTAATGACTTTCTAGGATGACAAAGATGCTTTTTATGTTGCCGATCTTGGTGACATTGTGAAAAAGCACTTGCGTTGGTTTAAAGCTCTCCCCCGTGTCGCTCCATTTTATGCCGTAAAATGCAATGACAGCAAAGCCGTTGTGAAGACTCTCTCCATTCTTGGTGCCGGCTTTGATTGTGCCAGTAAGGTAGGTATCTTTGGCTTTCTGTCTTCAACACTAACTGGGGCTTTTTCTGAAACTAAGTCTAAATTATTTTTTTTTTCTTTCCCTGTTAGACTGAAATCCAATTAGTACAGAGTATTGGAGTTTCCCCCGAGCGGATTATCTATGCAAACCCATGTAAACAAGTTTCCCAGATCAAATATGCCGCTAGCTGTGGTGTGGAAAAGATGACTTTTGATAGTGAAGTTGAACTTATGAAAGTGGCAAGGAATCACCCAAATGCAAAGTAAGCAACATTGTTTTTTTTTTTTTTTTTTTTTAAACTTTCTCTATTAGATATTTTGTGAATTAAGGCTTTTTAATTTGCATTTTCAAAACATGAAACATAATGAAGCAAACAGGCTTGACCCTTGCGTGACTACTGTTTGCATATGTAAAGTGACATGTTTAAAAGCATAGAGGAGCTTGTAACATAATTACCGGTTATCGGCAAGTGCTTCGGGGCAAACCTAGAGCTAAGTCATCTAGTAGGGATGCATGGGGGTTGCATCTAAGAAAGGTTCCCATGTTCTCAAATGTCCTGGTTGTTCCCCCTAGCATTGTATGTAGTTTGATTAGAGGCAATGTACCATTTATTAAGTCAATCCTTTAATAATGTGTGGGGGGGGTTGGGGCTAATCCATTATCGCTAACCTTTTTATTTATTTTGCATGAAACAAGTAGTGGAGTATTTTTGTAAGGGTGGGGGGGGGGCACTGCCTCATCTCTAATCAAGCAGTAGCTTGTGATTTTTAACTGGCTTTTTCTTTTTCCAGGCTTGTTCTGCGCATAGCAACTGATGACTCAAAAGCGGTCTGCCGCCTCAGTGTGAAATTTGGTGCCACCCTTAAAACAAGCCGGCTACTTCTGGAGCGAGCAAAAGAGCTTAATGTGGATATAATTGGTGTAAGGTATGTATAGACTTGCTTGTGGCACCTCCCCTCAATTTAAATGTTTAATCTCTGCCATTGTGACTAATTTGCTGCAACAGAAGGAAACTGTAGCTTTTTTTTTTTTTTTTTTCCCACTGGTAGATAACTGCTACCTGAATCTGCCCTCCCTGATATAGTGCAGTGGTCCCCCAACCAGTAGCTTGTGAGCAACATGTTGCTCTCAAACCCCTTGAATGTTGCTCCCAGTGGCCTCAAAGCAGGTGATTTTTAAATTCCACGCTTGGCAGCAAGTTTTAATTGCATCAAAACTAAGTATAGTGCCTGTAGGCTCAGTCCACATGTGGGCTACCAAATAGACCATCACAGCCCTTATTTGGCACCCAATGGACTTTTTATGCCTTTGTTGGTCCCCACCAACCTGACCAAGGAACGGCAGTCAACCTATTCCCTTCCAGCATTCATAACTACCATTGGACAAGAGAAAGCAGGGGGATTTGTTCTAGAACATGAAATCTGCACTTAAATTAAAACCGGAAATCTCTTACAAAATAGTATGTCATGTGGCATAAAATCCAAAGCCTTAGCAGAGGCAGACTCGTTGCTTGCTAGCTTGTAACACTTTTTTTTTTTTTTTTTTTTTTTTTTTTTTTTTTTTTTTCTCCCCACTCCAGTTTCCATGTTGGCAGTGGCTGCACTGATCCTCAGACTTATGTGCAAGCTGTTTCAGATGCCAGATGTGTTTTTGACATGGGGGTAAGTGTATATTTTAGAAGGATATGTCTGAGCATTAACCGTGACTGGTATCATTGAGCTTCATTTTATTTTTTTCTCCCCCCTATAAAGGCAGAGCTTGGCTTTAACATGCATCTTCTTGATATTGGTGGCGGATTTCCTGGTTCAGAGGATGTGAAACTGAAGTTTGAGGAGGTATGCTTCATTTGGGCAGAGGATCATATCAAATTAGTTTCTGCAACCAAATGTTGGCCATTGAAACTCTATTCACAAGCAATTAACATTTCTGTGAAAACAGACTAAGTGTTAAACCAAATGTCACACCAGTGACAAAATTAATCCAAATGTCTTTATATAAACTGTTCACTTTTAAAATTGTAATTCTAATTGCATTTTCTGCACTGCTGCTTCTGGTAGAAGCCAGCTCCCTTCCATCCAAGATGCAAAGTTCTTGTTAGTCTGCTTTATCTGGCTTGTACTCAATCAGGACCAGCAGTGCAGAAAGATGGCTACTGCTTTGCAAAGCCGGCAGTCTTCCATTATATTCTTAAACTTGGAAGTTTGCTTTTACTTTCCAAACGGTTCAACTCTAAAGTAGATTTGAGGGGTGGGGCTGTTTACAGGAGGTTTACAGGAGATCTAAAGAAGATCTAGAAATGTTGTAGATTAGGTTGTGCTTCTGTATCAGCCCAAGATATAAAGTACTTAGAATAGAAATGTCACAATATAAGGCTAATTAATACAGATAATTACTACATGGCAGCACAAATCCGTGCAACTAGCATCAGAATTCAATAATCAGCCCTGTAGCATCAGTTTTTATTATAGTCTTAACTTAATTTTCTGCTGGATAATTAGTGACGAGCCCTAAGCTTAGCTTCTCAACAGCTGCTCAGAGCCCACTGAGCATGTGAGTGTCACAGACACTTTCCAAGATGGTGACCCCCTGTGACAAGTTTGAATTCCTGGATCATTGCTGCTATTGACAAGCTGAAACTTTAGGCTGGTACAAAGTTTTTTTGCTTGTTTTTAGTGTTTAGCTGTCATTTTAAAACCCACATGGGTCTCTTTGCTTTTAATGTGTCCAGGTTCTATTAAGGACTTTTAAACCGTTCATGGGACAGCACAAACCTAAACTTCTTATTTTTTTTCATTCTCTTCAGATAACATCTGTGATAAACCCAGCTCTGGATAAATACTTCCCAGCAGATTCTGCAGTTAAAATCATTGCAGAGCCTGGAAGATACTATGTCGCTTCAGCTTTCACACTGGCCGTTAATATCATTGCCAAGAAAGTTATGGTGAATGAGCAAAGTGGATCTGATGGTAAGTCTGGGGAATCTTTCTTTGTCAGTTTTTGCTACTTTTTAAAGTTGTCGCAGTAAAGCTCACACTTCTATTTGTCCTAGATGAGGAGGATGCAGCCAACGACAAGACTCTGATGTACTATGTGAATGATGGAGTG